>CM074436.1:27474951-28674951 GCA_037101425.1 Elopichthys bambusa
ACCAAATGTCTGTTGCTCATTGCAGACATTTAGGACAAAAAGAAGAGAAGCCATTTATTATATTTAAAGGGGTAGTTCACCCATAAATGAAAATAATGTCATAATAATGACACCCGTAAGGCCTTCGTTCAATCTTCAGAACACAAATTTTGTTATTTTTGATGAAATCCGATGGCTCAGTGAGGCCTCTATAGGACAGCAATGCCACTGAACTTCTCAAGATCCAGAAAGGTACTCAAAACATATTTAAAACAGTTCATGTGAATTCAGTGGTTCAATCTTAATATTATAAAGCGACAAGAAAACTTTTTGTGCGCCAAAAAAAACAAAATAACGACTTTTCACCAATATCTAGTGATGGCCGATTTCAAGACACTGCTTCGAATCTTTTGTTTCGAATCAGTTATTCGAATTAGTGATTCGGATCAATGATTCAGATCGCATGTCAAAATGCCAAACTGTGCATGCTTGCACAGACTAAATGCATGCTTTAGTCTCATATCTTGTATGTGGAGCATGTGTTAGAGGCTAAACCAAATGAGTGTGCCCTACTGTAATGTATGTATATGTGCGTTTAATTCCACCATAATTAAACAGACATTTGACACACAACAGATAACACGGCTAAACACACACAAGCACTAACACACACACACCCTCTCTATAGTAAATACTGCTCAGAGTACTTCCTGTCCTGAAAAAATATGGTTTGCTTGTGTGTATGTGTGTGTGTTCTAGCTCTAACTCATCAGGAACTTTAAAATGAGTTGAGTGCACGACCCTTTATTTAAGAGGTGAAAGTAACATCCTATGGTACAGACAGTTGTGCTCAAAAGTTTACACACTTGCAGAATAAATAAGAACATTCATAAAAATTTCATTTTATTTTTTATTTATTATAACCTCGAGGAAGCTATTTGCCATAGCATAAATTTACATATATTCCACTAAACAAAATTGTAACTGAAATAACAAATTATCCTGTTCAAGAGGTTTACATATCCAGGTTTGTTCTCTCTTTCGTTCTCTCTTTTTTTCATTTGTTCGTTCCTTTCTTTTTAACGCCATGCCAGCTTCTATGGCTATGTTCATGGCGAGAGTCAGGTAAATTGAAAAAAAAAAAAAAAAAAAAAATGCCAGGGTCCTTAACATTGCATGTTGCTTCTTGAGCACCAATAGGGGCTTTTGTACCACACAGTTCTATGAACTAAGTTATAGCAACTACCAACTAGGATAGTTCCCCAAGAACCAATTTTCCCCCGGGCCATTTTCTTGGTTGCATTCGCACCAACAATAGGAACTCTGAAGCGAACGATAGCGATCATTTAAGCGCTGTATTACAAATGTCAACAACTGGCGGATGGAGGATGCCGTGGTCAGAGCCGTGTTTGTTGTGTGTCGTGGGTTTCGTGGTAATGGAGATGGAATGTAAACGCATAATTTACACAACTGAAAGAGCAAAAAGTGGGGCTAAACGCTGTTTTCCATGTTTGTGATAGGGTGCCCGGGTGCCGGTGTTTAGCGTGCGTTTGGCCAATCAACGTACACTTACGTCATTAGTAGATGCTACAGCGCTGGTTTAGACCCTACTCTGAAGTAGAAGCTAATTTATTTCCATCAAACTGGAGTTCCTAGAACTAAAATTGTTCCTAGTTCCTGCGGTGCAAACATGGCAAAATCCAGGTACTTCCGCCAATAGTTCTAAGAACTATGGAAAGGTTCCTCCCTTATGCCCCTAATGACATTTGTATTGTATTACCGGTATTTTAGAAGACAGTAGCGCATAAGTTATATGGACTACATTGATGATACTTTTATGGTGCTTTTACGTCATTTTTTAAAGCTTAAATGCTTCAGTTACTATTCAATTTAAAGCAAGGAAAAGAGCGACCAGCACATTATTCAAAATTTCTCCTTTTGTGTCCAAGGAATAATGAAAGACACAAAGGTAAGCAAACATGACAGAACATTCACTTTTAGTTGAACAATCCTTTTAAGAACCAAACGTATGTACTTCTAAACAAGAAAATGTGTCTATGGAATAAACATATGTTATGAAGGTTCCTTAAAGAGAAACACTAAAAAAAATATTTATGTTTTAAAATACTAAACATCTTACAAGGGACATGTAAACAAAGCATAAAGCATAACTGTACATAATTAAAATGCACACAACACAGCTGTATTAAACCGAATTAGTCATTTTATCTTGTCGCAAGCTGTTGTTTTATGATCAATATAATTCCTGGTTGTATCAAGTTTGTAGAGGAATTTTGGAATGTTGTGGTTAGCTGGAAAAAATGCATTACCTCACCCCTCCTTTCTCTCTATCTCTATCTGTTCTACCTCACTCTCTCCCTCATGAGTTCCTGTCTGAGGGATACAGAGGTTTATAAATAACTCTCAGCCCAGTACAGTGTTTTTGTGAGTGCGTTTGGTGCCAGTACGTGTGAAGATGGAAGGAGCACCCCACTGGCTAACACTAATATAATAAGATATTAATGAGGGAGAAAAAGAGAGAGAGGGGGGAAGACAGGAGGGGGAGGACAGGAGAGAGCAAAAGCAGAAGAAAGGAGGGAGGAGAAAGAGGGGGCACGGAGAGTCAGCACACAAGGCTTCCGCTCGTTGAGGCAACACCGCCTCCTCCTAAACGCTGCTAAATACTCGCTCTCTCTCGCTTGCCGTCTCCTCCCCTCACTGTTAATGGCAGCCTGTTTAAACACCTGGCTGAGTGAATGTGTGTGTGTGTGCACTGTAGCGCCTGGGTGCATGTTAAACACAGTCCCTGAAATCCTACTCCAATCCAATAAAGCCTTCAGCAGCCCCTGCCAGCAGAGGACAATTACTGCACCTCACCCAGAGAGAGAGAGAGAGAGAGAGAGAGAGAGAGAGAGAGAGAGAGAGAGAGAGAGAGAGAGAGAGAGAGAGAGAGAGAGAGAGAGAGAGAGAGAGAGAGAGAGAGAGAGAGAGAAGAGAGAGAGAGAGAGGAGAGAGAGAGAGAGAGAGAGAGAGAGAGAAAGAAAAGGAAGCATGGAGAATGAGGGAGGGAAGACAAAGAGCGACTCGTCGCAATAAACTGCTCCATAATCATCTCTACATTACTCACATGATCTTCAGCCTAAGCTCCACCCACTGACTTCACTTGTCACATTCTTAATAACTTCAAGTCTTCCATTCATCACGCTGTAAATATGGGTTTGATGGTAACTAGCTTGACTAGTGCCAGTATGTCTCACATATACGCAATATATGTGCCAATATACAGATAGATGCAAATAATATGAAACACATTAGGTTGTTGAGGGATAGAAATATTGTCAGTTCAAAAGATTGTACTGTCGTGCATCTTGAAATTAAGATAGCAGCAACCTGAATTGATTTCCACAGCTTGTTATCACATCAAATTAAAGGAATCTATCCTTTACCTAAGGACCATTCACAATAAGACCAAATAAAAAAGCAAAGTGAATCTCAAAATGTACTCAAAAGTATTCCTGCTATACTGAAATTAATATGTGAGAAGAACAAAAATAATTTACTCCAGTACTATAGGTGGCGCAATGCACCTCTCAGAGTATTCTGCCAATCCAGCATAAACCACATAACAGAGAAAGAAAGCCAAGCACTATTTAAAAGTTTGTAAACAGCCACAGATTGACTAAAACTCTTGTTTAAAGATTAGTTTACTTACAAATGAAAATTAGCCCAAGCTTTACTTACCCTCAAAGCCATCCTAGGTGTATATGACTTTCTTCTTTCTGATGAACACAATCAGAGAAATATTAATAAATATCCTGAAGCATCCAAGCTTTATAATGGCAGTGAGCGGGATCAACGAGTATGAGCTGAAGAAGTGCGTCCAGCCACATCCATCCATCATAAACGTACTCCACACGGGCTCCACGGGGTTAATAAAAGGCCTTCTGAAGCTAAAACATTGTGTTGTGTACAAAAAAAAATTATATCCATATTTAACAAGTTATGAAGTAAAATATCTAGCTTCCGCCAGACCGCCTTCCGTATTCAAGTTATGAAGAAAGTGTAAACTGGCGTTGCATTGAATAGGGAAGGTGTAGGATGTAGTTTAAGCTTTTTGAACTGCAAGAGTTTTACACTTTCTTCGTAAGTAGATGGCGGTCTGGCGGAAGCTAGATATTTTACTTCATAATTTGTTAAATATGAATTTTTTTTTATTTATTTTTTTTACACAAACGCATCGCTTCGCTTCAGAAGGCCTTTATTAACCCCCCAAGTCGTGTGGAATATGTTTATGATGGATGGATGAATGTGGATGGAGACAGTTTCTTCAGCTCATACTTGTTTGGTAACGCTTACTTGCCATAAAGCTCAGATGCAATCAGGATATTTATTAATATTTCTCCAATTGTGTTCATTAGAAGAAAGAAAGTCAATAAAAGTATCGACACACGCGTCTCCTGGACATCCTGTATAATTCAACCAACCAGGGGTGCGTTTCCCAAAAGAATCGTTAGCCAACTATGGTCGTACGTCCCACTGAACTCTTTTGGTAATGATGGAACTTGCGACCATAGTTCGCTTTGGGAAATGCACCCCAGGATGAAGACTTTGAAACTCCTGAAGTGTTTCCAGATAAGTGTGCCATATGCATCAAACGCTCAGGCCAACGGTCCGTGGGTGTAACGTCTGAGGCTGCAACTACGTAGGCATTCAGGACTGTGATTGAAATGGACCAATTAAATCCTTAAAATTGTCTGAGACAGGGTTTGTAACTAGTTTGTGGGGGAATTGGGCAATCAAAAGAGCTTTTCTTATTAAACAGTTAGCACCATACTAAGTTAGTAGACTAAGTTTGCTAACCAAAGGCTAACTGGGGAAAAAAAAAAAATAGGAAAGATAAATATCTGCAATTTTACCATTTTAGCTTCAGTAATATATTGTAATATGTGATTAATTAAAGTCTTGTTACTGGTAGATTTTAGGGCCATGAAGAAACAAATGGATGCACTGCTGATAACTGAAACCAAACAAAGACCATAGAGGGGTTGGTAAATGTGTTGAAGACATTCATTTAAAAGGATTGAACGTGGTATTATCAATTTTATCTCAGATCAGGTCTACATCTGCCACATGACATTTTACGATCCGATGGGTACAGAAACATAATCCACTGACTGCAGATTTCAAAACACTTTTATCGACTGGATAATCAAGGATAATCTCAAACAACATGACAAGTCAACATTCTTGAAGACAAAAAACATTTTGCATTGATATTGCTTAAGTGATCACTGCAGAACTCTGTGGAATTATAGCTTAAGCTTTTTACTGACAGCCAACAAGGGATCAAGAAAATGAAAAGGTTACATGGGTAGATTTTCCTTAGATTAGGCAAAACACCCTCAGGTGGCCTTGTGTGAATGATGGAAATGATTGAAAGCTATTCATAAAGAAATCATCCATGCTAGGTCAGTGCTACTAATTCAAGCTATATGATTTTACAGCAACAAAACACCATTTCAGACTCCTGACAACCTTTAACTCAGGGAAATACATGTTTGTGTACATGTAAGCAGGTCTGAGTTGCTCTACAGTTGTTTGCTAACAGTGAGTTAATGTCTAATGGGCAATTAGCATCAATGCTACAGGTTTAACTCCTCACAAAAATGCCTGATCCCCAAATGTAGTACATCCGGGTTACATTCATACTATACAGAACATGTTTTTTAACAGTCACAAAGTTAAAATAAAAAAAAAAGGTAGTCAGAGACTTTGCCCACAGCCCTAGTGATGAGAGGAGTGCGACAGACAGCCCACAACCTTTCTTAATTTTCTCTGTCGCCCCCTCATGCCATTTACCTTCATCTAATGACAGCATGAAATGAAAACTTTACTTTACAGTTATCTTGTTGAACACTTTATAAGTCTAGTTTCTCTCCTCCTTTGTTCTTTCCAATTACCCAATCTGTTTATGCAAAGTATTTCTCTGTTTATATCTTTCCATCCCTACTTTCGCCATCCCTCCCTCTCTCCAAATGCTCTTTTCTGTCTGTCTGTCTCTCTTTCTCTATTTTTAGTGTTCCACTGCTTCCTGTTCTTGGAGCTGTACCACAGCAAGGGGGAGGGGGAGAGAGCAAGAGAGAGAGAGAAAAATGTGGATGGGCGGAGGAAGAAAGGAAGTGAGGAGAGGAGGGGCTTGTGGCCTGCCTGTCCTCAGTTTCTGTAAATCAATCCGGCCATTTGCCTGTCCTTTTCCTCTCTCCACCACCTCCCTTTCTCACTCCATCTCTCTCTTTACAGAGATCAGGCTCAAAGCTGTAGCAAAGTCATAAAACAGGGGGAGGAGGGTGAGAGGAGAGACAGAGAAAGGAAAAAAGCTATAGAAAAGGAAGGAAGGGAAAGAAAGGACAGAGTAAGCCATATATTGTGAAGTAGAAATGCATTAAGAGTGAAAAGGGGGTAAAGTTCCTTTAAAAACCAAAATACACCAATACACATGCCTTGACATATCAAGTCTATTTGGATGGATTAGCTTTCTAAATGATGTCTCAGTTACAAATTATTAATACTGCACTTATTGTCATGTACCGATTCAAACAGGATTGGGATCTCTGTAGTTTTTAACTACGGTTATTATTATTATCTGGATTTGGCTATTAACAAAGGTCATGTGCTCTGAAATACGTGCATCACAACATTTATTGAAATACACAAGACTTATTTATGTATTTAATTATAACACAAAGTGAATTAATATATTATAGATGAGGATCATACCCAGTGCTACTACTACTGTGGCTAAACAGGTCAGCAGGAAAACAGAGGTTCCTCTGTAGCTTAACTGGTAGAGGTCGGCGCTAGCATCATCAAGGTCACAGGTTAAATTTCCAGGAAACCCACAAATTGACAAGATGTATAGCAGTTGATTCAATAAATGTATTACAAAGGTGTACTAGGACATCTAACTAGCAATTTAGTTATTGTTTTCAACAAAAGTAAACAAGTGTTGTGAATAAAAAATATTATACAGCAATTACAGACCTATCCAGAGAGGATTTAATTTCATAGGGGAGATTTGCGTTAGCAAAAACAGCATTGGGACCCTATTTTCCAGAAAATAAGTCACACCCGGTCAAAACTGTACATAAAAAATAAATACATAATTCGTACTGGCATATAAAGTTGCATTTTATTATAACATTCAGAAATAAATGCAAAATTACCGATCAATAAAATGAAACGTTTACAACGTTATAAACACTTTAAACATCAATTTTAGTTCCTCTCAACAAATCCTTTAAAATGAACGGTATTCAAAACAGATCAGGTATAAGTATGTTTTTATAAGTATAAAACAAACAAATTATAGTGAGCTTCATAATAAACAAATTATACTGGGCTTCATTATAAACAAAATATTTTATAAATGCCAAGCCTGAACTAATTTATTTAAAGTGAAACTGAAACTATCATTGTGTTGCAAATGCACTACAAATAAATTTGGGCTCATGTACCTCTGTCAATACGTGCACTTATATATACACACACACACACACACACACACACACACGGCTTGACATTAACTTTTTTGCTCACCAGTGTAGTGTTTTTCTAAAGTTACTAGCCACTATGGCTGGGACAATAAAACGATTCATCGATGGATGCTGAGATTTTCCAAATGTATCGCAATTCTCTCTCGAGTTGATTCTGAGCTTTTTAGTTTTTAACAGCAGATGGCGCTCTAGGCTAGTTTTTAACAGCAAATGGCGCTCTAGGCTAGTTTTGAACCGCGAATATCAAGTACACCTCCGAATACTTTTATGACACAAGATTAATGTAAAGATCCCACTGCAAACACCCTTGTAATTCATCTCAACATTTTCGAACTTCATGAATGACGATTTTAAGGTTCAGGTGTGTGTAAGGAATTGGAAAGCAGCAGAGTACAGCTGTTTCTAAAGCATGCAGTGCCATCTGCTGTTAAAAACTCGATCGATTAGAGAGAGAATGGCGATACATTCGAAAATCGATCCAGAAACCTCTCGATTCACGATGCATCGATTTATTCTTCTAGCCCTACTAGCCACTCAGACCACAATTTTGACATTGATACCATGAGGAAAAACTACAATGTAGATATCTTAATATTAACTCAAATTAACTCTCTCAACTGTTTACATTAACTTAAAACATAACTGACTGTATTTACGTGAATACTCACCAAGACGCGGCACGGCATTTTTACATTATTTTGTGTATTTGATTGTTTAAGCGCAATAATCAGCAAAAAATAAGTACAATTACTTTACTAATTTAGTACTGAGAATTGGCTTTGTGCACACACTTTAGATGTGAGCATTATGGCCAAGACACTCAATCCCATGTCGAAATTCAAGCCCTCTAACATTAATAATATTCATCCGGATATATATATATATAAAAAATATCCAAACTGGCTAGTAGGAATGACTGCGTTACACGCTACTGCTAAAATGCAACCGTGTTTGGCAGGTGTTAATGTCAAGCCTTGTAAACATACGTATATATGTGTATTCCCGGAATATAATAAGTCACGTTTCTTTTTTCTTTTTTTTAGATTGAGGGTCACATTATTATTTAAAAAAAAAAAAAAGATTTTGAAACAATTTATGTAAATATTAAATATGAGTTAGATATGGAAAGTTTGAAATGGATTGTTGCATATTACAACAATTCAAAATACTGTATAACAGTCATGTTTAAAATTGGCTTTAATATATATCAACTGCAGATGGGGCTTATTTGAGGGAGGTATCTGGGTTTGCACCCTCAGGGTGGGATGGGGTGGCTTTGACTTGGTGCCATTTTGGCCAGGGGCAAAGGGGGAGAGAGAGAGACAGAAAGAGCAAGAGAAAGGAGGGTGTCCCTCCTTAGCTCGCCAGCCAGATGGTCTGGTCACCACGACTGCGTTGTCCCCGCCAGGAGGTGCTTTGATACCGGAGTGTGTGTGTGTGTGTGTGTGTGTATCTGTGTGCATGTGCATAATGCCCTTCTGCGTTATACATGTAGTCCCTTTATGTTTCCATAAACATCTCTGTCTATACAGAGAAAAATAATTTGTTATATGCATATGTGCATGTGTGTAGAGGACTCAACAATAAGGATGGTCAGCTGGTGCCAGTGTGAATATGTTTCAGGCCAGTTGACAGACTGTCACCTACCCTATGCAGCCAATGCTGCATTACAGAGAGCATCTCGAAAGTCATCATTT
Source organism: Elopichthys bambusa (assembly GCA_037101425.1). NCBI lineage: Eukaryota > Metazoa > Chordata > Actinopteri > Cypriniformes > Xenocyprididae > Elopichthys > Elopichthys bambusa. Next base: position 27,484,181 of record CM074436.1, read on the forward strand.
TCCAGAAAAGGTTTAAAAAAAGAAAAAGAAAAAAAAGGCTTAATCAAAGCTCAATAATATAGATGGCCTGCTGGCCCAGGGGCCATTGTAAAGAGATTTTTGGGGTCAGATGACAAATCGTTACTATTCCATGTGTATAAACTAAAAGTATAGCTCCATTATTAAAAAAAATAAAGAGTAAATCAGAGTTAGGGCTGCACACAATATTTAGTTTTAGCATCGGTATCGCGATGTGTACATCCGCGATAGTTACATCGCAGGATGTGCGATGTTACGTACAGGATTGTAGTTGGACCAGGCACCATGGTTCGAAATGCACGATTCTCGAATTAAATGCAAAGTATAACCATCATAGAGATATCATCATCATCATTTGCACGTGTTTTAAGTTCTGTCAGTTTAAACATTCAAGCGATTTTAAGCGATATGAGTGCAAGCGGATGCAAAAGAGAACTTAATTCTGTACTCGTGTGCTGTTTTCTGTGCATACACAGCACAAACCAGATCACTTGAAATTCGGTGAAAACACAAAATATTGCAATGTCAGTTTGTGCAGCTCTAATCAAAGTAAAACAAAGTTAAGCTATTTGAATAAACACATGGAATTGCAATAAAGCGGTATAATTTCCAGCAATTATTGCAAATTAAAAACCTCTTTGTAAACTTAACATTTAATGAAAAATATAATTATTATTCCTGGAACACATGTTGACAGGGCAAAAAAACAACCTCATCGTTAAGCCCTGGTGTGTGCGAGCCTATTATATGACCATCCTTACACACATCCGTGTTCAATAAAGAGCCGAGAAAGAGGGAAAGCAGAGAACAGCGACAATACAGACTGCAGGAAGGAGTTTGTTTTTCGAGATTCTTTCAAAATACAAACAGAAGTAGAAAGAGTGACCTCATCACAATCTCATAAATACACTTCTTTTGAAAAACGCATAGAAATGGACACAACATGGTCATCTTTTCATATTTAATAAAGAGTAAGACACCTGCTGCTGTTCAGTATTAAGTCTGAAGTGTGTGTATTTTTGTCTGAACAAGTGGATGAGAGTGTGCACCTGTGCATGATTCAGTCTGAGCTCGCGTGTGCGTGTGCGTGTGCGTGTGCGTGTGTGTGTGTGTGTGTGTGTGTGTGTGTGTGCGCGTGCGTGTGTACGGCAGTCTGTCTTCCCTAACTGGCTCACAGGCAGCGGATGGCTGAGTACAGCTGAGCCAATCGAGCATCTGAGAGACAGAGAGAAAGTAAGAGAGAAAGAGAGAAAAACAGAGAAATTCTTAAAAAGAGATGCAGATACTTTGGTGCCATCAAGCATCACTGACATATTTTTCACTCCAGCTACTTTTTTCTTTTAAATGTTCCACTTTTCACGTTTTTTTTTCCTCCTTCCACAAAGCAGTTTTTTTTTTTTTTTTTTTTCCTTCGGGCTGGTGGGGGTTTGGTTGGAGGAGAGACAGAGAGGCTACCATGGAAACAAAGCACATCACCGATATGAGCATCCCTGATGGCGCACTGGCGAGGCAATAACTGTGTCCCACTGGCCTCACTTTGAGAGAGAGAGATGTTTGTGTGTGTGTTATGGTATGAGGAGCAACAGAGGATGTGCTGTGTTATTCAGTATTCTATGAACAAAGGTTTTCGAGAGAACCAGACTTTAGGAGTGAGTGCGCAGACACACGGAGAAAGCTGCTCCCTTGTAATTGGCCCCAGTGTAGGTTCTAGGGCAGAGGGCAATTTAAATATTATTGAGCGACTAAGTATACTCTAATAACGAGCCGGAGGAAGAGAAAAGATGGAAAAGAATAGGGCTGCTAACTAATAAATAAAAATATATAAAATCAATTACAAAAATTACTCTGACGTCAGTAGTTGGACTGACATGTTTGTGCACACTCCTAAGAATTTGAAATGTAATGACATCAACATTTAATATTTTAATGTATGGAAGTGGTTAGATCTTAAGAATATAGCAAAAACATGCTGTATTTAGTTGTTTTTTTTTTTTTTTTTGCCCTATAATGCTTTTTTACTTAAAATATTAAAAAAATAACTTTGCCATCTAACTGTCTGACTAAAATATCAACCATTAAAAATTAATTAAAAATAATAATAATAATAATAATAATAATAATAAAACAACCTCTAATATTGGCCAATATCTGGTATGGTACAGATAGCATACATCCCTAAATCACCATCATTTAGCTCAAACAATATTCAATGTCATCAAATTAAGATAAAAAACAATTAACCATAATTGACATTTGACATCTAGGGGTGTAACAGTTCAAATTACTTATGGTTCGGTTTTAATCAAGGTTTTAGGGTCACGGTTTTGGTATATGCTATGATCAGGGGAAAAAAGGACCACTGTACTAAGAAAATAAGAACAAATGATTAAAAATACAAGCAACAGCACGAATAAATAAAATAGAGCAAAGATACAAATAAAAAAACTGTGCTTTTCAGGTATCTAATAGTAGTTTTCAGGTACAGAAATTGAATAAAGAAAACAAAATGTAAAACAACTCTGACTATAATCTTCACTGCAGAAATTAAATAAATATTAATTATTATTAACGTTACAAAAGCTATTAAATCAAGAGCAGTAAGTGATTTCCATGTCTTTTGTTGTTTGATTAACATTAAAAACAGCAGGAATATTAGGCTGCTGTCACTTTAATACGTAATGCACGAATCCAGTACTGATACTGTACACATGCGTTGTCTTTCTCAATTGTTTACATTCACTTAAGACATAACCCACTATGTTTGCTAGGATACTTGCCAAGATGGGTGTTGACATAATTGTTGTGTGAATTTGTCCGTTGAAGCGCAATACTTGAAAGAGTACTCAATATTTGAAGCCCGAGATCTCTTTTGCGTTTCGCATTTGTGTTTATAGGTGAAGCCAGAATGCGTATCCATCGAGAGAAACATACATTAGCCTAACTCTGTCTGTCTGTTTTACGCATTATTTTCAGCAACAAACCATATTACACATGCGTATGCATCATCAGATTTGAGATGAACCACGAGTACATCCTGAACTGTCGGCGAAGATCGATATGGTTCGCTTTTTTTGTTTTTTTTTTTAAAGATAACTGTTACACCCCTATTGGCATCCTATATGCAATGCAAATATTATCATATGAATAATAACATATGTACTGTAGTTTTGTTGAACTCTTACATATTAAAAAAAGTTATTTAAACTTTTCTGCATGTTTTCTAATTGCTCCTTTGTAACTTTTATAATGTTAACAATTTTTGTACATAACTTATAGCACATATTAAAAAGAGTCTACTCAAGAGAGCACTTGGCAAGATATGAAATATATATATAATAAATAATTCCCATACAATCATAATAGTTGTTTTAGCTGCAGCCCTGGAAAAGAACAAATCACATCTTAACTCGTGTGCTCCTGCGCAAGGACCTAGAAAGCTGCAGCAGACATACCAAGAGACTCGGTGCATCTGTGTGTGTCAAGGAAATGCAACATTAATCCATTTTTCATTTCCTGCCAAGCTGCATTTGGACTTTGTTGAGGGGTCTCTCTTTCCCAGAGAATGTATGTGCATGTATTAATGCACATGTGGATGGTACGGTAACCATTTTCCTGTTCAGTGGTGCAGATAAACATTCACGGCACTGCCGCTCACGTGAACGCTCACAAACTAATAACCATGCGTGCAGATCATAGATTCGGGACCTGCACTCTTTCCTGCCTTTGTTCTCCAGTCAAATATGTTATTACAATATTTTATACAGCCTCTATTACACTATTATAAAATAGTAATAGCATTCATTGCAAAGCTTTTTATTTTTTAAAAACACAATATGACTCAGAGGTATTGCTAACAATTAAACTGTAAAGCACAAGAAATGTTATATCATCGCTGTCAGGCGGAAACCATGTCCAAAACTGCTACTTTTCAAGAAATGAAATTTAAAAAAAATTTTTTTGTCAAAGTTGATAGTTACTTAAACAGCCAGTTCTTTATTTGACATTGCATTGCAAACAAGCAGAGACTGTCCAAAATGTGTGTGGGGTGGAGTTATGAGGTTTTACAGACAGTTTGAGGATCCAGTGGAGTTATGAGATTTAGTCACAAGCACTTTTTATTATTTTTCAGTGGTTAAACATTTGCAAAACCCACAGACAGACATAAAGGGTGCCCAATGGTAATGATTTATGATGAAAAAAAAAAGGAAAGAAATATGGAGATACAAGGTTTCTCTCCATCAGCGATGATATTAAATATTTGAAATATGAATATATGAATATTTGAATAAATGAAATATAATTATTTGATCCCCCATTTTGTTAGTTTGCCCACTTATAAAGAAATGAGGGGTCTATAATTTGTATGGTAGGTTTATTTTAATGAATAGAGACAGAATATCAAACAAAAACAATCCAGAAAAAACACATTATATAAAGGTTATAAATTGTTTGCATTTCAGTGAGTGAAATAAGTATTTCATCCCCAAGCAAAACTTGACTTAGTACTTCGTGGAGAAACCCTTGTTGGCAAGCACAGAGGTAAGATGTTTCCTGTAGTTAGTCACCAGGTTTGCACACATCTCAGGAGGGATTTTGGTCCACTCCTCTTTACAGATCCTCTTTACATCTTTAAGGTTTCTTGGCTGTCGCTTGGCAACTCAATGTTTCAGCTCACTCCACAGATTTTCTATAGGATTAAGGTCTAGAGACTGGCTAGGCCACTCCATGACCTTAATGTGCTGCTTCTTGAGCCACTCCTTTGTTGCCTTGGAATATTTTGGGTCACTGTCATGCTGGAAGATCCATCCATGACCCATCTTCAGTGTTCTGGCTGAGTGAAGGAGGTTCTCGTCCAAGATTTTACGGAACATATGGCCCTGTCCATCAGCCCCTCAATGCGGTGAAGTCAACCTGAACCCTTAGCAGAGAAACAGCCCCAAAGCATAAATGTTTCCACCTCCATGCTTGACTGTAGGTATGGTGTTCTTGGGGTCATTGACAGCATTTCTCTCCCTCCAAACATGGCGAGTTTTGGTCTCATCTGACCACAGCACTTTCTCCCAAGCCTTCACTGAATCATTTAGATGTTCATTGGCAAACTTCAGATGGGCCTGTACATGTGCCTTCTTGAGCAGGGGGCCCATGCGGGCACTGCAAGATTTCAATCCATTGCGACGTAGTGTGTTACCAATGTTTTTTTTTTTTTTTTGGTCACTATGGTCCCAACTGCCTTGTGATTATTTACAAGCTCCTCCTGTGTAGTTCTGGGCTGATCCCTCACCTTTCTCATCATCATCCTTACCCTATGTGTTGAGATCTTGCATGGAGCTCCAGACCAAAGACGATTGATGGTTATTTTGTATTTCTGAATAAATCGCACCAACAGTTGTCTCCTTCTCACCAAGCTTCTTGCTGATGGTCTTGTAGCCCATTCCAGCCTTGTGCAGGTCAACAATCTTGTCTCTGACTTCCTTTGACAGCTCTTTGATCTTGCCCATGGTGGTGGAGAGGTTTGAATGGAAGATACAGATTCTTTGGAAAGGTGTCTTTTATACACATAACGAGCCGACATTAGGAGTACTATATTTAAGTGACGGGACTAAACTGTGTTCGACATGGACATATAAACAATCTGTAGGAGGCAGAATTCTTACTGGTTGGTAGGGGATCAAATGCAAATTAATTTATAACCTTTATATAATGTGTTTTTTCTGGACTTTTTGGTGACCACATACATACATACATACATACATATATATGTATATGTATAATATATATATTATACACGCACACGTTCTGAAATGCTCATAAATCTCGACACAAAAACCTTAACCAAAGGAAGGCTTGTACACATGTAACGCCTTGGCTAATTATACTATAAAGCTATCTCTGAGGTCATCCCAAAAGCTAAACATATTTATTTCAAACATAACCACAGTGACAAGGCAATATACAGCTCTTAGTTTAGTCATACACGTGTCAAGACTGCATGTGTATTATAAAATAAATCCTGAGAGAGATGGTTTTATTATTATACTTGAGGCCTGTGCTTTGATCAGGCTTTCTGCAATAGACCGATAAATGCTTCACAAAAGGACAAAGTCTGTCACTAACATTTCCATAAATAAAAAATTAATAGCAGGCAGGTGAGACATTAATATTTGTCTTAAAACTTCATAATCTAACCTCTGATAGCCAGCAAGTTTTAGATCAATACACTGAAGGGTAAACTGTGCAATTTCTGCATGACTATTAGCGTCATCAAAAAGAATTTGATGACTTCAAACAGGTTTCAGAAACACTGCCACTGACCAGACCCTCCTAAAACTCACACCATTGGTTGAGCCAGTCTTTCTCAGTTCAATGTTTTGCACTTTTTGGGGAAATCAGCTTCTGCTTAGTTATTGTTGTTATTGATGTCTCTACATATTATATATGTAGAGCAACAGTGTGCTAAAAAGAAACTATCATCAAATAAATTAAAATAAAATAAACCCACACCCACTCCCAAACCAACTTCTGGACCAAGAACCAGCATTCTAGATTGAGCTGTTGATATCACAAGGAACATTAAAAAGCCTTTAGAGTTAAATGGATCAAAAAGTGGTAGTATGTCAAGCAAGTACTAACTAACAGGAATGCATTTAATAATTACTTTACCTGAAAGCAGCACTGACCAGAAATCAGCTGCATTTTAGTGAAGGTTTGCATTTTGCAATGAAACCCAAGTATAATCAGAGTATGCTTTGCTTTTGTTCGGGTAAGTGAACTGTTCTCATATTCTGATGAAAACGTACGCTTATTTGCTGTGACTTGCTTTAGTGTGGAAAAAAAAAAAAACAACAAAAAAAAACCTGATTGTAAGTTTGTAAAACCTTGCTTGTAAGTTTTGTCAGTGATGCATAGCACTTTGTCATGTCACTCTTGGTGTGAATCAGTTAGTCAGAAGTAGCAGAAAAAACAGTGAGTTCAGGGAAATCAAGCATGAGTCTGTATGGATCTGCTCACTGTGCTAGGAGCTTTGGTTTCTTCACGACATCATGACTTATAGACCTAAACACATGGAGTTAAAAAAGACGTTTGATTCCACTGCTCTACTTTATATTATCTTGCATGCACCAAAGACAATAAAAGCTGCAGTGAAATAAACATCCTGAGGAAAGTTTAAAAGGTCTTTGAGGGAATGAATCAATGTGCAAAAATAACCTCCTGATTAACATGAACTTTTTATATCGCAAGCAAGACAGAAAGTGATCAAATGAAATGAGCAAGTAAAAGAGGAGGAAAGAAGGGCTACGTACTGATGACTCATCTGTGTGTTTGTGTGTATATGTATGTGTGTGTTTGTATGTGGGAGATAAAAGGATGGAGCTGTATCCCAGACAGCCTCTCTGTTTGTTGGACCAATTAGGGAGTGCTAAGAGAACCTAATCTAATCACAGAGGCGGTCCCAGCTGCTGTTCACACACACACACACACACACACACACACACACACACACACACACACACACACACACACACACACACACACACACACACACACACACACACACACACACACACACACACACACACACACACACACACACACACACACACACACACACGAACACACGAACACACGAACACACGACCCTGGGTGATCAAAACACCTGTATTTGATAAATCAGTTCATGAATCATGTCAACTCATTCATGTATTTATTGTTTCTTGCTCAAGCGACTCTTTTGTGCCACATGATTCTTAACTTTTGTAACTCATTACAAGTTTTATTAGCATGATAGTAAAGTAACATTCACCTGAATGAAAGTGGCACAAACACACAACAAGCACAGTTTTAATAATGAAAGCAGGCTATATACACCATATAGAGTAATATACACTTTAAAAAGGTCCTTTAAATGGCAATGGCATCAATGGTTAAAGAAACTTTAACAATCATGGAATCTTTCCAGTGCACAAAAGGCTCTTTATAGCAGAAAAAAATAAATATGGGTAGTCCTATTAGTGTAACTTTGCCTGTCCAGACTCGCTGTAAAAATGAAGACTATTAATAATAACGAGGACGATACTATGATTCCAGTAGGTGGGGGGGGGGGGGGGGGGGGGATTGTTTATATTTTCTGAAGAAAATGCAAGCATTGCTTATCCATGCTATAGGGTGTTGTGTGATTGCCCACGAATGGGCGACTCACCCTGCAATAGTTTACCTGGAAGTAAAAGCTCCTCTATTTCACACAGATGCTCTTTTATTAAATGACAATGACACAAACATTTAACCACAAACACGTGCAAGGAAGCTGTGTAAGGGAAGCACAATAGCTAACAGCACTACTATTCATCAACTGTGCCACAAATAGAACAAAGTAATTAGACTGCAGCTGAATATGTTGAATTAGAGAGACTTTGAGAGAGAGAGACTTTGAGAGAGAGAGACTTTGAGAGAGAGAGACTTTGAGAGAGAGAGACTTTGAGAGAGAGAGACTTTGAGAGAGAGAGACTTTGAGAGAGAGAGACTTTGAGAGAGAGTGAGAGAGAGTGAGAGAGAGAGTGAGAGAGAGTGAGAGAGAGTGAGAGAGAGAGAGAGAGAGAGAGTGAGTGAGAGTGAGTGAGAGTGAGTGAGAGTGAGTTGTCACAGATAGAAGGGAGCAATGAGGCCTAAACACCACTAAAAGCCAGGTGGCAATAGATTTAATGCCGCTCAGAGGAGAACAGAGAAAAAAAGAAGAGAGTTTCTTTTAATATGTTGGGAGAACTCTTCTTAAGTCAGCATGATAGTATTGATTCACAGTCCTGAGTGTGTGTTTATGTGTGTTTGTGTAAGCTTCAAATACACCCCAGTCTGTAATCTGCACAAATCACAGTTATCACTGCACTGGTGACTGTGTTGAAAGGTCAAAGGCGTGATTTTACACCCACACAAGCACAACCTGAAGTCTTTCAGAATATAATCCAAATTACTGGTAGTGAAAGGGATATACAATGGACATTATTTGGCTATTATGGGATTATTTGAAACCGAAGTGGTCATTCCACCCAGTGGATAAATGGACATTTTCAGAAACAATATTTCAATATTAAAATATAAAATGATGTCCAATTAAGTAAATATGTAAAATAATTGTTTATTTAAATGTTTATTTATTTGCTATCATTGAATCTTATTACATCCAGTAGTGTCATTTTTTTTCCCCCAATGTCACAGATTTGCTTATTTATTTGTAACCTAGCAATAGTACCAAGCAAGCCAAACCTTACTTAGCTTCCAAGATCAGGTGAGATCAAGCAGACATGGTTGCACAGAATGGTAAATATTTCATGCTACATTTCTTTGTTTCTATAATAATATGAAATGTGCTGCAAATTATATTCCGAAGTGATTTATGTAATGCAGTTAACATAAGTAAAGCATACAAATTTGTATTTGTGCCAAATGAGAGAGGTTAGTGAGCTCAAGTTTATTTATATAGCGCATTCCCAAATGCCGGTAGTTTCAGTTTCACTTTAAATAAATTTGTTTAGGCTTGGTGTTTATAACAAATGTTATTTATAATGAAGCCCAGTATAATTTATATTACTTTTTTTTTTTCTATTCTCGTTCTATTCTGAATTTTCAATTTAAAAGATTTGTTGTGGAGTGAGGGAAACTAATACACATATCTATAGTGTTTACAATCGTTTTACACATTTCCTTTTGTTGAGTAGTATTTTAATGTAATAAAATGTGACATACACTGACAACTTATCTGTGTTTTCAATAACACTTCACAATAAGGTCTTACTTTTAATATTAGCTACTGCATTAACAAACATGAACTAACAATGAGCAATATATTTTATGGCATTTATTAACCTTTGTTAATGTTAGTTATTAAAAATGTTTATATTCATGTTAGTTCACATAGTTTAACTATTTAACTAACAAACAGATACAACTTCTGATCTTTTTGTATTAATAAATGTTGAGATTAAAGGCACAATATGTATGATTTTTGGATTAAAATATCCACACACACACAAAAAAAAACCAATGTATTTTGTTGACTTGTGTACTTGCATTATCCTAAATGTTTCCAAGAATGTTTAAATCCAGAGAAATAAGTCATTTTAACCAGGACACGGACCGTGTCTGTGTGTCGCCTATCAATGACATCATACCTGCATTACCCTCGATTTCAGTTTTATTTTGTAGAAACCATGGAAACACCAAAGACGCTTTAATATATTATGTGTTTTATTGGACAGGTGAGCAACTGTTTGGATGGATACATTTGTCAACAGAAAACTAATCATGTTATATAGCTCAACACAGTACAGCCTTATTGTTTAAATCTCGTTTTCTTAATGTACCATGCCTAATATCGATCTAGCTTACTGCAGTGTGCAACAAGTGTCTCACAGTAGCCATCGAGCGAATGCACAGAGTAGCATTCTAACAACTTTCAACACACAGATGTATCTAATAGGATAAAACAGCGCTGTGTTACCCCATATACACAAGACCGGAAGAAGCGGAAGTGGTCGTCTGCGGCATAATAAAAGCTCCGCTGCTCTCGAGCCGTATGTCGCGTATGTCACCACCCATGATTCCACGAAATCAAGCTACGCCTTTGTTTTGAATAAGCGACCTCTAGAGGTGAAAACTACATATTGCGCCTTTAACATTAGTTAAGATTAATAAATGCTGTAGAAGTGTTGTTCATTGTTAGTTTGTGGTAAGTAATTTAGTTTTATACTTTAAACCTTATTGTTTAAAGTGTTACCGTGTTTTCGTATTAAAATATTTCTTAAAAATATTTGAATAAATGGTCAACCATTAATATTTGGTTGTAGATTAACTACAACCGGGGTCGTCGTCAGAGAAAGATAACTGGAAGCATTGTCCTGGTCCAACAAAAGGTCCTCTATGGTTTAGCCTCCCATTGGCCTCAATAGAGAGGGGGCTTACCCATTAAAATTTTGTCTTGAATCCCTTAGGGATGCCCTGGCCACAACTACCAACCATGACCTGACTCAACTCATCTGCCCCAAATAAGTAAAGCTCAGGGAGCTCTTGCAGAGCTCTGAAAAGCCTCTCCACATCTTTCTGAAGGGTGTAAAAAGTCTGGATGAGCAGCAGAAAACACTGGAGGGTTGAAGCGAGTTCCTCACAGACACACAGAAAAGAACATTCTCATCTGAGTGGGTGAATCACAACGCTCTCAACACAAGCAAGTACACCTGAGCCCTGAGAAAGGGGGAGGAGAGGGAAGCGAGAGTGAGAGAAATAATGATTTTCTCCCTTTTTAAAGCAATGCAAATTGTTGCTGTGGAGAAGCGGAGTTGAGCGTCTGCGCACACGCACAGCTCCACCACGTCTGATAATGACAAATAGTGCCCCATGGGCTCCGATCAGCAACCTATCATAACGTCCGAAAATAAATCCATCTCATTTACGAGTACAAAAAAAACTCAATTCTAAGGGTGCACACGAACACACACCTCTGGTCTGGATGGATGACAGGGACTGTACTCAGGTGGTAGCCCGCTCCCTGCTTACCCACACTGCCAGGCGGTGGCTCCGAAGTCACATTTGGTTGGGTAGAGGAGTAATGGCAGGCTTGAGTGAATGTATTACGATGGCAAATGACAACATTAACATATAAATGACTTCCTACCAAACACATCTGCTAATGTGTGGTTAGTGCCAGTGACACACACACACACACACACACACACACTATATGACTGTATATTCTCGTCTAAATGTGACGGTCATAGCACGGACAAGGGTGTGTGTGTATGGTCTTGTTTACTGACGGAGCGTGTGGGTGCTGTGTGCGTGTGATGGCTCACTGCAATGATGTTCCAATGTCACAATCATCATGTCGCTTAAAACACACCCAGCCACACACATGCTCCCAACTGCTCAGAGTGTGTCAGGAGCGAGACTGGTTTGGACAGGAAACAGCATGTCCAGATTGCCCCTGAGACAGGAAAAGGATTGGGTGTCGTGTCTGTTTCAGCAGATGCTGTAGAAAGAGGCGTTGTTGTTGCTTTAAAGGAATAGTTCAGCCTAAAAAATACATTTTTGTCATCATTTACTCAGGGTCATGATGTTCCAAACCTGGAACATCTTGCTCACTATTTTTTAATATTATAAGTATCAGAATAAACAGAATGAACAGAATGAGAACAGAACAATAAAAGCGAAGACTCTTGTGCTACATTCCAACTGTTTTGAAGTCGTATCATAGCTTTGTGTTAGAAATGGAGCAAAATTTAAGTTTGTATTTACACTGATTTCATGAGTTGATTCTAGGGTTGGGAATTGATAATCGATTCAGATTCTGGAATCAGATACTTAAGGTCAAGAATTGGATACTTGTTATAAAATTAAAATCGATTCCTCACCCACACACTTATCGATTCATGTGTGTGCATTTTAATGTGGTTTTAAACCATTAAAGAGCAAGATGATGTGAACGAGAACTCAATTCAGCACTCGTGCGCTGTTTTCTGTGCTGAGCATATCCAGAGCGTGTGCACAAAAAGCCTCTTATATAGTGTACAAAAATACTGAATTGAGTTCTCTTTATGTTTGAACAGACGAATACACACAAAATTTTGTCAGAATATCCTTGTAAACACAGTTGGTTATGTCTTAAGTGAACATAAACAGTTGAGAAAGAAAACGTATGTGTAACAGTATATAGATCCATGCATTAGGTCTTAAAAGTCAGCAGGCCAATTTATTGTTGAAATATAAACATTTAAACAGCGGCTGTAATAAAATTTAAAATATATATATTAAGACATCACTAACAGATTAAATAAAACTGTAATGAATATGTAATATAACTACTTACAAGTCGCAAATGCTCCTCTTTAGAGCTATGGACATTGAGGTAAATGTAACGTTGCGTGACATTGCTTACGAGCTATTTTACTGATGTCTTTCCATAGTTGAAACAAAGATTAAGTGATTATTGAGACATGATACATTTCAGTAAGCTGTACTTCTTTCTACATACTAGGGCTGGGACAATACATCGAATCTCGATTCGTAATACAAAGAATCTGGAGCGATTCTGATATATTCCGATGTATTGCGATTCTGTCTCGATTAGATTCTGAGCTTAGTTTTTAAACAGCACTACTATACGTACTTTAGAAACACTCGTACACTGCATGCTTCCAGTTTCTTCACACACATCACTAAAACCTAAAATAATCTTCAAAAGTTCAAAAAGGTTAAAGCGAATTACGAATCTCACATCACAAAAGCATTCTGAGCCGAGGTGCAAGTATATTTAACCACTTGCATGACTCAGCCGAATTCACAAGTGCTATCCAGCAGTCTTCTTTGTGAGCATTTAAGAGTGTGCGGTCAAAAACTAGCCTAGAGCGCCATCTGCTGTTAAAACTAAGCTCAGAATCGATTAGCGATAAATCAAATATCAGGATTGTTCCAGATTTGTTGTATCGTTCGAGAATCGATATATCGTCCCAGCCCTACTTTACCCTCTAATGTTTAGGCTGCAGCCCATAAGTTTTGACTCTTCGTCGCAATCTCTGTTTGAAACCTGCAATTGCAGTTATTTGCGGAATTATCATTTTTACGTGGGTTGTGCGTCGGCACGACTCCTCAGGGCAGATGAATCTAATGTTTGCTGTCAGTCACCACACCAATGTGGATACTGTACTTCAGAATCACAGATTGTAGTCTTGAAAATATGATCAAAATAAGAATTTATACCAGAAAATGTAATCTGAACAAGTAACAAATCTGCCACTTTTGTTCTGACCAGCTGAGACAAAAAAGCATTACAATAAATTGCGCTTCCAATGGTAAATAAATCTTAACGATCACTTCATATCACATCAAACCATGCAAATTATTATTAATGCTATACTATACTGCGTGACTATGTGTATTTAGTGTGTATTAGCATTACCTGTAGATTTCAATTTCTGTACAGTCTAATCTCTAACTCTAATTTGTCATACCATACAATCTGCCATCAAAATGATAAGTTTAATTAATCCAGCTGCTGTGAGAAAAGGCTATAAATCATCCTCCACCAGCAGCATCCTCACATGATATAGCCTACTAGCTGGGACTCATCTATGTAAATAGACGTGACATAATGATGCAAAGACGAACGGTGGCATGCTCAAATTTCCGACAGAAACCCACACTCTAATTAGAAAACATTACAAGCTTACTGTTGTAAATCAGGCTAAGGTAAGGAGATAGTTTTGAACACTGGCTGGTCATGTACTTGCTCAAAAATTGATACAGACAGCATGTTTAATTAAGGTTAATTTCTTGCTATAACTAGTAGTAGAGAAGAGATGACCGGTCCTCTTGTGCTCTGTGCTGCCACTTGAACTGAGACGGCTATATAAATCTGTACATTTATTACAGCAAAACAACATTTATTGTTTGAATTTTGTGATAAAAGTTCTCATATTCAGTTCACTGATTTAGTGATCTGGTCAAAATTGATAAACAGATAGTTGATGACAGAATTTAAGGGTAAACTATTCCTTTAACAGCTCACTGGAGGGGAAGATTTGGTCTGCTCATCACACAAAGCCATCATATTTCTTATAATGTAGTGCACAGGACATACAGACCACTTTTATGATACATTTATGGTTCTCCTCCATCTTTTTTGAAGCTTCAAAGCTCCAGGTTCATTGCATTTTACAAAAACTTCTCACCTCATACAATATGAGGGTGAGTAAATAAAAATGTATTTTTGTATCACCATCCCCCTGTATTATTACCAAAATCGTGTTTAATACCGATCTGAGGACAGTTTTATACATTCAAATATCGAATGAGAAACACTATCAGTCTCAGTCCAGTGACCAACAGAAACAGCTTCAAGCATATAGTATTATTTCAGTTATGAAAAAAGCTTTTAGACTGAGCCAGTCTGAAAAGAAAAAGAGCGTGAAGGCAACAAAAGGAGAGAAGCTGTTGCCTGAAGCCTGTCCTCTTCCGTGTTTCCTTCAGCTTTGTGTGTCTGTTCCCTCGCTTTTTCCTCTCTCCCTCAGAGCGCCTCCGGGCATCAAGCCCGCCACACGTCACAGAGCCTGGCCGCACAGAGAGAAGCGTGTGTGTGTGTGTGTGTGTGTGTGTGAGAGAGTGTGTGTGTGTGTGTGTGTGTGTGTGTGTGTGTGTGTGTGTGTGTGTGTGTGTGTGTGTGTCTGTGTGTGTGTGTGGGCTTTGTTCCAGAGCTGTAAGGGCTGTTTACTCACTTGCGCACTCAAGCCTGAGTTCACTCTTTCTCTCCACAACCATACCCGCACGCTCTGAATACCACCCATTTCCTGTGAGCCAATCATCTTCCTCCCCAAACTCTCTGCTCCTAAACTATCCCTCTCCATTTCGCTCTCACCTCACCAACCCATCTGTCTTTCCCTCCGCTGTTGCATGCGATCTCTCCTTCCTCCTATGCTCCCTCCTCTATCACTTATTCATGAGCTCTCTCTCCCCGTATAAAACACACTCTCGCCTTCTCGCAACCGGTGTTGTAGCCATAACCATGGAGACGGCTTTGATTGACGTGACGTAATTGGCACGGAGGGCAGGTCCTCTTTAAAGGGGTGGGCATTACAGCCGGGACCCTTAAAGGGGTAGTTATTATCGCTCATTGTAACAGTCCCTTAGCAGAAACAAAGAGGTCGTCTCAAGAGCGGAAGAGAATTAAAGGGATTTCTAAGGCAAGGAGTCGTCGGAAACGTTAGTATCAATTATGTATGACGAAAGGTCACCCTCTCTGCTTTCCCATTGATTAGCATAAATGATCATTCACTCGTTTGCTGATTGTTTGATGTAATTAGCAGGCTGGCAACAGTGATTAATACTGTGGGTTTGAACAATAAATGATCTAGCAGAAGCGTGTGTGTTTATGGAGGGGGTCGTAACAGAGGAAAGGAGGGGAAAGCATGTCAGACGGATCTGATTGCAGCGTGAGGTCTTACAATATTAACCATGACTGTGACACTCAACACACACGCCAGACAGGCTGCATGTGTTCACACAGCGACAAAAGGCAGTCGACAGCAGCAAAATCGTGCAAAAATATACACAAATGAATCTCATGATAACAAGGTCAGATCACATTCATCCCAAAATGAAGACTACATTTTTAGGACTAAAAAAAGTCTTTTTAGGACTCAATTGTTTTCACATGGTGACATTACTCTAATTACAATTAAGCAAATGATGATTTTAATTAGACTGTCATACAATAATTTTATTGTATTATAAAAAAAACTAATTATTACAGTAATTATTAAGTATATAAAATAAAGTAATATTGTAAACTAATATATAACTATTATAAAAACATTTTATTTTTTAATTTAAATAAGCCTAAAATAATATAATAATAATAATAATATATAAATAAAAATATTTAATAAAAAAAATTCTCAATACAGTAACAAGAACAGCAGTGCAAAAAGGTGCCTTTTCATACATATACACGTGTGTGTGTGTATATGTATATATATGTATATTATATATATATATATATATATATATATATATATGTATATTATATATATATATATATATATATATATATATATATATATATATATATATATATATATATATATATATATATATATATATATAAAATTTTTACTAGTGGGTGCAGGACATTTATGTAAGTGAGGATAGCAAAATAAAGTAAACGGTGACATATTATACCCAAAAATTCTTCATACAGTGGACTACCAGTAAAATTGATTAAAAAAAAAATAAAAAAAAATTGGAACCGAAAATTATTCAGACACTTTGACCTGACCGTGTTTTCTGTCATAAATAAGATTTATTTTTTCCTGACACAGTTTAACTCTGAGATCTTGTCATATTTTATTACCATTTTTTTAAACTATAGTGAATAAACTGTATTAATGAATGAAATGGTGTCTGAATAAATTATATTATATTATATTACATTATATATTTTCTATTTATTTATTGAGTCAAATAAACACATCAACCGTGTTCATAAAATAATTATATAATTAGATAGAGAATTGGATGTTCATGTTCGCCAAACCAGCAGGCGTATACAGCAATTGTCCTGTTCACCTCTCTTCCTGCTCTTTATCTTATTTCTATGTAACACTCACTCTTTTATCTTATATCCTGCGCTACAATCTCTTCTCCTCTAACAGTCACATCCATCCTTTTCATGTGCTCTCTTTCTCACTCTGAAGTGTGTAATAGTGATGGGGGCTGGTAGGTCTTGACTGGGGGGTAGGGACACACACACACACACACACACACACACACACATCTGTGTCTGGATCTACTGTGACAAGCGGTCAATTTGATGCATTAATAATTAGGAGAGCGTCAAAGACATTGTTTGTGCACTGGCTCTGGTTGAGAAGCGTTTCACCTGTGCGTTTACTGCTGAGTGGAGGCGTGTGTGCGTGTAAAGTTGATTGTTCCGATGTGGCGAGATGACAGACTACAGCCCATCTGGCTTTGGGCTCTTAACGAACCCATCAGCAGTGATGTTCCAGCCCTTTACAAACACTGAGACACACACACACACAGCACGCAACTGCACTTTCCCTGGCTGCCTCCTGCAGCCAATCAGATGCTGATGTGCCTCTGACTTCCTGGTCTCTATAGACTCTCTTAAAGTGACAGCACATTTTTTGCCATCGTTTCTGAATATTCTGAACACACATAACTTTTTTTGAAAAAAAATACGTGCAGTAAGATTAATGTAATTTTAGCACAACTTTTTCATTTTTCGATAAGAAAAAGGTTAATTTAGGATGGTAATAAATGCGCTCACGTAGGATGTTCAAACAAACACACTCGTGTGCACCAAGCCATCCTTTGTGCCAGGATCTCTTTCTTTCTCTCTGCTCCGCTTGGCATTTGAGATACTGCTCGAGGGCATCGGTAACCACGTCACCACACACAGGGCATCGTCGTCGATACAAATATACTGCCAGCTGCCAATTAGGACAGTCATCTGCCAGAGAGACAAGAGTCTCAGCCAATGAGAGGAGAGAAAGCGGGAGTGTGTTTGATTACAGAAGCTGTGTCAACGAGCAGTGTGCCATTAAAAAGGAGGGGGGCTACTTATCGTGACAGGGAAAGATGCATGTATTCACACACTACACGCACACTCTCTCTGACCCCTTCCGTTATTGAGCATGAACACCTCCCAGCCACACTTCTAAAGCAAAACACTGAGCCTGCGGAAGGCTGGGGTTACACACACACACACACACACACACACAGCAAACACCTCATCTTGTAACCTCCCCACCCCCTGTTGCTCCCTGGGGGTCTGCTGGCTTCCTCTTACTCCCTGTCATTCACATGTCCTTTGTCTTCGAAAGACAGAGCAAGACTTGGGGGGGGGGGCAGTAGAGGCTATCACAAAGTCTCTTTAGGACAAATCAGTTTACATGGCAGCCATCTTGGTAACGCCCCCAGGAAGCTGTTTTTACATGTAGGTACTGGGCAGGTTTAGTACAGCTCCTCTCTGCTTGAATGGAGAAAGACTGAAATATTTGTTTGTTATGTTTCAATGACGTATATTTAAAATCAGAAATATAATCTGACAACAATAGTATTGAAATTAAAGCAGCAAGAAGCAAAAGTCAAGTAGCGCAAAAGGAGTGTGAGGCAGTTTCCCAACCACTATGCCATCCATATTTTTGCATCTTTTTCCTATTCTGTGCAAATCGGTGGATGGAACATCTGCAACGCTTCCTCTGTGTTGTTTATTGACATTGTGAATAATCATTTAAGAATGAATTTATTGACCATACTTAAAGAAAAAGGCTGAAAAGCTGTGCATCTTTCAATGTGGCAACATTCTGCCTTGTATGTTTCCGAACAAAGTAATACCAATAGAAAAAAGAAAAAGAAAAAAAAACTTGATTAGCTCTTGTACCTGAAAGGCATATTGAGCGTCAGAATTCCTCCAACATTTTTTTTTTTTTTCTAACAAGTAGATCATCTCCTATAATGTCTCTTCTATATGAGAGAAATGGGAAAAATAAATAAACAGAAATATTTAAGAAAGAATATGAAGGGAGAGAAGGAGAAAGGGCAAAAGAGATTGAGAGAGTACTGGATGAAACAAGTTCAGGGCAGTTCTCCTGCCAGTTCTTCCTCCACACACATTCCTGTGGCTGCATAGGGCGCTCTGTCTATGTGTGTGTCTGTCTGTGTGTGTGTGTGTCTGTCTGTGTGTGTGTGTGTGTGTCTCTGTGTGTGTGTGTGTGTGTGTGTGTGTGTGTGTGTGTGTGTGTGTGTGTGTGTGTGTGTGTGTGTGTGTGTGTGTGTCTGTGTGTCTGTGTGTCTGTGTGTCTGTGTGTCTGTGTGTCTGTGTGTCTGTGTGTCAACAAAGAATGAGCTGAAAAGAGAGGACCATGTGTCAAGAACTTTACAGGAAAAAAAAAAGTGAAAGACAACAGAACAAAAACTCAAAAACAGTCTCTACACTGATATTTGTCCCATTTCAAAACATATTTTGATATTCTCAAGACTTGCAATCACTTTTATGTTAGACACTATGTTAGCCTGATATGACATTTCACATGACTAGGTACATCAACAAATCAACTTAAGCCATTAGTATCTTTGGTGAGGTGAGCTTCAAAACAAGCTCTGATACATCTCAGAAACATCCAAAACTTTTCCTAGAGACAACTTGTGGTGAGGAGAGATGCTAAACAGTTTACATGATAGCAACAACCAATGATTTTGTAATTTGAGGGGACACCTGAAGTCAAATAATGCTTCATTAGGTTTTGCACTTCCTAAGTAATGCTACTGTCTGAGCAGGTAAAACTGGGTACTTCAAATAACTAAAATGCTCAGACAGAGATCAAATTTCTATGCTGTCCAGGAAATGAACTTTGCAGCTAGACATTCTTAAAACATCAACAGGATAAACCAGCATAAATGACACATAATGGGTTTCAGGTTAAATATAACTTGTAGAGCATGTAAAATGTTGTTCTTGAAAAAAAAAAAAAGATTTGCCATACAGCATTTTTTATTTTCTTTTTTTTTTTTTTTTTTTTTTACAATGACATTGACAAACACTGACAGAAATCCACTTATAATGGCAGTCTATAAGGCAATATGGGATATGTTGCCCTGTAAACCTCCACTGCAGTTGGATTTCTGCCAGTCTGTTAAAGTTATTTGCTAATTTATTTTTTACAAACCGAGAGATACCATTGATTTCTGTGGTAACAGACTGTAGACAGGGCTTAAATTCTTGACATTTCTTGGTTTCAAAAAGATGCAGTCTGATCATGTTTCAACTGCACTGCTGGGTTCAATACAGAGGAAAACATCTCCTTTGACCCATCAATCAGCAAAGTTCTCTCACCTCGGAACATTTTCAATCGGTTTGTCAATATTCCTGAATTCAGACAATTTTCAAAGACCTGACAACCATCATGTTACTGGTGTATCATGCAGATGTATGCACAGTACCAATAACATGGCACTCCTGTACATCTTCAAATGATAAACGTGATTCTGGTTTATGTTATTTGTAGATGCAGATATGGAATAATCCCAGGAAACCAAAGATCATGTTCCATGACAACTTTTAAACCCAAAGTATACTTCAATTTTTATGTGTACGCGAGGGTCCGTGTACAGTGCATGAGACGCATATTTTGGTCGCCAGAAGTGCAAGTAGGTCGCACATGCGCATTTAATTTGTTTTGCACTAATCAGTTGTTCCACAAGGTGGCAACACTGGTCCGTTGTTTCACAATAGAAAAAGAAACTAAAGAAAAGGAACGAAAACAACAAAATACAACCGCATTGACAAGGGCTTGTGTGACGGGGTTATGAGACTGCAGCAACTTTAGTTAGAATATAAAGACACTTTTATCAGTCATAACTTCCGGAGAAAAACAGTAAAGACACTGGACAAAGATGAAACGTTCTAGAGCGCATGTGTCAACTGCCTGCGTTCGCGCACGCTATCAAATGGAGTACACTTTTTAAAGGCTACGCGTTCGACTGTGCACATACGCTAGAATACACATAAAAAAACACTAAGAATACTTTTGGCTTTAAGCTCACACAAACAAATGAATGTCATAACTCAGACATGCAGCTAGGAAAATAGCAGTGTGTGTCATAAAAGGATTACCGTTATCATCATCATCATCATCATCATGCAAGCTCTACATATTTATGCATGAACTCTCAGATTGTAGCACAAATCTGACACACACAAACTGAGGATGACATCGAGAACCAGTTTACACCTGGTTTACGCCTTGTACAAGTGAAACAAATCAAGGCAAAATGCCATATTGTAACAGTTTAGTTTCGAAACAAAAAAAAAAAAAACTACTACTGAAATCACACTTAATATCTATACCATGATGCCAGTTTATGTGGCTAGCCAGGTATGTCAGTTTAGTTTGTGTCAAACCTGGGTTTTAGGCACTATTAAAGTGGCTTTGCTTCTATAGTGTTCATCACCACCATGGCTATCCTGCTCCGGGGCAGGTTTTGTTGTTGTAAAGAGATCTCAAACTAGAACTGAACCAGTCAGGTGTTAGCAAAGTGACAAATATCTGATGCAATAAAGTCACTCCCCCAGTTTCTCTTGCTCCAAATAAAAAGGTCACTACATAGTAAAAGATTTTTTTTAAGACAAAATTGTCTAGCTTAATTATTTTGTTTGATTTTGTTTAATGATCATACATTTACTTTTACATTTATGCATTTGGCAGATGCTTTTTATCCAAATGCTTTAATCTATTACAAAATGTGCAATTTTAGTGTAACAATTATTGTTAAGCTCAGCTTAAATGAATATTAATATACACAGATAATATGTAATATAAATAAGCTTTAGAAACAATAGATAACTTTTAACGTCATTTTTAAAGCTTTAAGTCTCTGTGTACCTAAATATATTATCAACTATATAAACTAACTTCACAACTGAATTGACATAGCAAGATGTTTTGTTAGCGGTCCTCTTTCATGGACAAATATTTGTCTAATATTTCATTCTAATTCGTTATATTTTTCAATCTCTTAATCTTTGGCAAAAAAGAGAAGTGAATCACGCTGACTCTCTCGTGAGGAGTGAATCACAGTTTAACAGCATGTGATTGGCTGTTCACTACTGATGTCATACTTTCATTTGCATGTGCTCCATAGTTAATCATGAACTCAGGATCAAATCCACTGACAAAGAACACTGATGATCAGTGTCATGGTACCAATGAAGCCTGACTGGATTAGTTTAGTTTCAAAACTAATCCCCTAACAGAGTTTGACTAACATCATGGTACAGGTGTAAACAGGCCATATAGAACTGGAATCAGCATACTTTTGAATAAACCAACATAAAATAATACCTCAACTGTGTTAAAATATTTTTGTGCCTCTTATTCGTGAAATGTATATTTGCTAGATAAAAAGTCTATTTCTAGGAAAAGGAAAATTTAAAAAAAAAAAAATCAATAGAAAATAATAAATAAGTAACATATACAGTAGTTGCCAAAAGTGATGTCCTGAGGGGATTGGTTTGAGGATGTTTTTAATGACCCTACGAATTCAATTAAACCATCAAAATATTTTATCATTTTAAATATTTTAAGTATGAGAGATGAACAAAACAGACTTGGTTAAGGTATTTATCTGACAAAATTATCTGACAAAAAAAAGGGTTAAACTACAGCTACAGGTTTTATTTTAATGTGCAAAAAAAACAACAAAAAAAAAGCTCACAGGAAAAAGCATACATTGACTACAACATAATCAGTTATTAATATTTTGTTGGTTCTCTCTTGTTTTTGTATGTGTTCATAATTTCTTTGTATGACAGCCTGGCCAGGTTTCATTGCGTTATCACTAATAAAACATTTGACTCCAGCCATAATCATGAAATATGCTTATAAAATTAGAAACAAATTTGTAATAATCTGAATAAAAGGTAAAGATGTCAATTTTCCTAGGCCGGACATCACTTTTGGCCACTACTGTACTTCTAACAAATTGCTTTACACAAATATGACACACAAAGCTGACCTCTTACTCTGATAAAATATATTTCTTGGCAAACTATTCCTTGTGCGATTAACATAAACATTAAAACAAGGTCCTGAAATAACATAGGAGGAAGTCTTGAAAAATCTCAAAATCTTCTGTAATACACAATACAACTTCCACTTTGCTAGATGTGTACAAAAACCTACACAAAGAACTTCTTTCAACAAACCAACCTTCTCTGGTTGCTAATATTAATCAGAAATGCATTTGAGGTTTAGTTGGTAAAATAACACTAGCTAGTAGCTGAACTTTGAAACATTTTATTTTGCTGTAAATATACCATTCAAAATTTCAGCATCATTACTCCAGTCTTCAGTGTCACATGATCCTTCAGTAATCATTCTAATGATAATTTGGTGCTCAAGAAATATTTCTGATTAAAATCAATGTTGCAAACAGTTGTGCTGCTTAATATTTTTGTGGAAAGTGTTTTTTTGTTTGTTTGTTTGTTTCCAGAATATTTTTTTTTTTTAAATCAATAAAAGTAAAACAGAACAGCATTTATTTGGAACTGCATTTTTTGGAACGTTAAAACATGAAAGCACCATGCACTCAATTGATCAAAAGTGACAGTAAAAACATTTATAAAGGCTTTAATATAATTTCAGTACCCTGACAACTGCCCAGAATAAACTAATTTAGTTCACAGTGGAAAATTATTAAATGCTCTTGTGTCAAACAGTAGCATTACACCACTGAATAAATTATTATTCATTACACAATGCTGGAAATCAATTCTCAGTAAAATAACATGAAATTAAAAGATGGTGGAGCATCTAGTTTCAAATAAACATGTAAAACCAAAATAACTCTTACCTGTACCCATAATGAAGCAGAGCAGGAGAGTGCCAGGAGTAACATGGGAAAAAAAAAAGAAAAGAAAAAAAAAAAAAGAGAGAGAGATAAATAGAAATGACTTTGATACATCTATTTTTTTAAATTCACTCATTCTTTTTCTAGAAACAAACATCACATACAAGATCAGGAGAATTAAAATTACTGCTAAAATACACACATACTGTAGACAAGCATTTACTTCACAGCACTTAAACACACAGAGAGAGAGATAGAGAGATAGAGAGAGAGAGAGAGAGAGAGAGAGAGAGAGAGAGAGAGAGAGAGAGAGATAGAGAGATAGAGAGATAGAGAGATAGAGAGATAGAGAGATAGAGAGATAGAGAGATAGAGAGATAGATAGATAGATAGATAGATAGATAGATAGATAGATGTCCCGTCCACAAAACCGCAAAGAGACGGATGCACTCACACAACTGAAACCAAATCATATCTTTGCACAATTCCTCCAGGCCATTAGGGGCCACTAACACAATCTTTCTGCTCCAGTCACACACACTCACTGATCTACTGCTATTTATTTCTTTTTTAATTTACAAGAACTTGAACCTGTTTTTGACTTGACCTTTTATTACAGTGTGAGCAATGAACCAGAGGTAATATCACCTGCAATTTTTAATAGCTCTTTCTTGACTTATCTGATCATACTAACAATGTGCAGACATTTTTACCAAAAAATTTAGAGAAAAAGACCCCAAAAAACCTACAATCATTTAAAATCAGGACCACGCTACTCAACAAATTTAATATAGAGACTAATGAAGTCATGTGACAATGCATACTGCTGTTTAACTTATCAGTAACGCTTTACAATAAGGTTCATTAGTTAAACATTAGTTAATGTATTAACTAACATGAACTAACCTTAAGCAATACATTTGTTACTGTATTTACTAATCTTCGTTAACGTTAGTTAATGAAAATACAGATGTTCATTGTTTGTTCATGTTAGTTCACAGTGCCTTAACTAATGTTAACAAGATTTTAATAATGTATTAGTAAATGTTTAAATTAACATTAAAGATTAATAAATGCTGTAGAAGTGCAGTTCATTCTTAGTCCATGTTAACTAATGTTAACTAATGAACCTTATTGTAAAGTGTTACCATCTTATCTATATTCATATTTTAGAAAGAAAATAGTAGAAAGAAGGCAGTATACAATTATTTTAGTTATTTTGAATTAATTTATATTTTCCATTTTCATTTTAGTTAAAAAATGTGTTTTTTTAAATGTCTATATAGTTTTTTTTAGTTTTTATTTTAGTTTTTGTAGTACATCAAGTTAAACAATAAAAATAGCTGAAATAAAATAAGTTTACATTTTTTATATTTTATTTTCAGTTAAAGTTTATTCCAAGTGCAAACAAATTTTTGTTTATGATTTTAGATTTAGTTAACTATAATGACAATGATACGAAGCACTATACAAGTAGGGATGGTAAAGTACATACTTTGTGTTTATAAGCCTTAACAACAATCCAAATTAATTAGCATAAAATGTATTATCACTTCACTTTTAAGTTCATACATTTAAAAAATTGTCACATTCCTCTTCTGTAGTGCAAAGTAATATTAGCCAAAAAGGCACAAGATATAAAATGCACCAGAAAAAGTATGTCATCCAGTATATTTGGTGTACTACTTGCAATGTAGTATTATTTCAAGTCTCAAGTTTCACACAGGTGCCCTGAAAATCAGCATGTAGTAGTACTCAGCACATGAAGATGTGCAACACTACATTCAATAATACTGAAAATGAACAGAACAAACAAGATAGAGGGTGCAAGGGGGGGGAAAAGAGAAGTGGAAAAGCAGAAGATTTGAGGCATAAGAGAGATCAAGACAAGAGAGAGTGTTTGGTGGGTTGAAAGCTCTGCAAAGGTGAGGAGATGAGAGATCCCTCGGATTGCGAGTTACATAAACACAGACTTTGTGTGTGCGCATGTGTTAGCAGCAGTCCAAAAGAGAGAGAGAGAGAGAGAGAGAGAGAGAGAGAGAGAGAGAGATTTGACGCATTAGTGCGCTAGAGTTAAGACTGCATACAGTAAGAGTTGAAGTGTGTTGGTGTAGGGGGTTTGCAGCAGTGGACCTGTGTCTCAGGCACATGCAGCGTAATCTTCTTACTGTCTGTGGGTGCGAGCTCACTGCTGCCATTATATAACCGCTAATACATACACAGCAAACAGCCACAGACAAGCCATGCCATACCGTGACCTCTCACATACTTACACTCGTACTGTTCAGGATAGATGTGCACACTTGAAATTAAAAGTCACCGTCAGTGTCCTTATACTTCCTCTTTAGTATAGGTCTCTGTTAGCAATGACTGTGTCTCCATCATTAGCTGAACATCAAACATAACTCGACAAATGATACAAATACCCCATCTACTAAAGTGAAAATTCTATGCTATTCTATACTATTTATTTGTAAATGAAAAAATAAGACTAACTAATATCAATAACGTGAATTTATACACTACAATTTTATAATATATACAGGACAAATTTATATTAATTTTGAGATTTACTAAAGATTATATATAATTTTAATTTTAAGTCTTCATTAAACGAGTAGGTAATCTAAATATGAAATTAAGTGAAATGCGCTTGCAAAATATAATATCCGGCATCAACCGATATTATGGATGTAACAATACCCTCATGTTACAATTCGATACTGAACCCACAATACGATATTATTGATACTTCAAGACATATGGTAAAAGTTTAACTGTTAAAATTAACTGTTGCTTAAAATACTAAATTTGGTATTACATTGGGAGTGGAAATAAATAGGTTTGGACTTAACGCTGGTAACCCAATGCGCAGGACAATGGTGACACTAGGATAAAAATATTCGTGATTCTGAAGCTGAAAATACAGAAAAATACGAATATGTTTGCACACTGTCATTAACTAGATTTAAAATAATGTAGGCCACTTTTTACTGGTAACACAAGACATTTGGCATTATCAGGACCCACAAATATTGTACCATTGCATTATTATAAATTATATTCAACAATATATATATAGTAGTTGAATGTAGAACTGACACTAAAACTCTGATCCACGATACATATTGTTGAATTTTTGTATTGCGATATATCGTGACATGATATATTGTTACACCCCTAACTGCCCTTTATTAATTATTAAAAACAAAAACAAAAAAATAATTCAAAATCTTTCAGCATGGATCAGATCTCATCCAATTCTGGAAAAGAAAAAAAAAAGGCAACTTATAAAAAGTCTTAAAGGTTTACAGGACCAAGTCTAAAGAGCTGACTGCGTAAAATTGTTGCCTATTAGAGTTCTAGATTGTAAGCCAAAGCTTCAACAACATGAAACATCCCTCTAAATAAAGACACAAGCAAAGATTTCACATTCCTTTCCACTTCTCATTTCAAGAACTAAAATCATGTAATTGAGAAGTCTTGCACTGGCTATTTACAGTCTGAGAGAGAAAGTTCCAAATTCTTCATCCTTTGTGTGGCACTGTTGACTTGAGTGTTTCGATCAATCTCGAATCTGCTGGGGGACGTGTATTGTGTAAGATTATCTGCAAGAGGTCTAAAGTTTCTCCAAGAGGTCAACAGTTTCACAGGTGGTTTAGCATGAAACCACATTCTTAGTGAAATCACTGCCTACAACAAAAAGGGCACATGATGTTTGTCATGTTTGTCATTTCTTAATTATGCCAGCAATACATTGACATTTCAGTAAAAAAAAAAAAAAAAAAAAAACGACTGTTTTCTTCACATCAGATTAAGTCATTCAATAACTTCCATGACTGTTTTGTTCAGCTCACATCTTCAAGTGAACAAGTGCTGATGATCAGTTGCTAATACTTATTTGCGTAAAGGAGTGCTTTGTGCTTACGAGACCACTCAGGTCAAAGCACCATTAAAGCCTGAATCCCAAGAACAGCCGTGAACTGAACTGCCCTCGAGTGTCCTCGGCTCGCCTGAGCTGGTGATAATCAGATGGATCCTTCCCTCTCACCTGAGCACTAAAAACATCATTCTTGTTAAATGGAACTTTATAGAATCTTTTCACATTTCCGGGTTTCTCGGAAGCTAAAAAAATTAGCGGTGAATAAGAGAATACATTAAATATATTTTCTGTGTTTCCATTTGCTCAAATAGCAAAAGAAAAACAAAAGTGTTTTCACAACTTTCAAAAAGAGGAAAAAAATAGAAAGAGACCGATAACAGCAGTCAGAAGAGAGAAAGATGTAATTTTTACTGTCACTCCCATAGCTGCTGTATTAGAAACACCCTCACAGTAGCGTTAACTAGATTTTTGTAGTTTGATATACTAAGTATAGCGTTATAAATGTACCTACATTTAAAAAAATAATAATAATATAAAAAAACTTTGCAGGATTTATGATATTGATGACCGTTAAAACGCATCACAGTCTGTGAAGAGTCATTGTTCAGCAAGACGACAAAGCCAGCATTTTTGAAATATGTAACTATGTTCACCTTTATTTCAATCGACTGGTGCGATTATATTGGCTATGTTTGTCAGATATTGAAAAAGAAGGGGGACTTGAAAAGTGCGTGCGTGGATTTAGTCCGAAGAAGGATTTGTAGAGAAAACTTTACAGGACAGCGTTCAGCTCTTGTCGGTGAGATATAGCGCTGTGGTATCCCAAATGTTTGCTTCTTTTTTTCATGGTTCTCTTGGGTATTTGGCAAAGTGTATCGGCACAAACCAACAACTGATTTTACCATCTCGTACTGCCTCGAAATTCTTTTCACTGTTGAAAAAAAGCAGCTACAGTTTGAGAAGAGATGCGGTTGAGTAAATAGACATTTTTCATCTACGTTTCATCATTCACCTGTGAGTAATCTCAATTTACAGACAACATATATACTTAAAGAAAGCACTAGGGTCTCACAGAAAAGCAAGTTGTATAAACACTAATATAGCCCACTTTCAACAAATATTTTGAGTAAGCAGTGAAAAGCAGATTTAGATACACTCAGGTGTATTTTATGAAACAAGACAGTTCTGACTCTGAAATCTAAGCCATGTTTGAAGCGGTTATAATACCCTATATATTTACT
Source organism: Elopichthys bambusa (assembly GCA_037101425.1). Classification (NCBI taxonomy): domain Eukaryota; kingdom Metazoa; phylum Chordata; class Actinopteri; order Cypriniformes; family Xenocyprididae; genus Elopichthys; species Elopichthys bambusa. Next base: position 27,513,230 of record CM074436.1, read on the forward strand.
GTCAAAATAAATGTACAATATCACCTACAGTTAATCCAAGTAAGGAATAATGTACAGTCAGTAATCATCATAAAATAAACCTTACCAGGGTATATTATCCTACTTAGCAAATATGTAAGTAAATGGACATGAAATATTGATTTGAGCTGAAAATTATATCATCGACTGTTTCAAGACACATGAACGCGTCACAGTAGACTGGCTGAAATGACAACAGTCAAATAAAAAGTTAAGTGGTCATTAAACAAAAGTGTTTTTTATTATTCTTAAAATATTTCTATTCAGATTTTAGTCCATTCCATACAGGTTTAGTCCAAATTTTCTGAAAAGACACAATCACTTCATACGCCGAACAGATTTAATTTCAAGCCTGGAACACACAAAGCCGACGGTCGGGCCGTCGGGCAGTTTTTGTTCGTCGGCTGACTAAGTTTTCTCAGTGTGTTCCGCACCGTCGGCTGAAGTTGGTCATCGCCTGCTTTTTTCTGGCCAATTCGACATGTTGAATCGGCGTTGGAGCTCGTCGGTCAGTCGGGCCTTCTGATCATTCTGATTGGCTGTTCAGCTACTACTACCTGCTGGTACGGAAAGGCATTTCTTCTTACGCAGGTGCAGAACGGACGTGCTACTTGGCCGTCAAGTGTCAAACGTCGGTTTGGTGTGTCAGGGCAACTTTGGACCCAGTAGCTGCCGACATGAGCAAACCCCGCAGTCTGCTTTCGTCGCCACTAGTTCATCGGCCTCGACTTGGTGTGTTCCGGGCTTAAGTTTTCATTCACATATAAACATTCGTCAACTCAACTAAACGGAAGCTCAAGCATGTTTGCTTGACTTGTGAGAACCAATGAGGTTCATTCTCGTGTGTTACACAGCACGTTTGAGCTTCTATTTATGTTCACTGATCAATGTTTATGTGTGAATAAAGCCTAAATTCAATCTGTTCAGTATATAAACTAATCGAGTCTCTAAAGAAAATTTGGACTAAACCACTCAATTCATATGGATTATTTCTACGATCTCTTAATGAAATTTTTAAAGCATCAAAGTGTTAGTTGCATAGCTGTCAATGGAGGGACAAATCTCTCAAATTTCATTTACTTTATTTTATTTGACCTTTATTTCAATTAACGAAAATGATTTGTAATAGTTTTAGTTAACAATAACACTGGTTATCCTGTTGCCGCCACTTTATAAAAGCATTAAGAGATGTGTGTGTTTGTGTGCCTTTTATCTTGAGCATATGAGCAGCTCCAAGCAGAAATAAAGTCTTCTTTGCTGCATCTGGGAGACCAGACGTTTTTTAAAAAAAAAAATTATGACTGTCTGCCATTTCTCCTGCCCCATTACTTTTCTGGCTCACCCTGCTGACTAAATCACAAATTTTGCCAGTTTAAATGTTGAACATATCCAGTTTTCACACAGAAGTTTGCAAATACTGCTGTAGACAGCACCTAAACAGAGCTTGACCACAGTTCAAGATCAATACAAGCAGAACACAGAGGTACGTTTCCCTGGAGCCACTTTCTGTCGCTCACTTCTGCCTCCTGCTCTGGCTTTAACGGTGTTGCAGTAATTAGAGGAGATGGTGTAAGCACACAACTCATGAAAAGTACAACGATGTCTTCTCGCCCACTCTTCACAAGAGATAACTGTACAAACAGCACAAAACAAGAAATCAGCAAACAAACAAGCAAAATACTTAATGTATCTGGAACTTTTAATGTCCCGCTGAACTTCTAAAGCGGAATTGCTGAACTGTGCATGCTACAATAACCTTAAACCAATACAAATCTACAACTGTCTAGACTTGTTTTCTGAAGGGAACACTTTTATTAAACAATACATTTGAAAATCCCTCTCCTCCCTTTTCTTCTATTACTCTCTCATCCTTGAGCTTAAATGGGGAATTAATGAAGAATTTTGGGATGACAAAAAGATATATATAAATAAAAATCAAGACTTTTGAAACTGCATTCCCTTTCCATGAGATCAAATACCTATCCTCATACTCACAGCTGTCAACTAAATCAATATCGATACTCATACACAGGGTCAGTGAGTTAACACTGTGACTATGTAACTAAACAAATGCTTTCATTAAGGGATATTCCTTTTCAGTCCTGTTGCTGATACTTTCCAGGAAATTAAAATAAATAAATTTAAAAGATTATGGAGATAAAAAATAAACTCTTTCCCTTTGACATTTTTAGTCTAAAATTATCCTAAAAAACCTATTAATGTTTTACTATTACTATTAAAACCCAACTAATAAATCTAACATTCAAATAAAAAAAATTAAAAACACACTACAGAACAAATAAAGATACCAAATAATATTAGAACATGTCTTTGAAGGGGAAAAAAAGAGAACAAACAAGCAGTATAAGTATATCTCCCCATTTCTACTCTCACTAACTACTTTCTGCCCACCCTACCTCTCCCTCCCTCTTTCCTTCAGGATGGCCCGCCCTCATTACACATGTGAGAGCGTAAGCTAGTCAAGGATGTATTTTTAGCTTCATGTTTGCAGATTAGCCAAGTATTTTTAGACCGTGTTATCCAATAGCACACCCCCTCCTACACACACACACACAAACATCCCCACACACGTCACAGGGGCTCTGCTTACCGCCCAGCCCAAACTGAGCATTTAAGACCTGAGAGAGAGAGAGGCAGGGCAAGAAGTCTCAGTCAGGCTAAAAGTATATAAAACACAAGCTAAACATCTTGTTACAAGGAGGTAAATAAAAAGAGGTCAAATAATATAGATTTTAAATATAGATTAGATTTAAAGGGGCCTATTATGCCTTTTTTCAAAATCCTGATTTTGTTTTTGGGGTCTACTAGAATAGGTTTTCCTTCTTGAATGTTTAAAAAAAAATTTTTTCACATATTTTACATTGTTGCAGCACCTCTCTTCACAGTCTGTCAATAACACTCTGGTCTCTATGAAGCCCCTCCTTCTGAAAAGCACACTGTGCTCTGATTGGTCGATTGGACCAGTGTGCTCTGATTGGTCAACCACTTTGAGCGTGTTTCAGAAATGTCACACCCCTTACCATAACCGCAGGTTTCAACGCACTACTAACACAACTTATCCTGGCCCGCCCCTTTATTTTTATTTCTATTCCCTTGGCTTGGAATTATTTAATTGAGGAATATTGTGACGTACATTCCCAGAAGCAGTGTTGTCAAGTCTGCGTTTTTTTTCCGCAGAATTGGTCTACTTCAACACTCTTGCTGAAGGTTGTTACCAGGGGAATCCTGCCAAAGACATGGATTTTACCACCCGGAACACTATTTTTACCAGGGGACCCCCCGAAACGCAATTGGGCTAGTTTTGATTAGCAATTGGGCGGGTTTCGTTGTGAAGACCTGGCAACCCTACGCAGAAGGAAACTCAAGACCACAATCGAGGCATTTCAGGTAGTTCAGAAACTGTGCTTACTGATATAGAGAATAACTCCCTTTGGAGTGCAGACTATTTTCATGCTTCAACATTACACACTAAAGAAAGTTAAGAACGCATAATAGCACCCCTTTAAAATTCAAATAAAAATTGAATGTTTAGCTCTACTTTTATAATGATATCATACATTTGACTATTTTAAGCAAATATTTTGTTTAAAAAAAAAATCTGCAATTTGTGTACATCTTATATGAATGAATATATAATAAACATCTATATGATCAAACAGCACCTGAATGATAACCACAAACAACGTAATCTGCTTCCTAATGCTACAAATGACTGTATAATCTCTACAGCGGCCACTTGCTTTATAATTATGAGTAAGCGCTCACTCTCTGCCTCTCTCTCTGTTTTTAGAGAGAACATTACATAATTTTCTCTCTGAAATGAGCACAGTCTAGTCTTTTCGCACAAACACACAAACACACACTGACAGATCCGAGATGACAGCCAGGCTGTTCCCGGCTGTCTGCATCACTGTCACCATGACAACTCCCAGAGATAGAAAGAGAAAACGAGAGAGAGAGAGAGAGAGAGAGAGAGAGAGAGAGAGAGAGAGAGAAAGAGAGAGAGAGAGAGAAAAAAAGAGAAAGGCTAACACTGAACACCTGATAAGCTAGACCAAAAACAGGATGCAAGGTCTCCATCATGAGCAAAAGGTTACATTACCAGTCAAAAGAAGCTTCCACTGATCCCAACGTAAACAAACACACTTAAAAATGAACTATACACAAACTTAAAGTGAACATTCATATTTTATTATCACATACAAATTCATTCATTCATAATTTAGTATGACAAATGAGATATGGTTTGAGATTAGGGATACTAACGATTAATTGATGATCGATAAATTGTGGAGAATTATTTAAATCGATAAAATTGACCATCCATTAAGTTTAAGTTAAGCAAGATCATCATTAGAGTGTGTAGTTTTGAGGTTCCTGCGGCTCATGCGCAAAACACGTACAGCAGACACAACGTGAAAAAAATGAAGCGCACCATAGTTTTTCAGTTTCATAGTTTCAGCTGTGTGCTCCTATTCTATGACACATGGTAAATCAACACCTGTCAATATGAGCAATCAAATCAAGCTGTAAAAGTGTCCGACCACACCCGAGATCCAGTTTCCATTGATTGAACTTTTTCAAATGACGTTGGAAAATACTGCGCCGATCACACCGCAATCGGATCCCGGAAGTCCTATAGCTTTAGCCAAGCAGCATGTCACATAACTCCAAGAGCATCGTCTTATGTTGTGTTTGGACTCATTCGAGACCACCTGCTCTAAATAAAGATATGTGAACTACTAGGGCTGGGCAATATGGCAAAAAAAATAAAATCTTGATTACAATGATTTAAGTAACATTCTCTTTATTAACAATCTGGTTAACAAAAGTCTGTCAGACAAAAGAAAAGTAAATTTTGGTACAGTAAAACCTGTTAAACATTTAACTGTAAATTACCTTACATTATATAGTAAAAAACTGTTAATGGTTTAAAGTCGCACAGTATGTAATTTTACTTTGAAATACTGTCAAATTTAAGGTTTTTGGAGGTAAAAGCTATGAATTACCATATAATTTACAGTGAAAATTTTGTTTCTTTTCATTTTTGGTATCAGTAATGTACATTAATGCGTTTTGTGTTAAATTTCATGTTATTTAGTTTTAAACATTTACAGCATTATTTTAGCTACTGAAATATACGGTTTCAAATAGTAAAATATAAAAGGCACCAATATGCCACCCTGTAATACCTAAAACATTCTCATTGTATTTTTTACAGTGAATTTCACTGGTGAATTTCTGGCAACCACAGCTGCCAGTTTTTACTGTAAATTTTATTTAATATATATTTTTAAAGATTAATATATATATTAAAAAAAAAAAATTATATATATATATATATATATATATATATATATATATATATATATATATATATATATATATATATATATATATATTTATTTATTTATTTATTTATTTATATTTATTTATTTATTTTAATTTTTAATTTTTTTATTTTTTTTGCAGTGTAGCAAAAACTACTGTTCGGCTGCCCCAAAACCCTTTTCGAAAAACAACAAATTACATGCTTCAGCTTTAAAATAAAACACTATCTAAATCAAGATCACAAAGCACATAACACATAATTAATTAAAAGATTAATTAAAGTAAATAAACTGTATCAGTTACAGCGAACTACTCAATGTATATTAGCGAGTGACGTACATGTGTGTATGAATGCGTGTGACTGTATCCTGGCAACGTGAGAAAGAGGGAGGAGTGTAGTATTCTCTCTCTCTCTCTCTCTCTCTCTCTCTCTCTCTATGGTTCTCTCTAAGGGAGCGTCTGTTTTGAAATATGCATGAGTGCGAGTGCTTAGAGAGCTCAGTTTCACTTTTCTCATTTCTGCGTACTTGAAAAGCAGCTTCATTCCCTTAAGAGCAAACCTCCAGCATGGCACCGCAAGTGCTGCGTAACCTGCATCATTGGGGTCAATACCTTGTGCAAAGATTCAAGATGACACAGCCCGTGGGACACTTATTACAGTTTGCTCTTAGAATGATGAGGAGTTAATTCTAGAAATGCTGGTTTGAGTTCGATTCTGTTGTGTCACACCAGGTCAATAAAAGTTGAGACTGCACCAATTATGAAGGCAAAGTATAAAAGAACATTGAAAATCAGTAAAACAGTAAGGCAAAGTTTTGAAGAGGAGGTCTTCCTTTTTGGCATTTGTTATCTGAACCAGTCTGTTAAACAAGGAAGTTATAAACCTCATTCAGAGATCTTGACACACTAGACCATGAGTATACACTTGAACACTACAGTCTATTTTTTGAAAGAGTATTCAAAAAAAAAAGGCATTAGCAACAAACATTTAAAGCAGCTTTATGCTGTACTATTGTCACTTGACCTGATCACAATGCACTGGGGTCCAGTTATCAATTACAAAAATTGATCTAAATTTGTGTAAAACTGTCATTTGCATTAGCGTAAGGACACAGTATTGTATGCAGGCATTGTGTGGACACAGAATCCATTGTATTACAGTAATACCAGTAATATTATCACAATTTAAATGATCTGTTTTCTATTTTAATACATTTTAAAATGTAATTTATTCCTGTGATGGCAAAGCCAGTCTTCAGTGACACGTGACCCTTCAGAAATTATTCTAATATGCTGATTATTGTGAATTTTTGGGGAAAACTGTTCATATTTGTTTTCAGGATTCTTTAAAAAAAAAAAAAAAAAAATTATTTCAGATAGAAATCTTTTGTAACATTGTAAATGTCTTTACTGCCACTTTTGATCAATTTATTGCATACTCGCTGAATAAGTGTTTTGTTTTTGTTTTTTTAAAAAGAGTCTTACTGACCCCAAACTTTTACACAATAGCGTATGTACATTTGTGCATTACACTTGCTGCAGATGTGCAGGGCTCCAAACTGCGCCTGAAACGGTCGCAACTGCGACTAAAAAAAATTAATTTGCGAGTGAAATTCTTGCTGAGGTCACCATTGGCGACCATACAAATTCACACGTTGAGACTGTAAAATTTGCGTGTTATTTGCGTGTTCCGTGAACAGTAGCCTATCACATCATTTTCTGTGATAGGCTAATTAAATGAGATGCTGCGTGTGAATGTTTCACTGAGTTAGAGCGCCGATATATGAACAGGTAGAGAAGATTCACACACACCAAACAGACGCCAAAGAACTAGAGCTGATGAAAGCCGACTGTGTTGTTGCCTCGCGTCGCCTGCGTCGGTGCAAAACCGCTGCATTTGAACACACCGTTCTGCTCCTGCGTTAAGGAGACAACTGCCTATTTCTTCATATAAATTCATCTATATTAGTCATTCAGAAGGGGAAACCGGCTCTACAGACTACAGATACACACACAATGCATCGCGTGTTTACCGTTTTGAATATCAATAATGCTGATCACTTTCATTATTTCACTCTGCTCATGCTCATCAGATCAAAAAGGTCATTAAAAGTCTTCAGTGCCTTAAACAGTATAACAAGAGTATAAACGATCATTTTAAGGCGTCTTATATTTTGTGGATGGAAAAACAAAATCGCGATACTCCCTAATGTGATTATTAATTTCATTAAATAAATGTGAGCGCTGCGTGTTTTAAAGTCAAAAGACGGCGCTGTTGCGCGTTCTTCAGAGCAGCTCGCATTCAATGATTAGCGCACATTTGTCAACCAATTGCTTATGAACTAATGCTGATCAATTATCAAAGTTTACTTTATATTATTTATATTATATTGTGTTGTAAAAGGTTGTAGCAACGTATTTTTTTAATCCTCATTTGAACTTTAATAAGCAGCAAAAGTAAAGCACATACATTTCAAAATAAGAGTCCCGCTGTATTTCAAAGTAATTAAAGTCAAGTAGTATGTATATCAAATGCCCCTGTTTGTTATTTGGTTACACAAACCAAATTTAATATATTTATATATTTATTTATATATATTTATATTTATTTTCATTTGATTCAAAGTAAACTGTTGTAGCTTCAGGAAGGAAGGACTAAGAACATTATTTGACACATTATTCAATATAAAGATTTTACTAGCATCAGGGTTAACTAAAACCATTAAAAACATTTTTTATTGCTTGAAATAAATGTTAATACTAAAATAAAAAAATTATACAAACTAATCAAACATGTTTAAAAACAACAAAACTAAAAAATTAAAACTTTAACAAAAAATGAAAGCAGAAAATATAAAAATCTAATCCGATTCAAAATATATATATAAAATAAAAAAAACTAAAAATATTAGGTGAAAATAGTGACATTCATTTCCCTCTATAGTAGCCAATGGCTCCTTAATGATTTTTTTTGTCTGGAGCCCTGTGACTGTTTATTTTTTGTTCTTGTCAGAGGCTGTTTTACAAAGCTCAATAATTATAATTATAAGAAAGAGCAAAGGATTCTAATCAAAAACCTCAGTAAAACCCAATCCCGACCACCTAAATAGACCTGAGTTGTAATGCCTGCAGATCTGGACAATATCTATCAAAATTTCACTGTAAAAATTGCATGCGCGCACACACGTATATCTACAATTATTCGATAATTAGGCCCAGGTGGCACAGGGGGTAAGGAGTCAATCCATGCTCCATTAAGTTTCTGAGAAACAAACCCGTTCAAAAGTATGTTCCAAAAACGTTCATGCCACATGTTGATCCGTTTGTGTGCATCTGTGTTTATTAACTTGTGAGGGCTTTGGATTCGTCATCCATGACAATTATGACATACGACAAAGGCGTTAGAGTCGGTAAGTTTGGATCATTTCACCTGTGTGTGTGAATTTGTTTGTGTCATTACTTTAAAAAAAAATGTTCAAGCATATTTATATAAATGCTGTTTATTGTTGCTATGTATGTACTGATGTAAAATTACAAGCTGCAGTGTGAGAGCTACTGTAATAGTGCAGACAGACCTATTGTACTCTGTTTCTGATTCAGGTTTCTAAAATGAGGAAGAGGCCCATGAGGAAGGAAACGAGCTAAGAAACAAATGCCCATTTTGTAACAGAACATTACATGTTCTATTATATGAATAATGAAAGATGACTAATATGATGCCACATTAAAAAAAAAAAGTGTATTAAAAATAAAAAAGACCACCACAAAACTTTTACACAGACTGAATCAAGTAATATGGCTACTTCATCAAAACTGTTTTTGTTGTGTCCTGCATGTAAAAGCTTGTTGATCTGATCTAAGCAGAAGTGAAATGCTAAGACAAGGACTAAGCTCATTTCGTGTAGATCGCCTATGACAGATAATCCTGTCAGTGCAAAGTTCATTTTAAGATTGTTGATGCTTTTATATGCTCATCCTATATAGTCCATGCTGAATTAAAGTGCAAATGGCTCTTACAATAGCCTACAGTTTACATGTACATTTTTGTAGTTTTAAAGAAATGAATACTTTGCATTAACGTAATCAAAAGAGACATTTATAATATTAAAAGATTTCCATTTCAAATGAATTCTGTTTTTTGAACTTGAAAAAGTAGCAGCACAACTGTTTTCAACTGTGATAAGAAGAATGTTTCTTAAATGCAAAATCAGCATATTAGAATGATTTCTGAAGGATCATGTGACACTGAAGACTAGAATAAATTACATTTTTAAATATACTGAACTAGAAAACAGTATTTCAGCATTTCAGAATATTACTGTCTTCACTGTATTTTTGAACAAATAAATGCAGCCTTGGTGAGCATAAAGGTTCGTTCACACTAAGAATGATTAGTATATTAGCATCCACACCAATGCACAATAGGTTGATAACATTTTGTTTATTATAAGCACCCACTGCAGTTATGTAGTCTGTTACTTTAAATGCTGAAGCTCTCTAAAGCAGGATGGATTCTGATTGGCTGTCAAACTTTATCATTCATCAGCTAGAAAAAAAAAAACTTTATCGTTCCTCTGTGCCGCTACTGCTGTAGCTGTGGTGTGGACTGCTATAAAATTTAGAACAATTTTTAAAAACTAAATCTTTATCGTTATAGTTACCATCCTTTGTGTGAGTGAACAGGCCTTAAAAGGATTAGTTCACCTTAAAATGAAAATTAGCCCAAGCTTTACTCACCCTCAAGCCATCCTAGGTGTATATGACTTTCTTCTTTCTGATGAACACAATCAGAGTTATATTGATAAATATCCTGACGCATCAGAGCTTCATAATGGCAGTGAATGGGCTCAAGAAAGTGCATCCATCCATCATAAACATATTCCACATGACTCTGGGGGGTAAATATAGGCCTTCTGAAGCAAAGCAATGCCTGTAAGAAAACAACAATTTATAAAATAAAATACACGATGTCAGTTACGCTTTTTCCGTAAGTTGAATATGGAAAGCGGACTGGCGGAAGCTAGATATTTTGCTTTAAAACTTGTTAAATATGGATATTTTTCTTTCACAAACGCATCGCTTCGCTTCAGAAGGCCTTTATTAACCCACTGGAGGGTATGTTTATGATGGATGGATGCACGCACTCTCGAACAACTCGTTGACCCCTGTTCACTGCCATTATAAAGCTCAGATGCGTCAGGATATTTATTAATATAACTCTGAATGTGTTCATCAGAAAGAAGAAAGTCATGGACATCTAGGATGGCTTGAGGGTGAGTAAAGCTTGGGGTCATTTTCATTTTAAAGTGAACTAATCCTTTAAGACCAAATATCTTAATGACCAGCAAACTTTTGAACAGTAGTGTATAAAAGAAAAAATGTATTTGCTCTGAAAGGATAACCAAATAACCATTGTTGCCAAATAGATTCAAAAGGTTTGACTGGAATAAATAGTTCTCAGAAATGTGCACATTTAACACTATTTTTGCAAAACAAGGAGTCGACGTAAACCTAGTCTTATGACATGACCTTTAGGAAACTCAATAGCCAAAGAAAAGTACAGAATATCCTATATGTAATTGTTCTCCACCTCCTTAAGTTGAACATGGATAAAATGAGGGTGTTATCAAGGTGGCTTTTGACCAATGACAAAACCGGATTCCAGCACTACTGTGCTGTCCAGTACAGACTGGACACGGATTAGTGGGTGGTGAATTTAACGTTCTCATGCAAATGCCAGAGACATGAAAACGTGCTTATAAAGAGTACATATGCCTTTTGTGGGTAAGTATTTCCAGTCAAAATTTGGCCTTTTTGGCTGGGAAGAGAAGCATGATCAGCAGTTCACTACTCTAGTCATTTTCTCAGCTTAAAAACAGTGTACCCATTGATAAATACCAAAAAAAAGGGGGTTCCTTTAATGCAAATGTAGTAGTGTCAGTATTATAGCCTTCTGAGTGAAAGATCAAGGCTGTGTTCAACACTATCTGGTCATTTATCCGATGACTCCTCATGAGTGTTTGGCCCTGGTCAACTCCACAGACAATGAGGACAAGGATCTATTTGTGTGCCTTGAACATGTGTGTGTTGTGTCTCTGCACCAGTTTCTGTGTGACTCAAGGCCAAAGCAGTGGGAAACCTTGCCATGGAGGAGCTGTATGAGTGTGTGTGTCTGATGACACTCATCTATATTTAACTGGCCCTCTCATACGGTATGAAAGAAAGGCAAAGGCAGAGACTGACTTCCAGGCATCTTTCTAATCAATAATGAAACAGTTTGCAGTTTGTCTTCAAACAAACACACACACAAACCCGATAAGATGCTCCACAGGTAATTTGGCTTTCTATTCTCTTCAAAGAATGACTATTAAACTCAATTTTTTAGGAATAATATTCTCTTTTTTGCAAGAAATGGCAAATAGTCTGAGCAAATAGTACTTCCATCAGGGTCTTGGAACAAGAAGCATCTTCTTCAGCCTTTGTTCCATTTGTCTATAACAATGACAAAAAAAAAACAAAACAAAAAAAGATCCCCACGTCACTTGACCTTATACAAGTTGCTCAAGGAATGGACACACTGAATAGATGATGTGTCATCAGTACTCAAAGATCCAACATGAAAGACGACGGTCACATGAGATGCTCAAGAGGGATGGTAAGAAGATGATTAAATGGGCCATGAATCACTTGTTTTCCTAGAACAAGCCATACAGGAGACTTCACTGTTTTTGGATCAGTCTATGCACCTGAAGTGCTGAAATGATCAGTGACTGCCCGGTGTGATTATCATACTGGCACTGGTGAAACATATGGAATTTACACTCAAAAAAAACATTTCGATGTATGTATTTGAATGGCATATACAATTTCCATCCATTTGGATTACACAGTCTTAACAAAAACTAATAAACTTAATTTGATAAGCTATACACAAATAAAACAATTAATAAAAAGCTAACATTTCTGCACTCAAAGATCATGGCATAGTTTAAGTATTTGCATCTATTTGATTTGTAAATAAAATGCATTTTCATTAATAATGAATGATGGACAAATATGCATCACAATGTATATAGAATTCAAATACATTGATTTTAAATGAAGGCTTAAATATTGAGTGTAGTATGCACACCTCATTTATTCTCCATTTCTCTCTCTAACCTCCAAGCATAATCTAAAATCTGACAGCCACTGAAAACTCTCTCGCAACTTTCACAGACACACATTAACACTTCTGCCAGGACCCCCCTCTTACCCAGATGCGAATTTACATCATGTGTAAGGACATTCATGTAACGTAGCTACAACAGTGCTAAAATTAGACCTTAAAAACACAAAAATTAAAATTCTGTCATCATTTACTCACCCTTGTTCCAAACCTATATGAAATTTCTTTTTTCTGCTGAACACAAAAGAAAATATTTTGAAGAATGCCAGTAACCAAACAGTTGATGGACCCCACTGACTTCCATAGATGTTTGGTAATCATTTTCTTCAAAATATCTTTTGTGTTCAGCAGAAGAAAGAAATTCATACAAGTTTGGAACAACTTGAAGGCGAGTAAATGATGACAGAATTTTCATTTCTGGCTAAACTATCCCTTTACATGCCAATACACATGCAAAGCATGAGAATCCAATAGCAAGTGTGAATGTGGACACTGTCATTGCACTGTACAAGAGTCACAGTATCGGGAAGTAATGGCAATAAGTCTAATATTAGAGCTGAACAAATACCGGGGTGTTGCGAATGTGAAAAATTACTTGGGTGCGCTGGTGCGAGAGACTTCTAACAGCTGATCAAAACTCATGAACTTATACAAAATCCCACCAGAAAAACTTGTAATGCATTTAACCTTTTAGAGAAAATCATGTTTCATACATTCACACTTCTGATCTACTGTTCTGTTAAGCATTACATAATGTTTGTTAATGATATTATATAATAATGAACACTACCAATTTGTTTTATTATGTTTATTAGATGTATTAGTACTGCAGTTGTTGTTTAGTGCCTGTCAGAAAAAATGTAATAAAATAAAATAAAAATGCCTCATCATGTATTAGTGTATAAGTGTCTGAATTTGTAATTCATAATACTGTTTTGCAATGCTTATGCATACGTTACATTGTGACACAAAACTGACATTCTAATCTTACTGCTCCAACACGAAAGAAAGTCAGTGCAAAGCAAAGCTTGTCTCTTCAATATCTGGGTGCAAATGACAAAGCCTGGGTTAAGTGCAAGCTCTACAAATTGGATAAAGCCTAAACCAAACAGCTTCAAAGAGAAAAATCGATGCGAAATGGCCAGAAATTTTTAATGGCAAACTTATTTATTTATTTTGCCAAAGCATTCTTCCAAAATATCACTACACAGAGCCTAGTCTAGTCTGCTTAGTAGGCCACGAAAAGAGCACTGAACTCATGGCACCTATCGAGGCCTGAATACACAATATCAGGAGCAGTGTTCAAATGCAAAAAAAACAAACGCAACACACAAACAAACATTAATGCAGAAAAGTTTCAGATGTTCATTTCAAAGTATCATTCAGGTCAGCATCAACAAAAAGGAGGGAAAACCTGCTTCTTGCAAAACATATTGATTGTGCTTTGGGCAAAATAAATGATGCATACTTTTAACAGCCTTTCTTGAAAAGTTATCAAACCTTTGAGCTTGGAGAGGTTTAACTTTCCACCATACAGTTGCATATGATGCAGTTCTTGGCTGTGGTACTGTACAGCTTTCACGCAAACCACAACAAGGCATGAAATCACCTGATTTAACAGTGAAGCACGAGCACTTAAGTGGGTCACTTCACAGTGCACATAGGTGATAATATGCCTATGCCTTAAACATTTGCTCAATGGCTCAAAAATGAATACAAATAATGCCGAATAATCATTTAATCATAAACGTTTAGTTCGATTATCCCGTAAGAAGTCTACTCTCATGCTCCGTGATGCTGAGGCAGACTTTGTTTCAGTTCTTTCTGAGAACGTGGTGGGTTTCCTGACACTGAGCACTTGCGTGTGTGACCGAGCGTGTGGACATGTGCACAAGCATCAGCAATATGTGTATGTTTTGGTGTGATTGCACAGCAGAATGCCGATCCAATAAGCCTCAATATTAAAAACGCCCAAAGACAGCCATATAGTATATAATTTCTATTGAAATATTTTGAGGTGTGTGTGTAAAATAGATGGCAAAAATCACACTCGCAGCAATATTGATTTAACCACATGGACTATGTGCTGCAGTGTTGACACACACCTTGTTCTACATTCCAGTGTAACATGTATACATGCGTACCAGCATGAAAGTGTGCACTGCAATGATAACACAGCAGAGAGCATGAAGTGTGATTAAGGGAGGTCATAGTACCAGGAACAGTGGTAAGTACAACAATGCAACTGGTAGTGAAATACTCAGTGTTGTTCCTGTTAACAAAAACGATTTTTAATATTTTGTTTTCGTTAATTAAAAAGAAAAAGAAAAAATTAGATAAAAACAAAAAATAGAAATTAACTGGGGGAAAAAAATGACTAAAATGGAAATAAAGTATTTCTGAAACAACTAAAAGCACAAAAATTTGAAAACAAATGAAAATTTTTAAATTATATTTTCAGTTAATAAACACCTTAAATAATACTAAAATAACACTGAAAACACTATATGTACCTGAAAAATGTAAATTTAAGACCTTGAGGATGTAAATATATTTTTCCCTATACATAAAGAAAATAGGTGTTAGGATTCCAGTAACTGACTCCAGTAATATTACTTCCCTATCTAGTGCTCTTGGGTAAGTTTTTGTTTATGTCATGGAACAAACAGCAGATATAGATAGATAGTTAGTAATAAATTCTTTATCTATCCAAACATCTTGTCATTATTTAATCATTCTCATATGCAGTTATTTTTTGTGGAACACAAAAGTAAACTGATTGATGAATTATTATGGATTGTCATACAATAGGGGCTGTCAAGCTTTGAGAAGTCATACATTTGTGCGATAAAGAGACTAAATTTCACCTATCATCTTGTCCTTCCTCAAAGTTTGTGTCTATGCCACGTTTGTGCAAAAAATTCAGAATGGCATCAATGATGTTGAATTGCCATTTCTGAATCAAGAAATGGAGCTTGGCTAGACAGGACCCACAAGTCATATGGACTCATTTTTACCTCATCGGGTAGATTTTTGAGACTTGACAATGCCATCACATGGTCACAATCGTTGTATATATATGATATGATAATCCTCAAACATTTCTACTATTGTGCTCTAGAGAGAGAAAAAAAAAAAAAAAAAAACACCACAGCATACAAGTTTGGAACAACATCAGGGTGAGAAAATAATCATTTTCATTTTTGGGGGAAAAAATTATAATATATGAATATTTATTTACATTTATTTAGACATGAGAGAAAAAAAAATGTGTACACTATAAACAAACAGTGGATCACTATTATTTTCTACTAATTTATCAAATGGTCTTCATGTCACAGAAAGATAAACCATTTTTTTCTACAAAATTATTTGAAAATGGATAATTACTTAAATTAAAGCAGATAATTATTGGATTTTCAAGTAGTTTAAAAATACAACAATTTCTTAGGCTATTTACATGTAAAAAGGAGAATAAAAAGAATCATTGACAAAAACTTGACCTACAAAGTTTTCAGGTATCCTTCGTTCTTGATGTAAACAACTCCTGCAGGCAAATAAATGATTTTTATAAAAGACTGTGGTTTTTCTGACTGCTGAAATGCAGACACACACAGCGAGACCCATCGCACACAGTTGTACCTGCACTACCAGTCTTGTAGGCCTCCTCGCAAACACATACAGAAGACAAAAAAGTTACACAGTGGTAACTATGCTCTTGGAGTGTCTGACGTCACAAACCTCGTGTAACCCTGCCAACTCAGGAGTTAAATTTAGATCTTGGGCACTGGTCCCAGACACTGCAAAACAATGTGATACCACAAGCACTGCTTTAGCTGGAGAATACACACGCACACACGGCTGCTGGACACGACTTCAGAAGTCATAGAAATGTGCAAAGATATGCAATAAACACACTAGAAGAAAAATATTGTGAACTTTAAAAACTGCAATTTGGTCCAGAGGTGAATTTGTACCGAAAAACCAAACTTTCAGAGAAAGATAAGACTATCATGAAGCAATTCATCCTGTAGTTTCCTGACTTTTGGTGCTGCCTTCTGTGTTTATACAGTAGTCAAAGGCCTTGTGTACATGTGATATTAAAAATCACAAAATACAGCTGTGAATGAAGTCCAAAATGTAAGCATATTTGGGACAAAGTATATGGGCTAACTTTTTCACGCTATCTTTCTTTTGCAAAGTGCAAACTCATAATAACAGATCGTGGTTGTTATTGTTAACTAAAACTAAAACTATTAAAAATGGGTTTTCATTAACTGAAATAAAACAAATTATAAATATTAGATGAAAAACAGAAACTAGAAAAATAGAAATGTTGCTTTGGCAACTAACCCAAATAAAATAAGTTTAGGTTATTTTATTAGTTAACTCTAAGCTACAACTAAAACAGAAATAAAAATGAATTAAAGCTAAATAATATATTTTTTTAAACTACTGAAAAGGACAAAAAAACAACAACAACAAATTACTCATGATGCAGTGATAACATCAAGAGACCCTCGCTTTGACGAATGTGACTAATAAGTGGTCGACACGTTAGTACCAAGGTGTAAACATAACATGTTCCAACTGGACATTTGTGATTGGATCAGCTGAGGCGGATCTTAATACCAGGTACAAACAAGGCCTATGAGAGATACTAACAGATTCCTGAACCTTGAGACTGAACACTGCAAGGTTACAACCTCCTTTACCTCTAGGTTTAAGATAAAATGCCATCACCTTACACTGGTTTCAAACTGTACTGCCATGACACAATTTACTTGCAAAGATTGACACAAATGACACATTTTTTCTTGACAAACCTCCTTATGACATCTACTAGGCCTTAAAAGTGTAACTATTCATTCCATAACGCATGTTCAAAATATGACAAAGCTAATATCTCAAAAAACATGAAGGCCTACTGGTTTTAGCCATTACAGAGTAATATAGTCTTTATAATATTCTATATCCATCAATTTAAAATCAATTATCACTAAAGAGTTTAATTGTTATTTAAGACTACCCAGTTGATGGAGAATACAGGCTGCACCTAGAAAGCTTGCATGCACGTGCAGCAATTTCAGCACACAAATGCTGTCTACACAGGCAGCTGGCTAGGTTTTGACACACAGCCATTGTGTGGGGTCTGAACCCAGACGCACACATAAGACCCTAAAACTCGACTTGATACAGCCACCTAGCTGCAGCACAGTGCTTATGTGAAGAAAAGACAGAGAAGCAATAAGGCTGCGGTCTCTTTAAATTGCAATACCTTCGATGCGAAGCGTTTGTTGCCTGTATACCGGCTCACACAGTAATGTCCACATCGCACAGAGGGAGGTCGACGACACCGGCCATTAACGCTTTGAGAACTACCTGTGTCACCCTCAGAAATTAGAGTCATTTAGCATATCAAAGAGAATTTCACCGCCTTGACACAAAAGGCAACGACACGATGCCCCTCCGCCATGGGTTGAGGTTCAAGTGACTGATTTTTAACACTAACTTTTCTGTGGCTGCATTTGAACCGGGAGTGTAACATATGCTACTGATAAATGCTCAACCTGCGGTGTATTGGTTTCCCCACCATCGTCACCCTTCCTTTTTAAAAAAAAAATCAAATGATGTCCATAGTCTCGCGCTGAAGAGTTGTATTGCATTGAGATACTCCACAGAGAGAGAGAGAAATGTCTTCAACTGCTCCGAAAATAAAGTAAAAACAAAAACAGGCTACTGTAGTAGCATTATTTTAAACACCTCACCTAAATAAAAACTGAAACTAGTAGAGTGGACTATTTATCATTTAAACCAGTGCTAATTAAGTAACAATAAACGTAAATACACATTCAAGTACTTTATTATCAAGGTGATTTTGATTTTCAATTCCCATCATGCTTTCTAAACACGTAACACGCCTGAACTACAAGTAGTAAGTAGGAGGAGATCAAATGACATCATCAACTACTACATAACTTTATACGGGCTGCTCTGCAAAGTATCTAAACGCCTCCAAAGTTACTCGGAGCTCTTATGCACGAGAAATAGTCCGTAAATCGCGCTGAAGTTGTTCCACATGTTGTGATTGTCCCAGCGTCGCCGGAGTTTTCAGTTCCGACAAGTGTAAAAAGCACAGACGCCGAGTGAAAGTTTAGCATTGCAACCCAAACAAACAGAACTGTGTTCGTTTCAAACACCTATAAAAGAGAAGAGAGGTGAACTCACCGCGATCAGAGTGTTGTTCCTCTGCTCGATGGTCGCGGTTGAATCGGGTTCTTGTTGTTTGCTCTGCTGTTTGCTGTTGCTGGATTTCTTGGCCCGCAGCTCTAAAGTCCGCTGGTGCAGACTCACCGTCTCCCGGCGCTCCAGCTCCAGCTGCTCGGCTTGCGCTTGATGGTATCGGCTCTCGCAGTTGACGTGGTGCCGCCGGCAGCCCTCGATCCGCTGCCGGAGCCGCTCCACCACCGTGCTGTGCTTCGGTATGCCCACGTTACCGCCGCCGCCGGTGCTGCTGTTGGTTGCATTAATGGCAGAGTTTAAGTTACTGTTATTAATGCAAATGCCGCCGCCGGTCGGTACGGCAGCGGGGCTGGCAAAATCCCCCATCATCTGTGATTCGGGAAGAACTTTGTCAAGCCCCCCTGACTCTCTCTCTCTCCCCTCTCCGAAGCGGAGCAGAAGTCCGCTTCGCCAGGGAGGCAGATACAGTGAAATTGGGAGGAAATAAGCGTTTAAATGAGTGTAAATCCCTCCTCCGGGAGGATCGCCGTGTCAACCATTCAATAGACAACAGTGCGGGACCGTGGAGGAGCGAGAGAGGCGACCGGGTCTGTTACTCTCTCGCCTCTACTGGAGCTCCATCAAACATCCGGATGTTACTCGCAACCATCACGCATAAGCACCGCTGCTGCGAGCCCGTCGTTTTATTGTGTTGTCCTTTTGAAAAAAGTTTTGCCGTCTGCTGCGAACAGGCTCCGGAGTTGTTTCGTGAACTTGCATTTCATTAGTTTGGCCGGCGAAACCCTCCACGAGCGTGAACAAGGTGTGCAGTTTCTAAAACTCCCGATGACTGGAGAGGAAATCCTACAGTCGCCAATGTGTACAGCAGCTGCCACCATCACAATAATCAAGCGCTCCCCTCCTCCATGCTAGCGGAGTGATATCAGGACAACAGCCGAGCGAAGAGCAGCCACCAGCCTGCGAGCAGCACGTCAGCTCCGCGGAAAACACGGCGCGGAATCTAGTGCTCTGGACGCGGACTCAATATATATTGACTTCAGAGGAGGTGAACGATAGAGCGGTGTAATGCTTTACTGGCGGGTTGAGGTACTGCATCTGAATCATCTGATACTCAGAGTTTACAAGAGTACAAAGCACTGTAGGACTGTGATGTATTACGGGGTAACCTATTATCATTATACCATACATACATACATATAAAATAAAATATATTACGGAATGGAAAAACATATAAAAAAGGAAAATGTATTATTATAAATAATAATAATAAAATATTTATATACATATACATATATAGGTTTTAATGGAAATAAAAGAGAAGAGAGCAAAAAAGTATACCAAAGAAATGAAGGTTCTTCCGTATAATTTTTAAGTTCAGCAACTATGTGGTTCTTCAGAGTTTAAAAGTTACATTGTGCTTTTTTCTGATCAGTGTTTTGGTTTCTGTGTTCTTTAAAGTCATCATTAAATGGACAATTCTTGTTTTTTATGGAATATTGCAGTATTCATTATAAATAATTTGTCTGTGCACTTATTTTTTGATTTCTGCTGTCATAATGTTTAATCAAAATAACTCTTGCAATGACATTTCTTCTCTGATTAAATGTTTACTGGCGCAGGGCGGGACCACCTGTCACTCACACGAGGTCACAGCAATAGCAAACCACAACCATCCAATCAATTCCCAATGGAAAAAATCAAGTGCCGTCCTACTTTTTTTCTTGTTCGAGAAGTCATTTCACAATATGGAAGAAAAGATTATCACAAGTTTCATTTCAAGAACTTGAAAAGAATCTAAGAACCTAAGTATAAACATCCATCTGTAAAGCCCTTTTTGGTTCTAATTGGAACCTTTATTTTAATATTTAAGAGTGACATGTTTAATTAATGCATTAATACAGTTTTTGTTTTTAGATTAAACATGATCCTTTGGTGGCTTTTAGCTGCTATTATGAATACTTATGCCTTTTTTCTTTCTTAAATAATAAAAATGTAGTGCATTTGCTTGCTGATACAGGAAATGTGTTTGTGAGGATCATACACATGTGCTTGTTTGCACTAGCTTTATTTTCACGGATTGTCCGCTCAACTATTATCAGCAAAAGATTCCTTTGAATTCCAAAGTTAAATTTAAAGGTATTGTCCCTGCTCTTGAGCAAACGTATGTGGTGTGTGTGTGCCCTTACAAAAAAGAAGCTTATTCAAATGTGCTATTAGTATGCTTCTTTTAAACTAAAAATAAGAAAGAGTACTTAAAATGAAAACTGTCTTAACATTAACGAATGAAATGTCGACCCATGACAAAGTATAGCCGACTGTGCAAGCTTTGAGGGTGTTTAGTTAAATTATAGTTAAAGGGTTAGTTCACCCAAACATGAAATTTCTGTCATTTATTACTCACCCTCATGTCGTTCCACACCCGTAAGACCTTCGTTCATCTTCAGAACACAAATTAAGATATTTTTGATGAAATCAGAGAGGTTTCTGATCCCCCCCAAAAAAGCAATGTAATTACCGTCATTCAAGGTCCAGAAAAGTAGTAAAAACATCATTAAAATAGTCAAAGAATACTTTTTGTGCGCAAAAACAAAACAAAAATAACGACTTTATTCAGAATGGCGACTAGTATTGATCTAAACTTAGTTTTACAGACAAGGCTTGGATTAAGCCAGGATTAGGCCTTAGTTTAATTAGGACATTTAAGTAGCTTTTATAAACGTGCCTTAGAAAAAATAACATTACTGGTGTGCATCTTGAGGCAAAATAATGGCACTATCATATTTTAAGATATTCCATTGCAAGTTGCTGTCAGTTCATCAGCTCAAACATGCATTTTAGTCTGGGACTAGTCTTAAGCCTTGTCTGTGAAACTGGGCATAAGTATGATGTTAGGTTCACTTAAAGAAAACTTACAAGTATTGCAGTACAAAACTACTAAACTAGTAGTTTACTGAGGGTATATTTAGAGTGTATTTTCATAAACTAAAAAATGTGTTACAAAAATGTAACCAGTAAATTATCAGTATACCTATAAGTTCACTGGTAGCATAGTAGTTGCAGTACAAATGAAAATCTAGTTGTAAACTATAGTGTACTCAGTTTACTACTGTTACAGTATACACTTTATATTTTTATACACTAAAAAGTGGGCTAATTTAGTTGCAAGTAGTATTAAATTAGTATACTTCCAAGTTGTGTGTGTGTGTGTGTGTGTGTGTGTAGAAGATAATACATACATCTTTAACAGTGACGATGAAAGTAACAGGATCAGGAGAGGCCCTGAAGCACTGGCTGCAGTCAGTAAATGATGATAAGGGGACTGGCCAGTTTTGAAGGTGTGCGTGTGTGAGTAATTGTGAAAAAGTGCTGCTGCCCAGTCTGGTTTGCTGAGGGTGGCTAAAACAAATTGCAAACACATTCATTCTTGCTCTCTCTCTCTCTGTCTCTCTCTCTCTCTCTTTTTTTCTCTAGCACATTATATACAGAATTACAGATATAGTCAAGGCCAAAAGTTTGTGAACAACCTATATTTTAGTGGAACTATTCTGGACGCGTTTCCTTGGGCCATCAAGATCAGCCTTTCTCATGTTTTAATTGTTTATAATAAAGTGTGCCAGACAGGCTGTCTTTTTTTTTTTTTTTTTAAATTGCAATTATCTTTGATCAAATTAACAGGTATGATCTTAAGATCTTCATATATTTTAAAAACTCAGTCTCATAAAAGAACAATAATCTGAGGATGTTTACTGAACATTTGAATTGGCTGAATATTGATGCATAATTTACAGTGCAAGTCAAGATTTTTAATTGTTAGTCATTCTAAATATGGTACTATTTGTTAGACGAACCAAACAACACAGCATGTTCTGAACAGTTCTGTTCTGTTAAAGAAAAGCAAACAGAATTGATACATTGTGCATTGAACATAAAATCTAGAGGAACAGAGTTTATGTGTGTGGATAGTTAGTTTTTGAAGATTTTGTGTTCTTCTTGTTGGTGAAGAGTAATATATGTTATAGGCCAACCAAATGTTTATTTGCCCTCATGTGTCCATCAAGGAAACGAGTGAGCGAAATGCTTTTGGTGTAAATCTTCACTTCACAGCGCAATTCTTGGAAAAAAAGCAGTAGGACTATCACTTTCAAAATTCTAGGAATATAAATAAAACAATCCATTCATGTTTGTGACTCTCTGTACTTTCTGGAACTAAGTTGTTGGTGTTAAACTGCCCTTTAGTGTTTGTGCTATTGGGTGGTTCTTCTTTAGAATCTTTCACTTGGTTTAACAGCTCAATCAGATCTAAACACACAGGTGTGTCAAACAGTTCTTGGTATCTGAAAGGCTCTTTACACCACAACAGACACAGTACAGTATAACTTTTGGTAAACATGCATTTTCCCTAAAGTTTGTAATTAAGAGCAGGTTGTTACTTGCACGTACAAACAATTCAACAACTATTACCAACAATTACCTTTGTTATGTAACATTTACAGAGTAACAAAGAGTTACATGTACAGTATGTAGCTGTTGAAGTAGAGCTGTTTCATCACCAGAAATTTGCTTTAAATATAAAGTGATGTTGTTGACTGAAGGCATAAATGTTCAGAACATGTAACATTCACGAATCACTCTACAAATATAAAATGTGACCCCTAAACTTTCCTTCTTCTGTAATAATGTTCATCAGGAACTCTAATCTATTTCCCTCTTCTTGAATTTCTATAGAATCTCTATTCATTTAATTACTGACTGCATACACTACCATTCAAAAGTTTGGGTTACTAAGTAAAATCTGTAAGATTTTTTAAAATAAATAAAGACATTTATAATATATATAAAATAAAATAAAAGATTTTAAATAAATGCTGTTCTTTTGAACTTTCTATTCATCAAAGAATCCTAAAAATGTAATGGTTTCCACAAAATCAAATGTGTCACTACTGTTTTTAACATTGATAATAATAATTAAGGTTTTGTGAGCATCAAATCAGCATATCTGAATGATTTCTGAAGGATCATGTGACACATTTAGCTGGAATATATTAAAATAGAAAACAGTTATTTAAATGTAATAATATTTCACAATATTACTGTTTGGACTGCTTTTGACCATTTTTAATCAAATAAATGCCTTGGTAACAACAAATAACTTGTAGTGTACGTCGTCATATTGTGTTTTCTTTTCTTGTATCTATTTCCCATCATTTTCTAAATATGTGAAGAAATGACCAAACGAGCAGTGATCTGTAAAAAAGATTGTTTTCTGGTATAAATATTTCTTAAAACAAATAATCTATAAAACATATAATCTATTCTGTTGCCATAGAAATGTAATGAAATTTGTTAAGGTTTAAAGTCCCCCTGTAGTCAAGAATTTCATCCTTTAAAACTTATCTCTGATCACCAAAATGACATATTTAAACACTTTTTCCTGTAAAATGCCTTAAAATAGCTTGAATGTAACGCTACACTTGCTTTATTTATTATACACAGATCTATGAATATGCTAATTAGCCCCGCCCCCACTCACTCGCACAAGCTCAGAGATCCACTCGGTGAACTTACTGAGGTAAACGCTACATAATGGTATCGCTTTTTACAACATCGGACACGTGACGGTAATTAATATGATTAGCCTTTTGCTTGACTACATTATCGAACAGCTAATAATGTCTTGGTAATGTTACACAAACCATGTTCCCATTCACGAATCAGACCTCTGTCTTCTAACAATCAGTATCCTTAGAAACGCTTTGAACGTCAGTGGAGAAAGGCATATAGTTCATCATAACATTGTAGTATACATCATACACCCGCTATATTGCTAAATCTACCTGATTTTTTTATATCAACAGAAAAATATACAGGGATGGCTTCTTGAGACTCTCCCGCTTCAGAACGGTTATTGATATGCTAAAGCCTGCCGGCACATTGCCGTGATTGGTTACAAGGTAGCTTGTGACATCCCAAACACCAGCAATTTCAAACTGAAATTTTTTTCAGTTTCATTGTACCATTGACGACAATCATTTTATCATTTCATGCATAAACCTGCATAAACAGCATAAACAATTTTAAGAAAGCATAATTAAGAAAAATCCAGATTACTGAAATTAAAAGTATTTTTTTAATATAATTAAATGTATATTTAATGTATTTTATTTTATAATAATAAATGAATAAATTTTGCAGTATATAAAAAGAGGGAAGAGCATTGAATCAGAAAAATAAAGGAGTCATAAGGTCCACGTTTTCTGTGATGTTGGGAGACATTGTAAATATTTAATGTGGTCACCTATCCATTAGAATGCTGATAAACAGAATCAATGGAGCTGATAGATTGACTATCGATGAAAAGACAGATGAGGATGGGTGCGAGCATTTTAGCAGTTATTTCACTGCTTTGCTCTCTCACTTTTTATAATCTACAGGAATAATAATACTAGTTGATGTCATGAGTGAAGGGTTAAATGTTTAATTTTACACTGACTCTTAAATATGTTTGCGTGTTGGTGAGGAAAAGCCAGGGAGTTTAACAAAGCAGTGTGACAGGAGTATATGGGTAGGTATATCTGAATACATGACTCCACTGGTGTGTGTGCATGTGTGTGTGTGCTTTTTGCAGGCAGCTCCGTGCGGAATACGTGACTTCCTGTGTGTAGTAACTGACATTTGTGTGAGTGTGTCAGTGTGTGTGTTAGGAGTGAGGGGGATCTCTGACTCATTCCCTTGGTATTCAAAAAAAGCTCCGCTCTCTCAAGAAGAAGAATTAATGAGAGTTTTTAGGACAAGAGGTTGGAGGACAAAAGGGAAAGGCATGTGCGCAGGGGAGAAAACTGAGGAGAGGAATTATGAGAAGAAAGAGAGAAGAGAAGTCGTGGCAGGTGAGCTGGCAGTGTGTGGTGCGTGCCGTGGATCCGTGGAAATGCTCCCAGTCACGCATCCAACATGCAGTCACTTAACATGCAGACGGTGGGAGGTGTGTGGGTGTCCTAGTTTCTGCACAGTCATGACTGTACTCTGTCTGCTCTGCCTTAAATCATGACACTTTCCACAGGTCTTAAAATCCACAAAGATATGAGTGCAGTTTACATATACAAAGGCACACTGTCATTTTTTCTTTATGTTGCCAATTGGCCGATATTTCAGTTGTCTTGGACTTGGATACTGACACCTAGTGGTGTGGATGCAGCATCATGCTAATGCAAACCTTTTCAGTTACTAATTCCACTGTAGAAATGCCACAGTCAGCAATAGTTACTGATTTCATGAGCAAAATTGATAATAGGGAGGATTCTGAGCTATGAATAGTATTTGGCTGGTCATGTGATTTGAACATGTCGGCCCCCACGAAGCAAGCACTCTCATGTAAACGAAAACAGCTTTTTATTCTATCTATCTATCTACATTCGTCCGTCCGTCCGTCCATCCATCCATCCATTTGTCAGTAAATATAAAATATAGGCATACATCTTGTAAATTGTAATCTAGCATAAAGTGCTAGACAATGAGAGTCAATGAGAGATTTATTCTGCCTCAGCATCACGTCTTCATGTTGGGTCCGGCCTGAGGACTTTGTCCACAGGCAATGTCGTCTCTTGCCAGGCAAAGAAAAAATCCTCTGGTGTGCTGAATCCAGCCTTGACAACTCTCTCTCCACACCTTGCTCTTTCTTGTCCTCATCCTCTTCCTCCTCGTCCACCACCTCTTACATGCACTCTTCCTTCTCTCCCTCTCAGATTCCATCCATTGTTCATATCAACATTCAGTGCACCTTTGCCACCTGTGCAGTCTGAACTGACTTGTATTTTGTACAGTTGGTTTGGTCACATCATTAGAAACAAGTGTGAACAATTTTGAGGCGTTTGCGGCTCTCAGTTCTACTAATTAAAAAAAAAAGCCAACCCCACAGTCTGCTTTCGTTGCTACTATTGGCTTGGTGTGTTCCTGCCTTAAGGCCATAGCAAATGCTAACTGTTAGCAAAGCATGCTAACTGTTCTGTCGTTGGCTGCACAGACAAGCACAGATCACTGTTTAGAGTCTCATTAGTTGACTCTTGCAAGCTTGATTGCTAAAAAAGGAGCGTTTCTGTCCATGCGATATTTTGGAAAAAAAAAATTAGACCATTTACAGCATTCGATAGCAATCATAACCATTAGCCTGGTGCATATGGCTCTGTTTGGCAAACAGGTACACTATGTATAGTGGGTGTCCATATGGGTTTTGCACAAAAGATTAACATGACGGCACATGCTAGTTGATGAGTTGAATCAACTCCACAGTAACTACATAAATGTATCCACTAACCATTCAGAAACGTCCAGTTGCATTCTAAAAGTTATAACTTCTTCCTGAGTCTCTCCATCAGTGTCCGACTCCAGTCTGAACAATGTAAGGCTGAACACAGTTACTGACAATCTTGGCTGCGTGAGATTCTCCAGCTTTGTTGTTGTTGAGCAACCAAAGTGTGATCTGTTAAAGCTCCGCCCTCTTTTGGAAAGCGGGCAGCAGCTCATTTGCATTTAAAGGGACACACACAAAAATGTCATGTTTTTTCTCACACCCAAATAGGGGCAAATTTGACAAACTATAATAAATGATCTGTGGGCTATTTTTAGCTGAAACTTCTAGGGACACCAGAGACATATATTAAATCTTGTGAAAAGGGGCATAATAGGTCCCCTTTAAGGTTTTACAGAAAGAGTGATTTATTTGACAAATGGGTTTAGGCCTTTGAGAAAACTGAAAGTTAGTTTGTTCATAACTCTTCTTTCTCTGTGGATTTCACTACCGCTAAACCTTGACATACATAAATTAGTTAGTAATTCTTTGAAGGGGCATTCAGTACTTTTAATAAATAAATAATTTAAATGTAGAATATATTGTATGGTAGACATTTAAAAATCAGCACAAAAATGAGCACAAAACTATATCTTCTTACAGCATGTTAACTATAAAAAGAAGCATTACCAACCAAAGCAGTTGTATTAAATATATATTTTCCTGCAGCTGGTGTTCTAGCAAATCTGTTTTACTCTGTCGCTTTTTGCCACAGCCAAAGCATGTTTACAGTGAAGTAAAGACAACATGTGTTGCACATATACTCTCTGACCTGTGTGGAAATGCACATCGCTCCAGGATCTTGGCTGAAGAATCAATGGCAGAACAGCAGACAGCAGAGGCGAGCAAACGTTTGGACTGTGCTTTTAACCACGCTCTTGTTTGCTGCCTTTTTCCTCTTTTTTATTTTTATAGGAAACCAAAAAACAAAAAGACAGCCCTGGTTTTTTTTCTCCAAAAATGTAAAAATCCTCCTGAAATCATGCAGCTTGGTTGGACTCCAAACCCACTGAAAAGCCACACTGATAGGCTATTGATTAAAATGATTTTGAAAATATAAGGTCATACTGTTTAAATACAATTAAACACATAAAATTAAGTCTTATAAATACTTACAAAAAGGCTCTCATAAGAAATGTTCCATTTACTCTTACCAAAACCCCCAAACACAACAAAAATACAGTGACTCAAAATATTGCTATCTGAAGCAGATATGGAGAAGAAACTATTTTTATATTCCTACTATAGCTCTTTTTATCAGATTGACTCGCAGTTCTCTTTCAGTTGTCATCTACAGCAGGAAAAAGAAGGTACAGCATAAATGGCAACAACATAACAACGACAGCTCACATGAGACTGAGCTCTGAGATCTGTCTAGTGTATTTGCCATGGTTTGATTACACTGGAAAGACAACCTTTCCCCGGAACACTCAAACAGAGACATTCCTTTTTCCCAAAAGAACAGATTTATGCATCTTTTGTCATCTTGACAAAAGAACTCAGGCGTGATTGTGCTAATCATACTAATTAAAGAAAATGAGATGCATGGAACATTTCCCATGATTCAACTGTCCACATGCAAATTTAATTGGCATACAGTATGGTGCAAACTCCTACATGCTTTAAATGTCTCTTTAAAATTCTGTGATATAATAGTCATAACAAGTTTAGATTACCAAAAAAAAAAAAAAAAAAAAATCAAGTTCAGATCTGTGCCAAGTAGGCTCAGATCTATACTTATTGTATACTCATGAATCTATCATTCATGCAGTTCTTTCTTCCTTTTATGAAGACTGCTTTGCATGCTTTTATGATAGTTTTGCATCATTTTTTAAGCTTGAAAGTTTTAGCCCCATTTATTGTAATAGCATGACACTATTTTCTTCAATATGTCTCCTTTTATGTTCCATGGATGACAACATTTTCATTTTTTGGTGAACTGTTCCTTTAACGGGGGTTAAAAAAACAAAATTTTGTTTTGACAACTTTGTTTTCATATACAAGCCATAGTCATGGTGGCAATCACAGTAATGACTGTCCAAACCACTAATAGCAGTTTGTTGGTTTGGTGCAATTAGCATTGTTATGTAGCAACCAGGTGTTTTGAGCACACTATAGGTGCTCACAGAGATAGTGTAACTGCTCTGTCTCTCTGTGTCTGAGTTGATAGCATTAGATGGAGACCTATGTGGCCAACAGTGTAAAATAAGAGCATGACCTCATTTTTTGTTTACCTGTTCAATCCTAGATTAGTGCTTTCCACATTTGACTAGTCATGGTGAGATATGACTACTTGGACTCCTGGACTGCCTTTGGGCTTCCCAATGACTAAGCATATTTTAGTGAATAGAAGAAGACACGGCCTGAATTCTTAATAAATGAACAGATGAGCAGTGAAAGGAGGTGATTAACTTTCAGAAAATGGTGATTTTCAACCTGAGGAGGTCAAGCAAAATATTATTATTAATAAGGCTACTATTTATTTTATATGAAGTTATATGTATACTTTTAGCAAAATATGGGACTTAAATATAGTTTAAAAACATGATTTATGTGAATTTATAATTGATAAATTGACAGCCATAATATATACAGGTATATATACAGTGGGTACGGAAAGTATTCAGACCCCCTTAAATTTTCCACTCTTTGTTATATTGCAGCCATTTGCTAAAATAATTTAAGTTCATAAATGTACACACAGCACCCCATATTGACAGAAAAACACAGAATTGTTGACATTTTTGCAGATTTATTAAAAAAGAAAAACTGAAATATCACATGGTCCTAAGTATTCAGACCCTTTGCTCAGTATTTAGTAGAAGCACCCTTTTGATCTAATACAGCCATGAGTCTTTTTGGGAAAGATGCAACAAGATTTTCACACCTGGATTTGGGGATCCTCTGCCATTCCTCCTTGCAGATCCACTCCGGTTCTGTCAGGTTGGATGGTAAACGTTGGTGGACAGCCATTTTTAGGTCTCTCCAGAGATGCTCAATTGGGTTTTAGTCAGGGCTCTGGCTGGGCCATTCAAGAACAGTCACGGAGTTGTTGTGAAGCCACTCCTTCGTTATTTTAGCTGTGTGCTTAGGGTCATTGTCTTGTTGAAAGGTAAACCTTCGGCCCAGTCTGAGGTCCTGAGCACTCTGGAGAAGGTTTTCGTCCAGGATATCCCTGTACTTGGCCGCATTCATCTTTCCCTCGATTGCAACCAGTCGTCCTGTCCCTGCAGCTGAAAAACACCCCCACAGCATGATGCTGCCACCACCATGCTTCACTGTTGGGACTGTATTGGACAGGTGATGAGCAGTGCCTGGTTTTCTCCACACATACCGCTTAGAATTAAGGCTTTTAGAATTAATATGATTAATATTAATATGATAGAGTCACAGCAAAGGGTCTGAATACTTAGGACCATGTGATATTTTAGTTTTTCTTTTTTAATAAATCTGCAAACATGTCAACAATTCTGTGTTTTTCTGTCAATATGGGGTGCTGTGTGTACATTAATGAGGACAAAAATGAACTTAAATGATTTTAGCAAATGGCTGCAATATAACAAAGAGTGGAAAATTTAAGGGGGTCTGAATACTTTTCGTACCCACTATATATATATATAATTTTTAACGCATTTAACACACTTGCCCCGCCGCAGACTTATGTAGTTCAACTGACATTTCAGTTGATTGATGAGGAATATGATGCAGGGAAACAACTCACTACGCAAAAGTCTCTAAAATTAAAGCCCCTGCACAGCAGTGTTTCATTTCTGAATCCGCGTTTTGAATGAACCAAGTGAAATCAATGATTCAGCAGACCATTCATAAAAGACTTGTTGGACTTGAAGCGGCGCTACACAGACCGATCGTTGTATGATATCAAAGTACAGCGAGAGTGATTCAAAAGCATATGGAGCCGTCTGCTCTCTAATTGCTTTCGTGGTACTTTAGGCCTACTACTTTGATGTTATACATGTCATCGGACTGTGTAGCACCGCTTCAAGTCCAACAAGCCTAAAGAGAATAATTTACTTAATTCCTGAATGAATCAGCCATTTGAATGAATCGAATTAATAAATGACTTAATGATTAGGGCATATACCGCCACCTACTGGCAGTTTTAGTTTCTTATTTAGTCTAATTTTATTTAGAAAAAAAATTATTTAACATTTCCATATTAATAAAAAAATGTATGTTCCAAAAGTTCATGTGTAAGTTCTGTGTTGAATTGAATAAAATATTTCTTTCTGAAGCTACTTTTTGTAATGTCTATTTGATGCTTTACATAATAATGACTTCAAATGATGTTTTGAGGGTAATTTCTCAGACAAAAAAATGTGTTTTTTTAAATTGTGATTAAACAGATTAATTCATTGCCACATCATGTAATTCATTAGATTATATACATTTTTATAAAATATTATATTATTTTATAATACATAATAAAATAAAAGTGTTTCAAATTTAGCCTGAATGAAGCTGTCAGTCAATAGGAACTAGCAAATTTGAGACCAAATGTTGGTTTGCAGTTGATAAATACATATAAAAAAATATATATGTTTCATTATTTATTCTTACAATAACCAACATATTTAGATGGTTGACGAATGCAGTAAGTATAACAATATTTGTAAAAATTATGAAACTCGAATGCGATTATTTAATTTTCTTCACAGTGTGAAAGGGTTCAAATGATGCCACTTATTTGCAGCTTTGAATATCATTTTAAAAGATTGTCAAAATTATGACACTGGTGTATAGTTTAATAGTTGGTTGCGTTTGGGAAGTTAAGGTGGTGCACAGAAAATGTATGTGTTTAAAATGAGCTACTTTTCATGCTCATTTTATGTGAGTTGATCGTTTATTGAAATATCTAATAATTCACACAAAAGAGGAATTTGTGCCTAATACTAAATAAAAATGTAGTGCACTGTATTAATACACTTGAAAATACAGAGGTCAGTTTATTAGACAAACAATTTCATGCTGACAAGGTAAATTCTATGACAGAGTGACAAAAGGGAAATGTGACTTTTTGTGAAACTCATAATACAACACTGTAGCACTTTTACAGTTCTTTCTAAAATATGAAATGGAGTTACAGCAGGTAAACTGGACTCACATTCTAACTCCTAACCATGCATCAGATGTACATGCCAGGAGAGATACAGCTGTCATTACTGGATGCAAATCATGTATTCAGTGATTACTCAAACTCAAGCACGTCCGCAGATCAAATCCGTGATCAAAAAAATGTACTAAACCCACAACAGATACACACATGCTCTGTCACACGCACATACTTAGATCAACTGGGATCTGATAAATATTTTAAAGCCAATTCCATTAGTAAAATGAATTGCACAGGAAGACTGACAGGTAAGAAAGACACACAAACACACCTATTCACAACTTTTCATTCAAACACACTAAAGCAAGTCTGTGCCAGTATGACTGATTAGAAGTAGTAAAAACCCTGGTGATTAGCTGATCATTTGAGGACATGAAAAGCGGCAGTCAGGACACCAACACACACGCACACACAGCTCAGATTAAATTATCCCACTTAAAGTTATGGAGGATCACAAGTGTCATGGAAATAGTAATAAAGCATATCATTAATTAATAACTAATTGTACAATAAAAATGTACATTAGTAAATGTGCTTACAAAAATAATTCATTATTAATTATACTATGCTCTGACGACATTGCTTCATCTTAGGGAAAACTTGGAAGCGTCCAATCGGCATTTGGAGGACACCGTTCGGGCCAAGTCTCCCTTCGCCAGATTCCAAGGAAGATTTGCTGCTGTACCTTGTCTCTTTGTATGTCAAGACAGGGCCGAAACTCTGAAATGTTTTCCATTTGGCGAATTATATGCTCCACCTCATCAAACTTGGCCTGAACGGTGTCCTCCAAATGCCGACTGGACGCTTCCAAGTTTTCCCTAAGATGAAGCAATGTCGTCAGAGCATAGTCATAGTCAACTGGCACATTACTGTCGATATAGTCAGCCAAAGAAATTATGGCATTGATTGTGTTATCCCGTGTGTGGGAAATTGTTTCTTCCATTTTAGGTTCTCTATCAATCACCTTCTCCTTTCCACATCAATGACATACGTCTACACATGACTTGCCAGGTAATAGCCGATCAGAGAGTTTGTTACACCCATCCCACGTTTACCTCGTTTCCCCAGCGCGCAAGGCCCAAAGTGTCACTGAAACGCTAAACGAAGAGGCTAAAAAGAGAAGCTAAATGGTTAAGCAAATCTAATAGCTAATAGAAAAAGGAAACACAGCAGGGAAATGCAAATGGTTAATTGAATTGCCCTTTTAATGGATGATTAAATCCTATATTTGTAATTTAATTTCTGAATCCAATTAATTATTTCTCTTTTTAAATTGCATTTTCAAATACAGTTGTGTTTTATGTTGTTTTTAGTAAATCCCTTTTTAATTAGAACCATTTATTGATGGATTAATATTTCATTTATACATTCTTTTTATAATTACTGCTTTTATTGGCCATTATAAAATAAAATAATGAATTACTTTGCAATTTAATCTATTTATTTTTAGATGAATTAATTATTTTTGTAAACACATTTACTAATGAACATTTTTATTGTACCATTAGTTATTAATTAATTATATGCTTTATTACTATTTTCGTGACACTTGTGGTCCTCCATATAAAGTAAACGTATTCACATTTAAAGTCACCATGAAATCTTTTTTTAAATGGGATATTGCAGTGTTTGCTAGAAATGATTTATTTGTGCATCATTAAAAAAAAAAAAAAAAAATTATGTGCCCTAGTGATCTTAAATTTAAATAACTTCACCTCCCTCTTACAACAACTTCTCTTCTCTTCTCTTCTCTTCTCTTCTCTTCTCTTCTCTTATCTTCTCTTCTCTTCTCTTCTCTTCTCTGATGACGTGTTTACTGGCGCGAGGGCGGGATATCCTGTCACTCATGAGATCACAGCAATAGCAAACCACAACCATCCAATCAATTCCTGATGGACAAAATTGGACAAGAATATTCATTGGTGTGTGGATGCATTCTGTAGCTGCGTCTCATTTCGGAGGCTGCGTCCTCTGGAGGTCACATTTATAAGGCTGCATACGTCATCAAGGATGTCATATTTAAGAAAAGTAACCATGATAAAATGGACTGTTATTCCTTGTGAGGTGTAAAATACTGTAATTTCTTTCTTACTTTGCAATGTAATGGTTACTTTTCTTAAATGAGACCGCCTCGATGATGTATGCAGCCTTCAAATGCGACCTCCGGAGGACGCAGCCTTCGAAATGAGACATAGCTTGTATGTTTTGGAGTTAAATACTGCTAAAATGAAATTATACTAAAATCATTGTCTTAACAATTTAGTCACTGAATCATTCAGTCAAACGAAATGGATGAAACATAGCAAAGGCTACTGTTCGGAGCACTATAATGTTTTGCTGTAGTGGCTGGCAATGATGCTTTTGGCTAACTGAGTCATGCTAACCAGCCACACCCAGAGAAATGCATTTGCACATTTAAATTAACTTGAGTGTAGAGGTGAGAATTAATACATTTGTGAGCTGGCAGTGTGGAAGAGCGAAACATAAGGAGGAAATGAGTTGAGCTGAACTATGGAATGTGAAACTACAGGTTGCAGATTAAGGAAAGGTAAACTTCCAAGATGGTCATTCAGAGTGTTCACTGAAGCTTCCTTGACTGATTAGAGGGTGGGTTGTTGTGAAAGTGGGTTGTTAAACTGCTCTCACATGTTGAGCCTCTCTTAAAAATGTAGTGAGAGAACACAGAAGGGAGAATGACAATACTGAAACATCAGTCAGAATGTTAATAGACCTGTTTCTGGTGCTATAAAGCAGGGGTTCAAACTTCACCACTTCAACCATAAAGATACATAACAAATTGTATTGTTAATTATTATTAAAATAAATTATTTTTGAAATGTATATAATATTTGTAAGCCAATCCTCTGTTGTCTATGTAGGGCAGGGGTGTCCATTCCTGCTCCTGGAGGGCCACTGTCCTGCAGAGTTTAGCTCCAACCCCAATTAAACACACCTGAACCAGCTATTCAAGGTTTTTAGGCATACAGGAAACTTCCAGGCAGGTGTGTTGTGGTAAGGACTCTGCAGGACAGTGACCCTCCAGGACCGAGTTTGGACGCCCCTGATGTAGGGCAACAAATAGCCTGCTGGACCTTTACAGACGACCAAGGGTCCACAGCAGAAATCAGCAGACTTTAGAGTAGTGGTTCTTTGTTTTTGAGAATCTATTGTCCACAACAATATTCAGAGGCCCTATAATTTTTCTAGTCATTCATAATTTACTGGATGAGGATTTAAAAAAAATATTTTTAACAAATCACACTTTTAATAACCTTCCACATACAATATAAAGTTTTTAAAGACAGTGGGAACCCTGCTCTTTAAAGAAAAAAAGTTTAATCAAAATAAGGACTATCTTGATTTTTTGCTGTTTTAATTGTTTAATGATTGTTTTGTCTTATTGTTTGTCTTAAATCATTTTAAGTCACCTTGAGGCCCCCTTGGAAGTTTGCTGATGCCCCCTAGTGGGCCCCAGGCCGCTGGTGGAGAACCACCCAAGTCTTGTCCAATTGCAGTGAGCCCAATATTGACCATAACCAAAACCAGGCATGAAAAGTCCATGTGAACACATAAGTATATTAAATATGAAAGTTTGATCAAGAGGGGGTGGTTTTTTTTCCCTTTAAAATCACAACAATAACAACAAATGTCCAAAGGGGGGTTCCCCATTAATACCTTGTGTTATGTCATTCAAACATTTTTTATCATATGAGCAAAGGTTACATTGCATTATAGTCTGTGATGGCTGATGTTTCAGAATGAGTATTTGAAAGTGCAAACTGCAGATAATAAGAATAACCACAAATCCACTAGATGTTAAAAAAAGAGTTTGTTTACTTGTATTTGCATGTGGATTTACGGGTGGAGGTTCTATCAGGAGAGGAAGATGACGTCATAATGTCATAGAGACCATCTGCAGAGATGGCCCTGGCACTCCACCACAATGACAGCTTCTTCCTGTCGTGTCGCCGCAATAACGCCTCGCACTCCCCTTCCTGAAGCCTCTCCAGGGCCAACCCTCCCAAATTCTCTCTTACACACTGCATATCATATTCTCAGCATGAGCATGTAAACATATTCAGACAACACATCAATACATTATACACTGGAAATTAGGTGATTTCAGTGTCACATGACACAGAAAGTATTCTGATATGCTGATTTGGAGCTTAAGAAACAGTTCTTAAAGGGATAATTCACCCAAAAATGAAAGTTACACCA
Organism: Elopichthys bambusa; assembly: GCA_037101425.1. Taxonomy (NCBI): domain Eukaryota; kingdom Metazoa; phylum Chordata; class Actinopteri; order Cypriniformes; family Xenocyprididae; genus Elopichthys; species Elopichthys bambusa. The sequence continues at coordinate 27,549,704 of CM074436.1, forward strand.
TAATTTACTCACCCTCAAGCCATATATGACTTTCTTCTTTCAGTCAAACACAATCAGAGTTATATTAAAAATTCAACTTCCAAGCTTTATAATGGGAGTGATTGATGAGATTTTGAAGCTCAAAAAAGTGCATTGATCATAAAAAACATACTCCACGCGGCTCCTGGGGGGTTAAAGGGTCAGTTCACCCAAAAATGAAAGCACGTATCAAACTGCCAGAGTCATGTGAACTATTACAGTTTCAAAACCCATCGCCCATCACTAGATATTGTTGAATAAAGTCGCTATTTTGTTATTTTTTGCACACAAAAAGTATTCTCGTCGCTTTGTAATATTAAAGTTGAACCACTGTATGGTTCACATGAACTGTTTTAAATATGTTTTTAGTAGCTTTCTGGGCATTGAAAAAGGGAGTGTTATTGCTGGCGATGCAGGCCTCAATGAGCCATCGGATTTTATCAAAATTATCTTAATTTGTGTTTCGAAGATAAACGAAGGTCTTACAGGTGTGGAATGACATGAGGATAAGTAATTAATGACATAATTTTCATATTTGGGTGAACTAGCCCTTTAATGAAGGCCTTCTGAAGCAAATCGATGCATTTGTGTAAGACAAATATCCTTATTTAAAACTTTATGAAGTAAAATAATGAGCTTCTGGCGTGACAGCCATACGCATTTGAATTACGTCTAAAAACTTCCGCGACGTAGTACACAATAGGGACTTTAAGCAGCAGCTGCTGATACAATGGCATTCTGGCATTCTGTTCCGCATGCATGAATTTAACTGCTACTTTTTGATGTTCTACTGTAACCGTCTACTACGGGAGAATAGCTGATTTGCCGTAGTCGATAATATGTGACAGATTAGATAAGTAAATGTTATGTTTATGGTAATGTGGTATTTTAATTGTATCTGCATGTAATTTAATGCCAAAAGCAACTATTCTCTTGCTTTTATTTAAATGTAATTTATATTTTACTATGTCAAATGATTAAATGATCCGTTATGCCGTTCTCTTTGTTGTTGGTTAGCTATTTTTGCGTTCTTTAGCTACGGCAGTTGACAGTTTACTTCCGGTTGCCTTTCCACCAACAGCTGTTGCTTAAAGTCCCTAATGACATGACGTACTACACGTTATAACATAGGACATAGTGTAGTATGTCATGGTGTAGCATAGAAAGTCATGGCATTGTGCAGTACAATACGGAAGTTAACACTTTTTAGATGCAAGCTGAATGCGTGTGGCTGTCGCGCCAGAAGCTTATTTTTTACTTCATAAAGTTTTAAATAAGGATATTTGTCCTACACAAATGCATCGATTCGCTTCAGAAGGCCTTTATTAACCCCCCTCAGAGCCGTGTGGAGTACATTTATGATCGATGGATGCACTTTTTTGGGCTTCAAAATCTCATCCTCCAATCACTCCCATTATAAAGCTTGGAAGAGCCAGGATATTTTTAATATAACTCTGATTGTGTTTGACTGAAAGAAGAAAGTCATATACACCAAGGATGACTTGAGGGTGAGTAAATCATGAGGTAATTTTAATTTTTGGGTGAACTATCCCTTTAATGTTATGAATTTTGAAATAGGGGCTGACATGTTCAAATCACATGACAAGTCAAATACTATTCATATCTCAGAATACCACTATTATCATACACTTTTGCTCATGGAATCAAGAATTACTGCTGCCTGCTACAGTTCTATAATGGAAATGGTAACTAAAAATAGGTCTTGCAATATCATTGCTCTTTTACTGTACTTTTATCAAATAAATTCAGCCTTGGTAAGCATAAGACACTTCTTCCAGTCTTTTGACTGTTGTATTTAATACACACACATATTTTGCTTCGTCTGCAAGCATGTGTGTCTGTGTCCTTGGATGAGAAAGCAGGAACATTTTGAGATTCCTTTCTTAAGCTTGTTAAGTATCTTGAGGGATTTCGTGCTCTACACAGAAGGGAAGTGATTTGGAACATGTCTTCTGTGTCTGGGGTTCAGTTCTACCGCATCATTTTGCAGTGCAGGCAGATTGAACCTCGGCTGGATGTCACGCCTCAAAGCACTGGAGCCAGGTTCAGTGCCGCCTCCTCTTCCCCTGGCTTGGCTGACCAAAACGTGGGCACAGGGGCACCTTCACTCCCTGGTGTGTCCTAAGGTCTGGATGCGCTATGTTAGCATATTATCATTTGTATGGTGGCCGGCAATGTGATTTTCATTGGTAGAGAGGACAGATCTGCATGTCTTGTGAAAAAAAGAGGAAGATAGAATTGGTTTGAAAAGCAGACCACTGTTACACCACATGCAGGTGTGTGCTGTACTGCATAATAGCAAAAATGCCTAGTATTTTATACAGCTCTTTGGTTGGTGATAGTTTTTAGTGACCTTTTTGCACGTATACTCCATTCTGCCAGTAGGTGGCGACAAGTGGCTGTTTTTATGAGTGAGTCATTGAAATACACTCAACCTATTTGTTCAGGAATTAAACAAGTGACTGGATACATCTGAAATTGCATGTTCTCTGAGTAGGTACTTCTTTTGAATAAGCTCTTACTTTGCGACCATTAAAAAAATATGTATGAATGTGTGTAATCTGGATCTACTATACATTCGTCATGTTGTCATTGTCATGTGATCTACCAGGTCAGTTGTGTCACACTGCTATTCACAAAGCCTCTCCTGTGGCCTCATGGGAAAGTAAAGTGTCCACTGGGTGCACACTTCTGAATCTTGCCGAAAGTAGCTGGGTATTTTTATTTACTGTTTTATGAATACTGTGAATTCAGACATACTATTCTTTTCACAAACTATTTTTCGCAAAGAATATATTAGGTATACATATTTGAAGTACACATATTTGAATGCAACTGTCTATCTGAATCATTGAATCATTCAAGCAACTGATTTGTTCAAAACACTGATTCAGGAACGAAAAACCTCTTGCCATCTGCTTGGAGATATTCTGCTAATGCTTCTTATGAACTATTTTCAATAGCGGAGCAGTCACACACAAACTCCCTGGCAATATTGTGTCTTAAGTTACTCAATATTACCTTCTTGTTTATTGAACTTCCGTATAAAAGCAATATGTTCTGAATTGCATGGCTGTTTTTTTTTTTTTTTTTTTTTTTTTTCCTGAAACGTAACTGACTCGTTATTAACTTCTTGTTCATAGCATTACATTATTTCTGGCTGTACAGGGAGAGATCCCGTCGCAGCATGTGCTTGGTAACATGGTTAATTACTATTCTTGCACCAGTCAAAAAATAACATTAATTCTCATTGCTCTGCTGGTGTTCCTAAACACAAAGCTGATTTGGGGTCTGTACAGGGTTGATTGTTGCTGGTGCTTATGCACAGTGCAGATGGGTTGAGCTTCCTTTACAAGCATCAAGAGAGCCTCTGCCAGCCATGGGCATCTGTTAACTCTGCAGTCTGAAAGGAATGAGAGATAGAATGAGAGATTGCCTATACATCTCCATTAGTGTTTATTCTTCATTCTGCCCCTCTGTCACTTATTGTGCCATTTTCTATCTGTCAAACTTTTTATCTCCTGTCAATGTATCATTTTGTTCCTGCATCATTTTCCTGTCTTCATCTCATTCTTACCATCTCAACCTTCATCATCCTCTCTTTATAATTTTCTTGTTTCTTCCTTTGCATTCAGCCAGTCATGTTTCTACTTTTCATCTGAAGAGACATTTATGCTATAAAGGCTAACAGCTATCTCAAATTAAACTAAATTGTTTATTTTTTACTAGTTTTGACTGCCAAGCCCAAGTTATCACTAAAGTTGTAACTACTATTAGTTATATTAATAAATATCCTGAGGCATCCGAGCTTTATAATGGCAGTGAACAGAGGTCACTAGTATGAGCTGAAGAAATTGCTTCCATCCACATCCATCCATCATAAACATGTACTCCACACAGCTCTGGGGGGTTAATAAAGGCCTTCTGAAGTGCAGAGATGCATTTGTGTAAAAAGAAAATCCATATTTAACAAGTTATATAGTAAAATATCTAGCTTCTGCCAGACCGCCTTCCATATTCAAAGTACAAAGAAAGTGTAAAACTCTTGCGAACCATTGCAACGCCAGTTTACACTTTCTTCGTAACTTGAATACGGAAGGCGGTCTGAAATTAAAATGGAAAATATAAAAACAATATTTAATTCAAAATATGATATAACTTCAATATAACTAACGGTGGGAATCGAGACGACAGGGTGGTTCATCCAAATGCAAGCTTTATTAAACGAGAGCGTAGTCAAACAGGCAGGAGGTCAGACACCAGAAAACAGGATCAGGAGAGGCAAGGAAAGAGTAGCCCAAAAACAGGCAATGGTCAAGGCAGGCAGCAAACGATCATCAACAAGGAATCAGTCCAGGGATAAAAACACAGGCAGGGCAAGGCAAGGCAAGGAACTAGGAACACTGAGACAAGGACGAATACAAGGCGCAATCAAAGACTAAACAATACTCAGCAAAATGTATGTGTCTGAGTGCGGCTTATAAAGAGTCACTGGTGGGAAACAGGTGTGAGTGTGTGATTAGTGCCTAGCTGGGGAATTGTGGGAAATGTAGTCCAGAGTGAAGTGACTGCGTGTGTGCAATGAAAAAGTCTTAATGATGAACAGTAGACCTCTGGTGGGGAGTGGAGGGAAACAGCAGTGGGCAGAAACATGACAATAACTATTTTATTTAACTAGGCCTATAATATCTGAATGATAATAAAATAACATTGCATAGAGTCTAGTCAGAATTCCCATCATATGACACAAATATTTTAATATGTTAAATTCAATTTAAATAATTGACTGAAAACATACTTCAATTACAAACAGGTAAGTCTACTTGCAACTAGTTTACTTTACTTAAATGGTAGGCTACAGTTTGTAAGTAACATGAAGTTTTCAAAGACATAATTTTGGGCAAAATGTTTTGGGATTGCAGTGTACTTACTTTCAAAGAGAAAGACTACTACTTGAGCCAAATAAGTATGGTTAAGTATGATCACATACAGTATATTTAGTTTTATTTACTTATGTTTAGCTATATTTTAGCTTTGTCTGAGTGTAGACTGTGTGGCTGTGTTTTGATTAGCCTCGTTAATCTTGCATTAACTGTGTTTCTCTGCCATGTAATCACTATCTTGTAAATGCTCAGGCTTCCACGGAAGTGTGAACATCCTGTCCAAAACCCCAACTCCTGAAATACATGGTTCATAGATCTTGCAATAAAAAAAGATTATTATATGAAATAGCACCATTTTAAGCTTGAATAAGCTTGCATTTGCAGGAATGGCGTATTGTTCAATTACCTTGAATATAATCAAAGGTATATGATCGAACTGAACCACATGAGTTAGTTTTGTATTCATAAAAATGATGGTGCAATCACTATAAAGGTCAGTCTATGGGAGTGATATTGTTGTGTATTAATTGGTGTTGCTAGGATTGTCAATACCAGTTTCTGGAATTATTTTCGCAAATATAATACCTGCCCATTTAAGCTTTAGTGTATATAATATATTATAGTCAATTAGGTTTATGCTATAAAATATATTTATTAATATTACTAGACATTTAATAGCCACAATTAGGCTAATAAAATTCAAAATTAATAGGCCTAATATAAAAATAACTTAAGAATAATATTTAATAGACAGAATTAAAAGCGCAAACAAACATTTCACCTATTAATAGGCAAAAGGCTGTGATGCATAAGTATGTTTATTTATTTATTTTTGACAAGCATTACATCTGTATTTCATGAGCACAGACGATGAAAACAGTCAGTTCCATCTTTAATTTATGACAGGCTTTAACCACTAGGAGGCACTTCACACATACTTGTCAAAGCTTTGTTGGCAACAGACAAGACTTCACCAACCCAGATAAGGTGATTCTGCACAGATGATCCTTACCAAGAAATATAAATGTTATAATATTTGATAATTTGTCCCTCAACTACACTTTAATGCTGGGTCCTGCCCATACTCTCAAAATATATTTACTAATAATTTGTTAAACAGTTTTAAAGTGACCATCAAAAGAAAATATAGGTATTAAGTCTGTTGTAGTCATGAAAAGTACAATGTGGACACTTTGGACATTACAAAATTTTACATTTACAGACACTATTTGCTGCACTGTGTTAGAGTCAGAAACTAGCCTAACAACATATTTTTACATCTGCAGCCTAAAATGAAATGAAAGCTCCTAGAGTGCAATCAGTGCATCATGGCGCATCTTTTCAGTAACTTGTAGTTATACTCTGGGCTTTTTACAACACCGATCAAAGTGCAAAACAACTAAGATGGTACTGCCAAGTGGTTTTGTTTGTGTGAGGCCATCAGACACTTCCTTTGGTTAATGTGTCACACTCATAGACTGTATTGTCACACTACAGCACAGATGATATGAGACAGATGGCGCGAGAAAGTTAAAGGTGTGCACCGTTGGGTGAGAAGGTGGGGGGAAGGGGCCTCACTGTAATCTGAGAAAGTGAACGAGTGAACTTTGGATCTCTCAGGCGTTGCTGTGAGTCTGCTATGGCATTGTCACCAGAGTTGCCACACAGGTCTGGTTGGTAACCGTGGTGATGGTGAATAATTGAGAGGGTACGGCCAGACAAACACACAGTGTTTCAGGAAGAGAGAGAACTAGATAGAGAGAAAATACTTTTCCAGAGAAATGTAACTACATTTCTTAACATATTAAATTGTTGTTGTTAACAGGCTACACCCATACAGACACATTTGCACACACTTTCAGTCATGGAGGGTGACGTAGATGAAGATGATGGGACTTTTACTAACATCTCACTAGCTGATGATTCAGGTAAGACTCCATGTCTTGTCTAAAAGCTGATCTGAAACCTTTTTTCTTTTCTTTGAGGAACCAAATCAGTGATGGAACTTGGAAATGTGCATTAAAAAAGCACACAGGTGCACATTAAAATGACAGTTATAATCTGAATAATGTATCCACTTTATATTAAGTGTCTTTACTATAGCCTACTATTTAACTACATTTAAATTAATCGTTTGATACAATGCACTTATTGTGTAAATACATGTTTTACATTGTACTTACAATTTTGACCACTGTACTGGTCAAAAGTATGGAATCATTTAGATTTTTTTATGTTTTTAAAAGAAATCTCATATGCTCACCAAGGCTGAATTTATTTGATCAAAAATACAATAGAAAATGTAATATTGTGAAATATTACTACAATAAAACTGTTTTCTCTTTTAATATATTTTAAAATGTGATTTATTCTAGTCTTACTCCAGACTTCAGTGTCACATGATCCTAATATATAAATAATTTTAATATACTGATTTGGTGCTCAAGAAACATTTCTTATTATTAATGTTGTAAACAGTTTTTGCTGCTTAATATTTTTGTGGAAATTGTAACACACTTGTAACTGTTACGTTTGGTTTTATTGTCATTGTGTTTGGTTTTCCCTGTCTACCTGCACGTCTGTTTTCCTCGTTAGTCTCCTTGGTTGTTAATTAGCTCTGCACTGGTTCTGTATTACCTTGATTCATCTGTCTGTGTATTTTAACCCTTAGTTCTGTCTGTTCATTGTATGTCGTTTACATTTAATGTGGTTGTGTATTACATCTCCTGAGATTTCCTGTTGCAGTTCCAACTGCTCTGCCTGGAGCAAGAGCAATGAAGCCTTGAGGACCACACCAAGGAATTTTTAGACCTGGCGTGCCTCATGAACTTTCCAGACAGCTCTCTGTGCGTGTTTTTCAGGACCAGCCTTAACAAGCGCACAAAGGCCATCTGCCTGGTGATAGTCGGTTCGGTTCGGCTTTCACCATCTGCCCCACTGAGGAGGACATCACCAGCCCCACTCTGGACCTAGAGCCCAGCCAGCTGCCTCCCAAACTCTGCACGGAGTGTACACCAGAGCCCACCACAGACACGGAGCCCAAGCCTGCCGTGATGTCAGCGCCTGAGCCCAAGGGAATGTCTGACCAGGTGCACGAGCTGGCTACATCATCCGTCACTGTGGGTGTTCTTGTGGAGTTTGAAGGCATGGAGTGGAGTCACGACCATGTTCCCGTCGCTGAGGGTGAGCTGCAGCTGTCCTCTACATTATATGAGGAATTGGAAGATGATATTTCCCTGTGTCTCCTGTTACCGCTGTTCCCGTCCAGCTCCAAATTTCCTGTGTCTCCGCTGGCCCCACCCAGTTCCAAGTCTTCTGTGTCTCCATCGGTTCTGCCTAGCTCCAAGTCTCCTGCATCTCCAGTGATCCTACTCAGCCTCCCTCTCTCAACTCCTCTGCCTATAACAGCCAGTTCTTCAGCCCTGCCTCCGCTGTCTCCCTATAGTGCCTCGGCTCCTCCTCTGACTCCACTCTTCTGTGTGGATATGCCTCGGGTCTTCCGGTTTCCAGCTCTGCCTTGTCAAGAGGATCCCCTGGCTCCGCCTCCAGCTGCCAAGCATGGCTCATCGACCTGTTGGCTTCACCTTGGCTTCCCCTTCCCTCGGCTCCTCCTGGGACCATTGCCCTTAAGGCTCCACCGGGCTCCCTCGTCCCTCCGGATCCGCTTGGTTAGACGTCACTCTGCCTGGGCCACGGGCTTCCAGGCCTTCAGCTGTGTTTCATCCCTCCACCCCTTCAACTCTGTCAGGCTCCAACTTGGTCCTTGGTCCCACTGGCTCCACCTCAGATGCTTGTTATTGCGGCTCATTCAATCGGTGTCACTCGGCCTCATCTCCATCGGCTCCGTCTCCATCTATTGTCCTACTGGTTAAACCTGCCAAACCTCCACCATGGCTCCTTTCTCCTTTGACTCTGCCATGGGCCTTTGTACTGGCTGTGGTCTGCATCCCCACATGGCTCCTCCTGCTCCTGGGCCCTCCCTGGCTCCTCCCACCGTCATCGCCACCCTGTTTTAAAAGTTATGTTTAGTTCTGTTTAGTTTCAATGTGTTTTAGGTTGGTTCTTCCTGTGCTCATTTGCCTGTGTTCTTTATCCTTATTTGTTTTCTAGGTTGTTAATTCTACACCTGTTCTGTTTTCCGTTGATTATTAGTATTTAATAATATTTAATAGATTAATAGTATTTAAACCCTTAATTTTGCCTCTGTTCTTTGTCTTGCGATAACATTAAGTTGTAAGTGTGTAGTGCTTCTGTGTTCCTAGTGTTTATTAAAAGTTAGTTTGTTCGTAACACTTCTTTCTCTGTGGATTTCACTACCACTAACTCCTGACAACACTACCATTCAAAAGTGTGGGGTAAGAATTTTTTTTATAGTTTTATTCAGCAAGGATGATCAAAAGTGATGGTCAAAACAGTAAAGGATAGTGAAGGATTTCTATTTTTAAAAAATGCAGTTATTTTGAACTTTCTATTCATCAAAGAATATTCGGTGTAACACGGTTTCCACAAAAACATAATGCAGCTAAAACTGTTTTCAAAATTGATAATAAGAAGAACCATTATTGATAACTGAGCACCAAATCAGCATATCATAATGATTTCTGATTGATCATTTGACACTGAAGACTGGAGTAAGAGCTTCTGCAAATTCAGCTTTACCATCACAGGAATAAATTACATGTTAAAATATATTAAAATAGAAATCAGTTATTTTAAATTGTAATAATTTGTTCACAATTTTGGATCAAATAATTGCAGCCTTGATGCGCATAGGAGACTTCTTTCAAAAACATTTTAAAAATCTTAATGATTCTAAACTTTTTTTTTTTTTACCAGTAGTTTATGGTTAAAACAATCACGATCATGTTCTCTTTCGGCTTGTTTAATTTCTAGTCTTTTCATTGTCTGTTTTGCCTAGTCATTCATTTGTTGCCATAGTCCGTGATTAGTGTCACCTGTTCCCTGTTCCGTTGATTATCTTGTATTTAAGCATTTAGTTCTCTTTTGTTCTTCATTTTGTGTTTAGGTTACGTTTGGTTTGTGTAGTTGGATTGTTCTCTGTGTTAATTCATTCAACTTATTGTTCATTCTGCATCGTCTGTGGAATAAGTCAACCCATGGCAAAAACCTGTATGTATTTACCTGTAGTTACATCTATAATTACACTATTTATCCTACCCCTTAACCCACCCTTTAACCTACCCATACCACAAAACCTGTCACTAACCTTTTTTTCTGTATTCCATCTCAATAGCAGCAAAGGTGTTTTGCAATACAGCATGAATGCAATAATTATAGTGTACCTTACAATTTCTCTGATGTAAGTATACAGGACTACATAGTGGTTAAAGACACCTAATATAAAGTGGGACCTTAATGATTTAACTTTTGGTTTTTGAATGATGCTTTATGAAGTATATTCTTGCAGCAGAAAAAGTATAAACTCAGTGTCTAAATGCTTTAGTGCTCTGCAGCATGTAGTTTTCTTGTACAAATACAGGAATAAATGGCGAGACATTGAATCAACATGTCAGAAACCTCACTTGCCATAAGGGTCAGCAATATATGCAACAGTATATGCATGTGTATAGAGACTGTGTAGAGACGGGCTAACACATACAGTGAGCATGTGTGAATGAAGCTTCAGTTAGAGCAGTAAGTAGAACAAAGGCTGCATATTTCAGATGACTCATGTCTACTCTCAGTGCTAATTTTTAAAGGGATGGAAAGGGAAGAAAATTCTGTCATTTACTCACACTCATGTTGTTTCAAACCTGTATGACTTTATTTTTTTCTGTAGTACACAAAAGGAGATGTTGAGGAGGGAACACTAAAGCTAGTTGTCACATCTGTTACAAGTTTAAAAGCTTTTGAACATGAACATTTCCACTTCCATTTCTCAGAAAAACACAGATATGGTTAATGTAAAACTTGTGCTTTTGTGCCCCAATAGCAGGACATTTTGTCAAACTGTAATGGGGGTAAGTTGTTACAATGGAACCTGCCATTTAACAGCCTATTATAGAGAGCAAAATGTAATAAAAATATTAAAACAATTATGAAACAAAATAACGTAAAACCTATCAAACTATTGTTTTAGCACACAACTATTATAAATGATATATTTAAAGCACTGATGTATTTGAAAATAGTTCTAATGACACCAAATCTGTTTACTATGTTGCATAATGCACAGTTTCAAATACTATTCTTTAAAAAATAGAAGGCAGTATGCAGTAAGTAGGCTAGCATGCTAGCGTTGCTTTGTGCACACTGCACAGATTCATATTTACAGAGAGCTTTGTCTCCCTCTGTCGGTATTTCTCTTTAGTGAGTGAATGTGAAAGAGGAAAAAGAGAGAGAAGTGATGAGGTAACGGACTGTCTGTACCATTACCTTGACAGCTGCTTTGGAGGCCTGATTATTTTTGAACATCTTTATTAACGTTGAGAGGTTTACTCTTATATCAGGTAGGACTGTGTGACTAAGTTTACTTCAGGGCTTCACTATCACATGCAATCGTGCTTATTTCGTCTCAGTGTGTATTCATTTCCTAAAGGCCATTTAACCAAGTTTATTTGTTGCTAATTATTTAAACTGATTTTTGGTATCGGGTCATTTGAAGCCGTTTTTCCTCACGAGTCTTAGCACAAAGGGTGTAGCGGCCTGTGATGCATGAGAACGAGTGGAGATTGAGTTTTGGACGTGGCACGAGTTAAAACTTTATAAAACAAGAGCAATAATGTTATGTCTCGATTACTTATAGCTATATAATTACACTTTAAGCATGTCATTTAAATCACAGTGATCTTAGCTCTCTGTGAACTATAATTATTTATGTGAGGCGATGATTGTTTTGTTAGCCAATAGCTAACTTAGCCAACTGTTTATAATGATGCGCTAGGACTTTGAAACCGCTCAGTTTGCATTGTATTCGCGTGATACTTCAAAGAATACCATAAGATGTCCAAAACATAAGAAAATGTTTGTATAATAAGTATATTTTATGTCAAATTGACTGATAATCTCTTATAGCTGACGGTGAGCCGACAGTCCTGCGCTTCAGAGCAGAGGACCAGTACAGCACCATGAACTGTGAGATTGATGGTAAATAGCTCACAATTTATTATAATAATTTATAATGTGTTTATCATTTTAGTTTAAATTGCTGTGGAGTAGTTTCAGATGTTTGTGTATATTTTCTGGAGATATGGAGAATCAGGTTGAGCAAGAGGAGAAGACGAGACTCATAAATCAAGTGTTGGAGCTTCAACACACACTTGAAGGTATAAAAGCATATTTTTTCCTGCACCTTATACCAGTAGTTTCTTGTTGCTGTTTTGTTACTCAATATACACCCTTCATGTTGCTGTTTTTCCTCTAACCAGACTCCATTGATCTACTCAGGCACTCTTAATGGCTGCCAGAAAAAGCCAAGTGATGCACTCTAATGCTTTCTGTTTGTTTTCACTAGATCTCTCTGCACGTGTGGACGCAGTAAAAGAGGAGAACCTTAAGCTCAAATCGGAGAACCAGGTTCTCGGGCAGTACATAGAGAACCTCATGTCCGCCTCCAGCGTGTTTCAGACCACCGACACCAAAAGCAAACGAAAATAAGTGACCGTGTGTCACGTCAGCTTAATCCATCTCTTCTCTTCCAAACATTCAAACTACTAGCCCGTACATAAGCCGCTGTTTGTTTTGTATTTATTTTGTTGTAAAATATACTGATGCATCTCTCAGCATGGATTGGGTAATACTTGAACAGACTGAGCTGCTGCCCCTCCCTGTCAGCTAACTGTGTTACAAGATATAAAAGGTTGCATTTTGTGATCAGATAAGTGCAGAGCTGGTGTAATACCACCTCTTCTGTATAATTCACTTACCAGGTACATAACCAGTCTTGGACCCTCTCATTGACTTCACCTTTTTTAAGTACTAGAAAGCCAAAGTCTGGTTGTTTTTTTTTGTTTTAGCTTTTCACTAACATTTACATTTAATATGTATTATGTAAATGGGAGTTCAAAGCAAGCAGACTGTACCCAGATATGTTCCCTTGAAATTGCATGACATCCCATAACTAAATTGCATGAAGGCTAAGGAACTAGTCCTCCCTCTTTTAATATGCCTTTTTGTTTAAACCAAGGTCCACATTTCCAATTATCTCAATGACAGTTGCTCAGCTGGCACAGAAAATATGCAATTTGAATTTGGCCATATATAAAAACTGGCCCCTGACCCATACTTAAGAACTTATACAAGTATAACTAAAAGGACTTCCTCTAATTAGGTACATTTTAAGAGTGAATTACATTTACTCACTTTCATGCTTGGATTTATCTTAAAAGATCAGACTAGTGCTCGACAAACTCGCCATCTTTTGAGTAGGATCAATAGACCACAGTGTGAACTGCAGCATTGTGTTGTAGAGTTCGCTCTTCATGGTCACGTCCTTTGGATCGACTTGAAATGGACAAAATAAATGGATCTTAGCTTTTACTGCTTTCAAAGACTGAAGTGAGGTTGCTGAGTGATATTGATCCGATTGCTCCAAAGCATCTGCTTTAGTGACATTTATGAGTCTGGATGCTCTGCTCTTTGCTCAGAGTTTGCTGATGTGAAATTTCACTTAGTATGAATTATTGACATGACACTGAAGGATCTGCCACAACACTACATACTCACACTCAATTCAATATTTCTTTTGTGAAATTGTTCATTTATGTAATTTATACCTGCCTGTTCTGAAAGTGTACATTTTATTTTGTAAATATTTTGCCTTTAATAAAATAATTTGCTTTTGCACAAACGACTAAACTGTTCCTAGTTGAAGTCATGGCAACAGTGCACAGATGTTTATAGTAAATATTTATTTCCAAGAGCAATGAACAGTTTGCAAACATGTAAACAAAAGGCTGTCCTTGTAAGGCTGAACACACGACCTAAAAAAGCAGAAAAACAAAACTGTTCATCACTTGAAAAAACAACCTGTCTGTTTCCAAAGCTCTATGGTTTCATAGATGGCGGTCAGTCTGATGTCAGTGGGAGTGTTTTCAGTGTGCTTACGACTGGCTCTGTGGTTAGAGAGTGTCAGTGATGACAACTGTGCGTAATGACTTTTGCAATACTGATCTGAGCTGCTAGCACTCCGCTGACCTAGATGTTTGGTGGAAACGGCCTCTGGTCTCACGGAGCTCTTCTCCACAGCCTGCTAACTGTGGTAATGACACAGTAGAATGCGAGAATAAAAAGGTCTATGCCTAAATTCAATTGCATCATTTTTCAAACAAGATACAAACAATAAATACGATCAAAGCAATTTGATCATGTTAAAAAGCTCATAACTTAAAAACTCACAAAGAACTCACCCCTTTTTTAATAACTTAAACTGAAACATTGAGGTGATCATAAACTAGTTCATCTTTCGAAAATATCCATTGTACATTTCCCTTCACAGTATTCAGACTTTCATCACTAGTAGGGAAACACTGGCCCAGTAAAATTTCTTGAATTCTAATCTAAAAAGAAAAAAAAAAGGGAGAAAAAAAAAAACATGGAGATAAAACTCAGCAGGTCTGACTTTTGTATCTAAATCCAAATCCCAACAGTAACCGATAAGAACTAAGCGGAAGACTGAAAGAGGGGAGGCAAGGTTCAGTCGGATGAAGTATGACCTCTTCGGGAGAACGGCTTGGTTTGCCGTTTTTTTTTTTTTTTTTTTTTTTGCATGCTAAAGGGCATAAGCCGAAAGCATGCAGCAAAAAGAGGCAAAGGGGAAATGGGGAAAATGTGGTTCTTCAGTCCTTCCGTACTCTTCTCTTTCTCACAGCTTTAGGTTCTTCTCCTGTGCTCTGAATTTCCTCATCGGCGTCCTTCATCTGCAAAGACCCAAAACTGTCAGTCTAACAACAATCAGTGGATCTAGATTGTCAATACAAATCAACTTAAAAAAAAAAAGAAAAAAAAAAAAAGGCACAATGATATAAAGTTAGGACAATGCTTCTGCAAAATAGAATCAAACAATGTGACCATAATGTTTCCAGCAGGTTCTTTCTAACTGTGTTATCGATTTCAGATTTGCACGCTTCTAAAAGACATGTTAAAAACACAAACTATAATTGATTATTTTTATGACATCAATCGAACATTTTCTTGTAGGTTTTCGCACTATGATTTTCGCAATGCGGAAAATGCAGATGAATCGCTGAATATACTTATAAAAATCGAATTTTCCAGTATAATGTGGAATGTCACGGAATTTGGTAAATTTTGGATGAATAAAGGGCTGTACATTAAAACAAATCATGATTAGCCACTGTCTGTGAATATTAAAGCGCAAAACGACTGCTAATTAAATATAAAGTCTGAATGTTCTGCATGTCTCTGTGTTAATAAGTGGCACAGTTTCGTCTAGTACACATAAGCCCCTTTCACACATATAGTCATTAAGTTTGGGAATCAAAACTTTATTCCAATTCTGCAATCGGATACTTGTAATAAAATAAAAATTTTGATTCTGCTTATTGATTCCAGTGTGCACATTTTAATGTGATTTCAAACCATTTTCAAGTGCAAGAAGAACTCAATTCGGCACTCGCGCAGCGTGCTGTTTTCTTTGGGCACACATCTAAAGCTCGCACGCAGAGAGCCGCTTCTCATATAGTGTGCAATACAGAATTGAGTTCTAGTATGCGTCTTGCGTTTGAACGCACAAATACACACAAAATTATGTCAAAATATATCCTTGCAAACAGTTGGTTATGTCTCAAGTGAACATAAACAGTTAAGAAAGAAAACGCATGTTAATCAAAGAACAAAAGAAAAATCACTCACTGATATTGACTGAATAACTTTTGTAACTTTAATAAGAAATAATCTATATTTTATTTATAAAAAGAAAACTATGCAGTGTTATTTTTACATTTGATTACAATTTCTGTACCTGAACTTTAGTTGTATTTATTTGTGCTATTGCTAATTTGTTTATTTGTTCTTATTTTATTACTGTTTACATGTCTTTAATCATGTTTGAAATTTATATATCCAGTTTGAGTTTTTTGTAGGCTGCAGATTTTTGTTCATGAAAATCAGCTGCAACAAAACATTTTGCCAAAAGAGACTAAATATGTTTGATATACATGTTTGACTAAATGTTTGTACCTTACTGGAATCGAAACTGGGAATAGATAAGAATCGGAATCGTTAAGCAGAATTGTAATCGCTAAAATTCAAACAATAACTAGCCCTAAAAGTCATTACTGGTAAATTACCGGTAAATTGATGTACAAGGTCTGAATGCACTGATGTATGAAGTCTGCTTTGGGCTAAATCATAAAGCTCTTTCAGAGCTGTTTACGGTCATATGTCGGTCAATGGCTCAGCATTTAAAGGTCATTTCCGATGATTGACATCAGAGTTTTCAGGTATTTTGGTACTGATGTGTGAATGGTATCTTACCAGTAAAAAGATGGAAAGCCATTGCTTGTGTGAGCAGCACATTTTCATAGGACCCTACTCTTTTTGTCTAAATGGGTGGAATAATCGTCTTCATGTTTATCAAAAGTCTGGCTACAGATGACTAAACGACAACGCAAACTTGCTTACTTCATCCTCTGAGGCTGTATCATTTGGCTTACTGGCCTCTTCCTCATCTTCCTCATCCTCTGTATCTCCTCCTTCTCCATCCTCTGTATCCTTCTCCATCCCGTCCCCATTCTCATCCACTGGTAAGGGAATAACAAAAGAAGAAAATTATGGATAACAGCTACACAAAAGTACTTAAATGGGAAACAAGGATAAAATGTACAAACCATTAGCTTCAGTAGCTTCCTCTGCTTTAGCTTCATCTTCATCTTTACCTTTCTCCTCCTCCTCCTCCTCCTCCTCTTCTTCTACCTCCTCTGGTTCTGCTTTGGGCTGATCAATTTTCTTATATACATAGTCATCATCTGACTTCTGCAATACACATATAAACGTGTTAATTGAGAATATTCAAGAAGCACTTCACCACGAAAGGCACTGAAGAAGCAGGAGGAAGATATGCACCATCCTGTCTGTCATCACAAATATCGTACAAATATTCATATCTGGTGACAAACCTGTAGAACGCTTCAGGGCAGGTCACTGATAGTCTGTTGCTATGCTACCAATGATAAACACTCATTAAGAGGATTTTGTGCTTGCAAGCTAATCCTAAACACCATAATCTTTAGCAACATATCAATTGAGTTAGCATAGTAAACCAGATTGATCAACTGTATTGTTTATGTTTCAAGTGGACTGTTTTGTTTATGTGGATGTCATCAGGTAACAAACACACAACAAATACCAGATTTGAGCCAAGTTTCTCAGAATGACCTATACGTGAACTTGAGTATGACAGTACCTCTTTTCTAAAGCCTTATATATATATATTGGATAATTTCTATCCTGGATGCTGATTGGCCATTATAACATTATAGCCATGTGAAAATAACAGAAAATAGTAAAAGCTGTGACACAAAATGCCTTTCAAACCTTACTGCTTAAAAACTGGTCTGAATTTCCAGATGGAAATACCGGTTCTTGACAGGCAGCAAACAAAACAAAAACAAAATAAAACGGAGAGAAAAAAAACCCTAAAAAAACGAAATAAAAAACAAATCCAAAACAAAAACGAAAAACAAACAAAACCAAACCAAACCAAACCGTGTTTTAAGTAAGTTTTAGGAAAGCTTAGGATTTCTCAGTGCTAGCTTTTTCTGTACATTCCAGTACATTTTGGTACTGTGTTTTACAGCAATTCTTACGGTCTTCTTAGAATGATTCACTTGTGTAGACCTCATTTGTAAGTCGCTTTGAATAAAACTGTCTGCTAAATGAATACATGTAAAATGTAAATTTGTACGGTTGACTGTGCATGACTGTTTATTTCATTCTGCTTCTCTTGTTATCCGCTTTGCTTATGGTAGTACAGGACAGAATCTTGCAAGTTATGTAATGAATCATTATGCTGTACCCCCACACACATCTATATGATTCACAGCAAAATACTGACAGCCTAAATATATCTGTGCCTGCTATATCAAGTGTTTCCTTTTGCATTCAATGGGATATCCCTATGTGGGGTCAGACCTTACCTTTGGCCAACAGAAGAGCACAGCCAGTCCAATAGGCAAACCAACGGTAAGGATGTAAACCACCCACAGCCAGGGCCTCTCTTCTGCAGCCAGTGCCAACTGACTCAACACTCCAGGCTAAGACAGGAAAAGTGAGTATGTCAACCAAACTAAAGGCCAATGAGCAATAATTCCCAGAAAAAAAGCTTATGTGAGAGGCAGAGGTATACCTCATTGGCACTAGCCACCAGTTTTTTGAGTCCCCAGCTGTCTGCAGCCCAGCGGTCCGCCACTTCCTTCTCTGCAGTAACAATGAAATTGTCAAAGTAAATGTCAGAGGTCATAGACCACAGCTCCAGACCTACAGCTCTGAATGCTTCCATCCTAAATGGGTGAAGATCCTCAAAGTAGTCAGGGTTTGCAATCTTCCGTGGACTCCACACACCCTGTTAAAAAATACACAAAAAAATGAAATTTTTTTTGTACTATACTTAAGGATCAGTGGTCATAGAACGCAACAGTGCACACCCAATTTTTTATTGCCATTGGTTCCAGAAGTATTTTTCCATTTATTTTTCCAAATAGGGATTTAAAATCTTTGTTAAAGCATTATAAGCCATGAACCAAGCCAATCAACTATGAGGTGAATCACTACATTACAAACATTTAAGTAAAGCAAAAGTATTTCAAAATTGGACAAAAAGACAAAAGGTACAAGACTTTAGTGAGGTTCTAAGTCACGTGTGCTGCTCACGTGAACAGCGCCGGCCAGCGCTAGGAGACTGACATGGTAAAGAAGAAATTGTTGAATAAATTTGTTATTTTTGTTTGTTTTTTTGCGCACAAAAAGTATTCTCATCACTTCCTAACATTAAGGTTGAACCACTGTAGTCACAGACTATTTTACCGATGTTTTTACTACCTTTCTGGGCATTGAAAGTGGTAGTTGTGTTGCAGTCTATTGTCTCTTAACTCATCCATTTAAAAAAAAATTATAATAATAAAACTACAGTAATATGCAATAGTTTTAACCTAATTTTCAAAGACAGGCTGTTTGTCACATTGGCTTATACTGAATAAAATCTGGGTGTTTCATCAATATTTCCAGACTCTAGATGTCAGTACCTGGTAGTTAGGGTTGTCTATGAGAGGGGCTTTCCATTTGCCCTTATACTGAGGATTATTGACCATGGGTGGCTTCCATTCACCACAGCCAGGAGCGGCTGTACATGCTGGATTTGGCACCTGAGGAGCCTCCCATTCTCCATCCATTTCCTCATCCCTGAGAGAGAGAGAGAGATAGAGAAAGAGAGAGGGGTATGAAGAGAATACTGCTGACAAGGTGATATAAAAGGAAGAAATACAGCTAAAATGACAGCACTGCGTATTACATAGTGTAATAAATACTACAGATGATCATCTGCCAAAAGGGAGCTTTTTTTTGTCATGTACAATAAAATGCATAAAATAATTGCCTAATAATAATGTACTTGGGTGCTATACAATGCCAATATGGTGTACGACGGCAAGATAGTCTAAGACCGCTTGTCAATGACAATATGTGACATAATGATTGAGATGGCCAATCAAATCAAAGAAGGCAGGACTTTATTGTTCACAGAGGTCAAGTATGAATTCCAGCGCAAAGCTTTAATTTTAACGGTAAAAGAGTCTGAGATTAAGTGCATGTTAAACGACCAACAGTAATATCCAGGGAGGCTAACTACTACTAAACATTTGTCAAATTTCTCTATTTTGAATTGATTAATGTAATGTAATTTCTAACTGAATGTGATGGGACAAGAAACATTTACAGCATATTAGACACAAGATTAAGAATGAATGTGTGCATATCGAAAATTCTAAAAAATATTCTTAAAACTTAAATTGGTAGAATTACCCACCTCAGACTTACGAACATGGAAAAACATGTGGCTTTGACTCAAGTGTGTTTATGGTTTGTGGTTAGGACAGTCATTCAGCCTAATACATTTATTAGTAACCTTAATTTAACCAGGTAAGTCAATTGAGAACCAGTTCTCATTTACAATGACGACCAAGTGGCAGCATAAAAAGCAGGTACAATACAATAGAAAACATAATAGAATAACAAATAACACAATTATAAACAGTGACATATAAAAACAAACAAATAACTAATTCAAGATCATTGTACTTGTTTTTAAAGTCTGCTTTAAAGCTTTAAAGTCTGCTGCAGATGATTCCAATCATATGCAGCAGAAAACTGAAGAGCAACGACCAAAGGAGGTACAGACTTTAGGTATGCAGAGATTAATGAAACTGCTAGAGCGCAGATTACGACTTGTATTATGAACATTAAGAAGTGACTGTAAATATGACAGAGTTTTCCCAATAAGAGTTTTATAAATGAACAGAAACCAATGAATTTGTCTACGAGAATGAAGAGACCAGTTCAATAAAGAATACAAATGACAATGGTGAGTGTTAAATGAAGCTCCAGTCACAAAGCGGATTGCAGCGTGGTAATTGGAATTGGAAGCACTGTCATTTTAACCAAAAGTTGTTTTGAAGAATGTGTAAAAGAAGATTTATTATGATAAAGAAAACCAATGACATTTAACCTTTCTGAGCAATACATTTATGTGAGTGACAACTTGCTACTTGCTATTTATTATGACAACTTGCTATTAAGCCAGATACCAAGATATTTGTAGCATTCAACATAATCGATCTCAGAGCCATCTAATGAGAAAATAAATTTTAGGCAGATATTCAACATGTGGTAGATTTCTGTAAAAAAAAAAAAAAACATGCATTTTGTTTTATTAGTATTTAAAGCCAATTGACGACTAGAGAAAGCATGTTGGATGTGAGTAAAACTGGCCTGCAATAAAGAAAGAACTAAATGTATAAATGATAGTGTCATCAGTGTATAAATGTGCGTAATAATCACCTGCAGCAAGAGCAATATCATTAACATAAATATTAAAAAGTATAGGCCCCAATATACTTCCTTGTGGGACCCCTTTAAATAGGGGCAGGGGATCTGACCAAAACCCCTCCACCCTTATGACCAGAACAGTAACTCTTGAACCAAGCCAGACAGCTCTCAGAGTCCAAAACCTCTTAGCCTATCCAGCAATATTTCATGGTCCACAGAGTCAAAAGCCTTTGCCAGATCAACGAATACATAGGCTAAATACATTATTTGCAAATAGTTCAAAAGCATAAATTTACAGTAAATTATAGTTCTTTAACTATTTTTCTTCATTTATTTATTTATTCATTTATTTTTCTCCTTTTGACAAGAAAGTAATACATTTCAGCGCAATGTTTCTGTTTTAACAGTAAAAGAGTGTGAGGTAAAAATGTAAGTACTGTATATAGCTAAACAGTTATAAACAACCAGCAGTAATATGCAGGGATGCAAACTACTAAACATTTGTCAAATTTCTGCATTTTGAATTAAAAATATGATACATAATGTAATTCCCAACTGAATGTGACGAGACAAGAAACATTAACGGCGTCATTTTCAGCATATTACGCATGTGTGCACATTATAAATGTTCATATTGTTCGTTTTGTGAAAATTCACTTGTCTAATAAAAATTGGGAGAGTTACCATCATCAGACCTACATTAGAATATGGTAAAACATGTGGCATTGACTCAAATGTTTATAGGTTGTTGTTAGGACAGTCATTTAACCTATTAAAGTGCCCCTATTATGCCATTTTAAAGGTTCCTAATTTTGTTTTGGAGGTCTCCTACGATAGATTGACATGTATCAAAGGTCAAAAAACACTTTAATTTACTTATAATATACATAGCACTTCACCTCATTTCTCAGAGTCTGAAAATGGTTTGTTTGAAGATTCAGTCTTTCTAAACCCATCCTTTCCGAGAGCCAGCTCTTCTCAGATTGGTCAGACGGCCCAGTCTGTTGTGCTTACAGCATGTCGGAAATGAAACATCCATTACCATTATCTGAATTTTAGCTTTAGAGGCTTCCTTAGGGCTTGTATACAAAGTGATATGAACAATAATGATGGTGTCAGTTTTTTCAGGTACAATTACAGCACGAGTCCTCATCCTTTTGAAGTGCTTGCAAAGTGGATTCGCAACATTGACAATTATTGTCTGTTTTTGCTCCATTGCGCCGACACAAAAATAGTTCCAAGCCGCAACAGAACCGATGTGCCTCTCAGAGTAACACACAGTGGTGTTTCGTTCCTGAATGAATCCGTGTCAATGATTCAATCAAGCATTCATAAAAAAACAGTCACTTGATTTGTTCCTAAATGAATCAGCCGACTGAATGAATCAGGTGAATGAATGACTCAGTTACTCCCTCAAAAAGATAGAAATAACATTTTATCATTTTAAAATAATTTTTAAAACAATATTATAGCATTATTTATGCAATTGTAATTGCAGTGTAAATACATCTAAATGCTGCTTTAGATGCAGAATTCTGTCACTTTTGCAGTGCAAAAATGGATTTTGTTTATACAAATTTCAGTTGTTTGGTAACAGCCAAAGTTTCTTATTATTGTTAAGTTAATGTAAGAATTTGACATTAAAGAAAACGCCCCTTGAAATCAATTTAAGGTTGCCCCTTAAAAGAAAGAGTTTCTTAAAGAAAAGAATTTCCGTCACTGCTGTGAAAAGCTTTGGGAGTCAGCTGTCCACAAAAGGATAAACCAGCAGCACACTCAGCAAAACCCACTCAGCAAAATATTGTCTATTTATCATTATTGACAAAATATGTAAATTGTGCGATCTTATTTTGCCCATTAGATCGAAACCCCATACATTTACCCGCCCATAGACCCTCCTGTCGAAGAAATCAGGAGAGAAGTAGTTGAATGTGGACAAAAGAGACGGATTAAAACACCAGGTCTAAACAGGTATGTGTCTCCCTCGTCTACTTGTGATCCAATCGACCAAAATGCATCTTAATACCAGGTGTAAACAGTGATGATGTACTATGGGGTCCTCGGATGTTTCGGGTCTTTCAACATCAGACACCCTCTAACAGGGGTGAGAAATACTGACAAATTTACAGTGGCAAATAAATTGATTCTGATAATTACTCTATAGCTCTTCATTGAGCACTGGCATAAGCCACTGGATTAAACAAAATACTTTTGTTCTCACCAGTCATCAGGCTTTTCTGCAGTGGGGTCAGACACAAACTCTGGCTCATCATCCAGCCAACCGTCAGGCTTCACTGCATCAGGATCCGGCACCTTAGCAGGGGCATCCTCGTCCCTATATAGAGAGATGCATAGATAAAGGAAAGAAATAGGTTTTTGACATACCACTGCTGCTATTCTCTTGACACAACTTCATCATAAGTTTACGTGGTTTATCATATGACTGGCACGTCTGTCACAATGGCTTTAAATTTAAATAAAAACTGTGAAGGTAGTCACAACAATGTACTGTTTTATGCAAGTGGCTTTGGCAAAATAATTTATATATATATATATATATATAAAAAACCACAAGCTATCAAAAACATGCCAAATACGTTCTTCGCATTTGACTTTGCTTCCTATTCATAGACCTCACCAGTCATCAGGTTTGACTGCTTCTGGGTCCGGGATTTTGGCTTTCTCATCCCAGTCCTCTGGCTTGGAGTCTTTGGGATCGTCAATCTCTTTTGGAGGGTTCACAGGTGGAACGACGTCTGTCAACAGACTTCCCCTGCTAACACTGGACTGGTCAATAAAGATCTCATAGGTATTATCTGGATTTAAAACTGAGAAAAGGAGAAGAAGAGATCAAAAATAATTATTGACTAATTTACCATTGAATAATGTAATATAAATCATTACACGCATTCAAAATTGCTTTCAATTGAACAAAAAATGGCTTTAAATTAATGTCACATTTCAAATGTAATATAGTGAAATAGTTTTCAGATTTAATCTCCAATTATTACATATGATTAATTCAATTACTTATTATAACGTTTATATCTATATAATAGTAATAATAATAATAATTTATGTTTTTAAAAGGTTGTCAGAGCTTTTCACAAGAACACAAGTGTCTGTACGCACCGAGTGTGAAAAGGTGTGTCTTTTTATCAGTATAGATCTTTTTCAGATCGACGTCGGGACGTTTGGCATGTTTTTCTTCTATATCTCCATTAAGGGGGTTTTTATGTCTGAAGATGAAGTGCAGTTTGTAGTCTTCTCCACATTTGTCCGGCCCAAACATGATGCTGTATGGTGTCCTGTCATGAAACTGCTCCTGTGAGTCAAAAGACGCATACGTCACCCTTAAGATATATATAATTTTTTTCCTTACAATGGCAATTTTATATCATATTTCTTATATCATATTCAAATCCAATGTCTTACATTTTAATTTCTACAATACCAGGGCAGGTTTTTTAGGGGGTGTTCACGCTTGTAGTTTGGTTAACTTTGTTCTTTTGGTCTGAACTAAAAAAGGAAATTATACATTTAGTCCTGGTTCGCTTAGTGTTCACACTGACATTTTTAAGACAAAAAACTGCTTTTTTTAAACTTATATATATGTATATATATATATATATATATATATATATATATATATTGTGTTGCATTCATATTTCAGTCGAACCACACCAGAGTTTGTTTGGAAGCAGACTAAGGCCCACCTTTTGAAGGGTCTCGGTCCATTTGTTTGGTGCGCACCAGGGTTCAGATGGCAGCGTTCACTTATTAAAATGAACCGCACTAACAGAACAATCGAACCAAACCTGCCAAGTGTGAACACACCCTTAATTTGTTCTAAACATGTGAAACAGTCAATGAACATACCAGGTCTAAGTCTTCTGAGTCTGACAATAGCTTGATATAAGCACCGCCACAGTCAATCCCATCCTGAAAATTGACCTCATACCTGCATAGATAAGATTTTGTTAGAATGCACAAGCTTTATTTTTGAAGTATCATAGAAATCCAGGGTTTTGTAAGTAAGAACAGCACTCACTGGACAATGAGGGGATTGTCCTTAAACACGAAGGGTTTATTAAGCAGAGCCGCGATGGCATGATGCTTAGCACGAGATTTCAGCACCAAGCCCAAATCACCTGGCACCTTATTTTCCTTCAGGGGCTCAACCTCCCATTTACCTACAGGCATGAGAGACATAATAATTTGGGATTTTAAGCGGGATTAATAATAAAATATATTATCAGTATTATTTACTAATAAAAAATATTAATAAGCGGTAATAAAAAAATAAAAAAAAAATCACAAATTCTCTCAGCTGGAAAACTAACCATCATATTTCGCAATATCTTCATCAGCATCCTCTTTCATTGTTTTAGACACCTGCCAACTGCGGAAATCAATAAAACATGAAAAAGCTTACAAATAATTAAGCTATAAGTTACAAGAGGCCATGCTATTTGCATAGAGTATTTATTCAATATATTTTGTGATCATTAAATCATTGTTTTGACAAAAATCTGCACAAAATCAGTTATCAATATTCTTAGTCAGTTTTAAAATGGGTTTATCTGCTATAGTTGTATAAAGATCAACTCAAAGCAAACATACAAGACTGTGATCTTGTTTTCATTCTTTTAGAATAATTTTGTGCAATATCAAAATGATAAGCTTCACAAACCTGCCCAAAGATCCATCATCAAATGTCTCAGTAAAGAACACATCTCCTGTTGGAACTGGGGTCTTGTATGTTACCTGTGCATTTAATATAATGAATCTTTACAAATAACTTAAAGATTAGAGCCCAAGCCATTTAGTGTGAATCAGTGTTAACTGTTCTTATACAAAATGATATTCAACTATATGTCAATGCATATTTTTTTACTTAGAGGTATCTAACCTGAAAAGACACATTGGCATCTGCTTCAATGCTTTCACCACTGTCTGCCTCTATGTCAACATCTCCATCTTGCACTTGAGCCTCCTCTTCATCCTCCAGGTCTTCTTCCTGGGCCCATGTTACCATGGAGATGGAGAGTAACAAGAGACACGTCCAGCCCCACCGCAACTTCATCTACAAAAAAATGCAAAAAAGAGCATGACCAAAAGAAACAACCAAATAATAATAATAATAAAAAAAAAATTTTTTCTCCTTTATTTTCCTTTGGGGCGGAGCGTGTGATTTCATGACACTTTGACCCTGATATTGATCGACACATCTGCCATCAGAAGGAGCTTATTGTTGTTTCAATATTTGTTGTATCAGTATTTCACTGTAAGACTAAAAGGTTTTATAAGAGAACAGCAAATGTCAGCAGAATAAAAAACGAATAAGAGAAACAGATATTTCAATGGCATCTTTTACGTTTAATCACAATTACCTCCAGCTCTTAGGTTAGGTGTAATGGATTTCTTAAAATAGTAAAATTATAAAATATATAATTTTGTTATTTATATTATTTTATAACAATATTATAATAATATTGCTCTGGCTAGCTGCGGTACCGTTAGCTGGGTGATGACGATGATGATGATGATGACGATGAAGAAGAAAATAATGATGCCTGTCTGCGTGATCAACGTTTGTACTGTTTAGCAGAAAATGTCTTTATTCACTCACCTCCTCCAGCTGAATTAATACTGGCAATGTCGGTTAACTGTAGCTTAAGCGGATGTGTTTGTCATCCAGTGTTTCGGCGCGAAGAGTCCGCTATGAATGAGAGCGATAGCCAGTGTTATCAGAAGCGCAGGATGCCACTGACAACCGCCCCTCTGCGATAAAAACCACTTCCGCAACACTTGTCAAAATAAAAGTCCCATATGGTTACCGTCTATTCATTTGCCACCGCACTGTGTGATGAAATCCACTTTCACATCTCACGCCAAAATAAAAGTCCCGTTCATTTTTCGAGTCATTTATTCGAGCCACTTGGCTCTTCTGTGAAAAAAACACTACTTCCGCATCACCTATCAAAATAAAGTACCAATTTATTTATCCAACATTTTACAGGCTACTGACACTTGCATCACCAGTGCCACTCAGTTGTCGCAAAATAAAACCTAGGCCTACTTATGCAACTTACGCTTACGCCAGGATTCTGTTCCTAATATTTATGTTAGGAGCTAAAAAAAAAATTATTATTATTAAAGGATTTATATACATACTTCAGTAATGATGTTACAGAAATTATCAATTAAGCGTACCCAGTCTCCTAATATACCATAAAGGTCGCACCGGAACTCAACACAAAACAACAGCGAAGTTTTTTTTTTTATTAACAACAAATTATTATTATTTTTTTTCCCCCGCAAAAAATAATACATATGATTTATCATGTGATACATGTATTGGATGTGAATTATTTCTATACATTCTGTGGTACTGACAAACTATTTTAGATGTAAAAAATAAAATTGCAGAAATTATAATCTAGCACCTTTTTAATATCGAGTTTTCTAATTGATTGTTTACATAATTTAACCAATTATATTATTGTAAAATTATGTTCATAATATAATGTCACTACTTCTCTCGATGTCGTCTGTATTCGTCTTCTTCTTCTTATCATTAAATTGAAAGAACTTTACTGAACAATAGAAAGTTAACTAACATAAAGGAACAATATTGAAAATATCTTAACCAGACAAGCATCATAAAACAAGCCAAAGAATATAAAGAATAGGTAATGGAAAAACAAATAAATAAGCAATAAATAAAAGAATAAATTGATATTCTGATTGATATTCATAGTACAAAATATTTGACCTACAAATAATGCGCCCCCTGCTGTCCGTGAGGCGGCGGGCAGTCAAGCAGCTTGACCCGGAGGAAAAGCGCCGCATCGGCCATTTTGGGCTCAAAGGGGGCTTTTCTGTCACCACGTGAGGGCTGGGTTAGTAAGTCTGACACGGGCACTGAATCGAGTCGAGCGAGTACTCAGAGAACAAGGGGGTAAAAAACGGGAAAGACGCTGCCTCACACACCTGCACTCATTTTCACATGTGCTGATATAGAGAGTGTAAAGGATGCCGACAGTTACTCTGCCTCCCAAAGAAAACGCTCTGTTCAAGAGGATCCTGGTGAGTGCTAATGCTCCAGTACAAAAACATCCGTCTGACAAATAAAGCCTGTGGGCAGCCGTCATGAGTGCGATTCAGAGCTAAACCTAATGCTCGGGCAGATCCAGCACTTTTTTTTCCTACGCGCAAAACTGAACTATCAAGAGTCTCTTTCTGTCAAATGGAGGTTAGCTTTTAGCCTGTTAGCTGCTAGCTGTCAGTATGCTAATGTAGCTTATCAGACAGACACAATGCAGATGGAAAGTGGCTGTCACTGGTTGAATATAAGCGTACGGGTAGTGTAGCCTTTATTTATTTGATTTTAAACGGCAATAGAACTACGTTTATACAGTCAAGTGCTTTGCTGTGAGGCTGAATGTTGCATTTCAGTGGCTGAAGTCAGTTTCATGGCCTGTTCAACCTGCAAACCACTTTTAAAGATCCTCAGGATATTTCTCGGAAGATTTTGGAGGAGTTTTGATTTAGCGAGCTTTGCAGAGTTGTTTGGGAAGATATGAAGATCTCAACATGTTTGCAGTGTTTCCGTTGTTTGCCAAGGAAAACCTGAAAGTTAAGTGATGCTCAACTTCAGAGGTACAAACACTTGACGTCTCGTGTAATTCACTGTCATAGTGTACATTCTTTTCACTCTACTGATATATAATGGAGTAAGCTTAGATTTTAATTAGATTTTAGCAGCCAGGCCTGCATTTTGGCTATTTTATCCATGTTTCATAACACTTCTTTGAACGGCTTTGCATGCTTTTTGTCATTGCAGACCTTTAAATTTATTGTAGTTGGATGTGGGCATTGATTTGAAATGGGCAGAAGTAGACTTTGAGATAGTAGGCTGCTTGAGAATTGAAACCATGATGGGTTTTTTAATGCATGCATAACCTCGATTAAAACTGTGTGCTTACATAATGTCATTCCACCATTTAAAAGTGTAAAAAAAAAAAATCATGTCATGCTTTTGTGTTCACTTTTATGCAGAAATCTTGACTTTCAACTGCTATTTTGGTGAAACTGATATGCATTAATTTTTTTCTCTTCATGCATTGGTGATGATTCTAGTGTTGTGTTTTGGCTTAGCTTAGATAAAAGCTGTAATATGCACAGTCTATTTCATGAAGATGTTAAACTGTAATCACAACAAAGCAGGTCTACAACAACTTGGTTACCTCTGTTGATGTGATGCACTGATTTTTTTATTTTTAAAGAGCGTTTTATGTATTCTTAGATTATCTATCAACAGAAGTTGTAGTTTATGTGAATATTTATGAATATTTAAACACTATGTGCGCTCTCAGGCTCAGTCAAAATCATGATTGTTCACGTTATCATGAATCCACTGACCGATTTAGCTGAGCTTGTTTTTTTATTATTATTATTTGATGGCTGATGCCTGTATGAAATCACACTATTTTAGGGCAGCACGATTAATCGCCCAATAAGAAAAATAACATTGAAATTGTGCTTAAACACAATTTTTAGTGTGATTACGAAAATGCAAAGGCTGCTATTTATTTATTTATTATTATTTTTATGCGCTGCTTGTCAGTGAACTATGGCTCCAAATGCTAATCCATCTGAAAGCACTGCGAGTTTGAGTCGCTGATAATGTAAATTTTTGGAAAAACCAGCACGCGTCAAACATCTTTCCAGACATGAGAAGCATTTATTAACATCTTGTCCAACAAAAGACAACATTTAATAACATGTTTTTACGCCAATCTCACTTCATAACGACAGTTGAGCATTCTTCTGTGAGGCTTCTTACACAGAATAAGGCAGTCGTGTGTTTATTAGTCATGTGTAATCAATCAAAGCGTTTCAGTCTTCTGTTTATTCAGCTATAGTGATAGTATGATGCCCATAGGGATTTCCTGGAATGATGTGTTATCTACTTCTGTGGCAGGGCATATTTGGAGTTTGTGCTAGAGCGCCCTCTGGCTTTCAGATGGAGAAGCATTTACTAATGATCACAGAGCCATATAGCTCTGACAAGCTGTGCATAAAATTTGTTGTATTGTTTGTAATTTGTTAATTTCTTTTTATACAATTTTATATATATATATATATATATATATATATATATATATATATATAGGTAATTATGCCCTTTGAAGGTTATTGGACACTGAAATCTTTGTTCTTTAAGTTTGTGACAAGCACATAAAAATTATAACTTTTTTCATTAGAGTTATAATAAAGAAGCTGTCCTACATTCATTAGTCTCACTGTGTTGTGCTTGGAAAACTGCAACAACACCAAAAAGAGAGAAACTAAAGAGAGAGAAATTAATAAATGTATAGGTTTCGGTGAGTACCAGGAAAAAAAATATCGGTACTCGGTCCTTAAAAAAATGGTATCGGTGCATCCCTACTTACCAGGGTTACAGACAGTATATAAAGAATGTTGATGATGTTGAAGCATGAGGACAGATTCCCTGGTACTTCTACCTTTGCTCATGGATTGGCACTCTTCTCTGTTTGATCCAATCACTCAAATCGTGTTGACATTCAATGTAAAAAGATGCTTTTTACAGTCAAAGTGTGTAGTTATGGCATCTATCAGCAGGGGCTAATGGGGCTATGCTATCCAACAAAACCTTGACCCCTCGGTTAGGACTGTCTGAGGGACTCAAGATCATCGTCCGAACGTGGAGCCACAGAGTTGCTTTCTACTGCCAGAGAATAAAAGGGACAGTCACACTAGATTTTTTTGTGTTCTATTCACTTTTACATTTTGGCTCTCAGGTTTTTTTACTGCAAATGCAGGAGAGACAGATATCGAAGCTCTGTAGTAAAGTGTATTAGGACCTTTTGAAATGTACCATTAATGTTGCTAGCCATATAAGAAACTGTGTTGGCATTTTAACTAAAACTAAATGATCTATTTAATTAAAATTGTTAATTAAAATAAAGCTGTTCCTAAACATAAAGTAAATGCAAATTAGAAATGTGGCCTTGGTATTTAACTGAAGTTTAAGTTGGAAGTGCTAAAAATTATTAACTGCAATAATATTAGAGATTCACTAATATGATGAGTGTGATGAGTGACGATATTTCTCATCGATGTGAAAAGCTGTCTCGCTATATCAGCATGCCGGAGTTTGTTTGTGTCTTTTACTGCATATGATAATTCATACTCAAAGTAGAACTGAAGTGACATTCATTACAAGATGATTAGTTTAGGGCTTTCACGATTTCTTGATGAAATTCGAGTGCTTGATTTTAAAAAATGTTAAAGATTAAGTGGACATTTGTATTAAATGTTGTTAGGCCATTTACACATGCTGTAAAGTGTAATAATAATAATAATCACCAGGCCATTGGCGCCCTCTGTAGGCATTTGTTAATACGTAATTCACAGAAGTTGGTTATTGTTTATAGTGTATTACATATTACTGTATTTTAACATTGTTCAATAAAACCATATGATTACTTGCTTTTGATACTTTAATTTGTATCAATTATTATTGTCTCATTGTTATATGTATTTTAAGTCATTTTAAAGGCTATTGTTCACTTAGGTGTGTTTTTGTTACTTTTTTATTTATTTATTTATTTTTACTTTCAGTCAAATAAAAGACTAATTTCCAGTCATATGTTTTTGTCAATGAAGATTTCTTAAAAATAGCGTTAAAATAGTCTCGTTTTGTTCTCGTGAACCCAAATTCGTGTATCGTGTCGTGTATCATCACACGCCAACGGATATTGATTTTTAAAAAAAAAATTTTTTTTTTTTTTATAAAGGTACTAATTATAATTTGTATGTTTATATGTTTGATAACTGATATGCAGAACCAGTGTTTATTTAGTTTTATTCTTATTATTATATTCTGTTTTTGTTCAATTATATATTTATTTTACAATTAGCAGGTTTTTTAAAAATATTTTTACAACAGCGACAATAATAACAATAGGCACATTTTTCAAATGGAGAATATAAATGACAAGGAAGTCTGTTAATTTTTAGATGTTGTTTATAGGTGTTGACAACTATTTCACAACAATTTTTTTTATACTGGAATAAATATACAGGATATATAATGTCAGGAAAGTAAACAAAACAGTAAATGCATTACCTTAGAGTCCATTTCAAATAGCAATTTATGAGAATTATAAATGTTTTTCTCGTGGTCTAGAATAGGTTAAGTAAACTGCTTTATTTCCAACATGCACTTGTCCAAGGCTCGACAACCAATAATTCTTTATATTTGAAAGTCGATAACAGATATATTGATCCAAATCCAAATTTTGATATAAATTGAGGGCACTTCTACATAAATCTAACAAATAAAGTAGCCTAGTTTAAATCAGTGTAAGATTCTTTAACTTTTAAAATTAATTTTACACTGCTATTGGGGGAAAAAAAAAAATCTATTGCCTTACAATTAAATAAAATAATGCCTAAATAATGCAAACAAGTCATTGGACAACATTACTTGCATATAAAGAATCAAAGTGCATGTTCCATGGATGAATAAACGGACAATACATTATTTTAATTAAACCATATTGTTGATGAAAATAATACAAGAAAAACAAAAGTTCTTGTTAATAATGCATCAGTGTTTTTGAAAAAGAAAAATCTAAATGGAGCTGCAAGCAGCAATTAAGGGGCCAAGCACCACAAAGGCATTATGAGGAGCTAAAAATCAAGGCAGCAAGCATCAGACCAACTGCAAAAATGAGTAAAGACATTTGGAGATGAAAATTAAGCAAAATGGTTGAAAGCCCATAAATACAATCACTTGTAACGTGACAGTGCTTATTACTTTTGACCAATAGGTGGCACGGACACCAAATTGATCTGGTGCGGTCAGTGTTTGGTGACAGTGGCACACACAAAGTTTGGTGTTAGTATGTCAGATCTTTCTAGAGATACAGCCTCAAATGCAGTTTGGTATTATGCCATCAAATTTGTTGACGCGGTATAAGTAAAAGGTTTTGCCTATCAACACGAAATCCATACCTTTTTGCTGGCATGGGCTGAAGTTGATGTTGATGAAAATCGGAGCAACAGTCTAGGAGGAGTTTGATAAAGTAGGTTTTTGATAAAGTAGGTTTTTAAAGAAAATCAAAATGGTGGACAAGAAGTTGGGCTGACTGTGGCAAAATTGGTATCTGTGTTCTCTCTCTATTAAGACCGATTTCATTACTATACAATGCTGCACCGAATCTAAAGAATCAAGTCTTGTGATTTTTGGTAAAACTGTTCAAAAGTTACCAATTTTTACCAATACCAATTTTTCATATCATGACCACTAGGTGGCACTGTGCTGAAAATGCAGGTACCCTCAGGTCATGATTGTCACACATCGAGTTTGGTCTGAATACGCTAAAGCGGTGCGGAGATATAGCCTCACGTCCATTTTGCGTGCTGTTCATTGAATTTGTGTGTTAATCGAGAATGGACTTGAATTGAATTCCATGTTTTTTGTCAGTGTAGTCTGAAGATGATCTGAATACATTTTTGTGAAAATCGGAGTAATGGTCTAGGAGGAGTTTGAAAAATTTGTTGTTGTTTTTTTTAAGAAAATCAAATGGTGGACAAAGTTTGGCCAGATATGGCAAAATTGAGGTATGACCTAATGAAACTTTAAGGCTGGTTTTATTACAACAGGCAAAATTAATCAAAAGCTTTTATAATTAAAAAAAAAATTTCATTATAATTCTTGACCATAATAACAAAGCCCAGAAGCTTTTTGAGTACATTTAGGACATGGTGCTGATGACACTGAGTTTCGTAACGATACGCCAATGCCTATTTGAAATATAAATTTAAAATTGCAGACACCCAAAATGGCCGATATGGGAAATTTGGACATTGTTTGACCAAATCTAAAGAGGTCGGTGATTTTTAGCCAAACCATTCAGAAGTTACAAGCAAAAATAGCCATTTTTTTAATGTCTCCTGACCATTAGGTTTCACTGTGCCAAAACTATGCATGTACCCTTAGCAGTGTTGCCAAGTCTGCGGTTTTCCTGCGGAATTGGGCTACCAAAACACTGTTGTCGCAGGTTGATTTTCATGTTCGCGGGTTGAAGCAACCCCAAATAACATGATATTTAGCCCCTGCAATGCGAATTTTACCAGGGGAATCCCGTCAAAAATGCATATTTTACCCCCGGAATGCGATTTTTACTGGGAGACCCCCTCTGAAACGTGATTGGACTAGTTTTGAGTAGCAATTGGGCAGGTTTTGTTGTGAAAACCTGGCAGCCCTAACCCTCAGGTTTTTTTTCATGACTCAATCGACTTAAGACCAGGAATCAGAGAAAAGGGGACTTTTTTTTTTTTTTTTAGCCCTTATGGTTCAAAAGTTATTAGCATAAACAATGTTTCAATCTCTGATGAGTTATGCATCATAATTTGCAATATTATTTTCAGTTGTTAAGAGAAACTAAATCTTTGCAGTTCCATGGGGAAATGTACTTTAACATTTTGAATTTATTGTACTTAGCCACTAACACAGTTGTTAGCAACTTAAGTCATATCATATTGTTGAAATTTACTGGGACTGGCCTTATAATATTTTTCAAAGACTCTATTTTTAATTTAGAAAGGCTGTTGTATATACAACACACTGAATTGATTCAGTAGTGCTGTATTGAATGGTTAAGAGCAAACTCCAGATTTGCTGACAGAATGAGGTGATCTTAGTGATCTAACAGGCCTGCGTAATAAAGAGGAAACAGAAGCTGCTCCAAATAGAACTACTCAGAGTAAATTACCATCATTTACAGTGTTTGCAGGGGACAGCGCAAGCATGTGCGTTTATCAAGTGCACCCTCACACAAGGTTAGCCAGCTATGGATTGTCTTTACCATAAGAGAATATAGTACTGTCAACGCTCTGCACTTAGTTTTATTTAGGAGAACCCAGAGTTAAAATTAATATTAAATTAGTAAATTTAAATAGAGATCGACCGATAATCGCATTTTTCCATCATTGTGTATTGTTTGTTAAATACCTGAAATATTATATACCGACAAATGTTTTGGGAATTTGCGCACAATTCTGAGGGGAAATGAGTCAACAACAATGTTAAAATAAGTTAAAATAATTTTCCTCCCTTAATTAGTAAACTTTATTTAACATAACAGCCTTTAATGCACAGATGAGATATGTTACATATAGACGTGCCGTTATACGGTAATACGATATATCACAATAATGAACG
Source organism: Elopichthys bambusa (assembly GCA_037101425.1). Classification (NCBI taxonomy): domain Eukaryota; kingdom Metazoa; phylum Chordata; class Actinopteri; order Cypriniformes; family Xenocyprididae; genus Elopichthys; species Elopichthys bambusa. The sequence goes on from CM074436.1 coordinate 27,584,909, forward strand.
TGCACAATATTGTTATCGTGGGCACTTCAAAATACTGTGAACAATTATATATTTTGAATTATTGCATTTTAAGAATACTTTACCCATCAACTGTTTAAAATGCACAAAACCGCTGTATGCTGCGTCAAAGAGGCACGCACTGATGTAAACGAGCCCAACACACGAGCAGTGCAGTAAGAAAATGCGTATTCGCTCTCTGACAGCAGATGGCACTGATAGAACAGCAGAAATGCAGTGGTTACCCCTGTAATACCCATAAACAAAGCAACTGCGCTACTTTTTAGTATTTAAATGTTTCAAACAGCATTTAGATTTTTGTATTTGCAATGGTATTCATCACAGTACCGAAAAATAAAGACTTTCAAATTTTCAAATTTAAACCTTTTTATATTTTAATCTAGGCTACTACAATATGTCATGGGTTTTGTTCTGTGTTCTGATTCTGTTTATTCACACTTTACAATAAGGCTTCATTAGTGAACATTCGTTAATTCATTCAACGTCCCAATAAATGTGTAATTTTATGTGAATTAAATAAAACTGCCATGAATGATTGCATGTTGGAAAAAAAACCCCTCTGATTCTCTCTTTGTTGTCTGTTCATCATTAGTCTGGACGATTTGTTTTGTTTATTTTTTTGGCAACGAATGTATGCGCATTTCAGCGAATATTCCAGTGTAATCCATTAGCTTCACTCTTTAGTCTATTAAACAACATATAAACCTTTTAAAACTGTAGTTTAAAATGAATGCTTATATTTGTGCAAAGTTGATAGACTTGCTACTCATTTATATCCTCCATTTGAAAACATCAGACATTTAAATTTATTTTGCCTATTATTAATGTTACGGCTGTAGTTATAAATAAAAAAGATGAGTATAGTAGAAATTAACTAAAAATAGAAAGGATTTTTTATTTTTTGCACTCTTTCAGACCCCTTTATTGATATTGAAGTGTTATGTATGCAAAGAGGGAATGAAATTACAGTTTAAGAAAAAAGTTTTAAAACCGTTTTGTTCAGTTCAGAAATAATATATGTTGGTTCTGTATATGGTTTATCGGGCACATGTAAATAATCAGTATTGATTATAAAAAGTCTCTAATAATAAAGATCATGAAAATCATCTAAAAAAAAATAGCATTTTCTTCAACTGAAGATGACTGAATTCATTGCTTTTTCACCAGTGCATTTAATGGTGAACTTTTTTTTTTTTTTCTTCAGTTAGTTGCCAGGACCACGGTTCTATTTTTTTTACTTTTTCTTTATAGTATCATTTCAATGTAAGAAATATTTTTAGTAGTTTAATAACAACACTGGCCTTTACAAATAAATTAGTTTATATTGTTTGCATTAATTGTTTTTTTCTCTCTACTTATGTCATCAGAGATGTTATGAACACAAGCAGTACAGAAATGGACTGAAATTCTGCAAACAGATTCTCTCTAATCCCAAGTTCTCAGAACATGGAGGTAGGAATCCTACTTGGCTTAAACGGTTTAATGTGAATAACATGGACACAAATCTAATTGAAATGAACATATTCTAAACAATATTTACTCAAAACATGTCCATATCTATTGACAAAACAGGACATTTAGTAACTGTTTAGAATGGCTAATTGGGTTATTAATAATCTCAAAATAGTCACACATCACTCTGGATCATTATTACTGCATAAAACACATTTATGTAGATGTAGATTTGTATTTTATCGTTTTCAACATTAAATCATGAATGAAAGGTTTTGTTTATTAATCCCATGTAAGTTTACTAGGCCTTAATGGGTTAAAGGTTATGATCTTTGCAGAGACGCTGGCGATGAAAGGCCTGACCCTGAACTGCCTGGGAAAGAAAGAAGAAGCCTACGAACTTGTCCGCAGAGGTCTACGAAATGACCTGAAGAGCCATGTTTGTATCCTTGGAGCTAGTGAACAAAACACACTTTTGAAAGACTTCAGTTTAACATTTATATTCGTTAACCTCCAGTATGCAGAGTAGAGTATGGTAATGGTCCATGTGTTGGAGCAGTTGGAATGAGTTTGTTTCCTCATGTTCATAGCAGCAGAATTAACACTCCAGTATTTGTCTCAATTTGAAGCCTGTTGCTGCCGGTGGGGGTGATGGAGCCCAGCCAAGATTCCTGCCCTGTGTCTGACCATGATGTGCAGTGACACCATGAACTGTTTAGAGAGCCAAACACATAGTGCAGTGTTTCCTCGCTGCCAGTCAAATGCTTCACATTCTAGAGGTTCATTATTTACAGGAAAAAAATCATATTGGAATATAATAGATTGCTTGATTTTATTGGTTGTTTCTACATGAGATACAATTACCACAATTTTACCAAAATTATACCAAAAAGTGCTTCAGTTTGTTTGAATTTAATGCAAAATGTTTGATAGTGGATAGACAAAAGAGACTAGTTAACTAGTTTCTTGATATTTTATCAATGTGAATTGGCCTTGTTGAAAATATACAGTAAAAAAAAATTGCAACATGTTGTTCATATAACTTTTTTGTTTACTAAAACTCTTTTCTTCTTTCCCCCCACAATATAAATGAAAACATATAGACATCTTATTATTTCAGGAAGGGGGTCTCTTGCAAGGGGTTCATTATATTTGGGGATCCTTTGTGTAGTCCCTGGTGTAGTCGGCTCATTGTGTCCCGGGGCCCACACACAAAATATTTTGTTTTGGCTTTTGTGAATTTTAGTTATCGTTCTGGGCACTCTACTGACCATCATCAGCTCTCTAGTCTTGTTTCTCTTTGCAAATAGTTTTCCCTGCTGTCCTTAACGTGACATTTTCAGGCTGGCACGTGTACGGTCTGCTTCAGAGGTCTGACAAGAAGTACGATGAGGCTATTAAGTGCTACAGAAATGCACTGAAATGGGACAAAGACAACTTGCAGATCCTTCGCGATCTCTCCCTGCTGCAGATCCAGATGAGAGACCTGGAGGGTTACAGGGTGAGTATGTGTTCGCACTTACACTTAATTTTTTAATTATAGTACCGTTCAAAAGTTTGGGATCATTATAATTTTTTTTAAAGAAATTAACTTTTATTCAGCAAGTATGCATTAAATTGTTTAAAAATTGACAGTAAAGACATTTATAAATTTACAAAAGATTTCTATTTCTATATTCTATTTCTTTCTATTCATCAAAGAATCCTGAAAAAAAATATATATCAGTTTCCACAAAAATATTAAGCAGCACAACTGTTTTTAACATTGATAATAAGAAGAAATGTTTCCTTAGCATTAAATCAGCATTCTGAAGGATCATGTGACTCTGAAAACTGGAGTAATGATGCTGGAAATTCAGCTTTGCCATCACTGTCAAGAATTACTTTAAGTTGTAATAATATTTCACAATATTATTTTTTAGTTTTTTCTGTATTTCATCAAATAAATCGGTAACGCTTTACAATAAGGTTTTCTTTGTTAACATTAGTTATTAGTATTAACTAATATGAACTAACAATGAGCAATATATTTGTTACAGTATTTATTCATCTTTGTTAATGATAGTTAATAAAATACAGTTGTTCATTGTTTGTTCATGTTAGTCCACAATGCAATAATGTTAACAAAAAATGTTGATTTTAATAATGTATTTGTAAATGTTGAAATAACATTACTTTTACAGCATTTATGAAACCTTATTGTAAAGTGTTACTAATAAATTCAGCCTTGAGCATGAGACTTCTTTCAAAAACATTTAAAGATCCTAATGACCCCAAACCTTTGGACAGTAGTGTGTATTTCATTTATTGCAGAATATTCACTATAATGTTCACTTAAATATGTAAAATATACTCTTTAATGTAATTAATTAAAAAGCCCCTTATTTTTGCACAATGTTGAGGTGAAACACAAAGGATGCATGTGTGTGTTGGACCAAATACAGGGGCCATGACTCAGTGTCAATTTCCTGTCTCTTGAACTTGTTTCTTTCTTCCCTTCTCTTGTGTCTTTGTTTCTTTGTCTTCTGCGGTGTTATAAAGTGGGTGTTTAATGTTTCATAGCCACAGGCTAGTCTGATTTGCCACTGAAATAAAAGCCTTTCAGATTTGGGGTTTGTGCAATATGGCTCCACTGTTGTTTTCTGTCGGTTTAGATGGTACTTTGTTGTATTGTTTTGAAAGAGATCCAGTTTCTCCTCTGCATTCAGAAAGTGCTTAAACCTTTTAAAAAGCTTTTTAAAACCTAACACCTTTTGTTCTGACTTTGTTTTGACTGTCTTGTAGGAGACCCGGTATCAGCTGCTGCAGTTGCGACCAGCCCAGCGAGCATCGTGGATTGGTTACGCCATTGCGTATCACCTCTTAGAGGACTATGAGATGGCTGCCAAAATCATTGAGGAGTTTAGAAAAACACAACAGGTACAGACATGACAGGCAGATGCAGCGTTTTTTATCTTGTAGGTTTGTCACAATACCAAAATGCTAGTATGCTAATGAACACATTTCATATATGCTTTGAAACGACATGGATTGTGAAGTGTTATTTAAAAAATCTATTTGACAAATTAAATTAAAACAATGGTATGTAGTACCTACAAGTGTTGTTTTGTGCTTATATCAAGGTTAATAATGTAAAATAAAAAATAAAATAAAAAAATGTAAAAATGACAAAATAATGTAAATGTAAGTCTGAAATATAAATAACTAAACTTAAGGCATTTTCATTTAATAAATACTACTTTAACTTGATGTACTAAAAAACAAAACAAATTAAAATAAAAAGGATAAAGATTAATAATAAAAACTATAATAGTATCTCAATGATACTAAAATAATACTGGCTTATATATTTAATTATTCAATTAGCTGTTTTTATATTTTCAGTTTTAATTTTTGTTTGTTTTAATTTTGTGGTTCATCTTTTATTCTTTCATACATTTTCATTTATTTTTTTAAATTTATTTACAATTATCAACTTTAGCGTAAAATGAAATTTGAAATTTTGCTTTGGTTAGTAACTGAAATGTAAGGTTTTTTTTTTAAAATCTAATATTTATTTTATCATTTTATATATTTTCAATTAAAAAAAACTATTTTTAATAGTTTTAAATTTGAATAGTTTTAGTTAACAATAACAAGTATTTTTCACTTAAGCACTCATTCAAGTTTTTCAGATTATTCAAGTACAGAGTCAACAATTAAGTTTTTATTTCATAATGTTGTTGTGTGACTAATATTAAGGACAGACCTTTTTTAAAAAAAATATATATTATGTGGGAGAGTGGAAATTTGATAGGAAAGTGGAGGAAGATTTATGCAAACATCTGCATTGTATCAAGACATGAATGCTCATCTCAGAACATGTATACAAAAACACATGAATGTTCAAAAACTGCCTGTCAGTCAGACAGAAAGTAAATTATATAGTGCAGTATAAACATGCGTGCCAAAGTACCTGTACTTTTCACATCCCTGTTAACAAACGGGCAGAGTAACAGGAGTGTTAAATGAAGTATTGTGAAAACTACAACCTGCCGCTCCAGGTCAACAGGAAACACAATAGCATGCGATTATTGTGGCTTCCAAGATAAGGCGCTTACTTCCTCTCATTGGTTTCTAGCCCAACAGGAAACTACAAGTTGGCAGGCTAAATAAATGATTCTTAACTATTGTATATTACTTTGGAGGGATTAGTTAATGCAACAGATCATTTCTCTGTATGTGTATTTTTATGGTGTTTATGAAGGTTTGTTTGTTTGTTTGTTTGTTTGTTTTTTCAGACGTCCCCTGACAAAGTGGATTATGAGTACAGTGAACTGCTGCTGTATCAGAATCAGGTCCTGAGGGAGGCGGGACTCTTGAGAGAAGCTCTGGATCATCTCACCACCTATGAGAAACAGATCTGTGATAAACTGGCTGTGGAGGAAACCAAAGGTACATCAGTGTACAGTTTTCTCTCTCATCTTCCACATTTTTCCTTTGTTTCCTTTTTTTTTTTTTTTTTTTTTTTTTCAGCGTTTTATGACATTTTGTCCATTATGCAGTTTTTCTTGTTCACATTTTGCTTGTCTAGCAGATTGACTTCCTGTTTGTTGTGCCCAATTGGAAGTTCTCTTTCGTTTCATTCCTCTGTTCCTGTTGTGGATGTGCAGGGGAGCTTCTGTTGAGTCTGGAACGGTTTGAGGAGGCAGCAGATGTATACAGACGACTGCAGGAGAGAAATCCTGAAAATTGGGCTTATTACCATGGCCTGGAGAAAGCCCTCAAACCTGGTACACACATGCAAACTGATTCCCCAGCATTGTTTTTATCTCTCATCTTACAAAAATATGCATGCACATTAGTAACAGTTTAACACAAACACAGCATTTCTGGTGTTTTTCAGTGAATACAGACGCGAAACTAAAGATATATGAGGAGGCCTGGGAGAAATACCCTAAAGGTCTTGTACCTCGCAGATTACCACTCAGCTTCCTGTCTGGTAGGCAACTCTTCTTCTAGTGTAATACATCAGCTTCTACCATAATTTTGCATTTGTTGAATAAAATGTTTCTTTATTGTTCAGGGGACAAGTTTCGAGAGTGTTTGGATAGATATTTAAGAATGAACTTCAGTAAAGGCTGTCCTCCAGTCTTCACCACACTCAGATCTCTCTATCAGGACAAAGAGAAGGTGAGGAAACACACTACACATACAGAACATACATACTAGTGTTTACGTGCAGATGGGTTTTTCACATTTTATTTTAATTGCAGGTGTCAATAATTGAAGAATTAGTTGTTGGTTTTGAAACGTCGTTACGGAGCTGTCGAATGTTCAGCCCAGATGGTATGATTTTTTTTCCCTATATTTACTTTTTTTGTTTAATTTTATCATTTGAATTATAGGGATTGTATCATGAGGAATCAAATTTTGCTTGATCTTTTGAACAAAAAGTCAATCTGTACTGTAGCTTTCAAAACATAAAACTTACTCCCTAGTGCAAAAGTACCATATTAAAATGGTGTTAAAGCAATTATGTGAATACCCACATCTTTATGAAAAACAGTTAAAGGAATGGTTTGTGCAAAAATTAAAATTTGCTGTTAATTTACTCACCCTCAGGCCATACAAGATGTAGGTGTCTTTTTTTTTTTTTTCTTCAGTAGAACAGAAGAGAAGATTTTTATCTGAAACCGTGGACAGTAATGATTCATATAATGCAAGTCCAATGGCTACGGTCACATATACAGTAAAAACAGTAAAAAAAAAAAAAATACCTGCAGGCCCTGTAAGTATATTGAGGTCTTGTGAAGCGAAACGATTAGTCTGTGCCAGAAAATGAACATTATTTACAGCATTACCTGTAATCCATATGGTTGGGTATAGATTGTGTTTTTTTACAATACCCATTCCAAATCGATACTTTTAGAATGGTACCGGTGCCTGAACCAATACTTGAAAAAAAAAATAAGAGGCACAAAATGACAGTGGATGACATTAAAGTATGTCTTTATTATTGGAAAAATAAAATAAAAAATTCTTTAAATTGAACAAAATATTACAAGTTTAAAGAATATAAATATAAGTAAACACAAAACACAACAAATTTACTTAACAAATTCACAATAAAACTTAAGCCGCCTAACCCAACTACAATAATTTAAAACTAAATAAGTTGCAGTACTAACAGCAATGTAGTCTGTATTCTTGGTATGGTAAAAACCAGCTTCAAATTTCAGCAATTCTTTTGCAGAAATATGACCATCGTGGTCAGATTCGCATCGCGGTGCCCCCGTGTTGTAGGGGCGGAAGGGGGTGGGGGGTTATTGCCGTTTCTATAGACATTGGTGTGTATTTGACAAACTTTATGTATTTTTATGCTGGCTTATGTTTATTTAAATGCCTGAAACCTAAAATAAACATTACGTGGTTGAAAACACTGAATAGTTGTAATATGTGACAAGTGCTGTGCCAGTCCGTCTCTGGTACAGCGCCAGCCAAAAAGTATGTTTGAATTTAGCAGTTGATCACGTGATGCACTGAATATTTCAATCAACAGCTCAGGCATTTAAGTGGCACCGAAATCTGCATTCTGATTCAGTCCGGCCATGTTGGCACATGGTTTTGGTATCCAACCCTAGTAATCCACAGCCTCGGCAAACGGTCCTGAGCGCATTCAGTCTGGAGTGTGAGCTTCCTGTTGCATAATGACGTATGCGCAGGAGATGAAACGTTGGGAATCTGTGAAAAGTCAGTCTTCCCGATTGAGATTGCACAAGCAAGCATCATCAAATTTTTTTTATAAAGGTTGCGGCATCCAGGATAAGCACAGGTATCACTTTGATGAGCAATACAACATGCGTATTCCCTCTCTGTTGTAAACAAACACAGCGTCAGCTCACATGTGAGTTTGCTCCATACTGCCATGAATGCCCTCAGGACCCTTTGCTGAGGCTGTGGATTACATTTTGGATGGCCTGAGGGTGAATAAATTAACAGCAAATTTTCATTTTTGCGTAAACTATCCTTTTAAGCCCAAAGTATACTAAGTATACGGCCGTCCGTGTTCCACAACTGTCCACGTGACGTAATTTTGTCATCAGGAAGGTCCGCAGACGTCCATACACACTGTCCGCATGCAGTCCAATTTTTGTGTCCGTGGTGAGCCTTCTGATTTGTATTGGTGGATTAGTATTATCTGATTGGTTCTTTTGATGGTTACATGTAGATGATGGCAAGGAGGAGCCGCCCACTACATTACTTTGGGTGCAGTATTTTCTGGCTCAGCACTACGATCAGATCGGCCAGCACACCATGGCACTCGAATACATCAACGCTGGCATTGAGAGCACGCCTACTCTGATCGAGCTCTTCCTCATTAAAGCCAAGATATACAAGGTAATGTACAAAACGCATCACACACAATTACCATTTTGCAGATTCTTTTCATTCAGTCGGCAGTGTGCTAATTAACACGACAATCACAGCAGCTTGGGTCTCTCGCTGAAAGGTGCAACTAATCAAAAGAAAATGAGAATAATTAGGTGATTTGATTGGATCAGATTTCCCAGCTCCATTGTGTCTCTTTTGTATCTCCCTCCCTCAGCATGCTGGGAACATCCGGGAAGCAGCTCGTTGGATGGACGAAGCTCAGGCCCTGGACACAGCAGACCGTTTTATTAACTCCAAATGCGCCAAGTACCTGCTTAAAGCAGGTCTGGTCAAAGAAGCTGAGGAAATGTGCGCCAAATTCACGAGGGTAAGCGGAGTGTATTCATGCTTTACGTACATAAGCAGTTTTCTCTCTGGTAATAATGTTTATCCATTTTGTGTGTAACTTTTGTCTCAGGAGGGAGCGTCTGCAGTAGAGAATCTGAATGAGATGCAGTGTATGTGGTTCCAGACTGAATGTGCTCTGGCCTATAAATCTATGAAGAAATGTGGAGAAGCACTCAAAAAATGCCATGAGATTGAAAGGGTGAGTTTTTTTCTTTTTCTTTTTTTCTGCTTTATTTATATCATTGTTTTTGTGCGCTGATTTTACCTCCTCTGATTGTTTCCCTCTTTTTTTGGCTCTCTGTAACACATTCGTTCCTTACAGCACTTTGTAGAGATAACGGATGATCAGTTTGACTTCCATACGTACTGCATGCGGAAGATGACACTGCGTTCCTATGTGGACCTGCTTAAGCTGGAGGATGTGTTACGTATGCACCCATTCTACTTCAAAGCCTCACACACCGCCATCCAAATCTACCTCAACCTGCATGACAACCCACTAACGGATGACAGCAAGGAGCTACAGGCTGAAACTGGTAATATGACGGGCGGAAACTGTGGATCTCCATATTTCATCTTTTTTCTCTCTCCATGAATTATTATTGGTCACCCTTTATGTCTGTGGGTTTTGCAAATAATTAACCAATGAAAATTATTAAAAAGAGCTTGCAACTAAACCTCTAACTGGAACCTCAAACTCTTAATAAAACCTCATAACTTTGAGGTAAAAAATGTAATGCGATTCACTTACTGACTTAGATGTAGCCGTTCTAATGAAGGACAAAATGTGTATGTCAGACATTTGCTGGCCAACAACCTTGTGACTCCATTTGAGCTTGATTTTAATAAAATGTTAATAATTTAATGACACATGCAAGTGTCTGACCATATGTAAAGCCACAATATTAACTCACAACAGTGTTTCTTTCTTCTTCTTTTTTTTTTTTTTCTTTTTTACAAAAAAAAAGTGTTTTTTCCCATTTCCTGAAAAGCGGTTTTGGATTACAAGGTTTCCGCTCAACAGGGACAATATGTTTTATGTGTTATGTGTTTTCTTAAAAAGAAGTGTGCTTAATGTTGCTTGTTTTTCAAACAGGGAACCTGACTGACAAAGAACTGAAAAAGTTAAGGAATAAGCAACGGAGAGCACAGAAGAAAGCACAGCTGGAGGAGGAAAAAAAGAATGCAGAGAAAGAGAAACAGTTAAAGAACCAGAAGAAGAAAAAAGAGGATGATGACGAAGAGATCGGCGGCCCTAAAGAGGAACTCATACCAGAGAAACTGGCCAGGGTGTGTGTTTGCTTTTGAAAGAAATGTTTGTGAAAGTGGGGAATTCTGATGAGACCTGCAAATAGAAGACAAACATAATTCATGTCATTAGTAGGAACCTTAGGGGAAATTTGAAGCTTAAAAGCTGTTATTGTGCTTGGACAGAAACAGTTCTCTTTTGTTTTCCAGGTGGAGAATCCATTAGATGAAGCTGTAAAGTTTCTGACACCTTTGAAAAACCTGGTGAAGAATAAAATAGACACACACCTTCTGGCCTTTGAAATCTACTTTAGAAAAGGTATATACTTTACATCTCTGAACCACATTCTCATCTCCATTTGAACAATCTAATAATAAATAAATATATATATATATATATATATATATATATATATATATATATATATATATATATATATATAATTTATAAATATCTGATATTTAGTAGTCATATTTACGTCTGCATGTAATGAAAATTCACCTTATCTATTGTTATTGATCTTATTGTGAACAGTTCAACCATGCATATGATCCTTTTCTTTCCTTCTTTCTTTCTTTCTTTCTTTCTTTTTCTTTCTTTCTGACCTTGTAATTTATAATCAAAATATCATAATCTGTGAGATTTAAAGGATTAGTTCACTTTAAAATGAAAATTACCCCAAGATTTACTCACCCTATGACTTTCTACTTTCTGATGAACACAGAGTTAAATTAATAAATATCCTGACACGTCCAAGCTTTATAATGGCAATGAGCGGGACCAGTGAGTATGAAGCTCCAGAAAGTGCATCCATCCATTATAAATGTACTCCACACGGTGACACTTTCTTCGTAAGTTGAATATGGAAGGGGGTCTGGCGGAAGCTAGTTATTTTACTTTATAACATGTTAAATATGGATATTTTTCTCACCCAACGCATTGCTTCGCTTCAGAAGGCCTTCATTTACCCTCCCATTTTATTTATCCCCCATTTTATGATGGATGGATCCACTTTCTTCAGCTCATACTCGTTGGCCCCGCTCACTGCCATTATAAAGCTTGGATGCATCAGGATATTTATTAATATAACTCAGATTGTGTTCATCAGAAAGAAGAAAGTCATATACACCTAGGATGGCTTGATGGTAAGTAAGTCTTTTTAATGGTAATTTTTGTTTTAAAACTAACCTAACCTTTACCTTCTCTCTGGTGACGTATGACGCTCACTTTCAGATTTGCCTCCATCCAGTCAACAACTATATTACTTTTTTTCTTTTTCCAATTATATTTCACTCGGATATACATCACAGTACAGAAGAAATTATCTGCTGCTACTTCCATTACATTGCGACTTTAATAGTTGAATAATTTGAACATTCTTTGTGATCAATTTCCTCACAGAAAAGTTCCTGTTAATGCTGCAGTCGGTGAAGAGGGCCAATGCAATAGACCCAGACCACCCTTGGCTTCACCAGTGTCTAGTGCGCTTCTTTAAAGGAGGTGAGTGAACCCAGAGTGCTCTTAGTTTGGTTTTATCAATTGGTCTTATTTGTTGCTTTTGACACCATATTCGCCTCCATGTGTTGTAATTGGTTCTGTTGTAAAGTTTGGTCAGTAATGTGTTCATATTAATTGGCTAACAGTGTCTGAAAGTAAAGATCTAGCAGAATCGGTCAGCATGGTGCTCAAGCAGGAAATCTTCAGGCTGTTTGGGGAAAGTAATGCTAAGAGCTTCAATCAGGCCTTCCTCAGCAAGCACTCCAGTTCCATCCCTCATCGAGTAGCAGGTGCACATGCTCAACCCGTTTTTTTAAATTTCTTTTTAAATACTATTTTTCTTTTCCATAATGCATTTTCACCTATTTTTTTCCTTTACAGCTGCCAAAATGATGTTCTGCTTAGACCCTTCAACACAGAAGAAGGCAGTGGAACTGGCTATAGCACTTGATGAATCACTGAACAACAGAAGTATTCAGGTACATAGTAGACTACATGACCGTAAGAGGATTTTACTAGCTGGTTAATGTACAAAAAGTGACAAGAATGGACACATTTGGGTAAATGTTGTAAAACTACTTTTTAAAAGGAATGTGTTTCAGATTTATCCACACTGACAAATTTAACCGTTAAATTTGTATATAGCACAGGAATTGAAGACCTGGATATATATCCGTTTTGCGGAGACACATTTATGTGGCCGAGTGTAAATGGAACAGTTTTAACAAATCAGATAGCTATCCGATCAGTTAAAAACACATGAAGTGACCAGGTGTAAACAAGCCCTATATTATAGCCATACTACTTTATTTTCTTGCAGATCTGTACAGAGGTTTTGGAAAGCCTGCGTGATGGCAGTCTTGGAGAGGCTAAAGAAACGGCCGAGTTATACCGAGCAGAGTGTCATAAGATCTACCCCTATACGCTGGCCTTCATGCCCCCAGGCTACGAGGAAAACATGAAGATTGCGGTCAATGGAGACGTCTCCACGGAAACTGAAGAGCTGGCCAATGATATGTGAACAGTCGAAGAGGGTGAAGGACTGAGGGAGGAGGAGGTGGAATGGGAAGCGCTGAGGCACCGCCACTGTCGAACACCCAAGACGGTTGCCATTGACTGTTGCGGTTCTTTGAGGAACTTCCTGCGATCTTCTGCACCCCCAGAAATTGCAGTTAGGACTGACAGACAATGACTGTGTTTTGGAGTGGAGGAAGAGGAGGAGGGGTGTGGAGGGAGAGATGAGAATAAAACACCCATTTTACTTTTTTAACCTTGCTGATGACTACTCTCTAACTAAAAACTAGTCAAACATGCATCCCATTTTGAAATACAGTATGTCTGAATGCAAACTTTGTGCAATGGCGAGAGCAAATCCCATAGTCAACACACCAAGCAAGAGAAACGCACTCAAACCCATCTTTCCCCTGTTTTAAAGAGTAATTTATATGAAAAATAAAAGCTTAAAAAGGATATTGCTTTTTGTGCAGAAGATCTGATTTCAAGTGGTGGCTGAATCATCTGAAGTTGGACATGGTTTTGGGGGCAGGCTCGGTGTGGACAAGAAGTGATGTCGTAATGAGGAAGCAGCATGTGTAGATGTTCCTTATTGCATTTTTTGGGTGTCGATGGGGAAAAAAAAAAAAAAAAAAAAAAAAAAAAAAACTTGATAATGACAGCAAACCGTTATCAAGAGCCCTTTCCCCCTCTGCTCTCTGTTCCAGCTTACCTCATTTTATCACTGTCTGATCCAATTGGGTTACAGAGTTCAGAGAAGAGTTTGTTGTATGATATAGATTTTTTTTTTTTGTAATAAAAAAAAAAAAATCAAAATGTGAGCACATTTAGCACCATCTCATTGACATTGGTAGGGTCTTTAAAGTATTTTATTGGCTCTTCAAAGTGTTTAAAAATGAAGTACACTTTGTCTCACACACACACACACCCCTTTTTCTTTCACTAGATACATTTTAAGCTCATGAGAGGGATATGAAAAACTGTGGGCTGTTTTTGGTTTCTGTCTAAGCTGGATGTCAGACTTCCCTTTTAACAACGGTTCTTACCCATTTTATTATGCATAATTACCTAAATGAATTCATGAATAAAAACGAATAATCGTGTGTATTATATTGCAAAAAGACAAAAGTTTTCTTTAATGACCTGCTTTGATGTCTTACAAAGGTGGGCTTAGAAAACGAGTTCAAGTTTCTCTTTTATTTGAGGGGAAGTTGTAATCAGTAACCATCAGTCATGGGCATGTGAGGAGTGCTCACTGGAGCACTCTGAACTTTAAGCCTCCTTTAATATCCACTTCGCGTTTATTTTTCGCCACGGGAACGGTAACGTTAGATGGATTCGTCCTTTGAGAGCTCCAGCTCATCGAACGGTATGCCGGTGCGCTGCTGTCGTACCTGTAAGATTATTGTGATCGGAGATGCCGGTGTCGGTAAGACCTGTCTGACACACCGCTTCTGCACCGGACTGTTTCCCAGCAGAACGGAGGCGACAATTGGTGTGGATTTTCGTGAGAAAGTTCTTGAGATAGAAGGCGAGAAAGTCAAAGTAAGAATTTAGTAATATCAGTTTTACTGTATTTTTGATTAATTTTAAACCATGTCATTTTGGAGCAGATTACAAAATGTTGCTTGGATGCATAAATCTAGTGCTTTTAGGCAGTGCAATAAAACCTCCGCAGTTTCGCGTAATCTCAACATCTCTTGTTTGGAAAAGTTTTGCACGTTTTAGTGGAATATAATTTTTCATATGTATCACAATCAGCATACGACTCCTTATTATGCTTTTGAATCGCTCTAAGTCAGACATTCTGACACCTCATCGTGATTTGATATAATTTGTGAAGTAAATAATTAGGATTTACCGGATCTGTTTATCGGATTCAATAACCAAGACGTACATTCTTTACTTCTTCTTTAATTTCTTAAGTGGTAGGAGATTTATTGCTTGTGAATCCCATGAAGGAACAGCAGTAGAACGCGGGATTTCACCGTGTTGTTGAGATCTCACTCTCTAAATGAGGAATTTGACCTTTTGAGAAGAGTCATATGCCACAAATATTAAATAACAATTGCATTAATAATGAACATTTACTTTACACTACTTGTACGTTTTTCAAGCTCTGTATATGTTTATGTACACTCTGAAAAACAACCCAAGTTGGGTTGAAAATGGACAAACCCAGCGGTTGGGTTAAATGCTGGGCAGCTTTATTTAACTCAACTATTGTTTAAAAATTACTGTTTGGCTGGCTTAAAATAAACCCAAAGTGGAAATTAAAAAAGACACATTTACTAGAGGCAACAATAATAATCAAAAAGTTAACATTTATTAATAAGAAATTTAATAAATGTTTATTATTAATTAAACATATTAATAAATGTTCATTTATTAAACATATTAATAAATGTTCATTTCCAACATATATTTTGGGTTCATTTTAAGCAAGCAATACAGTATTTTTTAAACAATAGTTGAGTTAAATAAAACTAGCATTAAAACAACCCATTTTCTGGGTTTGTCCATTTTCAACTCAACTTGGGTTGTTTTTAAACCCAGCATTTGTGTAGTAAAAAAATGAATACCATCAGGTCAGGCAGATATAACTCAAGTTTAAATTTTTAATGTTTCTGTAACTCAATTGTTATACCAAGCAATGGCAAGTTTATTAAGTCATGAGTAAAAATCTGTATAATAGTAGCCTATATGTGAACAAAAATATAAATCTTGTCCTTTTCCATCTCACTTTAGGTACAGCTTTGGGACACGGCTGGTCAGGAGCGTTTTCGTAAAAGCATGGTGCAGCACTACTATCGCAATGTGCACGGGATTGTCTTTGTGTTTGATGTCACTAACCCCATTAGTTTCCGCAATCTGCCAATGTGGATGGATGAGTGCCGTCAGCACTCTCTTGGGCCAGATATACCCCGGGCCCTTGTTTGCAACAAGGCCGATCTGATCACTTCGACGATTACATCTGTGTTAATCGAGCAGGCTCGTCATTTGGCCGAAGTCCATGGAATGTCTTTTTATCTTGCTTCAGCCAAAGGTTGCAAAGGGGACCAGGTGGACAGCATCTTTGTGACATTGGCAAAGAGTCTGAAAAGCCAGAGAAGCCAGAGTGTGAACGAATGTGTGTTACAGTGCAGATCTGAGAGCTTCACAATCCCAGCCAAAGTTATAATAGCGCAAGAGAGCAAGAAGAAATGGGCCTGCATCTGCTAACAGACAGATGTACGCAAGAGTGGTGTGCTTATTTCAGTATGTCCACTAACAGGGACAAGAGTAAATAGCAATTGTGTCCTTTGAGAATCACAAGTCTGTGGTCAGAAAGAGAGAGAGAGAAAAAAATCTTTAAACTTTCTGTAGTCAAAGCAACTTGTCAATAATTATGTTGGCCATTATATAAATGAGGAATTATGAAGGAATTCCTCCAGCATGGAGCCTTCTACAGAGAAGTGTAACACTGCTAGTCTAAATGACTTCAACTCTAAACCTGGAGATTTCAAAAACTGCAAAAAGGACTAGTTGTGACTTCACAGGTTAAAAAAAGATAGCTTTTGGTTGTATAAAAGTTTTTGTAGTCTCTGACAAATGATTCTTCTCTTATTTGTTCTTGCTGCTTTGTGCTGTCCCATATATGTGTCTAAGGCTACTGACTAACCATGTAACCGTATAACACAATTTAAATATATGACACATTTTAAATATATTTAACAGCAAAGTTGTTTTTATGATTCAATAAAAAAGAAGTACATTGTCTCATAGTTCATATTTTTCAGCATTCTGAAAGTTACTTCTACAATCCTGTCACACATTGACTTATACCTGCAAAAATGAACAGATTCTGGAATTGAAGCAGCAACACAAGATTCATTGACACCCTCATGTGGCTGTTAGAGGAAACTGATTCGGCTTGCTTAAGTTTAGAAAAAAAAAAGGTTTATTTACATTTTTGGCTATTACAAAGTTTGGTTTGTTGATTATCGGACTATGGCCATTAGCTTTGCTGCAGCTGTCAAATAGTCAAATTTAATAATTGTATAGATTACAAATAGTAGGCTATGTGTGTATGTCTTTGTTGTCTTTATGAAATACTGTACAAAATTTTAATTCTAAAATTTGCATTTACTTTAAGAATACTGCCTGTGCATTTGTTTTTAGCCTACTGTCTAAATACTATTTAAGTTTCAGATCACAGCATCAGATGTGGAGAAAAGAGCTTCCTGTCCACTGTCTCAACCAGTATAGGCCTATAAAACAAAACTTTATAGATTCAACTTTATTTATTTGGTATTTCAACAATAAGAGTAGCCGATTTCAAATTACAGTGATATCATTCTCTCTCTAAATGGCGTGTGTACAGGAAAAAAGGGTTATCTCTATAATATTAAAACTGTTCTAATACTTCATTGCCTTACATTCTGCATCTGGTAAACACTTCAGACCACACCAACATGCAGAAACTGGTCCACTATAACTAAATTCAAACCAAATCACGCTATATGTGCATGCTGTGTACAACATTAAAGGGATAGTTCACCCAAAAATGATTGACTTCCATGGGGCCCATCAACTGTTTGGTTACCGACATTCTTCAAAATATCTTCTTTTGTGTTCAACAGAAGAAAGAAATTCATACAGGTTTGGAACAACCTAAGAGTGAGTAAATGATGACAGAATTTTCATTTTTGGGTGAACTATCACTTTAAAAGCCCTCAGTGAAGCAAAGCCTCGATCACTTTGCCATAATTAAGTTTTAGTAAAATGTTTGCCATTTTTCTGCATACGCCACAAGGAGGCATGATAGCAGTAAAGTAGGAAGCGGTGAGCTGAGAGAAGCTCAAATACATGTGTTGTAAAACTAATAAATAAGCTATTACAGAAAAAGACAGCAGAAATACTGCAGTAACAACATTTTTTCCACACGTTTGTTTTTCTGTTATGGTGGGGAGTTTCTATTGGTTTTTATTGTTTTTATACCCTGATTTTTTTTTATATAGCCTCGTGAGTTTGAAAGCATTTTCCATAAACTTCTTGAAATTTAGATATTTTCACTTAATGTGATAGAATGAATTCGCTCTTTATTGCATTGTTTTGTAATGACGTCCTGCCTCTTTCATCACATCTCACACTGAGACTGTGAAGGATATACAAAAGCAGTGAAGTGGAGGGAGTGAGTGTGCTGCACACGAGACACCAGAGAGATTTACCCAGCACTGTATTTTTTTTTAATGGCATAGCACAAGGAACATAAGAAAGAGTATCTGAGACTGAACTTTTAATCTAGGGAATGAAACTATACACATTTCATGTTAAACGCCATTACATCAGCGTGTGATGCTCATGGAAAAGTCAGCGGTGCTCTTTGCTGTATTTTGGACATCATAGGCCACGAATGAATATCACAAAGAATTTAAAAAAAGTTAACTGAACAAACTAAATACACTGACTGAATTTCTTTCCAAGTGTACCTGAAAACTGAAGAGGGAATGCTGGTCATTTTGTTTGCAGCAACAATGCTCTTTGCGCAGGACCTCGCTGTGGCCGAGCCGAAGACGAAATGTTCATCCAGGTGTGATGTGAGTAAATGTCCGAGCCCGAGCTGTCCGAGCGGGTATGTGCCCGACCACTGCAACTGCTGTCTTGTGTGCAGCCTTGGCGAGGGAGCGTCGTGCGGTCGGAAGGATGATGCTCCGTGTGGCGACGGGCTAGAATGTAAATTTCCAGCCAGTAAGCGACTCTCCAAAGGCGTTTGCCAGTGTAAGGCAACTCACAGAGTGTGTGGCAGCGACGGAAAGACCTACGGTAATGTGTGCAAGATGAGGGCAGCCGCGCGTAAAGCGCAACAGCGAGGGCTTTCCATGATTACCCAAACGCACAAGGGTTCATGTGGGCCATCAAGCTCAGGTCAGTCACTGATAAGTTCACCTACTTATTTTTCCTCTTGATTTTTCTATTTCTGTTAAATTATACTGTCAGAATTGGTGCTGTGCAGTTCATCTGGACTAGCAAGTTGTCAATTATGTTCACTATCAGCGCCACTATTAACACTGTACCTTGGCACCATGGTACCATGGCACTTAAAGGGTTAGTTCACCCAAAAATGAAATTTCTGTCAATAATTACTCACCCTCATGTCGTTCCACACCCGTAAGACCTTCGTTTATCTTCGGAACACAAATTAAGATATTTTTGATGAAATTCGAGAGCTCCATAGAGAGCAATTTAAGCACAAATTTCAAGGTCCAGAAAGTTACTAAAGACATCGTTAAAATAGTCAAACTACTAAACTACTAAAATAGTTTGTTTTGTTTCTGAGCACAACAAGTATCCTCCTCACTTCATAAAATTAAGGGTTTCAACAGTCACGTTGACTATTTTAACAATGTCTTTACTACCTTTCTGGACCTTAAAAAGTGGTAGTTAAATTGCTGTCGGGGGATAAAAAAATCTCTAGGATTTCATCAAAAATATCTTAATTTGTGTTCTGAAGATGAATGAAGGTCTTACGGGTGTGGAACGACTTGAGAGTGAGTAATTAATAACCCTTTAACTGTTATTCGTCAGCTATAACTCTATTTGTATGAAAGTGTTAGTTAAACGGCTGCTTGAATTTCATAAATGCATTGCATTTGACAGTATTTCCTGTCTTAAAGTTGCAATAGTTTCCAAAGGTTTGGCAAATATGTTTAAATGATGTACACTCACATTAAGGGAACACTCAGTGGCATACATAGGTTCTCCCTATCATGGTGGTTGCCATGTTGAGATTATATGACGAGCTGAATAGTAGCTATCTCTTTTCCACCCTAATTTCTGAATAGTAGAAACCCCCTTGTTATTGGACCTTTTTGAATGTGGGGTTATACAACAATGGGTGACAAATGCACCTGCAAAATGGCATCACAATGTCACCAATAACTGAAAACTTTTGACTGATACTTCATGTATGTCGATAATACCACTGTTGTATTGACTGGCGAAATAAACAAACAATGACTTGTGAGTGGAACATAATAGTCAGTCAGCTGTAGCACTGTTGCTATATCTCCACTAAATTTGGCTTCCTGTGTGATGTCTGATTTTGTCTGATTGGAATGCCTACTAAGTAGAAACACCAGTGTGATTTTGGATGTTTAGTGAGATGTCAACAGTTCTTAGTTCTTCTTCCTATTCAAGTGTGGTCTGTAGTTATTTTACTCAGGGCCAGAGAACATAAACACCATCCAAAAGCAGCTTTAACCTTTTTTATACTTAAGTGCAAAAAAATGTTTATAGATTCTAGCTCTGGAATAGAGGATACAATCTAGGCTGAATACCATCTGCGTCCAGAATGTGAGGGAAGTATTAAATGTGACACACCTAGTCACAGATGAGTGATCTAAATTATTACAATGGATGTCTTATATCTATTCTATTATGTGCTCTGTGGGACATCAGATAGAACAAACAGAACATTTGGTCACTGTGATTTTGTAAGTAAGACATGTTGCTGGATCAACATATTATGTTGATTCTGGAAGAACATTCCAGTCCAAAAATTTAATCCTAACCCTATCCTTACCCCTAAATCTAACCCTACCCATAATTTATCCCTTAAATCAGAGGGAAATGATGAATTACACTAATGTAGAAGCACCTAACCCTGGTTGTAAGCCTAAACTAGACATAAAACTGTAAACTTGTCCCTCAAATCTGATTGGTTGTTTGAAATGTTGTTCCAGGAACATGTTGTACTTGGTGAAATCACGTAAACCTAGAAGATTTAGTTGTGAGCAGCACTTTAGAGGCTGCTTATAGTTAAGTGAGAGATTAAGTTAATGAAGCCTAAATATGTTTGTCTTTCATAGATCTGGGCCTGCAGTATATTCAGAGGAAATTCCTGTATCAGTGATTTCTCACTTAAAA
Source organism: Elopichthys bambusa (assembly GCA_037101425.1). Lineage (NCBI taxonomy): Eukaryota > Metazoa > Chordata > Actinopteri > Cypriniformes > Xenocyprididae > Elopichthys > Elopichthys bambusa. Next base: position 27,605,808 of record CM074436.1, read on the forward strand.
ACACACTACCTGTCAAAAGTTTGGAATATTTAAGTTATAATAGTTTAATGTTTTCAAAAGAAGATTACATTTTAAAGATTACATCTTTATTATTATTAATAATTTTAATTATGTTCATTATATTTTAATTATGGTGCTTATAATTTTGTGGAAACTGTGATAAACTACTATTAAGAAGTTTTGGGTAAATAAAATTTAAAAAAGAAAAGAAATTAATACTTTTATTCAGCAAGGGTGCATTAAATTAATAAAAAAATGACAGTAAAGACATTTATATTGTTACAAAAGATTTCCATTTTAATGAAATTCTGTTCTTTTTACATTTCCTAAAAACATCACATTTTCAGGAAAAAATATTAAGCAACAAAAATTGTTTTCAACATGGATGATAATAATAATAGAGAACCAATAATAACTGATAAAAGTGAGCACCAAATCAGCAAATTAGCTTTAACATCACAAGAATAATGAACATTTTACAATATATTTAAATAGAAAACAGTTATTTAAATTGTAATAATATTTTACAATATTACTGTTTTTTATTTTATTTTTGATCAAATAAATGCATAGGCCTACTTTGTAAACATAAGAGACTTCTTTCAAAAACATACTTTTGATCAGTATAGTGTATTAATTACACCATACAAATTTTGGTTGCCACTTATTCTGCTGATACAATATAAATTCTGTGAGAAAGATTTGCTTAAATATTAATTTAGTGCACAATTACACTTGTATATCTAGGCGATTTACCAAAAACAAAGTATTGCTAAGATATTAGTCTTATTATTAGTCTTCATATCATGTCATTGACGTGAATGATTCTTCCTGCTAGTATAGGTGCTGCACATCTGAACAGCCCAAGGTATAAGTTTAACTTCATTGCTGATGTTGTGGAGAAGATTGCCCCTGCTGTGGTACACGTCGAGCTCTTCCTCAAGTAAATACAATTCTGGTCTTCTATATATTTGTCATTTTTGCATTGATTGATATCTCACTGATTGATACCTCTATACCTCACTGATAGTTGATTTGGTATAATTTCGTTATGTTCTGTAGTGATCACAGTCACATATTTTAGGTCAGTTTTATTTTCAAGCAATACTAGAATATAATTGTAACATTTTCACACTTCATGCGATAACCACTGTTTTCAATGTTTGTGTCCAGCCATCCGCTCTTTGGTCGCCATGTACCTTTGTCAAGCGGTTCTGGATTCATAATGACGCAGGCAGGTCTGATTGTGACCAATGCACATGTGGTAGCTAGTAGTGCAACAGTAACAGGACGCCAGCATCTACGAGTTCAGCTACATGATGGCCAAACCTATGAGGCCTCCATCAGAGACATCGACAAGAAGTCTGACATCGCAACTATCAAAATTAATCCAAAGGTGATGACCCTTAACTATGAAAGCTTGTTTCAGGCTCTGAATAAAAAATTAAAAATTGCGACTTTTTATCTCACAATCCTGACCTTTTTGGGATATAAACTTGCAATTGCAAGAAAAAAGTCAGAATTGCGGGATATAAACTCGGAATTTTGACTTTATAACTCGAAATTTCGAGTTTATATCTCACAATTCTGTAAACTCGCAATTGTGAGGAAAAAAGTTAGAATTGTGAGATAAAAAGTCGCAATTATCTTTTAATTTTTTATTCTGTGGCGAAAAGTTTCCATACTTAACTTTCCGCTCTTTTTTTATTGCCACATATTTTGATAATCATAAATTAGGTATCATTTGAAATAAAAAAAATTCATCCTGTGAAATGGTACATTAAAACCTTTTAGGGCTTCTCCCTCTAGTGGGCATTGTTTCAAAATGTATTTACAATTTACAATTATATTACAAAACTGTTTTGTGATAGAAGTTGTGACGAAAAAAAGTTACAGCATAATGCATCAAAAAGAATAGATGGAATGTTGGTGACACCCAGTGGCTATTTTTGGTATAGCGTCTAAACAAAATCTAGTAGGAACTTTCATATTTGTGATATCAACTTCAAATTTGGAACACAACTCTTTTATACATATAGCTTTAATTTTATAGCAATTTTAAAATAAAAATATTTTGTAAAATGTTTAGTACAGTACATTTGTTTTACAGTAAACCTAAACTTTACATACTTTAATTTTTTTAAGTGCTTCAGCAATAATCTGTTGAGTGTTTTCTTTAAAAAGAGACCAACCTTTGTTCTTTGTTCTGGGAGAGTCCTTTATTCCTTGTTTTCCCTTTATTTTTTAATATTTTATATTGTGTTTTCATGGCCTTCTTTTTGTAAATGTGGAACTGTTACAATTGCTGGTTGTAAGTACATATGATGAGAAAGATATAAGTATAACAGGCTTTAATAAATCCAAAGGGCGGTTCACAGGAGAGACAACCACACAATATACAAACGATACCGGACAACACTGAACAGGAAACACAGGGCTTATATACACAGGGATTCAAGGAGGGTGAATGAACACAGCTGAATGTGATGATTGGGGTGATCAGTAACCATGGAGACAAACTAGTGGTGGGAATTGGAACAACACAAGTCCAAAACAGAGTGCACATGTAACAGGAACAAGGCCTTGAGGCTGAAAAAGTTTAATCCTCAACCTTTCTTGCTGTCATCATACATTTTTCATTACAGTGCAGTTTCCCAACACAAAGCCTATTAGCCAGTAGTCCAGAGTTTGTCTTTCAGAAACTTTCAAAGTATAAAACTCAGCACAAATCATCCAAAAATGGCAACACATTTGACTATTAAATCCCATGTTTATGACTCCAAAGGCAGATGGTTTATATCACACAATCTGCTTCATCTAGACACACTTGGACATGTTAACTATAGCACATGTTGACCTACATTTGTGTGTGGGAATTTAGGTGTTGTGTTGTAAGAGGTATTTTGTTTCCTGATGCATATGGATCTGATTATGGAGATGCGTAAACGGTCTAGTGCAGTATTTCTGTAGTACATTTTTGATTTAGACTATCAAAGAGAAACTATTCAGAGTACAGACTGGTTTGGAAACAAAAATTGAAGAATGTTCCCATGTCAGAGAGTCTGGAACGCTTGCAGATATTTCTTGTCTGTTTATAGTAGTTGATGTCATTTCCTCTGCAGCCTTAGACTTGTTCTACACTGACTGCACCCGATTCTATAATTTGTTTTACAAATTATGTTCAAATGTTTTTGCCAGTAATGAAATAAGACCAGTTTTATCAGGTAGTGTTATCAATTAACAATATTACATAAGTCTGGGTGCTGTTGTTCATATCAGCATCCCAGCCGGTGTTCTGATGATTTGTGTTACCTGCAGTTAAAACAGTCATTTTTCAAGTTTAGTAGATTGCTTTGTGAGGCATAAAAGATGTGGTAGGACAGCGTGAAGTGTGTAAAAAAAAAAAAAAAAAAAAAAAATGTGAGTAGCACATCTTGACAGTAAAATAATTCATCAGAATGTGCCATTGAAACAACAACTGACATTATTTCAACTACATTTCAAAATTGAATGTTGATAGCTGTGATTCGGGGCAAGGCTGCACCTAATCACAGCCGTGCTGCTTTTCAGACCAACTGGATGATTTAAGTGTGATATACAATAATTCAATAAAAAAAGAAGTTAATGTAGTGGTGTTTCATTCCTTAGCAAATCTGTGTTTTTAAACAAACAGAAAGCATATTGACTGAATCACATTTCAGTTGATTTAATTTGCATGAATTGTTCTGTTTGTCTCCAGAAAAAATTACCAGTGTTGTCACTGGGTCAGTCTGCTGACCTGAGGCCTGGTGAGTTTGTGGTTGCCATTGGCAGCCCATTTGCTCTTCAGAACACAGTCACAACAGGCATCGTCAGCACAACACAGAGAGATGGAAAAGAGCTCGGCATCCAAGACTCTGATATGGACTACATCCAGACTGATGCTATCATCAATGTAAGACAAAAGAGAATTATGTTTTTAAGGTACAACAACTGTTTGATGGATGTTTTACCTGAATTTAATTGTTTCTCTCTCTTTCATCCTCAATTGGAAGTATGGAAACTCAGGAGGTCCACTTGTCAATCTAGTGAGTGTGAATGGAGTAGAGGACACTGGTTAGATACATTTAATATTGCTATATTTTTACATAATATTTTTGTCTTGTTAGGATGGTGAGGTAATCGGAATAAACACACTTAAAGTTACTGCAGGGATCTCTTTTGCCATTCCATCAGACCGAATCAACAAGTTCCTTGATGAATCCAATGATAAACAGAAGAGAGGTAAGCAATTCAGCAGAAAGATAGGGAATTGCAAAATGAATTCATCAACACAAATGTTAGCCCACAGAAATCTGATATAGAAATAGATGTTCATTTTCATTCAGTTCTGTGGATTAATCAGAGAATAGTTGTTTGTGAGTCCCACCTATTAAGTTACGTTCTGCCAACTGTAACAAAATGGCTACAAAACACACAATATGCATGAAACAGCCTGTCCATTACATCCTTGGTGTCATTTACTTTGATTTCAGTCAAACAAAGGGTAGTCAGGACAAACTTCACGCAGTCTCAAACTGTGAAGACTGCCTCAGGTGAGGTAATTGCTAGCAAATTTCACTTTGCTAGCTAGCTGCTAGTCATCTTGCCGGCCTGATGACATCAAACATGCAATCTTTTACAATTTAACTGGTCCATCATACCATTAAATTACTTTGTGAGAGGAGTTTAAGGTACAGTATATGTACCATATTGTAGATGTTTAGCTGGATTAGGTTAACTGTTAATCAAACATACTGTGAAACTGCTATGCATGAATTTGTCCCAGTAACCTGCTAGTAGCTAACTGCAAGTCAATATAACTCTTTGCTTCAGTGTTTAACGAAAATCGCTAACAAAAAAAAAAAAAAAAAAACAGCCTTTATTTTGTTCAGTTTCACATTGCAATGCAAATATTTCAAACTCATGTTTGTAAATAACACTCAATATGGGTTACTACAGTTATCTGATGGTACTTTTTAAGTCCTCCTGGAAAGTTTGTATTTATGAGTTGGGAAGTCGTAATTATGACGGCATGTGCGTTCAAATCACTTTGGTTGGAGAAAGATGGTGATGTACCAATTCTACAAAAAACTCTATGACCACAAAATGATGAATAAAGAATGCGCATCAGGTGTTTTTCTGTTGCTATTGCATTTTTGAAGGTGCTGTAAACTGAATTGTTATATATTATATTGTAATAATACAATACTGTCCTATTTTGTACATGCAACTATAGTTTCGTTGTAAATGTTGTAAAAAAAAAAAAAAATTCTATATTATCCACAAATTTACCGTCAATACAGACCCTGCATCCCTGGCGTTTGCCCTACTTTCACACTGTCATGCCCCCAACTCGAAAATGAATGCAGGGCTCAAAGAAAATCCAAAATTTCCCAATCGTATTTACTTTGTGGTGCAATTCATGTGCTTTTAACTCATAAACACAATCTTTCCCGGCATGACTTAAATTCACTATGAAATTGTACAAATATCTAAAACTAATAATTTGTCTTTCAGATATAAAAGGCCCCAAGAAAAGGTTTATTGGAATCAAAATGGTCACTTTAACAGAGAAGTATGTTATGTCAGTCAGCAACATTGTTTTTTGTTTTTAATAGGATCCTTTACATTTATTAGTGTCAGGTGCAATCAGTAAGCTTTCTGAAAGGAGAAATCTCTGTCTGCATCCCTTTTCTATCAGATCTCATTATTTATTTATTAGGGCCCTAGCACCAATGGTGTGAGGACCTTATTGTAATTGCCCGGCCAATTCTTCTTCTTCTCTGAAATGAATCACATTTTTGAGGGCCTAAACATGCTCGAAAACTCAAGAAACTTTGCACACACATCAGAAGTGTTGAAAATTTACGTCTGATATGGGTTTCAGAATTAGGTGTGGCAAAATGGTTCGATAGCGCCAACTACAAAATTTCAAGTAAGCGCCCTTCGTGCTACGTTTCACGTACAGTTATGAAATTCGGTAGACAGATGTAACAGCCCAATCCCTACAAAAAAGTCCTTGGGCAAACCCAACAGGAAGTGAGATATTTTGAATTTTCTCTGCAAAATTTTGGCAGTTTTTGCCATTTCCAGACGTTGTACTTTAACGAACTCCTCCTAGAGCTTTAATCAGATCAACATCATATTTGGTCAGTCTAATCTAAAGGCATTTGAGACGTTAAATTGTGAAGATCTAGAGTAGTGTTTCTCAACGGGGCATTCAGAGAACAACGGGGGGCGTTGGACTGCTCGTTTTAAATACTCCGTATTCTATATGTGCCGTTCAGCTTGACCACCGCTCAAACTGGCCCTGCCAATTTTTTTCGTCGATACTGAAACGGGAGTGAAGTACAAATCCTAGTTTACATAATAAATGATAGTTCAGCATCCAAATACATTGCTAATATGGAAACATTTGAATTCGTGCCGAACGAGGGAGGTGGGCTGCGTGAGAACACCGGTTTGTACTTTCAGTTTAGCTTCAAATGAATTCTGGCTTGTTTATAGCTACTTATAAGTTTTTATTCTCGTTCTATATATGTATATTATATATATTTAGCATTCTTATGCTTGGCTTGACTTGGTTTGATCGCGTCAATTAAAAAAAGAAGAAGAAAAAAAGGGTCGCTCTTAAAAAATGTTTTTGACAGCCACTCCTTTATATGTTGCTTATTAGTGGTTCAACGGATCACAAAACTCACGGTTCGGATCATATCACGGTTATTAAGTCACGGATCGGATCATTTTTCGGATCAGCACAAAAAATATATATATACAATTGTGGGGTTGGGGGTAACTTTGCATTTATTACTTAGCCCAATTTAACTACTCCGATACCACAGCAGAAACTACTAGCCTACTACTAATAATAGAAACTACTATTATTAAAGGCAAGTGAACAGATTGTAAAAAGAACAAATACTGTACACAAATTATAAGCATAGATAAATACAACATAAAGTTACAAATAAAGTATAAGGTCTAACTGTAGTATTAATTTTCGTGTACAGAAATGTTATAAATGTAAAATGATACTGTTCACTGTATAAATTTAATATAGATTAATCTTTGTTAAAGCTGTGTTTTGTTGTTTGATTTACATGACAGACAACAGCAGGTATTTATAGGTTGCTGTCACTTTAAGAGTAAGACCCCATGCACGCACACATCCGACAGATACACATCCGAATACTCACCTCCTTCACTTGACATAACCGAATGTGTTTACGAGAGGGGTATTTTGACTGACATAATGCGTTGTTTGTGTCCATCCAAGTGCATTGAGGACGCAAAAGAGAAATCAATTTGGAGTTTGCAAACTATCTGAAACGCGTCTCTCTCTCTCTCTCTCTCTCTCTCTGTGTGTGTGTGTGTGCGCGCGCGAGCCTTGTATAATGTGCGTCTGTGCGCACCGATAACAGCGTGGCGTTATCTCTTTTGCCTCTTCTAGCGCTGGAATGGTTTTATATCTATGTAATGTGTAAACTAGCAAGACAAAACACGTGCAAATGATAACCTTTCACGGTTAAACTTGCAATTGATCCGCGAATCACAAATTAAGCCCTGCCACTGTTCAGTGAAATCAAATCTGTTATTTGGCTCTTAGTCACATGCTTGAAAGCTGCAGTCCGTAACTTTTGGCGCTCTAGCGGTAAGGGACCTGGATAATGGATAGGGGGCGCTGGCCCAAAAAAGGTTGAGAACCACTGATCTAGAGTTTTCCCTGAAGGGCGTGTCCATGGCGGAAATTTAATGGCTGCATCCGAAAACCTAGGCAGCTGACTTGTTGCCTTGCTGCCTTGTCAGGCAATGACTTGTAAGCCAGCGTTTGTGCATGAAGGCACCTCACGAAACTGATTGCAGGCAGACTTCTGAGGCAGCGTAACAGTTTAATGATCTACAGCAAAACAGCGTGAGCTTTGGTGAGAACTAAACAAATATTTAATTACTACAGCAGTAATTTCTCGCTAGAAATGACATCAAAAGTGGAAAATGTTGGTCAAAAACGTACATTTACACACAAACTGAACAGCAAACGCAACTTTCGGACGCCATCTTTATTTTTTTTTTAGCTCAACTGTCACAGAATGGAACACACAGGATTGTGGGATATCAAAGGCAGTGAAGGATACATCTGTGCTGCCTTCAAACATCGATCAGTGCGATCAGATGAAGGTATCTCAGGAGACAGGAAGTGAAGCTAACATTGGATTCGGACGTGCCTTGATGCCTTCCTACCTTGAAATGTGTCATCCAAAGGCAGCATTTTACAGTTTTCGGATGTAGCCATTGTTTCGCCATGAAACAGGAAGTTGTTGTAACTTGGGTATACAATGTTGGATCTGCCCCAAACTTCACATGTTTTATTAGAGTCCTGGCCTGAAGACATCTACATGTTAATATTCAGTTACAGTCATAGCACCACCTGTCGGCAACAGGAAATGACATGTTTTACACTGTGATTAACTCCTCGTAACTCCCAGAGATTTAATGAGAACCACATCACATATGGTCAGTCTAATCTTAAGGCTTTGGCCACGTTAAATTGCAAAGATCTTGAGTTTTCGTTGGAGGGCGTGTCCGTGGCGACTGACAATGTCAGATTTTTCGCTATGAAAAAGGAAGCTGTTGTAACTCAGGCATACAATGTCCGATCTGTCCCAAACTTCACATGTGTAATAAGAGTCCTGGTCTAAAGACATCTACATGCCAATATTCAGTTAGTCATAGTGTCACCTGCTGGCAACAGGAAATGGTATGCTTTACACTGTAATTCACTCCCAGAAACACATTTCAATATGCCACAAGGTGCCAAACATACTAGAAACACGTTAAATCATGCAACACTTGGCTAAGTGCTAATGTATGCAATTAACGCCACGAAACAGGAAGTTGTAGTAACTCAGGCAAATAATGTCCGATCTGCTCCAAACTTCACATGTTTGGCAGCTGGAAGTGTGGCACTTTGAAATGACTTGGCCATAATTCTCCTGTATTCACTCGTTTACATGCATGTCGCACACTGTTCACTGTTTTCCTGATGCCAGCGGGTGTCGGTGAGACCGGGTGCGAGGGCCCTTTCATCACTGCTTGCAGCTTTATTTATTTTGTATTTCTCTTCTTTTCCCTTAGCATTGTCCAGGGGTTAAAATGGCACAATCCAGACTTTCCAGATATTGGCAGTGGAATTCTTGTCCATGAAGTTGTCCCGGATTCCCCAGCTCAGAAGTATGTCTAAAGGCCAATTCACACTGCACCAACAGACGCCGACAGATGGCAACAGACACTTCATTGGGTTTTTTTGTCGGATCAGTGTGTGACTGTCAGAGTGTGTCGGAGCTTGTTTTCGCCGACTGGACTAAACATGCTGAATCGGATTTATAATGTCTGAGAAGCGACGTGCTGTAATCTGGTGACTGTCAGCATTGGTCTGCGTCTGTCGGTGCAGTGTGAATTGACCTTAAAGGAATAGTTCACCCAAAAGTGAAAATTTTATCATTGTTTACTCACCCTCATGTTGTTCCAAACCTGTATGAGTTTCTATCTTCTGTTGAACACAAAAGAATATATTTTAAAGAATGTTGGTATCTATACAGTTGACAGTAACTATTGACTACCGTCAACCGTTTGATTTGCCAGCATTCTTTTTTTAAATACCTTCTTTTGTGTTCAGCAGAAGAAAGAATCTCATACAGGTGTGGAACAATTTGAGGGTGCGTAAATGATGACAAAATTCGTTTTTTGGTGAACTAAGCCAAACAATATTTATTTTTACCCCAGATTCTTTTCAAAATGCTTTTTAGCATATAATATTTTAAGCTTGCTGTTACATACAGTATATGTTGTTGCAACATCAACCAACTGTCAATCTTTTAACCAAACAATCAACCTTTTATTTATCCCAAACTAATCACGTGACATTCTGCTTTCATTGGTTCCTGTTCACAGGGGTGGGCTTGAAACAGGTGATATTATAGTAAAGCTAAACGGCCATCCATTGGTCAACACTGGAGAATTACAGGAGGCGATTCAGGGAGACATGCCCCTCCTTCTGGAAGTTCGGCGTGGTAATGATGATCTACTATTCAACATTACACCTCATATCCTTATGCAATGACAATGGCAGAGATGTGGAACCAGTGGAGTGATCTGAAGAACAAGATCAAGTGGAGAAGATTGGTAAAGACTGAAGTGTGCTTGAGACAGCTGGATGAAAGTGTGGAAGAAAGTAAAGTACAATTTACATATGTCATTGCATCTGGGCTTCAAAGGACAAATGCAGTAACAATAGCCTAGTATGCCAACTGGATCTTCAGACCATTTTCATCATTTTGAATAAATAAATAAATAAATTAATTAATTAATTGTTATTAATGTCATTCTAACTCCAAAGTAATACAGTACCTTTCTGTGTAGACTGACTTAGTCTTCACAATAAAGATCAATTATCATTTCGAAAAATAAAAAAGAGGCATTTTGTCAATACACTTTAGATTTACGCTGCTGAATGCTTTTGGCACATGAAGTGTATCATTTTCATTTGATTTAATATAATTGCTTACAGGAAATACACCAGTCGCAGTATCTTTGCACATAGCTTTTGTAAAGGCAAATGCTGATATTGTTTATTAGTTTATTAAATGCAAAATATTTGCACAATGAATATGTGTTTTGATAAATTACTATTGAATAAGCTATACTCTTAAATAACTATTATTTTTCAAAGCTGATTTACAGTGTCTAGCACTGTTTTAACACTGTTTTTACAATTACTTTTTGAATGTCAAGTAATAAATGCTCAGAATTATATCAGCCATTTTACTCATTTGTATCACACACCGTGTATCCAGGTATCCTGTTGCTGGATAGGCAGAAGGACGCCAGGCTTTGTGAGAGTAGTGCAGTGAACAAAAAGATGTATGAGTTGATGTTACAGTATGACTAGGGTGACCAGACGTCCCGTTTTTCCCGGGACAGTCCCGTATTTCAGTTCTATTTTTAGTGTCCCGACTTATTACGAAAAAATCATGTTTTGTCCCGTATTTCATCTTTCCTAAAATTTCGTTACAACTGGGCGATCATAGGACGAATAGTAATAGTAGTGTTCTGTCACGCAAGAACTGCCCAATCAATTCGTCTTAGAACACAATTACCATCCAATCACAATTCGTTAAAGATTATTCGTTAAAGGCGGGATACGAGTAATGGCGCTGAATGACACAGACCAGAAGCGCTCTCTCTCGCGCGCGCGCGCGCCATCCCTTCTCCTTAGCCTGAATGGTCAAATGCGCACATAGTTGTCAAAATGTCCATCGTGTGGAGTATCTCACATAAATACAGTAGGTTATGGCTTAAGTGGACGTAAACAGGTGGGTGAAAACAGTATGTGTTAGTATATTACATCCATGGATTCGGTCTTAAAGGGGCAGTAGCCTAATTAAATATTTGTCATTAATGTTAATAAAGCAATAAAAGATGTTAAATAAATGTATACATGGTAAATAAACTTAATATATCTGAAAAACAAGTTTATTTCATTTGTATCTTTATCGTATTTTTTGTATTGTTTGTAAATTTCTTTTATATATATATATATATATATATATCGTGAAATAAAATATCATGGTCATATTGCCCACCCCTTGCTTCAGTGTATTCCACCATGAGAAATTTGGTCACCCTAAAGTATTACATTATTATAATAATAGCCTACATTATTCCTTGATGAAAGACCTACATGTAGAGTAATAAATAAAAATTATTTATTTATTACATTTTTATTTGATATTTTTTTTGTGTTTGCGTGTTGTCTGGTGGGGATTGACTCTTTATGCAGATTAGTGAAAGTCTAAGTGATTATGTAATTTAAATCATCCACTCAACCGATTTGTTCAGAACTGCTGATTCATTAAGGAACGAATCAAGTCTCTTTATGGTTCATTGAATCAATTAACGTTACTCGATTTGTTCAAGGAATCAGAGTTTTGAGATCAAAAGTCGCAATTACCTTTTTTTTTTTTTTTTTTGTGACGGAAACAAGCTTCCAGTGGCCTCAAGACATATAGGCCTACTCAAAATTTCCAGCATGTGAGACAATTTTGTGGTAAGTTTTCAGGATACAGAGTAAGGGTTCCGCCTGTCATGGATAGTAGTTTGAAAAGGAAAAAAAAAGTGCAATTTTACATTTTTGATTGATGAAATAGGGCAAAAAATCAAATGCGGAAAGTAATATTTTTCTCTTGCTCTTGTTGAGGATGAGTGGATACTTCCTAGAACTGTTTTCTGTCTGGTCATCATCCTAGATCATCACACAGACAGATGTTATGAAATAGCTTTCTGCTATCCAGAATTTCCTCTGTTTCCAATAATTCACAGTTTATACTTTCTTAAAATATATTTTGAAGAATGTTGCTGGATAAGATGTTCTCAACAAACATTGTAACCTACTTTCCTTTTAAGGTGATCTCAGGCAGTTCTGCACTGTTATTTCATCAAGGCACAACCCAAAACAACTAGCAAAGCCTGCAGTGACTCCACCGCTGTCCTGAAGACAGGTAGGTGTGATTGGCACAGTGGTGGAATGTGACACTAATCTGTGTAAACAAACACATCTCATCTACACAATAAGTGCTGCAAACAAAATATAACACATTTGATTTGGTTTCTTCAGACATATTAGCAGTAGTTGTGATAAATAATTAAAGCTGCGAGCAGCATTTATCGTGGTTCAAGCATTTAAGGCCTTTAAGCACAAATGCGTAAAAATGAATTGTTTTTTTAGCAAGCATGTAGCAACAAATGAAATGGTAAACCTTGACAAAATGTATAGTTTTAAAATTAAGGATTTATATAGTTTAAAGGGATTATGAATGACACAACCTTGAACTATATTAGTGGCCTTCTGCTGCCATCTGGTGGCACAAAATGACAGTGTCACGCAATTTACTAGAAAAAATATGGTTTTAAAGGTTTTTTGACCTTATATATAAATGACCCATCAAAGACTTTGATTGGATTTTTTTGCCACTTCCTATCAAAATTTTGACATTTGGGCTTTAACATTTAGAAAACCAACTTAGGTTTCGTGTTTCCTGCAGTGGTTTCGTCTCGATTGGACTAACAGTTTCAAAGATATTCGCAAAGGTTTAAGCGCTGAATCGTTGAAATCGCTGAAAACCTGGTATCGTTGGATTCGGCAAGGTTTCAGGAGTCTAAGGACGTGACTTCCGTGAAAATAAGTCTACCACACCAAGAGTTATATACATTTTCTGCCAAAACCATTAAAAAATAAGTTTTTAAACGTTTTTTTTAAGTTATAGTGCCGCCTATGGTCCGATCTCCATAAAAGTTGCCATGCTTCTTTAGAGTCATATGCTGCATGTGCTCACTTAATTTTGAAGTTCCTGAGTTTTTGTTAAGGATTTATAGGCTTTTGAGTATATTTGGCCACGCCCATTATGTAAATGACCCTGTTATAGTGACCCAAAGGGTAAAGTTAAACTTGTTTTGATAATTATTGATCTAGACTCTAGAGAGTCCAGAGAATTGTCCAGCACTGGTTTGGTTCCGATCAGGCGAAAAACCTAGGACAAGTTCGCAAAAGTAGGTTTTTCACATATTCGTGAATAATTATTGAACGATTTGATTGACCGCACTGGTTCTTGAGGCAAAGCTGTTCGGAATGAGAAGATCTATCAAATGTTATGCATATTGTGAAACACCATGTGATTACAGAGGTGTAAAACTCGTTAGGACCAACTAGTGGCCGATTCCTTTCAAAATTCTTACCATAAATTCTAGGGCCATGAGTTGAACATTCCGGTCGGCCTCCGTTAACCTTGTCTAATAGGTGCTCAAAATTCATTGGCCGATGGTGGCCATGTTTTTTGAGATACGCCAATGTCCTCATAGACTATCATGCCCCCTTGGACCAAGACACTGCATGCCAAATTTCAAGTCGATCGGACGAACGGTTGTGTAGTTACAACTGTTTTCATGTTTTTTTCAAGTTATAGCGCCACCTAGTGTCCAATCTATGCAATTTTTTTATCATGACCAAAGATTGAGCCCATACACACGGGAACCTAGTTTGGTGCAAATATCTCATTTCTTTCGAGTTATAGCCATTTTAGTAGAAGTGGCTGCGCCCACATCGTACGTTTTGGCACCCCTTAGCGACCGTGAACCATCTTGTCCAACGATATAAGACACTTGAGCCTAACGGTTCAGGAGTTATGAGCCATTTCATACTTTTGACCGCTGTGGCTTCCCCGTCAGGCTGATCAGGGCGAGCCTTGGTGACGTTGTGGGCGGTATGAGTACTACCAGCCCTCAAAGTTTCAAGTCTCTACGACTTACGGTCTGCCCGATCACTTATAGGGGAGAATGCTGATCCTTGGAAAATGTAACAATTACAATAGGGTTTCAGCGCTACACGCTTGAACCTCTAAATAAATAAATAAATAAAACAAAACACTAATGTTAGGTGCGTACTGCGTAGAGTTTGTAGAAAAATTGATGCTGTGTAATAGGAATCTGAAAAATAATTTGTTTTAACTCTCAAAAGTAGACAAAATGTTAAACGCTGTATTAATAACATTTGTTATTATCTGGTAGGATGCCTAATATTTGATGCATCCTGTCTTGACTAGATGATTCATATGTAAGTTTAAGTCTACAAGCAACCTTTTTCTGGAAGTAGGTCACTTTTGAACACGTGTCCACACTGACTCACATGCCAGTTCCTCTCTACTCTGTTTTAAGGCCGTTTAGAAGGGAAGTGTTTGTGTATCTTGGTCAATATGTTGTTTACTATATAGAAAACAGAGACAAATATTTTTACACTTTAAGAAGATATCAAGTGTTTGAATTTCAAGTCAAGGCTAAATTTTTACAAATATTCTAGCATTACTAATGTACACTCGTTGGCAAGTACTGCACCTTATAATTTAGTTTTCAAGTTTTTACTATTAAACTTTTTAAAGGGAACAAAAAAGTTACAGTAATAACTAGGTTCCGGCAGACGGCTGTACGCATACTGTGCAAGTCGCCAAAAAAGCTAGTTATTATAGTTAATCAAATTTTAAATATGGAAATTTTGTCTTACAAAAACCCATCGCTTCGCTTCAGAAGGCCTTTATTAATTTTTAAATATATCTCTGATTGTGTTCATCTGAAAGAAGATTGTCATATACACCTAGGATGGATTGAGGGTAAGTCATGGGATAATTTTCATTTTTGGGTGAACTAACCCTTTAATGGATATAGCTACAGTAACGTCTTCAGCTAGTCAGCTTGAGTTCCTTTCCATCTAAACTGGTTATATCTCTCAGTAGTGAAAGTTTTATTTATGAGAAAGAACCATATTCATCCACACAGTCATGCAGAGCTGAAGCACAACCAAAACAATGTTCTTCCGCAAAATGCATGCTGTTTTCTTTTTCTTTTCTTTTTTTTAACCAAAACGGGACAAAAGTTACATAGCGTATCTTTAATGTAGGCAATATATGTTAGTAAGAAAGGGAGTAGAGTAAAATCAGAACCTGAATAGTTAGAAGGATGATGCAGTATTCTTTTTGGCTGCCAACACACTTTCTCATGTACGTGTCCAAGTTTATTTTGGAGAAAGTAAAACCAAAGCTGTGACGAAGCAGTCTAAAACCTCAAGACCTTCAATGTGGACTTGATCTGAACTTCAGCAAACTTTTGTCTAGTTATTTTGGTTCTTGTTGTGGTAGAGCTGTGGGATTGTGACATTATTGTGGATTTGGGAGACTTCAAGAGTAGGTATTGTATTTTTTTTAGGATTTTCAAACAGTGGTCATTGGTATGTTGTATTATCTAAAATATAGTGGACTGATTTTGACCTCCTGAGGTTAATACCAGAGGCATAGCACAGCAGTAGCACACATGCTTATGACATATAAGGTTTTTAGTGCTCCTATGAGGACACAAGTCTGAAGCCAAACCACATAATTTCCTAATCCCACACACCCCTCCTCCCTCCTTCTCTTTCTTATCATCGTTCTTTAATAAAAGGTATAAACTTTTCTTGGCAAAAGTTAAAATGAGGTCTTTTGACATATCTATTGCCTACAATTTCCCATCTTGGATAAAGCTTAAGGTGATGAAGGCAGGCAGAGTCATATTTAATTTACTGTATAGAACAGTTTGTGAGCACCCTCTGGAGGAACAGACCATCAGAATAAAAAAACCAAAAAATAAAAACCAGCTCATGCCACATGCACCTATAGCTACTGTATAAAGGAGGACATTGAAGATGTTTTGACCCTTAGTGCATTGAGTGCTAATTCATACAAATAGGCTGTTTACATTACATATGTCTGTCTTTTGTAACTGCAATGTTTTAACAAGTAATTCTTGTTAAAAAGAGATTTCAACAATGTTCAACTTTTAGTTCAACATTTCTGCTATAAACACTGTTGGTTCCAGCTATGACTGATCTACTCAAGCTGCCAATATTTTTTCTTGCACATGTTGTTTTCTTTGTTTTTGAAGTCAGTACTGTTGACTCACCACTAGATGATGCTGTTTGTTTAGACATCAAGTAAGTCCTGCTCTTTGAGAGACGTGGCACAGTCATGCATCCACTTTCTAGTGTTTATTCTAGTCTCTCAGGCTGTTTAAATACCAGAGTTGTTCTTCCATCAGATGTTTGCTTCACCCTGCAAAAGTGATTTTCTTAATATTTTTTTTTGTCTTGTTTAAAGTTAAATTATACTGCAATATATATATATATATATATATATATATATATATACATATATACACACACACACACACACACACACACATATATATATAATGTAATGTTTTAACATCACCTCACTAAATTTTGTTACATTTATTCCGAATTGAAAAAGCTGAAATTAGGTCTTAGTTTTGCTAATCAAGTGAACTTATTTTCCAGTAAAAAATTCTAAACAAGATAAAAATAATGATAAAATAATAAATGTATATATAATTTTTATTATTATTATTATTATTATTATTTTTAAATTAAAGTAAATAAACAGAGCAATTCCAAGAGGGTCTGCGCACAATCAGTGCTCGGGCCCTAATGAGATTTTGTACAAAAACCATGAGAAAATATGCATTGTGATATATTGTAAATATTAACACTGCATGCCAGATCTCCTTTATATGTTTGTCCATGTCTCATATTGAATTTTCTCTGTCACACTAATGGCATAACAGAGCATTATAATAGGAAGGCAAGATAGACGTCATCTACTGTATATGTTCCAATCCTGTCATTTTTTTTTTTTTACCCAGTGATTTGTCACTTTTTGTCTTTTTTCTTCCTCTATTTCTTAAATTGCACCATTGATCATCACTTTCAGAAACTCACAATTACACATTAGGGCCCTCCTTTTTTCTGCAAGCCGTAAAAGAGCAGTGGGGATTCATACTTCTGGAACACACAGCAGACAAAAGAAGATAAACACCAGTCACAGACGCACTGGCATCTGCTCTACTGTCTCTGCGCCATTACAGATAATCTGTTTCCTGCACACGCTGTGCTAATACTCATGTTATGACATCTGGTTTATGGATAAAAAATAAGATTTTTTGGATAATAATTAAACATTGTTTAACTCTTTATATTAAATATTTCATTTTATTACAGTTAATGTTGTATTCACACTCAACCTCCAACCTTAAATGCTCACATACTTATGTCACATGTCATCTTCTGAACCTCATGAGTGAATGTCCTTTTTGAGAGCCAGCATACATATTTCATCACATCTATAGCTCATCTACGGTCACAATACTGTATTTTTTTTTTTTTTTTTTTTTTTGTTATTTCAATGCAGTTTCAATTCAGTGACTTGCAAGGGTTTATTTAATGGCAGCAATTCCCTTGGAAATCTTTTGTCTTGATGTGAAACAAAAAATTATCAACGTTGTGTTTAAAAGTAATTGTTTGTTTGCAAAATGTTTGTTTGATGTGACTTGAATCAGTCTTCTTCTGTGATTCAAAATATAATTACATGACCTTTAATGCTCACAAAAACGCCAGTTAAAACGATCATTTGTGATTAGTCAGTCATTCTTATTAAAACTGCAGTCCATAAGTTTTGTCTCTTTGTCGCCATATCTGTTCGAAACCTGCAATTGCAGTTATTTGCAGAATTATCATCTTTACGTGGGCTGTGCAATAATTCTAATGTTTTTAGGATGTCAGTCACCGCACCGGTGGATGCTGTACTTGTTCTGACCAACTGAGAAAAAAAGCATTACAATAAATTGCGCTACCAATAGTGATTAAATTTAATGATCGCTTAGCTCCTATCACATCAAACCGTGCAAATTACTATTGTTATACTTTGTTCTTAAATTGTAAATGTTAACAACATCAGCATTGTGTATTTAGTGTGTATTAGCGTTACTGTAGATTTCAATTTCTGTACAGTCTAAACTCTAATTGTCCATTTGTCATACCATACAATCTGCCATCAAAATAAGTTGAATTATTCCAGCTGCTGTGAGAAAAGGCTATAAATAATCTGCCACTTGCAGCATCCTCACATGATGTAGCCTACTAGCCTACTGGGACTCTTTATGTAAACAGACGTGACACAATGATGCAAAGACGAACGGCAGCATGCCGAAACCTACTAGTACCACCGAATTAAAAAACATTATTACAAGCTTACCGTTGTGAATCAGGCTAAGGTTAGGAGATGGTTTTGAACACTGGCTGGTTATGATTTTGGATCATTTTTAATTAAAAAAAAAAAAAAGTGACAGACAGCAGCTTTAAAACTTCATGTTAAAATCAACCACTGAGTAGAAACACTGAATCTATTGGCCGATCTGCCTGGTTCATGGCTGTGATATGTAAATGACCCATCTGTCAGAGAAAGTCATCCACATAGCGAATATATTTCTATGCTGTCCCGAGTTGACCTGGTCACCCCCAAAAAATCCCATGAGCCAGCGATGGCATTTTGTTGTCCGGTATACTTGACTCGTCTGCAACTTGCTACAGTATGTTTAATGCATGCCAGTCATACAGTCAGAATGTGGTAAAGGTCACACAAGGAGACAATATGGGATCTTATTAGGTCAAACCTGAACAAATTATATCTGGGATAATCTACAAATCAGAACAGATAATTATGCTAATCTCTGGCATTTACAGTTAAGTGATTGTAGTTACAGCTGTTGCTAAGCAGCATCAGAAAGAGAAGACTATGGTAATTTAATAATTTTATTAACTAAGGTTGTATATCTATTTAAACTGCATGGGCTGAGCTACAGTATATGTGCATGAGTTTGTTTGTGTCTGTAAGCTACATCTTACACTGAATATGTAGGACTGCTGACTAATGCTCTTTTAGGCATAGAATGTCATTTGCAGTTGTAGCAGTGATGACACTGGTTACAAATGACAACTACTAAAAATGTTTTAACAATAACATGCTTCTTTCGGTTTTAAAAGAGACACGTATGACAGTTTAGTGCATACAAAAACATTTTTGACTGATGCAGGCTTATTGGCTTCATGTAGGCTGCACATAGTTTACATTTGTATTTTAGGCCTGTAATAAACCATGCAGAAAATTATATATTAGATTAGACTACTGTTTAACATTAACATTGAAAGGCCCAACCAAAATGCAGGAAGTGAAAACTGATTTGAGGGCTGGATTTAAGGATAAACTAAACACTTGTGGGATGTACAGCAAGTATCATGCACATCAAATGTTTGAGACCCCTGATCTAAACTGCTACTATTGCTCTTAATCTTTGGCTTCTTCCTTTTACAGTTGATGCCTGCAGTTTTTTATTTGTTTACTTGTGTAGTCTGTACTACCCACTATTTCCAGATGTTATTTTTATTAGTGGTGTTCTGATGAAATTTTTAGACAATGGGTCTCATTCGCTGTTTATTTCACATGAATAGCAGCAGGTGTGTGTGCTAAACACATACTGTGTATAGGCTTATTGTAATGTTGATGATTCTGAAGTATTCTAAAAGTGGGAGTGTTGTATGTCCTCAGCTAGTAATTTGCATAAAACACACATGTCTAAGTGCTTTTGGTACAATGCTCACCTCTCTCTCTCTCCTACTTGCTCATGCTCTCTCTCATGTAGTACTCTTGCCTGAGCACACAGAAAGATCTTTAAGCAAAGTAATTCCAAAACCAGTTAAAATACAATATAAACCTATAAAAGGTGGAGCTGGTGGAGGTGGAGACTCAGATGGAGCCAAAGAAGTGAAAAGACCAGATGACACCGAAGGTCTTGGATGCCAAGGCAGAGCCGTGGTGACGAGCGGCCGAAGTGGAGCCAGGGTGCCAGAGGACTGAGGAGGAACCAGTGTGACTGAGGTGGAGCCAGAAGAAATTAGGTGCCCGACGAAGCCAAAAGGGCGGAAAGATGTGGAAAGACTGGTTGATAGGCCGAGGTGGAGTGACGGGCATGGAGGTTCGAGGTCGAACCAGGGGTTCGACATACCAGGGTGGAGCTGGTGAACAGGAAGTTAAAGGCGGATCAGAGCTGCTGAGAGGAGCCAGTGAATTAGGAGCCGAAAGACTGAAGGGAGCTAGCAGAGACATGGCTGAAGAATTGGAAAGCATGAGCAGGGAGTTCAAAAACTGCCTCCTTGGCTTATACTGGACAGGCAGACCGTTAATAAACAGCCTCCTTGGTCGATATAGGACAGGCAGAGGAGGTGGGAGTGGGAGGCATCATAATCCACACTGACATGGTGCTTAGCGACAAAACAGACATTGTAGGTACTTGGCGATGAAACGGGCATGGTGCCGATCTTTACATACTCCTCAATAATGGGGTTCAAAGTCAGCACACTCACATTTGCATTTGGGCCGGGCTCCACTCCATGCCCTGCGCTGGGCTCGTCATGAAGTCCGCTGGTGGCTTGACTGATGGTGTGATGTGCCGCAATCGCTAGCGGGTTTTGATCCTCCTCACTCTCACTGCTGGAAATGGGGGACCCACACTGATGTAAAATTCACTAAATGTACTCATGGAATGTTCTTCAAAGGGCGTCTCAGGGCAGGTGCGCCTTAATGGCTGATGCCATCCTAGTGCACAAAGGGAACCAGACCTTGAAACCTCTACGTATGCTCCAGACAGATCCCCCTGGGAGAAGAGGACCTAAACTGCAGCTAGATCCATTTATACGGTCTGATCTTCTGTCACGCAGTAGTTGCAAAAAAGCGGAAGTAAAAGGTCTGGATCTGTTTGACAGCGGTTATTCCTTTTTAATCAAAATAAACTTAAAAGTTACACTTCAGATTACTTGAAACAAAAACATGACAAACGGAACAGCACCTAATACAATGACAAGATCAGTCAAAGACTAACAGAAAATAGCTAGGTTTCTATCCAAAGCTGCGAATTTAACTTAAAAAATTGGAATATTGCATAAAACATTTGTGAATAAATGAGAATCGTTGGCTGTTTGGTCCAGTTACACCATCTCATCGCAAAGTCCCATAACTTTTTTGTAGGGATTCACTGATCCGTCTTTTTCGCTTCCGATACCGATCCAATATTCAAGTAATAATAAAAAAAGTGCTAAACTAACTAATAAACTGTATGCCTCACTGTGTGGAAGAAACTGGGATCATCATGTGCAAGGTATCAGGCTTGACTTAGCCTAAACATTACTTACTAACTTTGTAAAACAAAATCACAAACAGACACAAATGTAGTGAAATATTTATTAAATAATTGTGCATCAGTGCAACAACTGTAAATAAACCAGTAGCTTTTCTAGCTTGGTAGACATTCAAAATAAACAGCTGTCCAGCTGACTCCTTCATCCATGACTCATGGCTTGTTTTTCATGAATGTCTGAGTGATACATGACATAAACTAAATATATTTATATATAAATATAGGCTATACTCTAAAATTAAAAGAAATTTCTTTTAAATTTATAGCAGAGTTTTTTTAATGAGGCAGCAACATATGATAGATAGGACAGAACAAAAAAATGCTATTAACAATCTTTCATTGCGCAAAAGTATTATAATATGAACGGTTCAAAGCGCTTATGCACATCCCGTGTGCAGAATGATGCGCTTGAAGCATCATGAAGTCACATCGCGCAGCGCAGCGCTACGCATTGAAAAGTTCAAAGCACAAAGTGAAGATATATTGATGCGTATTGTATTACCGGTATCGTTGTCTAAAGATGAAGTATAATAATAGAAACATTGATTCATCTTGAAGAGTTTCATTGTGTTGACTGTCGTAACCGAACGCGACACGCAGTCTGAATGCTGAATGGAGAATGACTGACAGCCTTAGCGGAGGGAGGCATTTACGAGAACTTTAATTTAACGACTTAAATATTTATCTGTACCTCAAATTGAACTATGGAATGGCTTCAGAACACTTGGAATATAGTGCACGGAAACTTTATGGTGCTTTTTAATGTTTTTGTGCCTTTTGTGGAGCTTAGAAATAACAATAGTAATGAACAGTACACGCACAATATCGGATTTGGATCGGTCCGTCCGGCCAATACCCGATCCGGCAAAAATGGCAGTATCGGAGCCGATACCCAATCTGAGTATCGGATCGGTGCATCCCTAACACACAGTACCTTAAATTATGAACAAAATATAAGCAAACATACCGTGTTCTTTCCAATAAGGATTCAGGAGACATTATAAGACATCTTATCAAATTCTCAATCTTTGTGTCAGATCAAATCACCTCTAAGTTCGTGTCATCACCTCATGTTTTCTAACACTACTCATTTACTCCACTAGATGTCACTATTGCTAACTATCATGCAAAATATACAATACCCAAACAAGTATTAAATTATTACACAACATTTATAACAACAAAAAAAAACTTTCAAGTGAACAAAAAATTACAAGGATTTATGTACTTTTTAATTGAAATCAATAAAGGTGCCCTAGAATTGAAAATTGAATTTACCTTGGGATAGTTGAATAATAAGAGTTCTGTGCATGGAAATTACATACCATGAGCCTCAAACACCATTGTTTCCTCCTTCATATGTAAATCTCGTGTGTGAAAAACACCACGGAAAAACAGGCAAATCTCAACATAACACCGACTGTGACGCAACAGTCGGGATCATTAATATGTACGCCCCCAACATTTGCATATGCCAGCCCATGTTCAAGGCAAGGCAGTATTAGCTTCTGGAGATGCACAGCCGAATCATCAGACGTTCTGCAGGTATTGTGAAGCATGCAAGCAATGACAATAGCGAAAATGGCAGCTGGATGCATAATAACTGTTCATGATCCATGATATCATGATATATTTAGTGATATTTGTAAATTGTCTTTCTAAATGTTTTGTTAGCATGTTGCAAATGTACTGTTACAGGTGGTTAAAGTTACCACATTTGTTTCAACGTTTCTTACTGTATTCACAGAGACCAGAGCCATGTCGTTATTTTCATTTTTAACCCGAAAATGCTTGTAGTCTGTATAATTCATAAACGCATCTGCATTCTTATCGAGTCTCTCCAACTCTCCAACAGCCGTCGTGCAGCAATATCAAACTCATTCAAAATCAAATGTTAGCAAACATCCACAAAATACATGCCATATTAGATGATCTGATATGCTGCATCACGAACAGTTTGTAAAGATCCATTTTGAGAGTTATATTGTGAACTTCAGTATTGTTTATGCAATGTTTATTGGAGTCGCGAGCTTGGGGGTGGGTAGCACGAGCATTTAAAGGTGTACACACCCCAAATCAGAGCATTTTTAATGCCACCCCAAAATAGGCAGTGAAAACATGGTATAATAAAAAATCTATTGGGTATTTTGAGCTAAAAACTTCACAGACACATTCTGGGGACACCTTAGACTTATATTACATCTTGTAAAATGTCAGTTCTGGGGCACCTTTAACACTTTCACAATCACTTTATTACTTTTATTTGAATTTTTATTTGAACAACACTATTTTAGATGCTAAGACTAATTACAATGTAATCTGATTTTGTGTTTTTCCATCATAGTTTAGCAATTGCTCTCAACTATTAGCACTAATTTTTGGATTGGACGCTCAAAAAGGGATATTTGTGTCAATCTCTCACCCTTTTTTTCTAACTTACTTTGACCCATTTGGTGTTTAACTCTTTGCACAAACCCATCATCGTCTGCACTTGTCTCAACGACTCTAGCTAGTCTCCATTCATTTCTGGGAACATTGTCCTCGTTGACAATTACTACATCTCCAACGTAAACATTTCTCCTAGGCCTGTGCCACTGTTGTCTGAGGCTTATTTTGGCCAGGTATTCTTTGTGTCATCTGCTCCAAAACTGTTCCGACAAGTACTGCACTCTTCTCTACCTTTTCCTAGCGTACAGATCTTCACAGACAAATTTGCCAGGAGGAGGAAGAGGCACTGAAGTCTTCATCGTGAGCAGATGATCTGGCGTCAAAGGCTCAACACTCTTTGGGTTATTTATTGTGTTAGTGGTAAGTGGACGACTATTCACAATTGATATTGCCTCATAGAAAAATGGTCTTAATGAGGTGTCATCCAGTTTTCCTTTGGCTTGTGCCAGAACAGCATTCATCACACTCCTTACTGTCCTTATTTGGCGTTCCCACTCGCCTCCCATATGGCTTGCTTCAGGAACATTCATAAGGAAGTCACATTGTTTGCTTGCAAGATAGGTAGAGATCCTCTCTTGGTCTAGATCCTTCTAGAAACTTTTTCCAGCTCATTCTTTTCCCCCACAAAATCCATCCCTTTGTCAGATCTGATCTGTCTCACGGCTCCTCTGATTGCTATGAAACATCTTAAAGCATTCAGAAATGCATCGGTAATGAGATCTTCTAACATTTCTAAGTGTACCGCCCTGGAGCTCAAGCATGTAAACAACAGACCATACCTCTTAAATTCCTTCCGACCTTGTGTAGAAGGGGCCGAAACAGTCAATACCAGAATACGAGAATGGGGGTGAGGGTTCCACTCGGTCAGTTGGAAGGTCCGCCATACATTATTCTTCAAACTGGTCTACGCAGCTTTCTGCAAGTAACACAATTTTTGATGTACTTGGCCACTACATTACTTGCACCTATTATCCAATTTCCACTGGCTCTAAGCTCATTCAAGGTTTGACCTCGACCTTGATGTTGAGTTTTCTTGTGACAATGGTCAAGTATTAGCTGTGACAATGCCTTCCTTAGGAAGGATTACTGGATGTTTCAACTCCAATGCTGTGTTAGACCTTCTTAACTGTCCTCCAACCCTGAGTAGTTCATTCTGGAGGATAGGATCAAGTTGGTATAACCTGTTAGTCAAAACCCTACTAAGCTGCCAAAGCCATTTCAGTTCTTCTTCAAAGGCTTCTCTTTGTGCTGCTTTGATAAGCACAAGAGCTGCTTTCTCTCTCTCCTCTACACTAATGAACCCTGACCTGTCTCTGTTCACCAGTCTTTTGATCCTAGCAATAGTATTGATTGCTGTATTCCAATCCGAGAATCTTGACAGTCTTTCAAGAAAGCGGTCTCTTACACAGGCATCTGTTTTCAGGACCTTTACCTCAGGGTCACCTACAAGAAGCTTTGGGGATTTTTCATGAGTAACAATCTCTCGTTCCCATAAGAACTTAGGACCTATCAACCAACTTGAGTCCATTAGGTCTGCCACCTTGAGACCCCTAGACACACAGTCTGCCAGATTCTGATTTGTTTCCACATAGAACCACTGCTTTGGATCTGTAGAGTCTCTTATCTTCTGGATGCGATTAGCTACAAAAACATGAACCTACATATACCCTAGCACTACCTGGGAATCGGTCCAGGAAAAACTCCTCATTTACCTTCAGATCAAGCTCTTCTCTAAGAACATGACTTTCTGCCGCAGAAACTGTGGCTGCGGTCAGCTCAAGGTGTGGTATACTGAAAACCTTCGTAGGGGCTACTCTGGCTTTACCCATGACCAGTGTGCAATGCACTTGTTCATCTGCAACAATCCTGATGTATGAACACTGCCTATAACTCTCACTGCTGGCATCTAAAAATGATGCAGCTCAATTTTCTGGATTCTGCCCATATTTTCAGGAATGCAGCATCTTGGTATTTGAACCTTTTGAAGATTCTCCAAGTCATAGAGCCATGTATCCCACTTTGGCTTCAGATCAGAGGGAAGAGGTTCATCCCATCCTAGCCCTCGTTTGCACATCTCTTGGAGAACTCTTTTCCCAATCAAGACATAGGGAGCAACGGGTCATACACACTCGCAACCACTGATAGAATTCCCCTCTGAGTGGCAGCTTTTTCAGTAAGGTCGAATTTGAATGAGAACGCATCAGTCTCTATGTTCCACTTTACTCCCAGTACACTCTGCATTGGAAGCTCATTGTAGTTCAGATCGACATCCTTAACTATACTAGCACGTTCACTCTCTGGAATTGCACTCAAGACTTCTCTGCTATTGAACACAAATTTGTGCAAACGCAGCTTTCCTTCAGCCAATACTTTTTGTGCTTCACTAACCAACTTGTTGGCCTTCTCATTGGAATCAACACTAACAAGTCCATCATCCACATAGAATTTTTTCAGAATGAAGCTTGCTGCAAGTAGGTAGTCCTTTTCGTATTTGGCTAGCAAGATATTTCATGCCGTAGTTCGCACAACCTGGAGAGGATGCCGCTCCAAAAATATGCACTCGCATACGATATTCCTTGGGTTCCTTTTTGGTTTGGTCTGCTCTTTGACAATTCTCTATCGAAGCTCGATCAGTCATTGTGGACAGCTTTAATTTCACAGGTTATGTGTTTGCTTGCAGTTTGTCGTAGATGTCCTGATTGATAAATGTATTACTGCTCTGCGTGTCCAGTAATGCATAGGCTAGAATTTGTGGGCCATCCTTTGTTGCACAAGAGAGCCATACTGGAACGATCATTGAAGTGCGATTACAGTTGTCCATTCCCACACTGCATAAGCTAGTGGAAGCCCTTTCATCAGGTAAAGCTTCTGACTTTCCTCCTTGAAAACATTCTTCATGAAGTGGAGAAGGGTGACACTGCCTGCAGATGTTGCATGTAGCTCGCCTTCTACAGTTTTTGGCGATATGGCAGATTCTGAGACAACCAAAGCACATCATATCTCTTATCCTGAGTGGCAGAAGGGCTGGGTTTGGAGCTGTTCTTTTTCTAATGCACTCAAACTTTTTGCAATGGGTTTAACATTTTGCATCAGAGCGCTGGGTTTGAGATGTTTCTGCTCCTTCCCAGGCTTTTCATCTGCATGTTTTAAAGCATGTAGAGAGGAAACAGGATTACATGCAATACGTGCCTCCTCTGCCACAAAGTCTGAAAGCTCATTGAAACTTGGGTATGGCTTCTCTTCATCTAGTGCTTTAGTGACATACCTATTCCAGCGAGTTGTTACCCAGTCAGGAAGTTTCTGCTGCAGTTTTTTTTTTTTTTTTCACAATTGTCCAAAACCCCCAAACCATGTACATGAGGCACTGCATTTTTGCAGGAGACGAGGAAATCACTAAACTCCCTTAATTTCAGTGATTCTTTAGGTCAAATTTTTGGCCAATTACTCAGCTTTGCCCTAAATGCTCTTTGAGCTATAAAGGGGTGTCCATAGCATTTATTCAGGGCATCCCAAGCTTGCGTGTATGCATCCTCATCACTCCTATAAAATGTTCCCTCTAGTACACTAAGCGCATCTCCACTTATGTACCTTTTAAGATAGAACAGCCTATGTGCTGGAGTTGTACAACTTGTTTCAATCAAAGCTTTAAAGAAAGTGCGCCATTCAGTGAACTTGAGTGGATCACCTGTAAACGTGAATGGCTCTGGAGCTGGAAGTTTGGTCATCGTCTGGAATTCTTTTAGTGCTTTCACTAACAAGACCTCATCTACTTTCGTCTCTAGCTCCTTTTCAGAACAAGGTTGAGCTAAAGTTTCTTGGGAAACCTTGATGCACGAAGGGTTATTGTGTTACAGTGGGTGTTGACATGGAGGCAGAGTGCTTCTCTCTTTAGTATCTCCTATTTCAGCGTTCAATCTTGATTCCTCTTCTGCATACAAAATGGATTCAGCTTCCATGACTTCAAGATCCCTTTGCTCCTCCAGCATTTTTAACCTCTCTTGTTGGGCTAGCACCTCTTTTCTTTGAGCTGAGATTTTTCTCTGTTTAGTTCAGCGCGTTTCGCAGCTAAGTGTGCCACTGCTTAAGCTCTTTTTACTGACATATGGCTTCCCTGCTGACTATCTCTTTCTTGACACAGCTGATCCATAAACTGACCTGGCATCATCTCTTTGCAGTAGCTGGAGGAGTGTTTCTTTTACAGCCTCTGCATCAAACTCTCTAGTACCAACTTTTGCGCAGCGTCTTTCCAGTAGTGCAGTTATTTGACTGTCATCGAGGAGGTAGATGAGAATGTGAAGCTGCCGTTACGCCGTGTTCAGTTCTAGTCTGGATTGTTTATATCATGCTGCCTTTCTGCTAGTAATGTTAAGGGCAGTATTTTTTATTTTCTGTCGTGATTGTGAAAAATGTTGCTATTGAAAGTCATTTATGCTGAATCGAAAATTGCAACAGGAGCTCACATCATCGTTCAGGGGAAAAAACTGGACGGTGTAATACAATTTTCTCCTTTTCTACGTGTAAAAACACACTAAGGGAAGCTGGGAGGTGATGGGTGATGGGAAGACGCCGTATAGCAAATCTAATAATGTCACTGATTGAACCCACTCCCTATCACTCAATAAAATAATCACATACTTGAGTTTTGAAAGTGTTGTATTTTTGTTTGGTTAATAACATTTGTGAGTATACCCTCACTCGGCTTGTGAATAAGTATAACTTGCACGCAGCCACTTCAAAACTGTTCACAAGCTTCTATGGGTTTGATTTTGGTTGTCATTTGTTGAAAAAAAAAAAAAAAAAAAAACTGTGTCAGTGTCTGTCCGCTGAATGCCCCTCCGATTCTCCTCCGTGGTTATATGGGAAAGTGAATATTTAAAAAGAAAACATTAAAACTACAGTTACATTTACACCCTTCCAACAAAGAAATGGATCGACTTCTGTAAGCTTGTTGAAAATTTTTTTTTTTATTTGGACATTTTCTACCATATGATGGCTGAGGCAGCAGCGCGTGATACTGTTTTCACGGTAACCAGATTTTGAACGAAATTCTACAAAAAACCAGATGATCGTGCAATGGGATAAAATAGCTTATCTTCCCTGTAAACGATACCATGAAGAATGTGAAGTCAAAACAAGTCAAAAACAAAAAGGTAAGCAGGTATTAATTTCAGTATCAGCAGATGCAAAACGCTAAAAAAAGGTGACAACTTTTAAAGTTAAAAAAAAAAAACGATACAAGTTACGTAAACGATAAAAGCTCATTGTGGTCTCTCGGTTTGATGGATTTGAGCAACCATAAACGACGCAAAACAGGAATTTTGAGTCTGTGATAGGATTCCTATATAGAAAAATCACTCCTTGCCCTCCAAACGCATTTCCCGTACAGCAATGACGTTGTGCAAACAACCTATTTGTGTCATCACCTCATGTTTTCCGTTGCTAAAGCAGCAAAAAAAAACAAAAAACAGTATATCTAACGCTACTCATTTACTCCACTAGATGTCACTTTTGCTAACTATCATGCAAATAAAATATACAATACCTAAACAAGTATTCAATTATTACATAACATTTATAAAAAAAATTAAAAAAAACCCCATTCAAGTGAACAAAATATTAAGCAAGAAAATGCTTTTTATCTGCGAGACTACAATGAATATGAACTAAAATGTGCTTTTAACATGCTCTTTTTTTAATACAGACATTAGAGAGACAATCTGATTAAAAAAGAATTCCAGTCAGTCTTCATGATCGGCTCTTTTCACACTCCTCCCTTTGAGGTTTTTCGTATTAGCCCTAATGGAGTGGCTACTAGGAAATTCGTGGGTAAAAAAATTCCTTATAATCGATCTGTCAGCTCCACATAATTCCCCGTTCCCAAAAAACAGCTTGATTTCTCTCAACGAATATTCTCTTAAATACCACGACATAGATCATGCGATCGTTACGATAAAAATTGTGGGTCATGGCGCTTGGCTCACCAAAGTTGACATCACTTCTGCTTTCAAAGTGATGCCTATCCATCCGGATTCATGGCGCTTATATGGGGTGTGCTGGCACAGGAAATTCTACTTCGCCGTATGCTTAACTTTTGGATGCAAAAGCAGCCCCAAGATATTCATGTTATCAGAAGCCGTTAGTTTGATTTTGTCAAACAACTATTCCTCACCATATTCACCTGCTAGATGATTTTCTTAATCGTCATCACAATGCCATCCCAGCTGTGCATATCCTTACAGTTCAAAAATCCTCATCACCCAGGAGAAAACCATGAGCCCCGCCACATCCATCGATTTCTTTGGCATTAATTTTGATTCAGTCAATTTCCAGGCTTCTCTGCCCAAGGAAAAAAAAAGGCCAAGGTCAAAAAAATCTAATTACTGACTCTTTCTTACCTCACTATTCAAAACTAATATTCCCATAACCCACCTGTTAAAACCCCTCCTTGACGCATCGCTCAACGCCATTCTCCAAGCAGTTTCTCCCAGAATCCTCTAATCCTGTCACAGCATGGAGGTGTTTCAAAGCATTCAACCTTTCATATAACCTGCCGTTACCCAATTTTTCCCTCCTCTCAGTCACCTCATTTATCTCCTACCTTAGCAGTGTTAAGGGCCTCCAAGTTGGGTCCATCAACGGTTACCTGAGTGCCGTCCAATTTTTCTACAAACTGATCTATGGCACTCCCTCCCCCAAGATAAATAATTCACAAACCTCCTTCCTGATCAAAGGAATACAAGACAGACCAAGCAAAAAAAAAAAAAGGCCTTTTTAAAATATATTTTCACCCTCTAGTCACCAATCCAACTATACCAGTTTCTTTTTGCCTACATCCAATTCAGAAGCCTTCAGGCTAAATCCCCTTTTGAGCCCCTGTTCAGATGACTCGAAAAAGCCTGTTGTACTTTTTGGTTCCAAAAACGGCTAAAATCTGTTCTCCTACAATTGGGTGTCCCCACAAAAAAAAAAAAAAAAAATTCTCCAGTTTCTCTTTTCGCATCGGGGCAGCAACCACAGCAGCCCAAAAAGGCCTCTCCCAGCAGCAGATCCAAGCTCTCAGTGATGGCCTTCAGACGCTTTCAAAAGCTACATCAAGACCAATCAGTTCCACATCAAAAAAGCCCACCAAACCCTCATCAACTAACTAGTCCACGCCTACAAGAAAAAAATAAATAAAAAATAAAGCTTGGGTTTCTATCCTCGGTCGACCTCAAGCAGAGTATTGAACTCCCATCGGATGCTGCAAGAGCCCTCCAGGTTGAGCGTGAGCGACCAAGCTTTCACTGTTCAACCTCAGGCGGGGCTTACCCTTCTGATGCCGTGAGTATTGAACTCCCGTCAGACACTGCAAGGGTCGAACGGCTATGCTTTTCCACGTTCGTTTGCCAGCGGGGCTTACCCGTCTGATGCCTTGAGTTTTGAACGCCTCTCGAATGCTGCGAGAGCCCGGAGGAATGCGGGCCCCCCTGGTTGGGTGGTTCAAATCACGCTGCTCCTTATTCATCGGCCGGTAGCACTCACCTGTCTGACACCGCAAGCTATATAATTAAATAATAGTTTGTATTTTAAAAAACATTGTGTAATTATGTGATTTATATTTTGCACTTCAGAACTTCTGTTAGGGCAACATAGTGAGCATTGATGCTCCCTGGTTTTCACGGTGTGTTGTGGGACGTTTTAGGGAGCGAACGTTTCAGTGCACTGAAATGATTTTGCGTTTGAGACAGCCCTTAAAATGGCCAACTCCTTGAACAGTGCCCTGACCACTGAACTAGGGAGCTGATTGAGACGCACCCAAACAAAACTCAAACCCAGAAACAGATGTAACACTGGGTATACATGTGATTTTTGGGTACATGTGGTTTCAGTTGGTTTTAAATTTTATTGTAATTTAAAATACATTTTAGTGTGAACTTAAGTGATAATGATTTCTGCGTTTAAATTATATATATATATACATATGTACAACTTAAATGCATATTTTACACACAAAAATGTGAAAATGGTTAGTGAATAAGACTGTACAATTTTCCTCATAACCTCAGAGGACCAGACTTTTAATCACTTACTCCTTCAGAGTTCTATTTCTGGAGGCTGAAGTAAGCACATGTGGCCATTTATGCAGCCCGCCTCGGTGGAGAGTTTGCACACAGACTGATAGGGGAGAGGGAACAACAGAGTGCTTTTGCACAATTGTAGTCTGCCACTTACCGAATCCAAGCTCCACGGACACACACACACTAAAACACTATTACAAATGGAGCATCTAAGCCATGGTAAATAACCTTTGAAGCTAATCTGGACACATAATATGTAAAGCCATTACGAAAAATGAAATAACAAAGGTGATGGAGATGAGGAGACAGAGCAAATAGGGTGTGTTTTATTTTCCCTGCTAAAAATTGGCAGTGTTTGAAGATTTCAGACACATATTCTCTAATAGCACTGACCAAGATTAAAGGCCTTCTAGAAAGCTTATTATACTATTTTTAGTAAGTACTTTTTCCACATACTTTATCTCTAATGCTCTTTGTTGATATATTTTTGTCTGTCTTTCTCTGTTTCTGTTTTTCTTTTGTGTCATTCTTCATTATCTCCTCTTCATGTCCAAGAATGTTTTTCCAACTACGAACCACGTTCCTCACATTTATTCAATTAATTTTACTCTATTTGCCAGATGATAGAAAGAGGAAGAGAACATTTGCTTTGTCTTTTATTTATGTCACTCCAGTGGTTACACTCTCAGAGCAGCAGGTGCTTGTGGATGATAAGAAGTACCTGTCAACTGGTACAGCACTCTCACCTGTCACATTTAGACTGCTGTGAAGTGCTAAATATAGTCAGACCACTGCAGTGCGTGTGTTTGTGGGTGTGTTCATCTAATGAGTAATACATGTATAAAGAAAAATGTAAGCAAATAATAAACTTAATTTAAAATCATTTATTTAATTGATACCTTAATTCAGGTTTGTTCAATTGATTTTCAGTTTAATTAATTCAGACACATGTTGGTAATTAATATGATTAGCCTTTTGCTATGTATCAAACAGCTAATAATGTGTTGCTAATGTTACACAAACCATGTTCCCGTTCGCGAGTCAGACCTCTTTCTTCTAACAATCAGTATCCTTAGAAACGCTTTGAACACCTTAATGTCAGTGGAGAAAGGCATATAGTTCATCATAACATTGTACACCCACTATATTTCTAAATCTACCCGATTTTTATATATATATATATATATATATATATATATATATATCAAGAGGATATTATTACCGGGATATTATTCTCTTGAGACTGATGTCAGAAAAACCAGCGATTTCAAACCACGGGTTTGAGACAGTCTTTTTTTCCCTGCAGTTTTAAATAGAAAATACTCAGCAATGGTGTTGTTTGTGAAGCAAGGGTCAACTTGTGAATTTGCACATGGTTTGTCTTAAAGCATATTAAAAACACCACACAGACATATAAACAACATTAAAAACTTGATTTTCACCACAGGGAGACTTTAAAATGTCTTTTCCTGTTTTCTTTTTAGCGTAAACTATCTCTTAGTGAGCTGTGTCCAATACATTCCATCTGTATGGTGTATTATTGTTTGTGGACTGTATGCATTGGGGAATATGGGAGGACTGTGATAAGCCTGTGGAGCCAGTACTGATTACAAAGGTGCTGCTTGCAAAGAATACATTACTTGGGGGGCTTGTGCAGTCTCATAAACAAGGCAAAATGACGCTAAGTGGCTTGTAAAAACAAAAGGAGAGATATTAGTGTTTACAGGCAGGGTAAGAATGGCTTTGTCACATGGATTAAATCAAGAGCCCAAGTAAATAAAAATGAACTGCAGCGTTTTGTTATAAACACATGTTATAGTTGTTAAAGTAACTGTAAGTGTGGGAAAATTATGAAATAAAAAAACCTTTTCTGCTAGAAAAAGGAACATTTATATTAGATATGATTAAGTGCTGCAATCTTGACAAATAATAAAGTGCTGATAGTATGTCTTATGATGTCAATAGTTATTTCAGATTGAATTCTTGGCTTTAGGATGTTCACTATGTTGTATGGCGTACTCATAATTTATAATGAACTGGATCTTGACACAACTGGAGAGTCCATTAAATTTAAAGGGAAAACAAGTTCATTGCAAAATGAAATTCCAGTCACTTTAGTGTAACATGTTGCTCCATTAACAAAGGAATTAAACAGGAACTATTACCCACAGCAGTGAACTCCTTCAAACCCCAGAGCACTTGAGAAGCTGGAAAATTAATGGGATTTTTGTGGAGGAGTAGCGTATTTCACAACAGCCTTTGGGTTCACTCCAGACAAGCCTGGCTCTGAGTCCACTTTCACTCAATGTGATTAAACCTTTTTTCAGTGTTATTTTATCAACTTTATTCTTACAAACTCACGCTCCGAGACAATGCCCATCTATCCCACTTTCAAACATAAAACATGTTTTTAGCCACTATAGTCACACAAAGTACAAGATTGTAATCAGCACCCACAACAAAGTTAGCAGATAGTAATAGCAGATAAGAAATGCAAACAAGACAGTTTTCCTGAGAAGAACATGTAATGCAACATGTAGATGCTTACACTATCAGTTAGTGACAGGATACAGCCTACAGATATAGTCTCATACTGAACTTGAATAATTTATGGAATGTTTTTATTGCCTCTTTCTTTGCTTTTATGACCTGACATTTCTGTTTTGAGATGTCATGTCTGTTGAGGTAATTTAGAGCTGATGTCTGTGGGAAAGATGCTCTGTAAAGTGTCCTGGAAATATGACACGTAATAAACAATACAGGTGCAACCCTTTAGAGGTGCGGCGGAAACTGTTTCCCATCCTTCCCTTGAACTTCACCAAACTGCAATGGGAGTTAATTCAAACTAATACTTATCATTACTATTTAAAACACAATTACACATTGAAATGATTGAGGAAACATGCACATGTGACATCACATACAAGAACTGCGAGCAATGAGCCCAGTTCTAGATTCAGCTGAACTTAGGCGACAGGAGTTTTTAGTGAATTATTTATTAAAGGCTGCAGTGCGGAGGAAAAAGCATGTTATATTTAAAGCTTGTATACCTAAAAGACGGTCTGTCATTTTCAGATTTCATTAGGTCTATTTGAAAACCTAATATAAAACCTAATAAATATGGGGAAATATGGCAGAAGTTGATCTTAACTGAAAGCACATTATTTTACATCTATGGGGATGAAAAGATTTTCATCTATTTCAAATGCTGCCCGTCTGCTGTGTGTGTGCCTGTGGTGCAGGGAAGCTGAAGGCTCTGGATGGTCAACCTGTCTTATCATATTAATATAACTGGAGCAATAGCAGAGCCACCAGTATTCTCTTTCTCTTCTATTCCTGTTTGTCTCTTATATGTGTTTGCATATATATGTACGTTACTTGCTTTTACTACATAAAGAAAATGAAACTGTCAATAATTACTGTGCCCTTATCATGCCTTTGACTAAATATGGGGTGTAATACTGGAAGTCATGGTTTACTTTGGTTAGAATAACTGTTCTGCAAACAGTCTGTTGATTTTTTGACACTGTAGTCTGCTTAATTTGATAAAGACATAAATATTGTAGCAGATGAGATCCTGGATCGGGTCAAATGTAGGTTTGTTAATATTGTTAACCCAATAAATGACAATTTGGTGTGTGTGAGTCACGTTTTATATCCCTCAAGGAAACCGTAAATCCTGAAATTGCAACATTGCATTGGAAAAACGTGCCTCTATCTACATTTTTTGCAAAACTTAAAACAAGTACCAATAAATACAAACCAGTTTCCAACTGAAAATGAACACTAGAGGCAGTAAAACAGCAACAATTTATTATTTGTACACAAAATTATGATTATTGATTAATATAAATTAATAAAATTGTTGCACGGTTCCTTGCACAACACTATGTTGTGACCTCTAAACTAATACATTTTGACGTTTGCATCATCACATAACCAGCTTCATATATCTGGCTTTTCTGAGGTTGCAGACTTGCTCAATAGCTCACCTGGTACAGCAATACACTTACTATATGGAGCACTCAGGATCGAGTCACAATAAAAGAGCTCAAAGACTTGTAGAAGCAAGCTAAAATGGCATAGTTGCTACAGCAAATGCGTTCTTATCTGATGTTTGCTTTTGTTAAAACTATGAGGTATGTTTAGAGTTTAGTGTAGGTAGTGCATTATTTTCAAACGCTATAGAGCATTAACCTTTTAGCTCCACTCCAAACATTTCATTTCCGAACTGCGGTGATACTTCGAACAGCCAACTTAATAAAACATTGCCAGATTCATGTTCATCTGTTTTAGATGAGACTGAACATGCTTTTAGTGCTACTCACTAGACATTTGCAAAACATAATTTTTCCAGTGAGGTTGCGAAATCACCATCATGGTATCAACCACCGTTCACCAAAATGCCTCATTAAACAATATATTTCTATATGCAGAAAAACTTCTATGGGGGGTAGGGAAAAGAAAATATCATTATCTTGGTATAAAAACAGCAGAAGTCAATGTAAATTGCCCACCATGATAGAAAATCAAAGTATGTGTTATACATAAATATGTATGTTGTTGTAGCCTACTTTATGGGACAAAAATGGCTAGAGGGTGTCCATATGGATGTGGGTACAGTACACCTCCATAAGGACAGCAAACAACCTTATGTTATGTAATCTCTCTCTCTTTATATATGTATGAAGAGAGTGAGAGAGGGAAGGAAAGAGAGAGGTATACCCTGACTGCTGACATCTTAAGTGGTTCTGTCATCAGCACTTTCTTGCGTAACATCCTCTCAGGGTCTGAACATGTGAACACAAAGAGGTTTCCTTTTTTACCACAGGACATTTGCTCAGCACTCTAAAGAGGTTTTCCAGCAAGACATCTTAAATGACCATAATCAGAGCTAATAGCTAAACACATAATGAGAGCATACACTTATTATCTCAATGTGTGACAGTAAATTATTGAAGCGCTGTCAGAGCCTCATGGTGTTTTATTTTATTTTATTATTACTTTATTTATTTATTTTTTGTCTCTGCAAATTGAATCACAGCAGTTTTCAATTTCACTATAATATAATGTGATGCAGTATGATGTTGTGTTACCAATGAAGTGATGGACACAGATTCTGTTTGTGGCACTTTGCAGTCTTTATTTAACCTGCACTGCATGCTCATCGTCATCATCACCATCACCGAGCTCTGAATGCAGAGGACTCTCGTCTGAAATCATCTTAAATGAAACATAATAGACAGAGGTTGAATATAATATCTTATGTATCACAGGTAGTTTAACCAAACTGAGAGGGAAAATGAAGTATTATTCAGATTAGCCTTGAATGTATTTAGTGAGAGCCATCTGCAAACATAGCAATGCCAGCATTTTGATTTGGAGTTTGGTTAAGTAGGATCAGGCATTGGTTTTCTTTTAGTATTCAATAAACAATATTTTGATCATCAATTTTTCAACCAGAAAGAAAATCCTTAAGGGGTCCATTGTACACAGATCAGCTGCCTCAAAATACCACAATCTCAAAAGAAGGAATAAAAGCTCATGCTTTACAAGTTGCCATGGTGATGGAGAAAAAATAGCCCTAGCTTTACCTGCAGAGCAATTGTGTTTTTGCATGTGCGTATAAAGAAACGTTTTAAATTTGTACTCCCAAGAAGAAAAGAAATGCAGAAGGAAATGGACATATATCAAAAAAGTCTTTACCATATCGATTAAGTGAGTCATGAGAGGCTATATGTAATATAGAAACTATCTCTCAATCCTTCACTGATCAATGGCTTAACGTCAGCTCTTTGTTTACATTGTGTTAATTCTTAATCTGCATTTTATTATTTAGGTTCCAGCCTAAGAATCATCACAATTGTGCTACTGTGTATATAATCAAGCTAATGGTTTTTCTAAAATATTCATTTTTTTTAATGTTACAATACAAACCTTATTTTATATCTGAACTGAGCTTTGCAACTTCCTTAGGCTTAAAATAAACAAATCTCTTCCATCTTTCCCGCTGGCCAAACTGCATGTTTATCAAGCAAACGTCACATGTAATAAACTGGCTGCACGTGAGCCGGAGCGCTCAGAGAAGAATAATTCTGATACGCATGAGCACGCGCTCCGGCTGCGCGCTCTCAGTTCACCTTCGAACGTGTTGTATTGCGGTGCCTAATATAAAACCATACAAATATTACCATTTTATCTTAGTCAATGTGGACGACAGGATTGATCTTAATTAAAGGATGTGATGGTAATCAAGTCAGTCAGAGATTACTTCAGCACACTGGACAGCGTTCATTTTTACCAAAGCAGAATGGAAAGCAGCAAAGATCCACCGAGGACCCATGGGGATATCACGGACAAAACCCCGCAACAAATCAACTGTTATTGACTTTAGACAGAGACATGAACTTATTGGAAATATTTCTGGAGTTACTCATCGTTGTAATTGCAGTTGTGTCACTCGTGGCGAACTTGCTAGTGTTAGTATGTTTCACATGCAGCGCACAAGTTCGTGCACAGGTGCCAGGGATCTTCATCGTGAACCTCTCATTCTGCAATATCCTCATCACCGTTCTCAACATGCCTTCTACCCTACTCGGGGTCGTTAAACGCCAAAAGCCATTTGGCGACCACTTTTGTTATACAGTGAGTTTTATGGATACTTTTCTGACTACCAACACAATGTTGAGCATGGCAGCTCTCAGCATAGACCGCTGGATAGCCGTGGTTTTTCCTTTGACTTATTCCAGCAAAATGAGGCTTAAAAATGTCGCGCTAATGGTCAGCTATGCCTGGCTTCACTCGCTCGCATTCTCGCTTGCTGCTGTCCTGCTGTCGTGGGTCGACTATAGTCCCGCGTACGCATCATGCACTGTGCACCTGGGAGACGAAGATGGGAGCCGTGGTCACTTCATGGTGTTTACCACAGTGTTCCACGCATGTACTTTCGCACTCTCGCTTTTCATCCTATGCTTTACCTACCTGAAAGTACTACAAGTGGCTCGCTTCCACTGTAAGCGGATAGACGTTATAACGGTGCAGACACTTTTGCTACTTGTCGACATTCACCCAAGGTACATTTAAAACATTATGTATCAACAGTCACAAAAACATAGAACAATTTACATATTGTAAGCATGTGCATTCTTGACGTATTCTTTGAAACTTCTTAGTGTGAAACAACGGTGCTTACTGGAGCAGAAGAAAAGGAGACAGAGGGCCACCAAGAAAATCTGCATATTCATCGGGTCGTTCGTCCTGTGCTTCGCCCCCTATGTCATAACACGGTATTGCTTTATGACAATATACATTTGAGTAGAATGGAGCACATAACATATATATAAATAATTATAAACAATGTGCACATACTTTTGCCATGATACAGATAAGCCTATTGTTTCTAAGGCAATATTAGTATAGGCCTATAGCAGTAAGGGGAGACCGAGCCGAGGCAAATTTTACTCGTTAATATTTAGGTAGGTTTGTTTTTGAAAGTCAATTTCTGTATATCTTAATGCCTGGCTACAATGAAGGTATTGAACATTTACGCCATTAAAGGATACCATTTACACGATTTAAACATTTACACCATTTCCAGAAAAAAGGATACAGTTTGTTGCATGTGAGCCCTATTATGTAATATGATTATTAAATCAACCTCTGTAATAATCCTACTGCAGACTAGAAAAAAAAAAAAAGAACTAGTGTTGTCAAAAGTACTGACTTCAATACCAAGTCGTTACTGAAATTTTAAAAATGTGAAGCTTTGAGCGCTGTTGAGTGGATTCGTAAACACCTCTGATTAGCCATTGTGTTCACGCGCTCATCAGATATGTCTGTGATTGGCTTCAATGATCAACACATGGGAGCGTTTGAAAGCACACGAAAGTGTTTGAATTTAAAAGCAGGCATCTATCAGCGGAACTATCAATGCTCCCGTGTGTATCTGCGCTAGATGAAGATTTACAACATGTTTTTGAAGCGTTGATCATTGAAGCCAATCACAGACATATCTGATGAGTGCGTGAACACAATGGCCAATCAGAGGTGTTTACGAGCCCGCCCAACAGCGCTCAAAGCGTCATATTTTAAAATTTCAGTACCAACTTGGTATCAAAGTTGATACTTTTGACATCACTACTAAGAATACTTATTTCTTGTAATTTGTTTCCAGCATGGTCATATATAAATTTCCCCAATACAGTGCCATACTGAATGTTTATATAATAGCCTAATATATATCCTTCTTTTCTCATAGACTGACTGAACTGACTCCTTCAGTAAAAATCGACCGTTACTGGGGGATCATGAGTAAGTGCTTGATGTACAGCAAAGCTGCCTCTGACCCTTTCGTGTACTCCCTCTTACGGCAACAATATAAGAAGGCCCTTTTTGGAGTGTTCAACAGGATTTTGGGACGGAAATCATACACACTGTCTGGTCACAGCAGCCCCTCGGACATAGAAAATGAATGCTACTCACAAAGGGTTAACAATATGTTGAAGGATAACTGTCACTAGAGCAGGTCAAAAAAACTGACAACTGACACCTTCAGAAATACGTGCTCAGCAGTAGGCTCTGGTTAGTTAATGGCAAAACGCCAAACGAAACTACCTATAATTTCTGAAATAATGGCTTACACTGTATAATTTCTAGATCTGTTGAAACCTTGGAAGGCCACAAAGTTTGCCAATC
This sequence comes from Elopichthys bambusa, assembly GCA_037101425.1. Lineage (NCBI taxonomy): Eukaryota > Metazoa > Chordata > Actinopteri > Cypriniformes > Xenocyprididae > Elopichthys > Elopichthys bambusa. The sequence continues at coordinate 27,646,706 of CM074436.1, forward strand.
ACTGGATTTTCTTTTATTGAATTCAGACCATTTGCACACTCATCTGTTATATGACTTTATTCACAACATAGTCCTATAACGTGTATTATAATGTACATTATGAAATAAAAATAATTATAGTAGAAGAGTAAGAATTGTATAGATATTTGTTGCCTAGCATGAGATATATATTTATTTGGATAAACTTGACTTTTTCACCATCCATCAACACATATTACCTCATAATAGTAGGCCTACATTAATCTCACATGTAATTAAATATTCAGAGCCTTATTCTGCCAAGTGCAGCCTCTGGCAGGGCCACAAGGCCATTAAAACTTGTCCTAAAGTCACTTCAGTGTTGTCTTGAAAGGATGAAAATTAGGCTTAATTTAAAATTTCTGTTTGTTTGATTCAATATTCTCTTAATTCAGTTGTTGCCTTACCAAACTGCCATCATCAATCTCTGGTTGCGACTGTTATTTGTCTTGTAGAAGTTATGTGTCTTTGTGTGTCTAAATTACAGTTGACAGTCACATGAAAAAGAAAATTTTTGAAACATCAGTCATAACAAGACATACTGAAATACACAGCTTACAATGCAGTTAATGGGCTTTAAGGAGATCGCACACTTTAAAATTACTGTATTGGTCTACAAATAATATAATTGTAAAAATACAATTTAATTCAACACACAAAGTTAACTAGTTTACAGTGTATGTTCAGAATTTTAAGTTAAAGTCATAAAGAAATGTGCAGGTGTATAGTATACATATACTATATCTGCCATGCATTGTCCTTTGACCCTTGTGTCTTTTGACCTATGACATACTAACAACAAGCACGAAAATATGTGCAGTTTAAAACGATATATAAAGATATAACTTTTGTGGTATAGGCTTGTACTGTACACTTAAAAATACCAATTCTACACTTTTTTAAACTTCGAAAGCTCCTCATCAGCTCCAGTAAATAAAAATTGGTTTCTTACTCGTAGCTACTTGAGGTCCTTTATAAGCTGTGTCCTAAATTTCGGCCTAAAACAACGAGGAGTGGGGCTTTATATAGCCAGGTGGACACGTGCCTTTCTGAACCCCGTCCAGGCAAGTGAATTTACCACACATAGGGATTACAGTCACGTTCTTGGAAATGAAAAGTGAAAAACGTACGTTTCTGTTTGTTTTTTTAAACGCGGCATTGATTTTTATGTCTATACCACAAAAAGGGTAAATGTGAAGTCAGGCTTTCTGAAAGAATTGTAATTACAGTGGGTCCTAGACACAGCAGAAGAGCGGCCGCCTACTGCGGGAGAAACTTTTTTGCTGTAATTTGATCATTTGGCAGCGGTGCTCGCGCAGGCTCTCCCTTAAGCGATGGGGGTAGCGGGACTTTTCGGAAGATGATCAACTTTGTACGTCGTAGCGACTGCCACATCATTCAGTTTATGGACAACAACATGCTCACGTTTTTAATTCTTTTAAGCGCACTGACGACATGCTTGTGCTTTCCACGACTATGTACACCGGAAGAAGCAGCAATAGGTAACGTTGTACATTCATTCAGTGTTACATCAACTTTAGTAGGCTACAGTTAACTTGTTTCTCGTGATCTTAAAAACATTTTTTTATTTTATTAAAAAAAATTAAAGCAGTTTTGATTTGTGTATTATTAAATTTAATTATATTTTTATTTTATTATTGCAACAATATTAATATTAAACAATTTTTTTAAATAGGTTGTTTTATTAGTAAAGTAAAAAGTTCCTAACACGCTTAAATACTGTTTTAAAAGCATCATATGATGCACCTCATCAAGTTGGTTAGTTGAATGCCCAGTACTGTAGGCTAATTCAGGCAATGGGCTGCTGCCTTTAGTAAAAAGCAAAAATGTTAGCTTAAAATATTAGCAATAATAAACCGTACTACTAATTTAAAATGTGTAGATAGCAATAATAAAGAATGAAAGGGTGTGTAGCCTACAAACTTTTGACTGGCAGTATAAATGCTCAGAGGTCAAATAACGTTTTGCTTATTCACAAATGCACGCGCCAAGGGTGCGAAGGCTTGACATTGTCATGCAATATATTCGTCCAGAAAGATGTCTTTCTTTCCACTGTGTACTCTACTGCCATCTAGCCTTCAGAGACCAGGCTTTGCAACGACTTCAGCAGCTGTAACATCCTCTGTGAATAATTGTTTTTTAGGAAGATGCAGAACACCTGCAGGAGAGAGGCGTAAGTATTCATTTTATTACATTGTGCATAGTGAGTCAGGTTACTGCATGTACCTATAGTTCTATGTAATACACAATTGTTATATCATCAAGTTGCTTGGTTTTCTGAAATAGAGTGCAGAAACTTCTAGTGTTTTACAGCTCTAGCCTGTAAGGTATGGTGAATACCAAACAGCTCTGCAAGATGGGACTTGTCCACATCACTGTAGAAAGGGAAAGACATAATATGCATTTAAAGGCCTTAGGGTGATTAAGTAAACGTTTTGAGAGAGCTTATAGGCTGCAATCTGTAATTTGCTTAATAAAGGCCAAATAATTAATCTGATAAATTAAAGAAGCAGTAATGTCTTGTCATGCTGGGTGTCACATACTGTCATTGTAAGAAGGTATTTATTAATAAACTGCCACTAATAGGCTGATTAATCGGAGCAGCCATGCATTTCTTTTCTTGAAACTTTAAAATAGTCCATATATTTGATTCACGAGGCCCTCCCTTCAAAATCTAGTATTAAAAACATTCCACTGCAGATGACATTCCACAAACTGTTCCATTCCAGGAACTTGGAGCAATATAATTCTCTTTAGTTTCCATATTGAATTAAAATAGTGCTACACTGCCCATGACACATTCTCAATTCTCCACCAGCCTCAAACTGATTTTAAAGTAAAATCCTTTCTCTCCTGTCTCTAGCGCAGTGCATAGAGATGGTGCTTGGTTACTGTCAGGATGTGCCCTACAGCCACACCACATTCCCCAACATTGTGGGCCACCGTTCACGGCAGGATTTAGAGATTGGTGCAGAGTACCTTCTCTTGAGCGTGATCCAAGGGCTGCTGAAAGGAGAGTGTTCTCCAGACATCCGTCTGTTGGGCTGCTCCGTGTTGGCTCCACGTTGTCAAGACGGCAGACTTATGAAGCCGTGCCGTAGCACATGTGAGATGGTAAAAAAAAGCTGTATCCATGCCTTTGAGGCCATACAAATGGCATGGCCTTACTTTCTGGACTGCGACCGATTCTTTGTTGGCAGTGAGGAGGGTTGTTATGACCCATTGTCAGAGCTAAGAGGTAAGAGATGTGGAATGATTAAAGTAAAATTACAGTTCATGAAAATTAGTAATTAATATGCTTAATTTATACTTAAAGAGTATTAATAAGTAGGCTTATTTATATAGTATTTATATGTATTAAGAAAAATACATACTTTCTCCCCTCAGAAAAACAGGAAGTGGCCTTCGCCACCATATCTGATGGTGGTCTTTCCACTATCCTTCAGTTCACTTACCACTCTAACTCTCAGATGTTCAGCATCCTGAAGAAGACAGCAGCAAAATGCCCCCATATCTCACAAACATACAGCATCGGACGCAGTGTGGAAGGAAAAGACTTACTGGTTATTGAATTCTCTAATAACCCTGGACAACATGACCTATGTGAGTATGAGGTACACTACAGTTTAAAATTTGGGGGTCAGTAAGATTTTTTTTTCAATTGAAGATTAGGGTTTTATTCAGCAAATATGCATTAAATGTATCTAGAGTGATAGTAAAGACATTTATAATGTTACAAAAGATTTATATTTCAAAGAAATACAAAGTTCTGTCATAAAACTGATAGAAAATAAAGATAGATGTTGCAGGCTGATGGGTCCTTAACTCAATCTGCTTGCAATCACATCATTCTCTATAGGGCACAGCTGATTGGTTCCTACTGTATCACTAGCCAATGAGCTCGCTGCTCAACCTTTAAATACTTGGTCAGTGTTTGCTGTAGCAGTTTGCAGCGCGCTTCCAGAAACCCTCCACCTTCCCCAGCTCATCCTTTATAGATCTGCTACAGTATGCTATATTGTACAGCAGCAGCATGTCTTACTTGCTCACAGCAGCGTGTTGTGTATTGGCAGTAGCAAGTCTGGAATAAATTACATTTAATAAAAAAAACAAAAAAAACGTTATTTTAAATTTGTCATGTGTCGTTGTAGTGAAGCGCACAATGATCGATATTCAAGGAAATAGTCTTTAATAATTAATTCCAATGGGCACATGATAACTCAGGAGAAAGATTGGGAACAGAATGAAAACACAATGAAACTAAACAGACATAGAACCACACGTTACAGAATTGTTATAATATTTCACAATATCACAGTTTTACTGTATTTTTGATCATGCAGTATTGTTGAGAAGACTTCTTTGCAAAACATGAAAAATCTTACCAACCCCAAACTTTTGACTGATAAATTTTGATGACTAGTTTTCACAAAAGAACTGCAATAATAGTGAAATACATCTTTTCATACCCTGTTAAATCTCCTTCCCAGACACAATATCTGAATTTGGAATAGTATGTAGCGTACTTCTCTTGCTATTTCTGCCCTATACAATAGTAAGAGTACTATTCTAGTATACTATTCTGAATTCAGCTTTGATTAAATTCCTGTTCCCATTTGTCTCTTCACTGCCCTCTAGTGGAGCCGGAGATAAAATTAATTGGAAACATGCATGGAAACGAGGTTCTCGGCCGACAGCTGCTGATATACCTGGCTCAGTATCTGTGCTCTGAGTATCTGCTGGGGAATGAGCGAATTCAGACCCTCATCAACACCACACGCATCCATATCCTGCCCTCCATGAATCCTGACGGCTATGAGATTGCCGCTTCTGAGGTAGCCGATAGGAATGACCCCGAAAACATCTACCAGGAAGTAAATATTTTGTTGTCTGAGTAGCTGTCTGTTTGTCGGCTGACTGACCATAGCAAGCTCCCTGCACCAGAGAGTGTCCTCCAGAACAGTTCAGGCCTCGGAGGAAGTCCATATCAAGGCAACTACAGCCCTTGCTATTGTGGAATAATTGTGTTTCAATGTTGGCACAGTTTATTATTCCCTAGGAAATAAAAACCATAGCAAAACAAACATTAAAAAGGTACATAAAATTGGTCTAGTGATTCAACTATGAATTGAAAAGGACAACTGGTAGAGGGAGGCCTTGACTAACCGCTCTAATAGACTATTGCCCGCATTTTGTTTGTCACATAACACACATATAACACATTTTAACAATAGCTTGGTAAACTAATAGATTAATCTACATCTTCTCAAAATCTTTTTACTGGTCACCACGGGTGATGTTTAAGAAAATAATGCGTTGTGTTGAAAACAACTGTTGGACAATTTATTTAATTAAGTCATTTCAAATAATGTTTTATAATAATTGTTATAAAAAATATTATTTATTTATTTATAAAAATAAAATGAATTCCACATAAATTGTTTTAGATAACATAAAAATGAATTCTAATCTTAGTCTGAATCTTAAATAAGAGGATAAAACCGTGTTGGTCTACTCATTTAACACTAACAGACGGATCTTTGCCTGGTTCTGATGTTTTCTATCTTTGTATAAATTTTCATCGACTACAGACTTTTAACACTTGCCTTCTTTCTTAATGTCTGGCTTTCTGATCCATCCAATGTGTTAAATTGTTTAACTCCTTAATTAGTAATTTAGGTCGATGTGTAGCAAATGTCTTAGATGTAAATTGAAAGAGAGTAATACAAATGTTTTTATATATTTAGTGACTCTCTTTGAAACCCTGTTAAAAGTTTGCCCATGATTTTTGACTGGTGGAATTTGCAACATTTAGGGTCATGAGTACAATGGATGGACCAGCGGTCGGGCCAATGCACAGAATCTCGATCTGAACCGCAACTTCCCTGACCTCACCTCCATCTTCTACAATCGGCGTCGCTTCAGATATTTCCGTAGTGACCACATACCCATCCCCGATTCCTACTGGTTAAATAAGGTAGAAGTATGAATGCATAGCCATTTCTATCAAACATACAGCTGCACAACAAAAATACACTTGATTCGTGTTCTTTGTGAATATCTGAATAACCTTTATATTTACAGTGCATCCGGAAAGTATTTGCAGTGCTTCACTTTTTCCACATTTTGTTATGTTACAGCCTTATTCCAAAATGGATTCAATTCATTATTTTCCTCAAAATGCTACAAACAATACCCCATAATGGCAAAGTAAAAGAAGTTTGTTTAAAATTAAGTATTCACAGCCTTTGCTCAATACTTTGTTGAAGCTCCTTTGGCACCAATTACAGCCTCCAGTCTTTTTGAGTATGATGCACAGTTTCTCCCATTCTTCTTTGCAAGACCTCTCAAGCTCCATCAGGTTGGATAAGGAGCGTCAGAGGACATGCATTTTTCAGATCTCTCTAGAGATGTTCAATCGGGTTCAAGTCTGGGCTCTGGCTGGGCCACTCAAGGACATTCACAGAGTTGTCCCGTAGCCACTCTTTTGTTATCTTGGCTGTGTGCTTAGGGTCGTTGTCCTGTTGGAAGATGAACCTTTGACCCAGTATGAGGTCCAGAGTGCTCTGGAGCAGGTTTTCATCAAGGATATCTCTGTACATTGCTGCATTCATCTTTCCCTTAATCCTGACTAGTCTCCCAGTTCCTGCCGCTGAAAATCATCTCCACAGCATGATGCTGCCACCACCATGCTTCACTGTAGGGATGGTATTGGCCAGGTTATAAGCGGTGCCTGGTTTCCTCCAGACATAACGCTTACTATTCAGGCCAAAGAGTTCAATCTTTGTTTCATCAGACCAGAGAATTTTGTTTGGTCTGAGAGTCCTTCAGGTGCCTTTTGGCAAACTCCAGGTTGGCTGTCATGTGACTTTTACTGAGGAGTGTCTTCCGTCTGGCCACTCTACCATACAGGCCTGAATGGTGGAGTGCTGCAGAGATGGTTGTTCTTCTGGAAGGTTCTCCTCTCTCCACAGTGAAACGCTGGAGCTCTGTCAAAGTGACCATCGGGTTCTTGGTCACCTCCCTGACTAAGGCCCTTCTCCCCTGATTGCTCAGTTTGGCCGGGCGGCCCGCTCTAGGAAGAGTCCTGGTGGTTCCAAACTTCTTCCATTTATGGATGATGGAGGCCACTGTGCTCATTGGGACCTTCAATGATGCAGAAATTTTTCTGTACCCTTCCCCAGATCTGTGCCTCGATACAATCCTGTCTCGGAGGTTTACAGACAGTTCCTTGGACTTCATGGCTTGGTTTGTACTCTGACATGCACTGTTAACTGAGGGACCTTATGTAGACAGGTGTGTGCTTTTCCAAATCATGTCCAATCAACTGAATTTACCACAGGTGGACTCCAATCAAGTTGTAGAAACATCTCAAAGGATGATCAGTGGAAACAGGATGCACCTGAGCTCAATTTCATTACTTTCATATGAATCTGCTGTATTATTGTAATGTTCAATACAGTGATTCAATAAAGTGACAATACCTTGCTCATACAGTGAAGCTATGAAGTGACAAATCACATAGAATATTATTTAGAGAGCATATAGAAACTTTGAAATGACATCTTGTGTTCATTTATTTTTATTTGTTTATTTATTTTTAGGTAATTGCACCAGAGACCTATGCTGTAATGAAGTGGATAAGATCCTATCCTTTTGTTATATCTGCCAGTCTACATGGAGGAGAACTGGTCATTTCATACCCTTTTGACTTCTCTAGACACCCTCAAGAAGAAAGGATGTACTCACCCACACCAGATGAACAAGTGAGTCATTTAATGTTCCTCCAACTTTTTCTGCGGGCGAAGCTCCTGCACCTACTTATTTTGCATAACAAAGTAATTTTCTGTGTGTAGATCTTTAGGCAGTTGGCTAGGATATATGCAGATGCCCATGCCACAATGTCCAACAATGACACGGAGAGATGTGGAGCCTCATTTGCCAATAAAGGAGGGATAACAAATGGAGCACAGTGGTATAGCTTTGCTGGAGGTAAATGCTTTCCTTAAAAAAAAAAAAATCATTGTGTCTTTGAGGCTTAATTAAAAGGGTTAGTTCACCCAAAAATGAAAGCCGGCCAATAATGAATCAACGTTTTGACGTAGAACCTGAAAGTGCTGCACTGTGTTTACAAAGTCAACTACATAGGAGAATGACAGGGAAGAGAAGAAATTTCTAAATAAAGTTATTTTTGTTTTGTTTTTCTGCACAAAAAGTATTCTTGCTGCTTTATAACATTAAGGTTGAACCACTGTAGTCACATGGACTATTTTAACAATGTCTTTGTCTTTACTACCTTTCTGGACCTTGAATGTGGTAATTATTTTGCTTTCTATGGGCTTTCTATCAGAAGCCTCTCGGATTTCATCAAAAATATCTTAATTTGTGTTCTGAAGATGAACGAAGGTCTTTCGGAACAACATGAGGCTGAGTAATTAATGACAGAGATTTCATTTTTGGACGAACTCTAACCTTTTAAGTTAAATATGTAGATATACCTATCAATAAGACAAAATGAGTGAATAAATGAAAAATTTTGTTAATATGTATGTAAAATCTCCATCTGGCTGTACAGATAGAGACACATTCTGAAAAAAACTTTTACAAGGTCATTTTACCAGAAAAATGTATGTGTTATTTCAGTGTCCATGTGTTGTTCATACATGCCCCTTTCTATTTCCCATGTCTGTCTATGTGTAATTGTATCAGGGATGTCAGATTTTAACTACCTGCACAGTAACTGTTATGAGATCACAGTGGAGTTGGGCTGTGATAAATTCCCCTCTGAGGAGGAGCTCTACCCTGAGTGGCTCAGGAATAAGGAGGCACTGCTCAGCTTCATGGAGTCTGTGAGTTTACTGTTCTGTTGGCCTATTGAGCTAAGAGTAGATTGCAAAGTTGCAACTGCATAGACTCTTTGTTTTGATTGTTTATTTCCTCGCCATGCTAAATATGTGCCTGATTTAATTTTCTCTACGCTGAACTCTTGTACACGTAATTACACAAAAAGACTGCTTTGCAATTGACACTACATGCAAAAAACGAGTTTTTCTCATGCACTAAGCCAGAAATCTCAGCTTCAGTAGAAATTACAGCACATACACTAAACCTTGTAATTTTATTCCTTTCTATATTCTGAAGGTTTTTACAGAGGGGTTTATGCTTATTTATTTATTTTTCTGACTTTTTACAGTATTTTCTGTCATAAAAATAGATATCCAAAATCCCTTCTGTAAAAAACTTTGGCACTAATATGTCAACAAATTGAAACGAATTCTGAATCTGGTTTTATCCAATGTTCATGTTTCTGTTCTTGAAATGTCTGCAAATTAGTGCATATTTAATCAAATAATGCCTCATTTGCATATTTAAGGGTACACTATATAACTTTTTTTGTTCAAAATTAACAAAATTTAAGTAAGTTGATACATCATCAATCATTCTTCTCAAACATGTTTTTGTCTTAGCCCGATTCACTATGGTAAACCTAGTATAATATATAATTTATATTTTAGACTTAAAGGGATGAAATTGTGTACATATGTTACTCGCCTCTGCATGTTTCATCATTTTATTGGTATTTTATTGAACAGATAAATGTAGCTCTCTAACAGAGTTCATTGTAAAGCATTATCTATTGTGAAGGGTCATTTCATGATGGTTGTTGTAGTGCTGTGCTGGAATGTATTTTCAAGGAGGTACTGTGTCTATTAATGCGTAAAACTACGGTAATGTCTTCAGCTAGTCAGCTTGAGATCCTGGTTATATCTCTTAAAGGAGTACTTCAACGCTGGAAAAATGGGCTTTCAATAAAACTAGAAAGGCAAAACATTTTTTGAAATTGGTGCTACCTCACTAGAAAAAAACAGAGAAAGACGCCTGTTGTCTTCCCTTTTGCCAAATGGCTAGGAAAATATTAACACCCATAATGCACTGGGCATGTTGTCATCCAAGACCACTGCCATCAGTCTGCTATGGATATGCTGCATTTACGGCATGTTGTAATTACCGTAATTTTAGGATGAGAAGATGTGCTGCACCTATACACTTATCAAATACCGCCTTGCTTTAGTAAGAAATACTTTTTAGCAAACTTTTAGTCATAATGCTGTCGACTTGTATTGTTTCCAGTTACAAGAATTCAAAGAGTAAACATTTAGCGGGAGTGAGTTACTGTCCAATGAAGTATCCAGCACATTGTAGGCAGTGGCTAAAGGCTGTCCATGGGTGGGAATACAAAAGCATAATCAGTAGTTTTCACGAAAGCCCTGCACTGCTGTAAAATAACTGTAAAATACTTGCAGCTGTGGTTGTCACCAGTAGTGTACTATTAATTTACAGCTCTCTACTGTTAATTTACAGCTCTCTCTTTTTACAGTATGTTACCGTAATAATGCCATGGAAGGTAACTCATTTCAACAATTGTTTCAAACATTTGAGTTTAAAAACTAGTATTTATATGGTACTGTGAACTTATTTAATTGGAGTCTACTGAAAATAAATATTTCAAACACTTAATGTGTAATAGTGAAATAATCACAACATGACTTTAACTCAAATCAGTGCAGTCCGTCGTTAGCTAACAAAAGCACACATGTATGTGCTACAGTACTTAACAAAGAGATCATCACTGCATCAGCAAATACACAGTTACTGCAGTATAACATCAGTGTTTCTCAGCTCATCATTGACTGAAGGGTCAAGAGCCCAACTAAAGCATACACTGATCTCCATCATGGTAAACGTCAAATGAAACAATACATCATCAACATCTAAACCTCTGTTAATTCTCAATAAGAACTTCTGTAGACATACAGTATGACAGAAAAAGTCAATCTGGTTAGTAATAAGTGAAGCTGGTAATGCTCTTTGTGGTGTTGTTTAATCAGATCTTTAGAGATATTAATGTAATATCTTCAGTTGATTTCATCTAAGGCTGTGGCTGTAGCTGTAGTTCTTGTGTTTCTCTTTTTTCTGTTCTTGTTTCTCTTTCCTTCAGTGAATCTGCTTGTTAACAGCAGGTGTTCATCAGTGTCTGAATTCACTCATTTGTTTTCATTTACTCTCTCAAGTGGACTGTATTAGTAAACTAATGTAGTGAGTAGTGAATAGTGTGATTTGGAACAGCCTCTGAGTGTCAACTTTAAGCGCTGTTAATTGTCCCTTCGCAAAGACCTTTGACCGTTGTCCGACAAGCCATGGCGCTATCACGCCACACAGAGTGAAAAAAGGACACTGACAACACGTCGACAGAAAAGACAGAGCAGGTTACTTATGATATTAAACAAAGTCCCAGCTTTCAAACTGTATAATTTTTTTAAAAATTCTAACAATAAAAAACGTTTTGTGGCTCTTTAATGTGAACATGAGAAGGAATGTTGTTTCAAACGCAGAAAGACATCAGTACATTTTTCAAGTTCAAGTCCACCGAGGTTAATCTTCTAACTTCTGACTGCTTTGTCGGACAAAATAGTGGATTCTGCATTATGGTTAGATCGCTTGTCAATCAAACTCCCGGCGAAGGGTCAATTCATGGCATATTGCTGTTGGCTACTTTCTCAAAAACAACAAATATTACCCATTGTTTTCTTCTGTATATTACTGTTTTAATGGAAAACAGTATGTTACTATCAAAATGTGGCGCTTTTTTTACAGCAATTTTTAACAGCGTGGAGCTAAAAAAGTCCAGTGGATATTTGCTGACAAATAAACGTGAATTTCATGGTCCATGTAACATGGAGAATGAGTAAACATTATTCATTTGCATATACTACCCATTTTATAACAATACAAAACAGGTTGAAAAGTGCCGAATTTACATTTTAAGCCTGGTAGTGAATGTTTTATGAGTGGTAGGATAACCATATTCATCTACAGAGTCAAGCACATCCAAAACAATATTCTTCCACAAAATGAGTTTTGTTTTTTAACCGCTGGAGGAACAAAAGTTAAATATAGTGTACCTTTAAACAATTTCTGAAATCTTGTAATACAAAAAATATTTGTAATTCTTAATGAATCAGAATCAGAAGTATGGTGTCTTGTCTTCATTTAGCTGGTTAAATGGTATGAAATGTTATGTTGTATTTATCCTTCATATGAGTGAGAGGCTTATTTTACATGGCTATATGGTAACAGATGAGGTAAACAGCAACTTCATCACTCTTGTAGGTCCACAGAGGTATAAAGGGCATTGTGAAGGATGAACATGGAAATGGCATTAAAGGAGCCACAATAACTGTTAGGGGGGTGCGACATGACATCACTACAGGTAACAATTTATTATAAAGTCATAATGCAACCTTCAACACACTTTTACAAACCTCTTGTGTTCTTTTTCATTGACCTGAAATGAATAATGCAGATGTAAATGAATGTTGATGTAGCCCCTGTCTCTCTCTACAGCTGAGGACGGAGATTACTGGAGATTGTTGAATCCAGGTGTCCACATTGTGACTGCAGCTGCCTCTGGCTACTCTAAAGTATCCAAGCGCATTAACATGCCAAGGAACGTTCGGTTGGGCAGAGTGGACTTTGTGCTGAAGAAGGCCCCACGAGAACCCTCTCTTGACTACTTTAACATCCCTGAGCTGGACAATTATGAGCGTTTTGACCCATTTAATCAGTTTGAGCAATACAGCCAGAGGGAGCTGGGAGAGAATGGAGAGGAGAGAACTGAGAAGCCCTGGTGGTGGGCTTATTTTAGCCAGTTAGGCATATCTGCGCCTACCTGGCTCCTGCGGAACTACTAGGGACCCTCAGGACACCATTGGAGAGCAACATGATCCCTAACTTTTTGCACCTAAGCTTTACTTGATTGTCATCATGATGTTATAGCATTAACTCCTTATGACATGCTAGATGTGCAGCTAACCACTGGGAATGGTGAAGCATTACTACTTTGGTAAATAGCATATCTTATAAAAAAAGTCAAAAGTTTGGAATAATTAAGATTTTTTTAATGTTTTTGAAAGAAGTCTCTTGTGCTCACTAAGGCTGAATTTATTTGATCAAAAAAAAAAAAAAAAAAAAAGAGAGAGAAAAGAAGTTAAGATAGTGTATCAGACTGGCATCATATAGTAACAGAATTCACCTGTAAAAATAAGAGGAAGTATTTTCTTTTATTTTCTCTTATTTTTGTTCAGCACTAGATCAAATTCTCCAAATGCAGCTATAAACAGCTTACTCTAAAATTTGGCAGCTAGACATGGGATGGATAGCATTGCATAGTAAATGATAGTATTGCTGTGCTTTTGCAGTGTGTTATCTGTTATCAGGGCATATATTGTATATTAATCTTTTTCTAGCACATAAAGGATGTTCAGTGCATGACTTTTGAGGCTGTCATTAAAGTGTTAAAAGTACTGTTTTAAATAGCCATTAAAAAAAAAAAAAAAAAAAAAAAAATCAATTAAGGCATTTTCCCCTTTTTTGACAAGACATTATCTTTCAAACATTGACTGAACATCAAGATAAATAAAAGAAAAAACTTCTGTGCAATTTCGGATTATTTTCTTCACATTCTAAAATGTAATGTACATTAGAGTTGGATTATGATAAATATTTGAATGAGGATTCCGTAATGGACCAAAATAAGCTAAAAAAAAAATTAAAAAAAAAAAAATGTTAGAAGGCCACAGTACTTTATTGAACCACTAGATGGCACCAAAGTCTGTATAATGATGAATCGCCTCTCTAACTTTAATTTTAGGTACATGCCTTCTTGTAAATAATGGCAATAGATAAAGATATTAGGATTCTGAAACTGGGGGTTGATTATTAAGAATCTACAATGACTGATTCTGATATCTACAGAACAAAGTATTCTATATATATATATATATATATATATATATATATATAAACACACACACATTATTGATAGCAGTTAAGCTAAATGCTACACATTATTGTGTTACATGAATATTATTTACTAAGAGGATATTTATTTCTGTTTCTTAAATTTCTGTTTTAAGTTTGCTCTTGAACCTGATTGTGAAAAATTCTAGAGGAAATCCAAGGAAATTATATTTGTGCATCAGTCCTGTCTCTGTCTCAGCAATCATAGTCTGTTAGCTCAGATTTAGCACAACAATTCTCCATTTGCCTTCAAACCACTTCACGACTGACCCATAAATGAACTGGTGGCAGGGGTTAATCCAGTGTCGCATTCAATTTAAAGACCTATTTAATAGTAATGCACCCATAGTATAAAGTATATATTCTACTCTGTTTTAAAGGCTACAGTATATATTATCTCAGTGTCATTGCAGAATATTACACCTATATTCTGAACACCAAATAAGATGTTGAGAGCACAATATAAGGCAATATAATTTGCTGTCAGCATAGCCTATCGTAAATTACAATTGATGTCATAACACTGCAGCTGCAGCAGTATTCTTTACAGTTGAGCAGGTGCCTGTCCCAGTGGCTTTGTAAAGAAAGTCTCTAATGGCCTGTAATATGACTGCATTGTTACACAAGCTCCAAACACATGCTGATGGAATTTACACGCAGAAAACATCATAACTCGCTTGTGTCAGTGCCCCGGATGCATATCACACTCGTTGTTCTTATTGCAGCAAACCATTTTGACACATTAGCCTGAAGAATAATCAGAGTGGGGTCAAAGTATCACAGCAAAGGCGCCGCTGTAAGTGCCTTTTCACACTGCCTTGTCAAATTCTGCACTCTATAGGCTCTGCAGGTCTTTCCTGCAGCCAGTACATCTTCAGTGGTTTTCAGTTATACAGTAGTCTGCTAACAAACCCTCAGGACTAATTACATAGTCTGTGTACTTTACCTCTGAATCTGACCTAGTCATCAGACCAAAAGAAAGACATTTGGAAAACTTCCTTAGAAATTTAGAAAAGAATTTAAAAGAAAAAAAAAAAAACCACCCTGCAACTTTCTGAACAGCTGGTAAGATTTTATTCTGCATATTTTTTCAACATTTTCCACAGTTGGCCATACAAGATGCTCAACTTCATATGCTGGTCAAGATTTGGTACATATGTTTACTAGGGGTGTAACAATATATTGTGTCACAATATATCCCAATACAAAAACACAACAATATCATATTGTGAATAGTGACAATATGTGTTGTGCATAGTTAACCCAAAATGAAAATTCAAGTTTACAGAGTTTTAATGTCAGTACTACATTGAACTACTATATATATATATATATATATATATATATATATATATATATATATATATATATTGTTGAATATAATAAATAATAATGCAATAGGGGAATATTTGTGGGTCCTGGGTGCCAAATGTCTTATGTTACCAGTAAAGAGTGGCCTACATTATTTGAAATATATCTAGTCAGTGACAGAGTGCAAACATGTTCATCTAAAATAAATCTGTTTCAGCATTAGAATCGTGAATATTTTTATTGCGGTGTCACCATTATCCTGTTCCCAGCACCAAGTCCAAGCCTGTTCATTTCCACTCCCAGTGTAATACCAAATTTAGCATTTTTTGTTATCCTTTTACCATATGAATTCAGTATCATGATATGTATCGAATCTTGACATGAGGGTATCGTTACACCTCTAATATTTACACATCTATTTGTTGGTTTGGCAGGTCTTGCTTTTATGTTCTTTTTACATTTTATTCATTCTTACAGTTTTTTAACATTTTTTTTAAAGACCTTGGTTAAGTTGGGTTTAAAAAATCCATCATATGACTTTTCACTCACATAAACCCTTGTCCTAATTAATTAAATAAAAGTTTTATTAAAAGGATTTTGGTTTAAAAAAAAACAAATTTTATTTATTTATTTATTTTTTTGATTCAGCAAATTTGCAACTCTTGTCATATTACTCAATGAAAAATGTATCAAAAGGCAAAAGTTCAAAGCTGCTGAATACTGTACTTCCTTTTGTAGTGAATTGCAACAAGTGACTAATTATTATTCAAAAAGTTAAGGAGTTTGCTTCCATATATAAAATTATTTTATATGTTACAGAATCAGGATATTTACTGATTTCTGTAAGCTCTTTACCAATAAGTTATATAATTTACATTGCTAACTGAAGCTCTCAGAAAATCTAGGAGAAAATGACTAATTCTAACAGCTCAATATGGTTTTATTCAGTCATGCTTAATGAGTTTATACAAGAGAAAACACCACTAGGTATTATGCTACCTTAATATATTAATTTTTTTTTTCTTCAATGTACTATACAAATACTATATTATTTGTGACCCTGGACCACAAAACCAGTCATAAGTTGCACTGGTATATTTGTAGCAATAGCCTATGGGTCAAAATTATTGATTTTTCTTTTATGCCAAAAATTATTAGTATATGAACTAAAGATCATGTTCTATGAAGATATTTAGTAAATTTCCTACTGTAAATATATCAAAAATGTATTTTTGTGAGTGGATATACATTGCTTGGGACTTCATTTTGACAACTTTAAAGGCAATATTTTGATTTTTTTGCACTCTCAGATTCCAGATTTTCAAATAGTTGTATCTTGAACCAAATATTATCCTATCCTAACAAACCATACATCAATGGAAAGCTTATTTATTCAGCTTTCAGATGATGTATAAATCTCAATTTAAAAAAAAATTACCCATATGACTGGTTTTGTGGTCCAGGGTCACATTTATATAATATAAATATATGATTTCTACGAAAATGTAATTTAATAAAAAATAATATATCAGTTTGTGAATAAGAGACAGTTCTTAAAAAAGGCATAACAGATTTGTTTATAATGAATAATAATGGTAATGGAAAACTCTGCATGCACTTTGTTTTACATTCCTCAAGTCATCCTTGCAGTGCCTCCTAAAATAAAACAGTTTTTGGAAGAGCTGAGACTATATAGTGAATCCACTGAAGAAGAACTAATAAATGAAATGTTTGCACATTTTACCTCAAGCTAAATGGGTCATTCTCACTTACTGACAGTTTTTTACATGCTTGTTCCTGAGAAGTTTTTATAGAATAAAATACTTAATATCCCCCCACCCCCACCCTACTGCTGGCTTTCAGTAGACTAATTGCATAAGCTTGATTTTTTTATTTTTTATATCATCTTTAATTCTCTCTCTCTCTCTCTCTCTCTCTCTCTCTCTCTCAGCACACTGTATAATGAGGATATCATGAAAATCAACCAACTGTCATCTTTCTCTTTCATAATTTCTGCTGTCTCCAATTTAAGATTAACCTCTTTCTGCTTTCTCAGTTTTTATTTTCCCATCCGTTTGACGTGCAACTCAAACTCTTTCCCGGATTCTTTTTTCCCCTGTATAATTGGAGGCACAGTACATGAACAATACAGCTTCAGTTGGAACATGTCAGCGTGGAATCCGTGGTTTAGGCCTATGCATCCATGTAAAAGAGCTCTTTTGGTAGCCTGCTTTCTTCTTTCTCTCTCTCCCGGCGGTGAGGTGTGCTCAATGTGGCAGAGATAATTTGTTTGCTTTGCAATTATTTTCCATCAGTGGAGACAAATTGATTTGTACAGCATAAAGCGACAGTGAGAGTGTAGTGCACTATAAACAGCTCAGACAGATCAGCGCTAACTTGCTTATGCTAAAGTCTGACAGACAATGGCACTGTTCCTGTCATTCACTCTCTGTTGAACTCAGTAGTTGGTGCACCTAAGAGAAAACGACTGTGGTGCTCTTAAATCAGTCAGTTGTACAGTATGTGATATGAACTGTTGTTTGCTTTAAGAAAGTTACCAAGCCCTGTACGCATGATTGCATTATTGCATGACAGAGCAAGACAATATCCAGACCAAGTTTTCCATTAATCTGCATATAACAAGCAAGACTGGTAAATGGGGGAGCCAGTACTGTTAATGCAATATTTTTTCTCTAATTTAAATTAAATATTTAATTTGAAATTTGATCTACATTCTTATCTTTTTTTTCTTTTCTAGTTTTACTTGAACATGAAAAACCAAACTTTGACAAGGGCAGACTTTATTCTACTTCAGAGTGATGTCATTGTCAGCGTGAGCTAAATTCAAAGCTCACAGTCAGATACATTTACAAAAATGTGTTTTTTGTCAAATTGCAACAGGAAACTTGTAGTTTATTACTCTATCACAAGAATGAAGCCATGCTGTTTTACAGAGTCTGTGAAAAAAATCCTGCCTTTTTGATAAAGATCACAGAGCTTCTACAGGTTTCTTTGGATTTTTGGTTTCCTTTCAGTTTTTTCTATCCCCAAACTGCAGCAAGGACAGACTTGTGATTGTGATTTACATTTACTCCATGATGTGAAGTACACTGTAACAGATTTTTGTAATTTGAACAGTATGTACTGTAATATTTACAATAAGATACTGTAGGCTTATGTAAAATGTGTATACAGTATATTACTGTAAACAGCAAAGGATTATGGAAAAATATATGGTCACTACTGTAATTCTTTTCATAAATAAATTTACAGTTGTGAACTTGCCTGAAAAAAAAACTGACCAATGGCAAGGAAGATTTGTTTAACTGTTTGGTGCGGTAAAAGGACAAAAGAATAATAACAGTGTATAACGCAACAAAAAGGTTAGCTTATTTCTATTGTGTGTGTGTGTGTGTGTGTGTGTGTCAAATCGCAACAGGCAACAGTAAATTTACTAGTTTGCTACTCTATCATAAGAATGAAGCCATGCTGTTTTACAAAGTCTGTGAAAAAACAAAAAACAAAAAACAAAAAAAACCCGCCTTTTTGATAAAGATCACAGAGCTTCTACAGGTTTCTTTGGATTTTTGATTTCCTTTGAGTCCAATATAATTTTGTCCATAGGTCATCTGTGCATTTTTTTTCTATCCCCAAACTGCAGCAAGGACATACATTTACTCCATAATGTAAAGATTAAAAAAAAAAAAAAAAAAAATCCACAAAGCTACACAAAACCAATGTTTTAGACATGCTCCAAATTTTGCTAACAGGTGTCTAAAATTGCAAACCTTATAAAAACTAAGACAAAATATAATAACATATCTATATCATATTTATATATTTATTTATGTCCTCCTGAGGTTTACAGTCAACATTTTCTGAAGGTTAAGCAAATCTTTGTCATTTGAACAGTATTTTACTGTAATATTTACAATAAGATACTGTAGGCACTTCTGTAATTTTTTTCATAAATAAATTTACAATAGTTTACAAAACTTGGCTGCAACAACTGACTAATGGCTTAACTTTTTGGCTGAAGTGGCGGTAAAAGGACACAAGAGAAAAATTACGATGTTCCGGTAACTCAACAAGAAGGTTAGTTTATTTATATTTTATATATAAACTTTGCTAAAAAAAGAAAAAGATAACTTTCGTATGTTATGCTGCCTCTTTAATGTATAAATTAGCTAATCAGGTGGAGTCTTTGGTATCTTACAGTGAGGCCAGCTAACATGAAATACTGAGAGAAAGTGAGTTAGGCAACACCATTTTTTTTTTAAAAAAAATACTTTTACAAGTATTTTCATGTACATATTTTGTTTATTTATTTTTATAATTGTAAAGAGACAGAGAATTTATTTTAATTAATTCATTTCAGTTTCATACCCTAATTTGTTCCTTGTTCGTGGAAAGTGTCTTAACAAAAAGTTGTCAGCAGCTATGTCTGCTAATGAAAAAAGCTGTGAATGACGGTTATACAGAGAGCTCAAAATCTCTCTCTCTCTCTCTCTCTCCCTCCCTCTCTCACACACACACTGCTCCCCCATGTGAGCCAGAGTTCAGGGGTCACCAATTACTTGGGGAGGCTGAGAAAGTTGCAGAGGCCAACCCACGGCTGCCATGTTGAATTAATGTCTGTTTGCTCATAGGTAGGAAGTCAGACCTCACTACAGCTCAGTGGATCTTTTGAGTTATAGGCCAGTCATGCAATATGCAGAATGTATGTGAAATCACTTATATGTCTATAAAGTCATTTCTCTTAAAAAAAAAAAGAAGAAAAAAAATTCTTAAAAGCTCTGTTTTTATAGATGAGGTGCTATTAACATAAAACTATTTCAGACATACATTAACAACATTAACATAGAAACCATTATAACAGTGTATTTAAATCAAATAAAGGAGAATATCAAATTCCACGAGAACCGACAAGAGACTAAACTAAACAGGGGATATATACACGGGACTAAATTAATGAGAAAACAAGGGGCAGAATAGGTACACACTAGGAAACTAGGTCAACTAAGGGTCTGGAGAATGATGTGGAGAGAGGTGTGACCTGGAGGGGGTTGATGATTCAGCAGCACGCCATCCTGACGAAGACCCAGTGGTGGAACCAATGGAGGAAGGAGCCAAGATAGAGACTTGAACCCAACCCACATCAGTGGAGCCAGGAGAACTGGAGACCCAGGCAGAGCCGCAGAGATCATGCAACACTTAGGTTCTGGAGGCCAAGGTGGAATTGTGGTGAAGAGGGGTCGAGGTGGAGCCGTAATGCTGGAGGACTGAGGTGGAGCTGGTGGGACAGAGATCCAAAGTGGGGCTGGAGGGAAGGCAGAGCCCGACGAAACTGAAGGGGTGGAAGGACAAGGCGCAGCCACAGGCCCAGAAGTCTAGGCTTCTGAATCTGGCGCTTGCTTCAAGACGGGCTTGGGCTCTGTGTCTGCAGTTGGATCAGGCATGATGTACATTATGGGGATGGCTGAGGTCTGGCGGGGCTCTGGGTCCTTGACCGTGGTGGGACTGGTAAGGTACTGGATGGGCTCAGGGTCTGTGACTGTTATGATGAGGAGTGGTAACGGAGATGGGAAGATTTCTGAGATGGGGTGTCCTGGGATGACACACATGATGGATGGCACCAATAGGCCAGGTGTGGCCTGGGAGGGCTGCAACTGAATGGCAATGTTGTCTTTTACTTCTTCAACCGTAAAGGGTGGACCACTTAGTCAGTGCGTAGTCAATGTACTGTGTCAGGGGACAAGATGTTTCTCCCCCGGGTTATCCAACCCACTCCAAAAGCATACCTTGAGTGTGTCGTCGTTCCAGGATGCCAGGTGGGAGATCTCCTGGAAATCCTCCACGTAATTTTTCAGGGAGTGGCCAGCATGAGATATGGTGAGTAATAACTCCTCAGGGAAGCAGACTGAATAATCCATTGAGCTCATAATAAGGGTCAGTTCTTCTGTAATAGAGTGGTTCAATCAAATGAAGGAGAATATCAAATTCCAAGAATTAGTCTTTTAATAATAAATTAAAATATTCAGGAGATTATACAAACAGGCAGAAGAAGACGAGAGGCCATATATACACAGGACTAAATAAGTGAGTTAACAAGGGGCAGGTGGACACAATAGGTTACTATGGTAACAAATAGGCACACACTAGGGAACTAGAGCTTTGTTCGAAATCGCCCCCTATACCCTCTCATTCACTATTCCCCATGTTACTCCACTAATATAGTCCACTTGAAGGAGTAAATCAAAACGAGTGAAATCGGACACTGAGTGCATCGGAAGCTGCTGCTTTTGCATAGTGCTTGCTGTTTAATAATCATTTGAAACTTAGCAAACTGGCAGCTCCAGTATTGACGAAAAGTTTTATCTTGAACTCTGCATGGTAACTAGCATGTATAAACCTTAATTAAACAATTTGATAATCAATTAAAAAGGAATTTATACCTGTATGATATTATACTGTACCCACATTGGACCAATCGTTTGGAAAATGGATGGATGATTCAGCTGCGGGTGCAGCGAGACACAGGACTTAATACAGCACAACCCTCACAGTACATTGTGAGTATTCTCTAGCCGTTGAGTGTACATCAGTTTTACTCTTATTATTGTGGTGCATTATGGGATTGAATAAGTACCATCGATAACATCCACTATGGTTTCGGACACCACTACAAATGGCTGTCCCCTCAAACAGTGCCCTATTTAAAGGTGCAGTATGTAATATTGACAGCTAGTGGTTGAAATGGGTACTGCAGTCGAAATTCAAAATATTGGAGAGAGTTGTGGAAGTCCACCTCCTCAAACTTGATGCTCACGTGAGTTGCCAGATTGAGGACACACAACAAGAATGAGTGCAGCTGACAATGGAAAGTGACGAGCCTTACAATGTAAGTTGATCTGCGATCTTTGACACAGTTCATTTGCTGGCTTCCATGGCTGCAATATGCTGTGTTTAATACACAACTGGTAACCTGGGCTTTCACAATAAAATTGGGTAAATCGTCAGTTGGTGGGATCACACAGACCAAAACAAAAACAGACGTTCCGACACGGAATGCACTTTTCAGAAATAACTGGTTCATGCATTGTTTTTCAGAGAAACGAGGTTTTGAACTTAGAATGTTTCCTAAATCTCTGCAAACATGTTTTTATCAAAAATACCACAGTCAAAAAAATGACGTAAAGCACCTTTAAGGGTATGGGGGCGATTTTGGACACAGCCCTGGTCAACTAAGCAAGACAGAAAATGAACACAGGAACTGGGAGCACTTTAAATTGTTATTATTAAATGTGTTAATTACACTATATGTAAGTTTTGGATATTTATATAAACTATTATGTGTCCATTGTTTTCTTTTTCATTATATTCTTCCTGACCAAAAACATTATTCTTTGTACAAGCACAATCTGGATCTGAGCCCTGAATTCCTCACATCGTAGCTTTCCTAACTCCAGTCACTCAGATAAGGTTTGTTCAACGTCCGAAAACTCTCTCCCCACCCTGTGTAAAAAGAGAAAAAGAAAAGTGGCCATTGTTCAGGTCAGAGTTTGCAGAAGGCGAGCCCTTTGCACTTTGTGAATGATTTAAGTCTCAATGGGTCTGATTCATTGTGTTCAGCCAAACCAGCATAATTTGCAAAAACAGCACTTAATTTTGTAATAAAGGTCCAGTGTCGTCTTTAATTGAGTCCTGCTGCTCAGTGGCAGTAATTACAGGGGCCTTCTCTGTCTCTCTCTCTCTCTCTCTCTCTCTCTCTCTCTCTCTTTCTCTCTCTCTCTGGGTCCCCAGTCTCCCATTCTCAGCATCAGTGAAAGTCCAGCTGAGCTCTGATGCAGAGCTAATGCTAATACACTCGGTCCAGTATCAGCAAAACACATTCAGACACAGACACATTTTTAATTGATGATATGCGACGCATTTAAGAATCTCCTTTTCTGTTCCTGTATGATCAACCTCTACTCTGTAAAACTCGAAAGCCCTCTGAATTCTGAGCATGTGCTTGTAATTGATTGCACTAATATGTGGATCCATTAGGTGGCAACACTCATATATGGGTACTTTTAAGAACTAATCGAAGAAGATGATGAAAAATGACGAAAGTGGAAAGAAACAACAAAAATGCAAGGATGTCAGAAGGTGCACTCTGAAAAATGCTGGGTTGTTTCAACCCATGTTTGGGTCAAATATGGACAAACCCAACCATTGGTTTACATTTTTAAATAAAATTTTTAAACCCAACAGTTGTGTTTGTCCATATTTGACCCAAACATGGGTTGAAACTTTAAGCTTTAAGTTTGAATTGCTCAAATGGTAAAAGGGAAAATGAAGATTGAAAAACCCTATGTTTAATCCATTTAATTCACCAATTTACATAATTTAATCTATAATTTAGATTAAGTACACATCTGTGACCAGACTTCTGAAATGGAAACCGTTTTTCTAGTTCAGTGGTCAAAATATAATTGAAATCTCACTTGTGGGTGTGCGTCGTAATCAGCTCCCTAGTTCAGTTGTCAGGGCACTGATCAGGGAGTCTGCCATTTTAAGGGCTGTCTCGGTTGCAAAATCTCTCCAGTGATCTGAAACCTTCGTTCCCTAAAAAGTCTCAATGCAACGTGAAAACCAAGGAGCATCTATGCTTACTATGTTCCCTTAACGGAAGTTCTAAAGCGTGAAACATAAATGATGTGAGCCAACTCGCAACATAAAATTACACGCAATTGATGTTTTGAAAAACAAACCATTATTTAATTATATCTTAGCATAAACATACATCACTAGACAGGTTTGTTTGTGGGTTCCATGTACTATTATTAGGCCTACAATTCATAATTATTATGATGTTTGTGGACTGATCCTAACTGGTTTTAGTACAGTTCATAAAAAAATCCCTATAAAAATAGAAACCATATATTATAACAATATTCACAGACCTATTTTGATAGGTTAAGCACCTGTTGATGAAAATGGTCACTTACACATATGTGTGTTTAGACACGACCACAAATAGAAATAGATCTGACCACACACACTGAGGTCTTGTAAGAGGCTATTGTCCAAACCTCCTGAGGCTTTACAAAGCCAGGTTTAGTTAGGTTAGAGGTATGCCAAGGCTTTGTTATGTTACTGTCTCCAACACAAAAGACAGTAAGTGGTGCTTGTAATGGTTTTGGGTGGTGTGTGTGTGTTTGTGTGTGTGCGCAAGTCAGTTTAGTCAAAAACACATTGGCGGTTACGCATCCTTACATAACAATGGCCATCAATGGTGCTTAGAGAAATTTCTCTGATTTCTCTGAAATGTGGGTATTGTTTTATTTGATTTTGGCTGTAGAGGCATGACGTTCACAGGTCATCCAACACAAAGCATGTGTAGTTAAATCTCTGACCCCTAAAGTAATTTGACAGCTTAAGGCTTTTCATAGCCGTAGTTTCAACCAACAGTGTTTGTTTACATTTCCCCTTCTTTCCCCCTCTATTTGTTATGATTTCTTTTTAACACTCTGTTGTCCCCTAGATGTGGTTGGTTTAAGGAGAAAAAAAGAAGTTCCTGGAATTTCTCCCTTACTTTTGTCATGGGATTACTTAACTGAGGCTCTGATGATTTTTTCCCAAGTGAAGCTTTTTATGTTCAGGTCAACCAGATACAGAATTATTCTGTTGTAAGCTGCCTTAAAGATTTATTGCCTGACTGATTGCAGTTTCCGTGACTTTACCTTATCCTTTCCCAAGAAGTAATGTATGATGTTATTACCATTTTAAATAGCATACACTGTATGTAAAATGTTGGAAAATAATAATATTTTTAATGGTTCTCACATGTCTACCAAGCATCTGATTATTGGATGTCCTAAAAATGAAGATGGGTACATTGTAAAATATATTAAACTGGTTGTCTGACTCTATACTATAAATACTAGTGAATTTACTGTGTCGTCTGCGTGTTATACATGTGCATTAAAGGGATAATTCACCCAAAAATGAAAATTCTGTCATCATTTACTTACCCTCAAGTTGTTCCAAACCTGTATAAATATCTTTGTTCTGCTGAACACAAAGGAAGATATTCAGAAGAATGTTTGTAACTAAGGAGATCTCGCCCCCCCATTGACTGCCATAGTATTTTTTATTTCCTACTATGGTAGTCAATGGGGGCGAGATCTGCTTGGCGATTTCGTATTAATTTGTACGATGTAAATCGCAGGAATTTATATGAAATAGCCACCTTGTAAAATAGCTACGTTTTCCTTTGAGATTGGGTTGATGAATAATGTGCATTTTTAAGAAAAAAAATAAGCATGAAGCTTATTAGGCACCAATTGGAAAAAACTTAGTTACGGTTTGCCAACACATTGAATCAAACGTAAAATTGTGAAGCAAAAAAAACTGAAATGGTATTTTTTGTAAAACATCATCCAAACTGTAAAACTTAGTCTCATAATCTCTTTTATTTACAACTTTGAAAAATATTTTTTTCACAGTATTACTACACTTTGACCTCTAGTTTGTTGCCTACATTTTGACTCTCTTATGAAATCATTATGTAAAATCCACCATGTTTTCTAGAAATAAAGAAAATGCAATTCATGGTTTATTTTTTTCATTAGCTTCAGTTTGCCATATTATTAAGTTAAACGAGTGCTCTGTGTTCTTGTATCATCCTTTGTTCTCCACCACAAAGTGCATTTGTCAAGTTAACTCAGATGAACAGTTTGTAAGGGAATGCAGTGACTCATTCTAGGTGCATTAACTCCTCTGAATAGCTTAATGGTTTAGTTGCCCGAAGGCCACTGAAACCCAGTGAAACAAACGTAAAACCTAACTCAAGCTGCTGAGATGACAACAACATGTAGAAGCTGAGTTTGAGAGGCTACTAAATAAATGTTAAAAAAAATAACCATGACGAAATGGTTGTCATTCTCTCTTTGTGACATTGGTGAGTCATGATAAATTGAGATGAGGGTAAACACATTTGAGCAGCTGAAATTCCCTGTGGTGTGACATATTATACTCCTATTATATTTATAAAATGGTTTTAAATGGAATATCCAAGGACCTAAGATATACACATTCATATAAATCTTATCTAAAAATCTTGATGTTGATTTAAAAAAATCCATAGGCATGATATGCTTCAACTAACCATGTGATATCTGGAATAATTCAGTGTTATGTGCTTTGCTTCAAAACAGAAATAGGGATGTTAAAGACAGCTTGATGGCAATGTGAAGTGCAGTTTGAATGACTCTGAGTGTAAATGTCAAATGACCTCAGTCTTTACAGCTGAAGCAGGGCTATTTCCCAAAAGGCCATTGCAGGAGCAGGACTCCATCTTCTATGGCATTTCTCTGTCATTGGCCTTATAAAGCTGCAGGATTTGAAGCTTATATTCATTTCTCTCTCTGTCTTTCTCTATCTACCCTACTCTATCTCCCCTTCTCCATTGCATTCATTTCATTCTCATATAACTGCACCATTCGGTTAAAACAGTCCAGATTTTTTTTTTCCCCCGTGTGTGTGTGTGTGTGTGTGTGTTTGTATCTCAGGCATACGGCCTGGACAAGTGAAGTAAATGCAATTCAATTAGATACTGCCCTCAGGCCTGTAGTGTTCCTGCGTCTCTCCATCGCACATATTTATCTTACATAACTCACAGGAACTAGTCCATCCATTACTCCACACTCACTTTTAAGTGCCTTAGCCCAGAGAATAACAAATAAAGATGGTTGAAGGCAGTGTGTTTGTAAAATAGCTGCCTAAAAGTATTGTTATGTTGGGGATTTATATTTTCCTGTCAGCAAGGATTATGATTCTGGATTTAGTTGTCATCGCATGTCTAATGCTCAGACCAGTCCGTCAAAAGAACTATTGATTGAGAGGCTTACCGGCTATTTAGTGATTAAATTGAATTATGATTTATTTTTCAACAAATAAGATGGTTTTAGGATATTAAAGTGAAGCGACAGACTGCCGTTTCTTCATGAGGCCGTTGTCTATGCATCAGTGAACGATAGAGTGAATCAGTTGTCTGATTGTTTCTTTCAGGTGTTGCACAATGGTATCCATTCAGGTCAGATCAGAGAAGACTGTCAGCTACGTCTTCAGTGGGATTCTGTTACCTTAAATATATATAATACTTCATGTTAGTAACTGGGGGTGAGCCTTAAGGGCAAGGAATGTGTTTAGTTTAATTGAACTAACTCTGACAATTTTTCACTCTGTTAAGATTCATATCCTTTATCCACTTGTGTTCTCCAAAATTGTCATAAATTGTCATGGCATTTTGTTGCCATATAGTACACTATCAAATCATTCTTTTCTTATTTTTTTTTCTTTTTTGTCTATTATTGCGTTAGACATTAAAGGGTTAGTTCACCCAAAAAATAAATTTCTGTCATTAATTACTCACCCTCATGTCGTTCCACACCCGTAAGGCCTTCGTTCATCTTTGGAACACAAATTAACATATTTTTGATGAAATCCGATGGCTCAGTGAGGCCTGCATTGCCAGCAAGATAATTAACACTTTCAGATGCCCAGAAAGCTACTAAAGCTACTAATACCCTAATATTATATAGCGACGAGAATACTTTTTGTGCGACAAAAAAACTAAATAACGACTTTATTCAACAATATCCAGTGATGGATGATTTCAAAACACTGCTTCATGAAACTTTGAAGCTTTATGAATCTTTTGTTTCGAATCAGTGGTTCAGAGCATGTAAACTGCCAAAGTCATATGATTTCAGTAAAGGTGGCTTCCTTAAGTCATAAGTGTTTCGAAATTTCAATTGTTCACCACTAGGGGGCGTAACTTTGGCAGTTTGATACATGCTTCGAACCACTGATTCGAAACAAAACATTCATAAAAGTTTTGAAGCTTCATGAAGCAGTGTTTTGAAATCACCCATCACTAGATATTGTTGAATAAAGTCGTTATTTAGTTTTTTTGGCACACAAAAATCGGATTTTATCAAAAATATCTTAATTTGTGTTCCAAAGATGAATGAAGGTGTAGAATGACATGAGGGTGAGTAATTAATGACAGAATTTAAATTTTTGGGTGAACTAACCCTTTAATGTTTTTGTCCTCTAGCTTTTTTTCTTTATATAGCTTTATAGAAAAGTGGAAAAGCAGTTGACAGAAGGAAGTTAGTGAGAGTAAAAGTTTCTGTGACTGTACAAACCTCATGAATATTTAATGAGGTGACCACTGGGGGAGTTTATGATTGGTTGTTTGTTGCTAAACCATTTGGTGTAGCTTCACACTGTACACCTATGGTGTCACATTTCGGTGCTGTGTTAACCATGTTCCGGAGCAGGGTTTCATAACCCCCGAATAGAAAGCAGTGTGATGGTGTAAAAATAGCTACATGACACCATATGACAGAGTAATCATTTGACACCACATGACACCATATGACAGAGTAACCATTTCCTGCTTTGCTTTATCTACTCTTCCACCTCTTCAGTTCGAAAGCTCCTCATTTCTCTCTCTCTCATTCTGTCTGTTATATAGATGATTTAACTGATAAATCAAGCTGAGCAATGCACAGGCAGCAGAGCTCTGTTCCCTCTGTTGCCGTTCACTGTCTGTGTGTGTCACTCTGAGTTCTAGAAGCAGAGTCCTGCCATGCATGTAGCAAGTGCCTCTCTGAGCTCCAAGACACTCAGCTGTCACACATCTGTCTGCCTGATTGCTCTGCTCTCTGGGTGAAAAGTATTTCCTCAAGCTGCTCTTTTGGATCTTAAAGTTGGTAAAACCTACCCATTTTGTAAATGCATGTTATAGATCTTATTATGAGCAGTGCATCCATGCATGTTTCGAGTGTTTTTTTTTTTATTCTATTTGACCTTATAATGTTTAAACAAAACATCATAACAACCTATGGATAGAACCCCACCCTATACATTTTTTTATTTTCAATAATCTGTTACATGGAAGTGAAGATCTGCCACTACTTTCATTCAAAAATATCTCAAAATATCTTTACTAGGGATGCACTGATTTTTTTGGCGATTCTAATTTTAAAAACAACTATTGGCCGATTCTGATACCGATATTTGTCACTTGCTCTCTTATTTGAACATTTGTCATTAAAATAGATTAGTGTTTTGATCATGTTTTAAATGAGCAAGGTTCCAAAACTCATGCATTAAGGTGTATTAGCTAGTTTATTGCTGCATCTTCAAATAATTTCTATTGCACATGGATTGGATCCATTTAACATTCAACAGGCCAACATAAATACATAAATACAACAGAACAAAGATGCATATGAAATAAACAGTGCTTTTCGGGTAGGTCTGACAGTAGTTTTCAGGTACAGAAATAAAGTAATCAAATGCAAGATATATTCTTCATTGTATAAATTAAATATACATATAAATATATATATATCTAGAAACTTTGCAGGATTTTTGGAAACTTTCGGGAATCATTGGAACGTTTCTGGAAATTTACCAGAAATTTTCCGCTCCTAGTCAGGTGTAGTGAGCGATTTTTTTTGTGTGTGTCTTTTGTTGTTTGATTAAATGGATAGTTCACCCAAAATTTAAATTCTTTCATTAATTATTCACCCTCATGTCGTTCCAAACCTGTTAAGACTTTCGTTCATCTTCGGAATACAAATGAAGATATTTTTGATGAAATCTGAGAGCTTTCTGTCCCTCCATAGCCAGCTATGCAACTGACACTTTGATGCATCAAAAAGTTCATAAAGAGATCGTAAAACTAATCACACAAAAAGTAATGTATCATGACCTTCAAAACAGTTTGAATGATTATTCTTATCTGAACACAAGCAGAAATGAAGAATACTTTTGTTTAGGACTATTTAATTTTAATTCCATTTTTCATGTTAAATAGCTAAATTCTGTAATTAGTAATCAATAAAACAATAACTATAGATGGATCTGTATTGACATTGGCAATACTTGCCTTATTTGTTCTTGGTATCAGATTGGAAAGAAAATAATGAATGGTATCACTCATGCCTAGAGCCCAAATATGAAATCTACACAAGTGGAAGTGCTGTGAAATAAGGACTGATTAACAATTTTTTATGACAGTTCTGTAATTTTACTACAGATACAGAATGTTACATAACACTAATACATGCCATCTCTCCACTGCCTGTTACACAAACACTGAATAAAAGTACCAAATCACTCGCAGAACTTTTCAGACTCTAACCCCTCCAATCCTCTGCATGTGACCCATAAGCTAGCAGAAAATCTCCAGATGATCTTCTGCTAGCACATAGTGAGCTAATTACACTGAAGTTGAAATTCATGTGGTGTAAAGTCACCATGCTCAGCTTTGAAATGGAGAAAAGAGGGAAAGATTTAAACAAGTGCAAAGCTTTTTAGAGGTGAAGAGAGTTTGAGTGTGTGTGGAGAATGAAATATACATTAAACCATTAAAATAATGCTATTTGTGGGGTTTGATTAAGAAAGAGTACAAATGCAATGCTCTTATGAGAGTTAACACTGCATGGGAACATTTTGGGAATGCTTAACTCAGGCTTGGTACTTTAAATGTCATGTTACTTTTGTCATCAGCCGCTTTGTATTAGCCTGGGTACGAACTTTACTTCCAGGAAGGATATGCAAATTTTCATCCCCATGCTCTGTATACAAACAGCAAATACCAATCAAAGAGCTTAACAATCAGCAGATCAGACTCCACTCCACATATACAAGCTAATTGTTACAACCCAGAAGGCTTTAGTAATGGGACCCCCCAATTTAGTGTAACCGTATGGCTCTGAGCTTGAAGTTGGCATCCTTTTAGGAACAAGTAAATGGCCGCATGACCACACTGGGGTGTAAGGCAGTGCACCATCTGTGCATCTGGACACAGCCGTAACGTCAAAGCGAGACTGTAAACACATGCTGTTTTTTACATTAGACTGAACACACACACACATTTATGTTTTCAGCTTTCACCATTAATGCACAACCTGTTCTGAAAGACCTAACTACCTAGCAGATTGTGTGTGTGTGTTTAATGTACTCAAGATTTACATTTAGACATCATTAGTGTAAAATGCCAGTTGGTTCTGATAGTTCTGATATGTTTTTGCAGCATCATAATTATCATTTGTACTTATTACTCAACAGAGAATCACTATATGTTTCTAATAAAACATAAGCACTTGTGTTTGTCTATATGTGTGTGGGTCAGATTTTGCCTAATTTTAGTCCCTAGAAGAAAAGTAAAACTTTGGGTTAAAAGCCAATAATCGTTATCAGGAAACAACTTATTAAACATTCTGGGAACACTTTACAATAAGGTTTATTTGTCCCAGTGCTTTTTGGTCTATTCAATGAACTTTAATGAGGTCCATTGTAATTGGTAGAAGTCAATAGAAATTCTCTATAAATGTGTGTATGTATGAATATGGCACAGATGCAGAGAGAGGGAAATAGAGAGTCAGGCCCCAGCTGGAAGAGAGATAATAACACACATTAACTCACTCTGTACCACCCAAACTCCTTGCAGTGAGAACTGGGACCGGCCCCTCCGTCTTCTACCTCACTACACACATCCCATTTAGCCCTAATCTCACTTTAGCTCCCCTAAAATAACAGTGTTAAATCCACTAATCGCCCTAATCAACCATGAAAGCAAGGGTGGCATGTATAGTTTACCAAAATATGTTATTTCTCTGTTTATTTCAGCTTGCCATTTTAGGTCAGTGGATGTAATTGGATGCATTTTGGCTGATTTGCTTTTTTTTCCTTAATTATAGAGCTTAGTAAATAACATAAGTCAAAAGAAATATACTTCGGACATGCTAAAATGGAATGCCATAAGTGTCCAAAAAAGACACAAAGAGCGGCAGTAGAATAAAGAAATGAGTACTCAAACACAATCTTTATTTTATTCTCCCTTTCTCTCTTTCTACATCTCCATCTCATATGGAAATGGCTGTGTCTGGCATTAAATATGTAAAATTAGCACTTTAAGTAGAACACATTTCTGCGTTGCGCTCTGAGCTTGCCCAAGCTCAGGCATGCATATGATATGCAATTGGTCATCCCCATGGCAACCCAGATTGGATGAAAAGGTTTAGTGAGTGAAAGTGGATCAGATTGGGATGATTTTTTATTTAGTGAGTTTATTCATGGCGTAACTCACACCAAGTGTCTGCTAGAAATGCTGCATGTGTCTCTGTGGGGCGAGAGAGCTCTAGACAGACAATGAGGTGGAGAGAGATTGTTGAGGTAGAACTGCTGTTTTTAAAATGGCTATTTGAAAATGCACTGTAAAAAAATATCCTGTTAAATTTATGGTAAAGCCTAGCAGCTGTGGTTGCCAGAAATTCACTGTAAAAAACAAAACAAAACAAAACAAAAAACTATGGCAATGTTACTGGTATGGAAGTTTTAGTTTACCCAAAAATGAAAATTCTGTCATCATTTACTCTCCCTCATGTCGTTCCAAACCCGTAAGACTTCCATTTATCTTTGAAACAAAAATGAACATATTTTAATGAAATAAGAGAGTTCCCTTTCATGGGAACATCGACGCTGCGTTGAACGCTTTTCGATCACCTCACCTGATTACGTCTTGAAGCACTTGTGAAATCGAACTAATAGGGTGATGGGACGTCAGAGCGGGTGACGTCACGGACCAGAAAACTATAAAGCACTCCGGAGAACAAAGAACGCCAGCTTCTGTGTCTTCAGCGAGCGCTCTGTGTTATTGTGTGTCTTATTTGGTGTTGTCTGTCCGTTACACATACAGCCCAGAATATCTCTTCGTCTGATTTCTCTCACACCTAAGCATATATATATGTGGGAGCTGTCTGTGTGCATTGCGAAAAGCTTACCTTACGAACACTCCGTTCTCGCCGGGCGCTCTTCGATAAAGTTAAGGAGGGCGCCGCGGCCAGTGTTGCCCAGGGATCGAGTCCCGCTGCTGCCAAGGCAGGACGGCGGCTTCATTCCTGGGGTTCACAAATGGATCTGACAGAGGGGTTAGAGATGGGCCCAGCCTTATCTCTGCCCTCACCTGTCAGACCCAGTGTCTCTCCTCTGGTGGTGGAAGCACGCACATTCCAACATCATGGGGATCAAACTGCATGATTATGGGCCGATGCCTCGGGTGAAAGAGATGCTTGCGAGCTACTTCAGGGCGCAGAGTCGAATGCACAAAAAACACCAGAGGCCAGTCTCGAGAGGCTGGTTCCCTTAGTAGAATTTTTGGCAGAATGGAAACTTCTCACCAATATTTCTCGAAGGGTGCTGCTCACGATAGAAAAGGGTTACAAAATATATGTCGGTGGTCTCCTATATCAACCATCAGGGGGGTCTGAGGTCTCGCCAGTTGTGCAAGTTTTCCCATCAGATCCTCCTATGGTCTCAGGGGAAGCTCCTCTCCTTGAGAGCAGCTTATTTCCCGGGGCGTCAAAATTTGGGGGCAGACATCCTGTCGAGGCAGGGGCCAAGGCCCGGGGAATGGAGACTCCAACCCGAGGTGGTGGAGCTCATCTGGAAGAATTTCGTGCAGAAGTCAAACTATTTGCCTCGAAAGAGACTTCTCATTGCCCTTTGTGGTTTTCTCTGACTCATCCAGCCCCGCTGGGGTTGGATCCCATGGTTCAGATATGGTTGAGGCTACATCTGTATGCATTTCCTCCAATTACTCTGCTCCCAGGAGTTCTGGAGAGGGTTCGTCGGGACGGGGTCCATCTCATATTGGTAGCCCCGTTCTGGCCAACCCATGTGTGGTTCACAGACCTAGTGTCTCTCTTACACGGCTCCCCCATGGAGATCCCAATCAGGCAGGACCTTCTGTCGCAAGCGGGCGGCACGATAACTCATCCTCGCCCAGAGCTATGAAAACTGTGGGCCTGGCCTCTGAGGGGGCCGGGCTCATAGAATCCGGTCTCCCAACTGAGGTTGTGGAGACCATACTCCACTCCAGAGCTCTTTCCATGAAGAAACTTCACGCGTATAAGTGGAAGCTATTTGCTACTTGGTGTAGTCAACTTCAAGTGGACCCGTTCCACACCTCTATCAATCATGTGCTGCGATTTCTCCAAGAAAAATTCTCAGATGGTCTATCTCCTTCTACAAACCCGATTCCAAAAAAGTTGGCACACTGTACAAATTGTGAATAAAAAAGGAATGCAATGATGTGGAAGTTTCAAATTTCAATATTTTATTCAGAATACAACATAGATGACATATCAAATGTTTAAACTGAGAAAATGTATTATTTTAAGGGAAAAATTAGTTGATTTTAAATTTCATGGCATCAACACATCTCAAAAAAGTTGGGACAAGGCCATGTTTACCACTGTGTGGCATCCCCTCTTCTTTTTATATTAGTCTGCAAACGTCTGGGGACTGAGGAGACAAGTTGCTCAAGTTTAGGAATAGGAATGTTGTCCCATTCTTGTCTAATACAGGCTTCTAGTTGCTCAACTGTCTTAGCATCTTCCTCTTTATGATGGCCAAATGTTTTCTATGGGTGAAAGATCTGGACTGCAGGCTGGCCATTTCAGTACCCGGATCCTTCTTCTATGCAGCCATGATGTTGTAATTGATGCAGTATGTGGTCTGGCATTGTCATGTTGGAAAATGCAAGGTCTTCCCTGAAAGAGACGACGTCTGGATGGGAGCATATGTTGTTCTAGAGCTTGGATATACCTTTGAGCATTGATGGTGCCTTTCCAGATGTGTAAACTGCCCATGCCACACGCACTCATGCAACCCCATACCATCAGAGATGCAGGCTTCTGAACTGAGCACTGATAACAACTTGGGTTGTCCTTATCCTCTTTAGTCCGGACGACATGTTCCAGTTTTCCAAAAAGAACTTCAAATTTTGATTCGTCTGACCACAGAACAGTTTTACACTTTGCCACAGTCCATTTTAAATGAGCCTTGGCCCAGAGAAAACGCCTGCGCTTCTGGATCATGTTTAGATATGGCTTCTTTTTTGACCTATAGAGTTTTAGCCGGCAACAGCGAATGGCATGGTGGATTGTGTTCACCGACAATGTTTTCTGGAAGTATTCCTGAACCCATGTTGTGATTTCCATTACAGTAGCATTCCTGTATGTGATGCAGTGCCGTCTAAGGGCCCGAAGATCACAGGCATCCAGTATGGTTTTCCGGCCTTGACCCTTACGCACAGAGATTGTTCCAGATTCTCTGAATCTTTGGATGATATTATGCAATTTTTCTCTGAGAAACTCCTTTCTGATATTGCTCCACTATTTTTTGCCGCAGCATTGGGGGAACTGGTGATCCTCTGCCCATCTTGACTTCTGAGAGACACTGCCACTCTGAGAGGCTCTTTTTATACCCAATCAATTGCCAATTCCTTATATGTACATTTAACTTTTCCGGCCTCTTATTGCTACCTGTCCCAACTTTTTTGGAATGTGTAGCTCTCATGAAATCCAAAATGAGCCAATATTTGTCATGACATTTCAAAATGTCTCACTTTTAACATTTGATATGTTATCTATATTCTATTGTGAATATAAATTTATGATATTTGTAAATTATTGCATTCCTTTTTCACAATTTGTACAGTGTCCCAACTTTTTTGGAATCGGGTTTGTACTTTGAGGGTTTATATAGCAGCTATCTCTGCCTATCATGCTCCTTTGGGGGGTATCCTCTGTGGGAAAGGACCCCCTAGTTATACGCTTTCTTCATGGTACTCAGAGGCTGAGGCCTTCTGTGCGTACAAGAACTCCGGCCTGGGACTTGGCAATTGTGTTGGAAGGGTTAGCTGGGGCTCCCTTCGAACCTTTAGAGGAAGTATCTGAGAAGTTCCTCATTCTAAAAAACATCTTTCTGTTGGCTATATCATCTCTCAAGAGAATTGGATATCTACAAGCACTTTCTTTTGCTCCTTCATGTCTGGAATTTGCGCCTGGTATGGTCCCCACCAATGTCCCAGGGCCTATCGTACTGCAGGCCTTCTGTCCTCCTCCCTTTGCAAATCTGGATCAGAAAAAACTTAATCTGCTTTGCCCGATTAGGGCTTTAGACACCTACGTCCGCAGAGCTGCCCTGTGGCGCAAAACTGATCAGCTATTTGTCTGTTTCGGGTCACCTAAAAAGGGAGGCCTGGCATCTAAGCAGAGAATGAGAAAGTTGGTGGTCGAGGCCATCTCTTTTGCTTATGAGTCATCCGGACAGCCTTCACCTTTGGCTGTCTGGGCACACTCAACTAGGGGTATGGCTGCCTCAAAGGCTTTGATTTCAGGGGTCCCCCTCAGTGAGATATGTGATGTGGCTAGGTGGTCCTCTCAGCATACCTTCATTAGGTTTTATAACCTTGATGTGGGCTCCACTCCGGGGTCTTTGGTGCTCTCGTCTCATAGATAACAGACAGGCACTTGGCATTATGGCATAGTTGGATTGCGTTCCCAAAGCGTTCAACGCAGCGTCGATGTTCTCATGAAAGGGAACGTCTCGGGTTACGTCTGTAACCCTGGTTCCCTGAATAAGGGAACAAGACGCTGCGTTGCTTAGCCATACTCCCTGCACGCCTGTGAGCGCCCTGCTTCAGCCATATCAGAAGCTGGCGTACTTTGTTCTCAGGAGTGCTTTATAGTTTCCTGGTCCGTTACGTCACCCGCTCTGACGTCCCATCACCCTATTGGTTCGATTTCACAAGTGCTTCAAAACGTAATCATGCGGAGGTGATCCCAAAGCGTTCAACGCAGCGTCTCGTTCCCTGATTCAGGGAACCAGGGTTACAGACGTAACCCGAGACGATTTCTGTCCCTCCATCGACAGTCCATGAAACTACCACTTTGACACTTAAAAAAGTTCAGAAAGAGATCGCAAAACTAATCCAGGTATTGAACAGTTTAGTCTTAATTTTCTAAAGAGACATGATCACTTTATATAATAAACATATTTAGGTTAGGCTTTTATTCACATATAAACATTCATCAGTACATGCATCATTTATGGTTAACAGAAGCTCTAGCATGCTTGCTTGACGTGCGAGAACCAATGAGGTTCATTCTTGTTTTATGCAACAGTTTGAGCTTCCACAAGAACCAATGAGGTTTGTTCCTATTCAGTCAGTCACGTTCGGCATTACATCGACTGACGTATTGAGGTCTCGCCTGAGAGCCCAATCACAAGAGAGCATCCAGAAAGAGCTGTGCAAAGAAGTGCAGCATTTCACCCCTCAGTGCTTCGGTGCATCAGAGCAGATTTCCTAAAAGTCTGTGTGTTTCTGGATGTGGTCATTTCCTGGCTTCATCTGACAGCCACGATTGCTATCTTACATGCCTGGGCCAAGAGCATGCTAAAAAAAGCGTTTGTGGATGGTGCATGCTCTCACTGCGAGAGCATGTCTATATTGGCATTGAGGTCACAACTTGTCATAGCAGAGCCGTGTGTCTGGTTAACACTTTGGGAGACCTGACTCTTCCACTGGGCCAGCCCCCGTGGACCTCCAACTCCTTTAGCATGCCATGTGCCGTCAAGTTGCTGTGTGATGGCGCAGGTCCATCACGTGGAGCACCATGTGTCTCACTGGCGCTCCAGGTGAAGGTCAGATGTTGATCGCTGCGTCAGAGAGTAAGCTATTGTCCTCTGGAGAGGATGATGAAGCTGAAATGCCCCCCTCGGGGGGTCGCTCTCTCTGAATTGGATTCAGAGTTAATGGCCATGTTTGCCCGGGTCACTGCAGACATCGGGCTTGAGTGGAACCCTCCACCTTGCCCAAAGCTCTCGCATTTGGATGATTAGGTCCTGGGTGCAGCACGCAGTTCACAGCCACGTTCCACCCCAGTACCTTTCTTCTCGGAACTGGATGAGGAGGTTCAGAATTCGTGGCAGACACCTTTTACTGCTCGAAGTCACTCTTTTGCCTCCTCCACTCTCTCTATCCTCGATGGCGGGGCAGGCATGGGTTACGTGGATATTCCACAGGTGGAGCTTTCAGTTGCGGTGCGCCTCCACCATGCATGCCATAGCCATCCTGCAGGTCCATTAGGCAAAAGCTTTCAAAGAACTGCACAAGGGTAGTTCTGAGCTGGGGTTGATGCAGGAACAGTGTACGGTGACTGATCTCGCCCTTGGCCAGGCGATGTCCATAAAGCACATCCTGCCCCAGCAGGAGGACCAGAGTCATCCAATCCTCCCCCATCCTGAAACTGGTGGCCCAGAGATGGAGGATGCTGCTCTGAACAAGAAGATGGTGAACGCACCACTCATTTCCCCAGAGGAGGACCGGCTGGAGAATCTTTAGTTTCATTTTATTTCTGTTCCACCGCTGGTCCCAGGGCAAGCGCTACCCACTTTCTTAAAAAAAAAAAAAGAGCAGTTTCCTTAGCCTCTGGGCCATACTGAGCATACACTGGCAGTGAGTGACACCCTGCTTCCTCACTCCCAGCCACCCTTCTTTCACCACAGGCAGGGAGTTCGCGTTTCGAGGACACACTGCTTCCTCATGCCTCCCTATCCAGTACCTCATGGAACCCACGGAGCCAGGTAAGTGTCACACCACACTCACTGCCTCTACTTTGGGAAGGCGTGCTTCCCGGGTTAGGCCCCAGCGCTCCTCACTGCCCCCCTACGGCTACATCTGTTGTCACTCTGGTGGCACTTGTGCGGAGCATGGGAGTCTGGTTAGCACTTTCCAGCCCATCCCATTGGCTCATTCAGACAGTCAGATTCAGCTACGTGATTCAGTTTGGCAGGCGGTTCCACTGGAAGATAGCGGTTCCACTGAAACAATTTCAGAGGCTCCTGGGGCATATGGTATCTGCAGCCGCGGTAGCACTGCTCCGATTGATGCATATGAGACCGCTTCAGCACTGGCTACACGACTGAATCCCGAGATGGGCATGGCACCACAGCACGCTCTGTGTGGCCATCACACCGAGCTGTCGCCAAACATTCAGACCCTGGTCAGACTTTACCTTTCTACAGGCCGGAGTGCCCTATAAACAAGTGTCTGTGCATGTTGTTGTTACTACAGATGCCTCCAGAACAGGTTGGGGTGCTGTGTGCAACGGCGTGCAACTTTGGGCTCCTGAATGGGACCGCGACTGCACTAGCATACCAAATGCATGGAGTTTTTGGCAGTGCTGTTCACCAGTTTGTGCCAGTTTCGACCGTTGCCTCAGGGCAAGCACATGCTGGTCCACATGGACAACATTGCGACTGTTGCGTACATCAACTGCCAAGGCAGGGTATGCTCATGCTGCATGTCACAACTTGCCTGCCAAAAACTCCATGCATTTGGTATGCTAGTGCAGCCATCTCCTCCTCTGAAATTATCAGCGGCTTAAGTTGCTTCACGCAGTTCACATCCTGGGCAAGCTCAATTGTGCTGCTGACGAGCTCTCAAGACAGCTCACGCTACCGGGAGAAAGGAGACTCCCCCCCAAGGTCCAGCTGATCTGAAGTCGATTCAGGGATGCACAAATAGACCTGTTTGTCAACTAGGAGTTTTCTCACTGCCAGTTGTTCTATTCCCTGACCGAGGGGACCCTTGGCATGGATGCGCTGGCATACAGCTGCCACTGAGGCCTAAGAAAATATACATTTCCCCTAGTGAGCCTGCTCGCACAGACACTGTGCAAAGTCAGGGAGGACAAAAGCAGGTCTTGATGGTTGCGCCTTACTGGCCAACCCGGACCTGGTTTTCAGACCTGATGCTCCTCGTGACAGTCCCTCCTTTGCGAATTCCCCTGAGGAAGGACCTACTTTCTCAAGGATGGGGCACTATATGGCACCTGTGTCCAGACCTCTGGAACCTCCACGAGTGGTCTCTGGATGGGACACGGAGGACTTAAGTGGCCTACCACCGGTGGTGGTAGATACTATCACTCACGCTAGAGCCACCTCTACCAGGTGTGCTTACACTTTGAAGTGGAGTCTGTTCGCTGACTGGTGTTCTTCTCGGCGGGAAGACCCCCAGGAATGCCTGATCAGTGTTGTGCTTTCCCTCCTGCAAGAGAGGCTGAAGCGGAGGCTGCCCCCCTCCACTTTGAAAGTGTATGTTGCCGCCATTGCAGCACATCATGATGCTGTTGATGGCAGGTCACTTGGAAAGCACGACCTGGTCATCAGGAGGTGCCATAGGGTTAAAGACCTCCAAGACCATGCCTCATCCCCTCCTGGGGATCCCTTCCAGCTGCTTGAGTCAGTCGAGCTTAAGAATCACATATGTGTACTATCCATGATACGGTTTCTCTGTCTGTAAACTCGTGTATTTCCCTGGGCAGTTCTGCTCTGCCCTGTCTCTGCATTGGTAGTAGCTCCTCCCTGGTTAGGCAGGACCTACTGCAGAGATCTTCCACATGTAGTACTGCCTGACGGGTCAGTCCATATGTGCATCCACCACACGTTTCCTCCCCTTCAGCAGGGTGTGGCCTCCATAGTATCCCTCTCCACTGGACTAGGCATGCTTCCCCAGTGAAAAAAAATAAATAAATTGTTTATATAAAATAAACTTATATGTGGTGTATCATGCAGGCACTTCTTGGAATGTGCTATTACCGCTTTTTATTGTAAATTATATGGTAATTCTTCATAGTTTTTACTTGTAAAAAACATAAATTTGACAGTATTTTAATGTAAAATGACATGTAATGCAATGTTAAATCATTTATAATTATTCACAGAACATGGTAAGGTAACTTTAAGTTAAACAATTTGTGGCATATCTCAGTTTTAAACTGGAATTCAAGTACTGTACATTTTTATGTTTTTTTATTTGTTTGTTTTTATTTGTTTGTTTTTATTTACTGGTTTTTACAGACAGCTCCATGTCTAAACTAAAATGTCTGAAAAAAATATAAAAATTACTATATTTACACATATACATATCTGCATGAAGCTGTTGATTCTTACTATAATGCATGTGCTGAGTTTGATCACATCAACTCATATCATTCCAGCTGTATCACCTGCCTGATTTCCATTGCTTTGTCTTTTCATTATCTCTGCTGCACTGACTTGCATCAATGCGTAATATATCTTTTTATCCACCTTATCTTTTTCATCTCTCTCATTTTTTCAACAACTTACATGTTTGCAACACATTTGCTTTCTATCATGGTGGGGACTTTCCATCAGCATTATTTTTATATTCAACTAAAGATATTTTCTATCTTCTAAACTTAACCCTCATAGAAACCTTCTTTATTTTTAGATTTTCATTACGATATTTATTCAACTTTTTTCCTCAGGGGGAACAATGTATATGATTTCATATTTTACAATTGTAGACAAATCCTGACCCTCCTGACACATTTAGACAGTAATGCGTTGGCTTTAATGTACTGTCTTGCTGTAGTCTTTTTGTGTCATTGGTTTAATATGGCTGTGACTAAATTAAACATTTAAAGGTAAAATTGTAAAGTGAGTAAAGCTGAGGAAATGTATATTGCTTGTGCCATTACACACACACAAAAAATGAAAGCTTACTCTGTACATTTTTTGTTCTGTTTTGTTGTTGTTTTTCTTTCTTTCTGTTGTTAAATAAATTAATTAACATTGGCAAAAACTATTAGGGAATAAAATTAATTTTATATACATAAAAGGTATAAATTTAGTTGGTTATTAGTAGTTCTTTAATATTTTACTTGAACAATATTGTCCCAGCAAACTTATCTGAGACAGTATCTTCTAGCTGGTTGGTATGCTATTCATGTATGTTTTATAATATAATTTGCCAAAAGCAAAACTCAAGAACACGATAATCTAAAAAATGAAATTAATTTTTAATCAGTGCTGGCACCTCTGAAGTGACTTATATAGTGCTTTTCCTTTCTGTCTGCCAGCGATGTCTTTCTGAAGCCCAAAGAAGACTAACCATATGTGCTATGATAAATGTAATTAAATATTCAAAAGGTTAGAGCTTATTGTAAAGTCACAACATTTTAAATTCACTCGCACTGAAAGGACACGCCGTATGGTTTTAAGGCTTAGCAGGTACCTGTATAGAATAATATTTTCTTCACTGGAGAGTATTTTAATTGTGCATTGAAAAAGTTTCATGCATTTAAAAGAAGTGTCAAATGTACCAGCATACGCTTCAAACAGAGTGTTCTGGAGTCAGATTCTGTCTTGTTGTTATGGCTTTAAACACTGTGATTTAAGACTATCCATAGTTTTCGTGACAACCCAAGGGAATCCCAGGCAACATGTTTATGATTTAGCACCGTGCCTACCTCGAGCTCTGTAGTGTCAGCGATATGGCCAGGGATTTGAAACCCTAACATTAGCCCACATGTTTCTGTTTTGACTGTGCAAGTGCTGGGAACCTCTCCGAGTTATTATGCTGCTTATTCAGTGCCTTAATCACCCCACACAGTACCTGCCCTCTGTCCTCATCCCATAATGCACTGCCTCCAGCAACCGGTGGCCATTTTGGCTTTGAACCAAGCCCTAATGAAGAGGCATCTGTTTCGATGGATGTTAAACACCGCTGTTGACTTTCATTTCTCTTCTTGTCCCTCCTCCTTCCCTGGAGAATGGAGGGATGATAATGGATGGATGCAGGGTGCCTGTTTTTCTGCGAAATGTGAATTTGACGCCAGCCCTTTCTCTTCCTGGCCGCAGCCTAATCAATCATAACCGATCACAAATTCATCAGCTTGAATCAATTTCAGACCGTTAAGATTAAAAGCAGAAAAGTTTGCGGGAGGCTGTTTCTTCCTATGCCTAATTCGTTTAATTTAGGACAAATTAACCCCAATGCCTTTTAAGGGTAACCATAAGTCTAATCATTACGGGCCTGTCCAGTGTATTTTTTAAACTTATCAAAAAATGTTCTCGCTTATGTTCACAGCCACGTTGCATTCAGATTCTCATAAACTTCTCAAATACTAATATATTTAAATTCACTTTACATGAAAGGATATAAAACAAAAAAGCAATGCCAACTTCATGGCAATTACTCATATGCTCTCCCTCCACATATTTAAACACTTTAGCGTCCAGCTCTACGTCCGGAGTAGTGTATCTGTTTTGTAAATATTGATTCCAACTCAATTGCCAATGACAACTCAAAGAAACCTTTGCATTCATCAGCATTAAAGGCCCTGGGACAAATACTGTGCCTTCAAAGGCCTTCACCCATCCAGCAATTAGGGCTAATAGGTACTGCGGGCCAAAATCTTCCCCTTCCTCCACTGCTTCTCTCTTGAGCAATTCGCCGCCCCCCTCCCTTCACCTTGGGGTGGTCACAACCAGGGGGCCAAGCACAGGAAGTTGGTCAGCTTTGAAGATCGGAATTGTAGGTCCAAGGAGCACTTTCAGGGGTGAGCTATGGTCAATTTGGTGTTTCATATTCATTTAGGGGTGTGAAGGTAGAGATATCACTGCCGCAACCTCTGACCCAATCTGAAGGTGAAAAGAAAAATATTTCTTGTAAGACATTCTCATTTCTTTGTCAGTGGATATTACGCCAAAAAGTCCATAGCGTTTGACCCACTTAAATGGAAAGTTTATCCAAAAACCTATGTTGTTTGGACCCCATTCATTGTATTCATTTCAATATATTTCTTCCATAACAGCTCTAGTTTTTATACATTCTGTTGTTAATGTTTCAGTCACA
Organism: Elopichthys bambusa; assembly: GCA_037101425.1. NCBI lineage: Eukaryota > Metazoa > Chordata > Actinopteri > Cypriniformes > Xenocyprididae > Elopichthys > Elopichthys bambusa. The sequence continues at coordinate 27,690,498 of CM074436.1, forward strand.
GCTTTATTTAATAAAAAAGCATCAGTTATACATTTCGAAAGCTCTTCTCGCTAATCCTCCTACGCTAGTTTTTGACATATTTGGCCTTTGAGTCCAAGCTCATGGTAAACCTATTTCATACTAAATGAAATATTAGCTCTTTAACTTGCTGCAATATTAAACCCAAAAATATACCAATGTGATTGTTTATTGTGTTTAAAACCTGACGTTGGATCGCCTGTAGGAAACCATAGCGGCGGTCTTCCAAACCAGAGTCACGCACAACCAGGTTTGTGAATCCGGTTGGCAGCAGTATGAGTTTCAGTGCCGCCTCCGTTGAGGTGAGCAGAGGTGTCAGTTTAAACTAACGTGAAAGGGCCCGGTCGCTTTCTCTCTGCTCCAGGCTTTTTCAGTCCAGCTCAGCCCCGTCAGGATCCCGTTTCCCCCTGGCGACCGACTCCTCCAGCACCAGACGCTCAAATCAGTCACAGATTGGCACGAAGAAGAGCAGAGAGAGCATGAAAAAGAAAGAGAAATGGGAGGAAAAGGAAATCCTAATGAATAACATTTGGGGTCCACACCTTGTCTGTCTAGACCCCCCCTCATTTTTTCCATTCAGGCTTAACACTTTGATCACACATTCAATTTGTAAATGTTACCAATGACCTCAATCCCTTTTTCTTTCCCAACTTCTCCCGCTCGGTCTCTCTCGCTTCTCTTTATAGCAGAGCTCAGCCCCCGGGCCGTCGATTAGGTTTCAAAGTGTTGATCCTCATCTGAAATCTATTGCTGTTATAAAGCGGAGGAGTCAGAGAATGTCCGTCACCATGCGATCTGTAATCTGTGATCCCTTTGCTTTGGGAATATGATGGTATTTTGTTTCAGTCGGTGCCCTGCAAAAGGGCATCCAACACACGTTTTGGGGGGTACATATCAATTTTTCTTTGCTTTGATTTTTTTTCCCCCTTTCCATTTTGAATGAATTCAAAATGTGAGTGTGTTTTTTGCCTTAATACTCACAGATGATGAAGGTATTTTTAAATCTGTCATTCAGTTTTCCTTTGTAATATTTTTTTGATGAAATGCATAATTTTTCAAAGAGAAAATATTTTTATCTGTCAACCGTGTCTATAGAGATTGCTGTAATTTCTGCTCTGGGAAAACACAGCCCAGCTTGAGCAGCTTTTCAGCCCTTTCTCTCAGTGTCCGGTACCACAAAAGGCCGATAACATGAATATTGGCGTTGTCCCTCAACACTTCCAATGGAGAAATTCCTGGGTAATCGTTGGCGAGGTCCACGGTGATTTTGACTAGATTAGCCCTTCCTTCTTATCCCCATTTAGATATACTTTAATGGATTTAGTTATTTCTAAGTGCTGACACATAACTTAGAAGTTGTCAGAACTTGTGGAGAGCTCATTTCTATTTTCAGATATCCTGCCTTTTATGTTTTACAGTGTTTCTGATGTTTGCTAAACCACTCACACAAAGTCTTTCTTTAGTCATTGATATAGTGTTTGCAGAAAATAAACTAGAAACTAAATTATTATTTGGCACTTTTAATTTGAAATTTAATTGAGGTATTCAAAGTAAAAAAAAAAAAAAAAAAAAGCACAACAAAAACATTAGAGATGATAACGTGATACAGTTCAAGCCAATAGTTCAAGTCAGGTTGGTCAAGTTGTTAACAGAACTTAATCAGAAATCACTCACAAACTTCTTTACTGGAGTCTCTATGTCAGGTATTTCTGTGATCAGTGTCTTCCACAGCGGGCCGGGACTCCAGGTGCTGAAAGAGAACTAAAGAAGGGGGTTTGTACCGACCTTATCAGCATCTAACCCCTGTCATATCACAGCCTTTAGAGGCACACACACACACAACACATCTCAACACGAACACTCGTTTCAATGTCATCCATTACATGAAATCCACCGCTCTTTTTTATAGGCTATAATATCTGAACAATTTACAGAATGTACGGATGCACTCTAAGATCAAGAAGCTATCAGCATCTTTCAGAAATCCAAACCAGCTGAAAATCAAGTAGGATATCAAAAGGGTTTTTTGCACATCATTCAGAATCAACTTTTTTTCAGCGATCTGCATATATAATCTAATATAACATCTTGAAATTTGTAAAAAATGAAGATTCTGTCATTATTTACTCATGTTGTTAAAACCGTATTGTTATTTCTTCAGTGGAACAAAAAAGGTGATTTTTTTAAAGAATGATTGAATGAGGACCAGTAGGTGTGTTTCCATGGAGCATTGTAATCAGTTTAAAAGTCCAATCCGAATGAAAATACTCAATATAAACGCCTCAGTTGGAATAAAAATGCCCAAACCGAATGAAAATGTTAATCGGTTTGAGAGGGGTGGGATAACCTTTCTATAAACCGAACAAAATAAAAATTCTGCCATGTAAACGTGTTAAACCGATTACTTTTCGTCTACGTCATCACGTCAAGAGGTAAGGGGCCGTCAGAATGCACAGGGATGACGTGTTTTGTAGGCAAAACCCAGAAGCGAGTTAGCCCTAACGTCTATGGGTTTTGGTAAAACTTTAGAATACTGATCCTTCATTAATGAATAACTACACAGGAACAAATAAGTAATGCATTATTAACACTCTGGTAACTACTATTAACTAACAAGAAACTCTGATTAATGAAGTAGTAAGTAATAGTGCTCAGTTGAAGGTGGTAGTTCACTATTAGCTAATCAGTAATTACCTTTTCTTTCATACCTCCCAGAGAACTACTAAGAACTACTATATACAGGTTCATAATTAATGTGAATAATGCATAATGTATAATTAATTCTAAACTGAAGATCATGGTAACCCACTAGTAATGACTGAAGTATTACCAAATCCTTCAGAAGGAATTAGTAAAAATTAGTTTGGATCAGTATTCTAAAGTGAGAAACATGATAACTCTCTAGTAAATACTTAAGTCATTGTAAACTTTTGAAGTTTTTGTAAAGTATTGGATAGTAAAAACTCAAGAGTTACTACATAATTCTAAAGGAACTACTACTTATTTGGATCAGTATTTTAAAGTGAAGATCATGGTAACCCACTAGTAATTACTTAAGTGTTACCAAATACATCAGAAGGAATTACTGTACAAGACTGTACAAAAACCTCAATAGTTCACAATGACTTCAGTAGTTACTAGAGAGTTATTATGTTTCTTTACTTTAGAATACTGATCCAAATAATAAGTAATTCCTTCTTAAGTATTTGGTAATACTTCAGTCATTACTAGTGGGTTACCATGACCTTTACTTTAGAATTAATTATACATTATGCATCATTCATGTTAGTAGTTATCTGGGAGGTATGTAAAAACAGTAGTTACTGATTAGCTAATAGTGAACTACCACATTCAACTGAGCACTGTTACTTACTAATTCATTAATCAGAGTTTCTTGTTAGTTAATAGTAGTTACTAGAGTGTTAATAATGCATTACTCATTTGTTCCTGTGTAGTTATTCAATAACGAAGGATCAGTATTCTAAAGTGTTACCTAGGTTTTTTGAATGGGTTTTTGCTAAATCGCCTGAAATAAGGTCTGTGGTTAACAAAGCCTCTAAATATTTTCACGTTTTGATCTATGAAATAAAACACACCAATTATAACCCACTTGTGATTTTTTAAACGTTTATTGTGTCTTAAAAATGGCAGTTGCTAACAAATTGCTAAAAGGGACTACTTCCTTTGACGGGGACTTTAGACGTCATCATGACAAACAGGACATTTGGACAGCATTTCTCATGAAAAAGATCATGTTTTTAAATAAAGTTGTTTTTTTAAATAAAGTTTGAAGAAGCTTGGTGGTGGTGACTTTGATCCGCAACCATGGTGTGCTGTAGTCTGTTTATAGCCTACTATTAGCTTTTTATATCTGACGAATTTATTTAGGCTTTAAAATGTATAAATATTGTGTTAACTTGTAAAGATTATCTTGATAGACAAAACGTGTAAGTGTCATAACCCTTTGTTAAACACAGAGCTTATTTTTTGCGATTTTCTAAAAGTCAAAAGAAAAATGCATAGGCCTTCGTTCGAGGGAACCCGTGCGCCAAACATGTCATCCCTGAGGTACTCTATGGCGCCGGCAAAATTAAACTGGAGTAAAACTGAAACATTTCACATTTATTAAATACACTGAAGGAGCTTAGTGTATTATTACTACGGACCTTCATCCACACACTTCTGCTTTTCGGAGGAGGCAGGGGTAGTATTGAGATGCTCGATGCACAGCCACCAAACAGGTCAGCTTCCTGCGCCCGTCTTTTCCTCATACCTTCCAGCAGTAATATGCTATTAATTTACGCTGTTGCTTGATTAAGGGCAACACTTTACATAAAAATAGCGAGCATAAGAAATAATGGAACTCCAGGTTTACAGGAATAAAAGGCGACAAACAGGACATAAGCTAATGTACGCATGTCACAAAGTCATTCCGACTGAAAGTGCCGGCACATGTAAACACCATATCGGACTAGATAATGTCTCATGTAAACAGTCCACCTAATCTTTCAATTGGAATGATTTTAATCGGAATGACAAAAAAAGTGTACATGTAAACGTGACTAGTGTGTTATACTGTATATTTAAAGTGGTGAAAAACTATTTTTTGGTCTATTCATCACACAAAACTATTGTGGGGCTATATAAGATGAAGTCATAGACTACTTTTATGATATTATATGGTGTTTTGTAATTTTTCTGAAGCTTGAAATCCCCATTCATTGTTACTGAATAGAATAAAAACTCAAGTGCTTCAAAATGTCTTTTTCTAAAGATTTTTCATAGTCGTTTGTTCTCACAACTGAAAATACCCTCACTAAAGCAGTTTCTACATGAGGAGACATTTCCATTACTTAGTCTCACATATAGGACGAGTAACTGCCACTGTGCTTTTCTATATGCAGTAGTATCACTCACGGCAAGAAAAAACCTGAAAGAAAGCCTGTCTCCTCTCTTAAAGGCATTAGATGTGTCTCATATGAAGATGTGCATGATTAATTGAAGAATCTGGCAAAGGGCTGTTCTTCTGTATATTCAATTAATTTGTCTGAGGAAAAGACCAAAAGCAAATTATGGACAGCAACAATTTCAGTGAAGCTACTGTATTATTAACATCCAAAAATATAATGTTTGACAACTAGTTTTCATTCCAGCCAGCGCAAACACCTAATTGGGCACCATGGAGCAACTGTTTGCAGAAAGCAAATAAAACCACCACAGCTAGGTTTGTGCGGAAACATTTGCCCATGTGTGCGAGGCGAAAGACGGACATTTAGGGGGCAGCACACTGGAGACGTTGCACACACTCAAACACTCCTCAAGATTGCCCCCAATAAACGCATTCGCAGACATTCATGCGTTTCGGCATCTGCAATATTGATCATGTAGCAGAGGCGGGTCGGAGGTTTGAAAGCTTTTACAGTGTAGGGAGCTAAAAACGCCTTGTGGGCTCCTTAAGGTGAAATGCTGCACGTCGCTTCAAAAACGAGCCTTTCCCATCCCAGAGGCCCCCAGAGCCACAGCAGCAACTCTACACGAAATGCTCAATTAGAGCGGCACATCCAATATTTATCCAGTACACTGCCAAACTCGCAGCTCAATTTACTAGACACGACGATTTACAAGGCATGTCCTGGTTCAGGCATTCCTGAGAATTTTTGAAACCAATTCATTTTTGTTTGTTTAAAAAGTGAATTTTGTTTGCCTTGCTATTACGGTTCGATTCCTTTTGGCACTTAGCAACACTATCTGCTCTTTGCATTTCTGTTATTATTGGCGCTTAGTTTTTGTCATAGTACCTGGCTTTTGCTTCTTCTTTTTTTCTTTGCCTGTGGAGCAGAGAAAATTTCTTTAGTTGATCTTCACAGTCACATCTTCATTGGTGAAACCTAAATTGCACCTCTGTCCAATAAATGTTGCAGAGAGAAGAGGGGAGTAATTAGTTCTTTTAATAAGCAATAATTCATAGCTCACTCTGCACCCTGTCAGATGCAGAGATGGGACAAGCCACCGTTTCGCCTCCGGGACTGAAGGCAGCCTCATTAAAAGTGCATTAAGTGCTCTCTCTCTCTCTCTCTCTCTCTCTCACACACACACACACACACACACACACATGTGCATATAGAGTTATTTAGTATTTAATGTGCTCTTCCATAGATACTTATAGAAGTTTTTCCATGAGAAGTCCTGTGTGGTGTGCGTATGCATTGTGACAGCGCAGTTACAGTTATAATTAGAGTAGTTTGTCTGGGATGGACTTGTGCACAAATAGGACATCCTGACTTTGAACATTATTCGATTGGTCTGTGGTGAGGAAGAGTTTGTTGCACTTGCACACACTTGTGTGTGTGGAAGAGAATGCGGCAATCCAGGACCGTTCCACTGAGCTCAGTGCTGACGAGAGCCGAACAGACAGGCCAAAGCAGGAAGCCCTCAAGTCATGCAAAATGCAACACAAATGCTCCTTCATGAAAGCCCACTGATGGCACAGACACTAATACGCTCACGCAATCAGTGAGTCTCAAACACACACAAGTATTCTTACAGACCTAAACACTCATGAACAAGAAGCACATAGATACACATGTATTTACAAGTTCGTATTGACTCTCAAATTAATACCTGGCCTCACCCAAAATAATCTTTTATTTTTCATGCATGAAAAATCCTTAGCGTAATGCATGTGGTAAAATGCCTATATAGACTGCTAAACTTTACTCAGACAAAGGTAAATATTCAACAGTTGGGCAGCTGCAGAAATGGTTATTGAGGCTGGAGAAATTCATCCGAGCACACATGAAAACAGCATATGCCTTTGTACTTCAGGGTGTCAGTTTGGATCTGGACTCAGTTTGATTTTTAAAAGATTATATATATCATCTGTGGTGCTGCATATGTGCAACATTTACACTCTCAAGTTTTCATAAAATGATTTGTTTAGGCCTATATCATGCCAGGTACATGCCATTGATGTTCAAGTGTCATAGTAAAATGTTTTGTTGGTCATAACACTGGCAGATGTGCAGTATTTACAATGTGAACAAAGTTTAGGCAGATTATTCCAAAAAACAAGCAAAACCTAGCAAGATACCTTGCTGCCTAATGTCTACATAGGCATCGTGAAGCCTCAGAAGTAACCAATTTGGAATACCCTATAAGCAGTAACTGTGTACCATTCACATTTGATTTGATAGTTTTATTACAGTGTTAGCATGTTACTAAGCTAACACCCCCAATACTCTAATACTACTAATTATATAAAGCACACATAAATATTGAGTAAAATATATAATTTTTAATTGCATTAAATAAATGTATCAATACATTTCAGTACAATACATTTATAATCAGTGTTGAGGGTAACGCATTACAAGTAACTTGAGTTACGTAATCAGATTACTTTTTCAATTTACAACAAAATATCTAAGTTACTTTTTCAAATAAGTAACGCACGTTACTTTTTCACATTTATTGACTGACAGCTCTCCTGTCCCCATGTTGAGAGAAATAAAATGCAGAGGTGTTGTGTTTGCTGTGATGGTTATTGTAGTTCTAGACTAAATGTGAACATGCATTTACTCATCTCACTTGCACAAAAACATTCAGTATTCCTCAAAATGAATAAAATCAGTGAAATGCAATCTCAGAATTTTATGCAAACCTGTAATAATTAACTATATTAAATTACACAAATATACTTTATTTATTTAATCTCACTTTATTAACCAATGTCTTTGCTGCTGACCATCAATGATTCAATTTAACCATACTAATAAGCAAAAAATACTTTAGATTAGATGTAAAGTAATGTAACACATTACTTTTCATAAAAATTAACTAATGCAATTAGTGACTTTTTTAGGGAGTAACGCGATATTGTAATGCATTACTTTTAACAGTATCTTTCCCCAACACTGTTTATAATCAACATTTTTCTCGACTTCTCAGCCATCTTGGATTTGTTTCTTCAGCTCATAACAATGTCTTCTGAGATTGGCTTTCCCATAAAGGATACATGTAAAGCTGCCTTATATTTGACCAGAACAAGGTATCTTAAGAGTTAGCAAATAATCTATGCTGCATGCTTTAAAATATAGGCAAATTAAATCAGACCACAAGACTGTTCCTTCATTTGTCACATTCTTTACCCTCAGCTTCTCTCTCATACACACACACACACACACACAAAGGACCACATATATCCACTTTTCCTCACAGTTTCATTTGGCTGCAAGTTGTGGTTTCTACACATCAGTATCCGGTGGTGTCTGTTTGTGTGTCTGAAGGTGTTTGAGGACGTGTCCATTGTGTGCAGCCCGTAATGGAGAACATTAATGATTTAGACCCACCGAGAGGGAGAGAGAGTGGGTGGTTATGGCTTTATAGTTAGCACTGAAACACAGTGGGATATCTATAATCACTATTGTAGATTTTGGTCAACTGATTGCGATGAATTATGCATTGCTAAAAGCCTCCAGCTTCCACGGTAAATCTCCTTTTTTCTTCTGTTGTTGTTGTTAAAAGGCTGCACTTGCAACAACCACTTTATCAAAATCCCTGAATCCCAACATTCTCCTCACTTCTGCACTTATTCACTACAGCACACAAACACACACACAGAAACAAACAACAAGAATCTTACTTTCCACACAATGGCCTACTACTTTATAGTGATAAAACATCTTCAAGACAACCAGCAGAGACCCCGTGACTCAGTCCTTTCTGTTCAGCTACACCTTTCTACATGCTACACCGTCTGCCAGAGATCTACTCTCCTCACTCCACACACATTCTAATTTTGCAGAGTTAGACGCGTTCCTGGGTCAACATATTTTGTTGATCCTGGAACAACATTCCTGTCCAAAAATTTTATCATAACCATATACCTACACCTAAACCTAACCCTACCCATAAATTATCCCTAAAACCAGAGGGAAATGATAGGTAAATAACACTGATGTAGAAGCACCAAACTCTGGTTGTAAGCCTAAACTTGATATAAAATGTAAACGTGTCCCTCAGATCTGATTAGTTGATTGGAATGTTGTTCCAGGATCAACAAAGATCAACAGGAACATCTTGTACTTGGTGAAATCAGGTTCTGCCACTCCAACAGGGCTCCCAGATGTCCACTCCAAACCTCAGTCTGATCTGCAGTAGTTTCATTAGCGATGAATCTCATCTGAAATCAGAAAGTTGATTGGAAACACTTGTTATCATGTGCAATTTAGCATCTACAATTAATCTGGCCCACATGCCCTTAGACGTTGGGCAGAGTACCGGGGAGAACACAAAGGTAACCCAGCTTAGACAGGACTAAAACCAAGGACATTCTTTCTGTGAGTCAGGATACTTTTTTTAATTGTATGTAAAAAAATAAATAAATAAATAAAATAAATGCATTATAATTTTGTCACATGACATTGTTTGTTGCATGAACTCAGTGGATCTCATTCATGAAACACAAGTATGAATGAATAAAATGAATTTTTGTGTTAATCGTCCTTAAAGCCGTTCTGATGAAAATGTTTAGATTCATAGAAGTGTTTGTACTTTGTTAGTTGGTATGAAAAAATATGCACTGCTCCCAAACATGCGTCGTCTAAATGGTGCATAAAACATCTGAATGTTAATTGCCTTCTTTTAGGCAAACAAATAAAACTGCATTTTGATAACACTATTTACCATAATAATAAATAATAACAAAATGTATTAGTTAACCTATTAGTTAAATGTGGAAATTAATTTCATTGATAAACAGAAAAGGTAGGAAAAAAGCTGCTTAGTTAGTATTTCTTAGATTACTATTATTGTGACCACTAGTAGTATTTGTCTGCCAGCTTTAATTAAATAAACACTTTAATTGAATAATTTTTGGCCCAACAGTCTCTTTTGCTTTGGAAGTCAGATCCCCAAGACTTCTTGTACACGTAATTTCAGTTATGCTAATTATGAATGAGTGTGCAGGTGCACCCTATTTATGAATGATTGGACGATACACGTTTAACTATCAAGTCCAAGGTGGAGAGTTTTATGAAAGGTCCATTTTTTTGCACAAATTACTCCTTATGGAAGTTTGACTGTTACATTTTCTCCGTTTTGTGTACCTTGTGTTTCTGTTTTTTGGACTTTTAGACTGTATTCTGCTTGGTTCTTTTCCTGTTTCCAGCGCCATTTTGTAGTCAGTTTTTAGTTTTTCTTGATTAGTTCTCTGTTTGTTCCCTGGTATGTCTTGTTTGTCATTACCCCTTGGATATATAAACCCCAGTGTCTTTGTCAGATCTTGTCCATTATTGGATGTGTTGTTGGTTACCTCATTTCTGCTCCTGTTAGTCCTGGTTTCTGCTCCTTGTGCTTGGATTGTTGTTTGTTTCAAATAAACTGCATTTACATCCTACTCTCCCTCATCTCTGAGTTCTCACCAGCACTACATTTGCGAATGAGGCCCATTATGTGCATGTGAAACTCTCAGAGGTGTAAAGAGTACCTGAAAACCATACTTGAGTAAAAGTACTGATACCTTACATCGAAAATGACTCCACTACAAGTTACAAGTAATCAATTTGAATACGACTTGAGTAAAATTCTTAAAGTATCTGATTTTAACAGTACTTAAGTATTTTACTCATGCTGAATGTAGGCTCAGAAATGCACTAGTCCTGAGAGACACGCCAGTGAAAATAAGAAACAATTGCTTTGTAATGATAAGAAATCAAGTTTATTTTCTAAAATCTGAACACCTCAGTGTTGCAATAAATCAAGGTCGACACAACAACCTTTTAAACTCAAGTGCACAGAAAGGCCATAAGTAAACCAATATCCTTCAAAACGGTCTTGTCAATATAGCGGATAAATAAGACAATGTTAAGTAAAATTAAATAGTCAAAGTGTATGTGCTGGTTTGAGCCTCATCACCAGCTGCAGTCATTTCCTCACCTAATAAATCAAACACCTGCGATCAGCAACTACCTGCTAATGCACTCACATTCACGTAAAGTATCCTTGTTGACAAGTTTTGGGTGAGTAAAGTTTTGGGCGAGTAAAGGTAAAAAGCATATAGTACCTCCAATGCCCTTAGATGGTGATATTGCTTCTTTATATCAGAAAAAAAACTGCTGCAGAAAAAGTTAGCTGCCATGAGAAATGTAATTTGTAATTGCATTACTAATTACAAATGTAGTGGAGTAAAAAGTACATTCACACACAGTTTCTGCCAATCTCATTTTAATCTTGAGTACCTATAGAGTAGTAGTGCATCCTTCATATCTCCAAAAAGTCTTTAGTTTTATCATATTTATAAAAGATACATACGCTGTACCGAGTATTTCCGAAAACAGCCGAACGTCTGGAGGTGTGTCCTGTGAGCGGAGCTAAAGAGTGACGAGCTGTCACGAGCACGCGCAGCTTTTGTGTAGCGATCGTCTGCAAGCTATCAATGGTCAGCTAAATAGATGTATTTAAACACACACAATACCCCATCGCATTATCCTTGGATAACTTTTGAATCACTATAATGAATATAGCGTATAGTGAATAATGAATAACAAATTTATGAATTCACTACGTTTGTGTTGTTTACATTATATGCACTTAGGCGCCTATTTCCGACTCATGGCCGGGATCATTATCGCTGTGACTGCTCCATCTTTCAGTTTCAAATGATCTGTAAATCCAGCGTAGAACTGGGCCTTGTTTATGAAACCATAAGCTCTGATCCTGAGGGCTCGAGCAGCCACGGAAAAAGATATTCTCTATTCATTTTAACCAATAAAAAAGTGATTGCAACCATCAGTTTCTATGGTTATTTTAATAACAAATGTCGAGAGCGCATCAATGTATTGCGTGAGCACAAAAATCTCAACTCTAATTAACGCTTGGTTCTTTCCGTAGCAAGGTTATCTTTCCCTCACAACCAAAAACACACTTCTTTGGTGACATTGTTGATTTTGTGAAGTCCTGTGACCTGTGCGTGTGCAGCGCTGCTGACGACTTCTGTAAAGCCGAACGCGCGTTGATGGGCGTGCTCTAGGAATTCCACCTCAGGCTGATACTCGAAAAAAAGACCCCGAATCCTGTAAGGATTTGGAAGAGAATTTTTGGCACAGAAATTCTCCGTCATTCGTCCAACTCTTGTTTTGAAACTTTGGCCATCCAACTCTTGTACAGTGTAAATAAGTCAGAATATATGAAATACCATTGTACCCCCCCTTTAAGTAAAGTAACTAATTACATTTACTCAAGTACTTTACACCTCTGGAAACTCTGCAAGTGGTGTCCAGTTATCATTTCAGAAATAAAAACTACTTTTTTACATGTATTCAATAAAAGGATACGCTTTATTTCGATGGTCCACTTTAGACTTTGCAACTACATGTCAACTAACTCTCATTAATTTGCAACATGAATAAGAATAAGTTAACAACATGTAGTTGCAAAGTTATACAGCAGAATGTCTAAAGGGTACTCTACTGAAACAAAGTGTTACCTTTGTTACCTTTATGGATATAGACTATAGATATAGATGTACTATGTACTATATATATATAGAAATAATATGAGTAGCATGGTAATATGCTATTCCAAACACAGCCACACAGTGAGAAACTGCTTTTTTATGATACATCGTTCTCTCTCTGATCTCAGGGCTTTGATGACCTGACAGTGAGGCTGCAGTGCCTCAAGAACTGAGACACTGGGGAGTGAGGTTAAGCTCCAAAGTCCGAACACAACCATTTAGCACAGACCACTCCACCTCACACCAAATTAATATTTCAGCATTCAATCTATATTCATTAAAGAACACACTGCTTCTGACAGCCTCTTCTGCGGCACGTACACAAGCTTTTATTTCTTCGTCTTATTTATTTATTTTGTTCCCTGAAGCAAGTCTACATGCTGCAATTATTGCTGACTATTAAAGGGCACTTAAAACATCTCAACCGTTGCTACGGTCACAGCAGCCATGTGAATTAAAGAGACTCCTGGATAAGAGCAGGTGGGTCTGATGTGAAATGACAGGCAGAAGTGGGTAGCTGGCGCACTACAGTTCAGTTCTTTAAATGCATCTGCAGGTTCACCTAATGTGTGCAGCTCTGTGCCTTACTGATCAGAATTAGATAATAATAATGCAGACATGGTTTCAGAATTTCAGAGTACTAAAGGATAAAAATAATAAATCTAATAAAAAATAATAAATCTAATACATTTATTTTATTTCTAAAAATCACTATTAAAGTCACCATGAAATCAAAATCACAATTTTTTCTCATTCAAGAAGACATTTCACTTGGATTATGTCACAGTAGGGAAGAAAAGATGATCACTGTTTTATGCTAATTTTAATATAGAAGTCTCTAAGGCCTGTTCACACCAAGACAAATGTTTGGTGGGAAAATTCAGTGAGATAAACCATTTAATTAGAATAAATGGCTGTTAATATGTCTGCTCAGACTGAAGTGAACATTCAGATGCCATCAATGTGTCTGTTCATTTATTTATTTTTATGAAGAGGTGTTCTAATCTCTTTTCCAGCACACTGCAAAGAAATTTTTCAATCAGTGGACTCTTGTACCCATACTCGGAATTTGCATATTACCCATCCAAGTGTACACACACCCAGAGCAGTGGGCAGCCATTTTTGCTGCGGCACCCAGGGAGCGATTGGCTTGCTCAAGAGTGTTCAATCACTACCCCCGCCTACATTTCCTGCCAATACTGAGACTCAAACCCACAACCTTTGGGTTACAAGTCCAACTCTCTAACCATTAGGCCACAACTGCACCATTTTGACCATATGCCCACATGCCCAGAGAGTTTTACATAAAACTATGCCTTGATTAAACTCTTGGTTAAACTTATTGAAACCATTTACAGTAAATACTTTTACATATTTTCTACAGTATTTCTTCTCTGTGACAAGCGGATAACAGGAACGTTGCGCTAGAAAAACGTACCTGTATCGTCATTTTTGCAAAACGCAAAATACGTTGCATCGTGCACGTTTTGCGACAGTTTCAAAGTGAAATGTCCACTGAGTGGTGCTAAAAGCCTTTAGTTTTTTTCCGGAACAGATGAACGTGGATATGGCAACATTTATTATGTTGGAGTTTGTACGTATCACCACAGTTCTGAATTGAAATGTCCGGTGAGTGACGCTAAAAGCTTAATGCTCTGTCGCGTTTAATAACGTAGCCTACACCTATACTAAACCCTAAACCTACCCGATAGTGTTAACAAAAGCAAATGTGACATAAAAACACAATCATAACCATGGCATTTTAGCTTGTTTTTGAACTCTTGTCTTTGAGCTCTTTTACCGTGACTCATCTTTCACGGGATTCACACCCAAGCTCTTTACAGCGCAAGTACAATTCTGTACCAGCTGAGCTACCGACCTAGCATATTATCGGTAAAACTGAACATCTGAAGCTGGGTAAGTGATGCAAACTCCAAAATATATTCGTTTACAACTCATGCACTATGGTAAAGTGTTTTAAGGGCATAACATTATTGTGCAAGGAGCTGCGTGAAAAGAAGTCTTTATTAATCTATAATCTGGCCCTGTAAAGGCTGTAATCATAATTGTGTGTGAAAACGATTAAAAGTGCTTGCTGTTTTACTGCCTCTAGTGTTCATTTCTGTTAGAAACTGCAGCGATATGTAGGTATTCGTACGTATTTTACGTTTTGCACAAATGTTGACACAGATATGTCTTTCCAATGAATCTGTGTTGCAGCATTGCAACATTTGTATTCAGCCCATCTGCCATTTTCTTACGCATTGATCTGAACAGACATAAATTCAACATATAACAAATAATAAATTCAAAATGTACAAATATACAATCTACTTCACTTACATTTAACTCCACTAACATTTGCATTCTTTTAATTCAGCTAAGAGATCACAGCGTGATGTTTTGATCTTTTATTGGTCACACATTTTCACTTGCTACAAATTCGCAGCTCAGAGAATTCATCAAACTTGGACTCTAACTTGGAATGCAGTAAAATTCACGCGATCTTACATTTCCTGCTTCCATAAATTTTGAATGTAAATGAATAGAAGTCAATGCAACAAACTTTAGTGTGACCTAGTCTTAGCCTCAGACGTCATGCTCACGGGCCGTTGGCTGAACATCTGATGCATATGGCATACAAAATATGAAACACTTCAGAAGTTTCAAAGTCATCATCTGATTGGTTGAATTCTAAAGGATTTCTGGGAGTTGTGTGTGTTGTGTTCTTTAATGGTCTGCTGGAAACAATGCTGTTGTGACACCAAACCCCCTCATGGAAGAAGAAAGCCTTTAGCCGGTCAAAGCTGCTATGGAGTCCATCAGTCTGAAGGTCTGGCTACACAAGACTAAGTGTGACCGCACCTTGCACCATCATCTTGTTTATGCTATGGACATGAGTGATACCTTAAATTATTCAGGAGAGATGTGTTATGTTTTTGAAAATTATGGAAGAAACGCACAAAGGCTTTTCTCAATAAATGATGTTTTGAAATTTAACAGCCCTGGTAAAAATAAAGTTCTTTCAACAATTGCCTGCAATTGTAAAAATTAAACAACATTCTCAGGAATGTAGAACATGTAGATGTATTATCAGGTTAAACATCATTCAGAGGCATTGTGTCTGCTAAATGTGACACCCTGTCTTCTGTGTATTTTCACATTGAGTTGTCTCAGATCAGGCAGCAGAGAGTCTCTCACAGTTGAGCTAATCCCTGATCAGTGCAGCAGACAGTGACACAGTGCAGTGTAAGCTGTCTCTGGGGCCTCTTTCTGGAGCCTGTCACAGCTCTTGCATTTAGGTCACCTTTACTACATGCACATTTGCTTTGGCCATTACTTCTGCTCCAATGCCCACCCTAGTACAAGCCACAGCAAGCCGAGCTTAGTTGGCCACTCCCACTGGTTTATTGCTCTGTGTGTGTTTATATATGCCTATACGCCGGTTTCACACTGCAAGCGTCAGCGGCGCGTATTTTTTTTCGGCGTGCATGTTAACTAATGGATGCATTCACACCGGCAGCAGGAGCAGCGCGTGAGCGTCAAGCAGGAGCGTCGCGTGAGCAGCAGTGAAGGGGGGTTTTGGCACCGAGTCTATTTTTGCTGCGCTGCTGACGCTCAATTAAAGTGAAAACACACTTTTGATGGACAAAATAAATGTAATTTCACACAAAAAGTGTTCAAAATGCACAGAATAAGCATGTCTAATGTGTTGTAACAAGAATTTGAGTATGACAGAAAAGAAAATTAGGAATAAAAAAATATTTATAGAAGATTTACCCATTTAAACTTGTTTTTAATTATTCAGTTTGGGTTAAAGTAGGGTGTATTGTACAAAACTAAAGTTAACTAGCCAGAAAATATGATATATAAACATTCTTTTTGAGAACATTCAGTTATTACACAGACAGATATATAGACTGCAGCATACCCAAATCAAACCAGAGTTTGCTGTCTTGTAAACATGTGCATGCGGCAGATGATGTAAAACACAAAGCTTACCTCATTCGTGTGCAGCAGTGGATGACACAAGGCTTTTATTCATTTATTTATTTATTTACGTTTATATGCGAATGTTGTACACCTCCCTATGTTAACAAACTTTCAAGATTATCAAGTTTATAAATGACCAACTTATAAAAACAAATTTATAGCTGTCTTTGTAAAGAAATGCTCACTTTATATGTAGCTTTGAGCCGCTGCTGTGACCAGGGGCGGATTAAGGTGGTCAGGGGCCCCTAGGCTGCTCTTTGTGTGAGGCCCCCCCTTAATCATTATGCTTTACTGGAAAAATGTATTTCGTGCCATACACGGTCCACATGTAAATATTAAGGTTAACTCTTTCTCTCTCTCTCTCTCTCACACACACACACACACACACACACACACACACACACACACACACACACACACACACACTGAGACAGCCAATACAGTGTTTTCTATACATTCCTTCAAGTGGTGGACCACCACAGTAAGAACATTACTACCACATCACATAGATAAAATGGGAAATTGAAAATCATAATAAAATCATATATAATAATCCATTATATAATAGCCTAATCAGCGCACGCATAAAACGTAATGATTGTGGGTGTGTAGTGAAAAAAAAAAGCAAGAAAAACTTTCTAAACATTTTAATATTTTATTGATAATATTTTCTGTTTTCGGCTGCAGAGATGAAGTCTAAGATGTGATTTGTCATGTCAGCAGTAGTGGACGCGCATATGCATGTTTCATATGGATAACATAATCTGAGAATATTTATTTTCCATTTGAATTGGTTCGATTAAAAGTAGACATTTCAAGCTTTCTATAGATATATTTCTCGTGTCTGTGAGGGAAGTATACACCGAGTTTAGGTTCATGTTTGTTAAGTGATCAGTTTCACAGAAACGGCAGAAAGCGCATCCTGGTTGTTTTTATTTTACAAAAGCACAACGTTTTCTGTTATTGTGAGTTTACAGAAATAAAAGTAGACCTTTTCCAGTTGTATTACTCTTATCTGTACGACCGAAATGAGTACTTTAAGTTAAATGCAAGCGATCGCACCGGCGCCTCCATGTCAGGCAGTAAGCGCTCTCTCCACACAAACATGGACATGAGCCTAATAATAGCGGACATTTATCTAGGATTAGACTAACATTAGCGGACTTGTAAAGTTGCTACTACTTACATGTTTAAACTGATAAGCCATGCTTAAGGTCGATGAATGATAGGCGAATGTTTGGATTTCCTGCAGTTATCTCCCTCAGGAACTGCGTGACTTCGCCACTTCCTGTCTTGATGTATAAATGCCTTAAAGTATCAAGTCAATTTATGGATTTGTTTGAAGTATATCTTGTTCACGTTGTTCTTTTAACCTTTGAAGCCTATTTTCCGTTTTTTTGTGCTCTACTATCGTAATTTCTTTCAGAAATTTAGCCACTATGCCATCTAGCAATAGCATTGACGTAAATGAAAATGATTGACATGATTTGATCAGCAGCTGATTGGACAGATTTGACCCAAATGTCACATCTATCCAATCACCTGCTTATTTTGTTTTTAAATGTTTCTTATGGGCCAATGGGGGTCTTTTTTTTTTTGTTCGCGCTGAAGTAAATAATAATAATAAAAAATAATAATAATAAAAATAATTAAAAAAAATAGTGTGGGCAGCCTAGGCAAGCCTGTTTGTTAATCCGCACCTGGCTGTGACGCTGTACAAACCTTCCAGTGCGAATACTTGCGCGTGTCTGCAGCTGCAGTAACAATGTAGTTACGCTCACGCACTGCTCATGCGCCGCTCAAGCTTGCAGTGTGAGTGCAAATGTGTGCGTTTTCACATGTGCAAATGGGGTATTTAAATGTAAATTTAGCATATTATTTTATTTAAATTTCAAATTATTGGATGCATACTGGTTCCAATAAATCGTAAAATAATATGCATCATTATTTAATAAGCATTTAAACATATTCAGCCTGGCAACATTCATCTAGGTAGTCAGGATATATAGAGGGGTTAGACAATGAAACTGAAACACTGGCCAATATAGTGTTAGAGGTTTCACGCCTATATACCTGTGGCCAATCTTCACTGATTTTGCATTCCATCAGTAAGAGCAGAAGGTTGAATTAGCAGAGCAATAGCACAGCTGTACATAAAATATTGCAATCCACACAACAAAATGAAAAACATATCAGAGGTCAAAAGAGGACAAGTTGTTGGGGTGTGTCTCGCTGGCTCATCTGTGACCATGACAGCAAGTCTTTGTGGTGTATCGAGAGCTATGGTATTCAGGGTAATGTCGGCATACCACCACGAACCACATCCAACAGGAGTAACTGCCAAATAATAATAGCCAAACCTTTGGTCACTCTGCCAGTGCCAAATGTTGGTTTCAGTGGTACCAACAGTGCCAATCTTGGGCTGTGGACAATGTGAAACATGTATCGTTCTCTAAATCCATCTTCATTGTCTTTCCCACATTTGTAGGAGTTACAGTGTGGAGAAGCGCCAAAGAGGCTTAACACCCAACTGTTGCTGTCCAGAGTAAAGCACAGGGGTGGATCAATGATGGTTTGGGCTGCAATATTATGGCATTCCCTACTATACTTGATGGGTGCGTCACTGCCAAGGACTACCAAACCATTTTGGAGGACCATGTGCACCTAATGGTTCAAACATTGTACCCTGAAGAGGGTGCCGTGTATCAGCATGATAATGCACCAATACGCACTGCAAGACTTGTGACAGATGGTTTGATGAATATGAAAGTAAAGTTGAACATCTCCCATGTCCTGCACAGTCAGCTGATCTGAATATTTTTGAGCCACTTTTGGGGTTTTTGGAGGAGCCTAAGTCAGAAAACATTTTCCTCCACCAGCATCACAGTGGCTGAAATTTAAAATTGCATACTATAGGCAAAAAACAGTATGTGACAAAAGAAGTATGTCCAAATTCAGAGTATTCATAAAAGGCAAAAAGTACCTGGATGACCTACTTCTTCTGGCGAGATTCTGATGTGTACATACAATGGACACTTTACTATCCCATGATGCCATGGGAGACGATTTATGAATGGCAGTGAAGTGAGGTAACTGACACGTGATAAAGGCAACATGGCGATGTCCAGATTACATTCATTCTATACAGAACATACTTTTTTAGCAGTCATGAAGTAATTACTTCTCAAGGGAGTATGCAATTTCGGATGCAATGTTAGTAACCTGGCCACTGTCATAATTATGCTCAGGTTTGGTTTCATTTTCATTCCTTTTTTGCCTGCCTTAGTTATCTAGTTAGTTTTCCTCTGTTCTCTCTTTCCCGCTACTATAGTTTGTTACCTTCGTTACTCATTAATTAGATCCCACCTGTTTGTATTCAGTTCATTATCTTGTGTATATAAGCCCTTCAGTTACTTCTTTTTTCTTTCTTTTTCTTTTTTTTTTTTTTTACTTTTAAATGTTTCTGGTTTTCTTTTTTTATTATGCAAACAAAGAATGTGACACTATTTACATGTGCAAATTTACAAATACAAGGCCAGGAAGAGGGCAAAACATAATAGTAATAGTACTAATAATATGAACAATAATAGTAAGATTAAGTTATTAGTTTTAATTAATTAATAAGATTAAATAATTATAAGGTCCCTCTGTGGCCACGGCCTAAGTTAGTCCCCAGCCCATGTCACGGCACAATGGGGTGTCAGGGAGAGACGCCGCGGGGCACAGGGCATTGAGCATTAATGTAATGCATTAAAAAAGCAAGTCATGCAAAGCAGAACCAGCCCAAGGCAATAAATCCCATACTAAATGCGGGGAAATGGCAAGGCCCCAAGCCCCACACCACACCCACCTACAACTAATCCTCACCACACTAGATATGGACTGGGATGTCACGGCCCACTGGTGACCCAAGGCAGGGAGAAAAAATAACAATAATTAATTAATCAAATAATTAATTAATCTTTATAAGTATTTAACTAGGTTTAATAATAATCAGTGTTGTTACCTTACCTTATACTGTATGCATTTTTAGTCATGAAGTAGATATTTGTTCTTTCAGGTCATGATCTGGTGGTATTTGTGTATAGTGCACTCTGTTCCTTTGATTCCACTGTTGTTTTATTAAAGATACTTGACTATTTGAAATATTATCTCTCATCATCATCTTTGTGGCGCAACCCGTGACAGAGACAGAGTTGTTTTGGACCCCATTGATTTCAAAATATTTTCTTTTGAGATCCACAGAAGAAAGGAAAGTTATACAGGTTTGGAACAACATGAAGGAGAGTAAATGATAACAGACCTTTTTTATTTTTGACTGAACTATCTCTTTAATGGTTGTCATAGCAGTACAATACTCTGGAACAGCTCAAATATCTCTGGGCAGAAGCTGTAATATTTCACTAGGATGGTTTTCTGAGTATCTAAGATTTAGCTGCTTATTGAATCTGCAACAGTTCATCTGTGTGAAGTGATTATGTTAACAACCAAATTGCTAATAAACATTGATAAAACTGTTATGGCCATTACAAATCATTCACCACTCTATTTATCACTTATAAATTAAACACACTCCCCACAAACCCAAGAAGCACACAAACACTCAGACACACACACTGTGATATTGTGACTTTGAATGAGCTACTAAAAGCAGATTATTGATCAATGAGTTGAGTGAGAGCAAGAGAGGACAGGAAGGGTGAGAGGAGACGGATTAGACGGTTAATCTCTTGTAAAATAAAGAAGCTGCCACCGGATCATTGATCAGGAATGGATGACAGCGCTTGGAGTGAAGGAATGAAGGACCTGTACTAATTATCAAGCGAGTGAGAATAGTCATGAAATCTATAAGTCGAGACACTGTCCAACGCCACTTGGGGCAATATTAGCAACTAATATTAGCAACTAATGCTAATATTCTCTCAGAAAGAACAGCCGAGTCAATACACCTCCATTAGTACATAGACACTCCTCTCCTCCTTTATCTCATGCTCTTTTATGCTCATTTTCGCAAGGCCAAGGAGCCCCTTCTGCACCCGTATAAATTTCACCCCTGTCTTTCTGCTGTTCACACACACAGTTTTACTCACAAGCACGCTGGTCACTCAATTCATTCCCCCATTAGTCTCAAGTTTCAGCACTGCTGTGTGTGGAACATTGATTTTGTCTTTTCTGTCACACTAAGTGAGCAATAGACAGCAGTACTGCAAAGGGTTTGAATCCAGTATGAACATGTTTAAACACATATCAAAGCATACAATTGTGTCTACAGTTGATTTTTCTTTTTGAGAACATCAACATATATGAAAAATGTGCTATAGGGCATTGCTGGTCATATATTTATAATGCACATCAGTCGTAGTGAAGCATATATTAATTCGGATCAAATTAAAAATTAAAAATAATGATGTATATTGTGACAAAAAATAAGGATAAAGCTGTTGTAACCTAAATTACCAAAAATACTTTTTCTCACATTTTGTTAAATATATGGAATATTATGAATAAATAAAATCTATGAAATACATTTCATCAAAACAAAAATTATAAACAACAGTGAAAGATAATATAATATAATAATATAATATAATATAATATAACTCTATCCATTTGTAAGAATATATTTAGCTAACATGTTTTTTTAAAAGAATATTTCATTTTTGCTTTATGTTGGTGGGAAGCATGTTCCAAGTCTGTTTGACACAGTAAAGCCAAATGGTCCATGCTCACTTGACATGTTTTATACTATACTATATATACAGTAGCCTAGGAAAATTGACATCTTCAACTATTATTCAAATATAAAAATTTGACTAGTTATGCTTGAGTCAATTGTTTTATTTGTGATAATGCAATGAGACATGTCAAATTGTGCAGACATCGTTTTTGGCCTGGTTGTCACACAAAGAAATTATGAACAGATGTAAAAACAAGAGAGAACCAACACAATATTAATAACTGATTATGCTGATTATTTTCCATGGTATTTCTGATAGTTTAATTGAACTTGTAGGGTCATTAAAAACAAGCAGACATCACTTATGGTGACTACTGTACATATTACATATGACCAAAACCAACATATACTTCAATGTGTTAGATGTATCAAACTAATTATGAATATTAAAAATCTAAGTGCACTAAACATTTGGATGATGTCATGTCATTTCCTGACATATCTGGTGGAACCTAATGCATAAATCAGACACCCAAGCTCCCCAGATACTCTAAACACATTTAGCTTTTCACCCTCTCCACTTTCAACTAACACGCACACGTGCACGTACCAGATGACTTACAATCAGACAGAGAAGCCTGCTGGTGTTCATACACACATGCACCTCCTCTTTTTCTGTCTCAGTCTTCTGCTTCACTGATCTTCTTTTCCAAAAGGCTCATTGTCCACTAACCCCCTTTCAATTTCCTTAAGCGCCAAGCATGGCCCAGGCCACAGAAGTCTACTAAATTAGTAGATCAATAAGCTATCTGAAACTCTTTAGGGGGTATTGAAAAGCCCTGTTCTCTTCTCCAGTTGCTCGTCCTAACGAATAGGATGTTGTTTATGTTGTAATGTGCTGTGTCATGGAGTTCTTGTTACAAGTGTCCCCCTGGACCACTGGCCACTTCAGGGACTCGCTCACTCAGTCTCATATTCAAATTCATATTGGTTTATTGGTGTAACATACTTTTTTACATATTGGCAAAGCATTGCAGAGATACAGTATAGATACGAGTACATATATAGATATGAGTTGAAATTAAATATTTGTTTGGGAAGTTGATGTGATCTGTAGGCCTAATTAAAAACTGCTCCACATATACTGAATTCTAAGTAATTTGCTAATTATTAAGCTGCTTAATTTTGGACATTGCATGACCACTGAAATGAATTAGTGAAGGAAATTTTTATGGATTTTACAATTTTGTAAAGCAACCCTTTTTAATCTCATATACTGTACTTTGTGTGGCAACAAGTAGAAAATGAATATTTGCTTTGGGTTTAAAGCCGGCATGAAACGGAAGTTGCGATAGTAGTTTCTTCTCTAGTGTGACATGTCCGAGTTAAACGGCTTCTCGAACAAGAAAAAATGAAGGGCGGGTCTTGACTTTGTACATCAGGAATTGATTGAATTGTTGTGGTTTGCTAGTTATTGCTGATGAACTCATATGAGTAACAGGTTGTCCTGCCCTCACGCCAGTAAACACGTCATCAGAGAAAAGATAAGGCTTGTTCGAGATGCATCTGCGCTGTGCAGACCGATCGGCTTATGACATCAAAGTACCGTGAGAGCGTTTTGGAGAGCATACGACTCCTTATGCTTTTGAATTGCTCTCGCGGTACTTTGATGTCATACGGCGATTGGACTGCGCAGTGCCATTGCATCTCGAACAAGCCTAATGTCTTTGCAAAATGGAGGGGAAGTTATTAGGCTTGTTCGACTTGAAGCAGCTGCTCAGACTGATTGGTGTATGACGTCAAAGTCCCGCGAAAGCAATTTTAAAAGCATATGGAGAGTTTGCTCTTTGATCACTCTCGCGGTACTTTGATGTCATACACCAATTGGTCTGTGCAGCGCTGCTTAGTCGAACAAACCTATTTTGATTAAGGATTACAAGGGCACAAGATGTTTACATGATTTTTTTTTTTTTTTTTTTTTTTTTTAAATATTGATGTGCACGGATAAATCATTTATAATAAACACTGTAATATTCCATTAAAAATAAGGATTGTCCATTTTGAATTCATGGTGACTTTAAATCCCATGTAATAATCAGAAGAATAATCACGTGATCATAAATGGCAACTTAAGCATGTATGCGACCCTTTAATGGCTTTGAATATAATTAATTTGCTCACTTGCGTTTGGAACAATGCTTTAGTGTTCTCCTCCCGCATTATATATTTGACGCTTGAATGTAGGTGGTTTATGCAGCACCGCCTATAAATTTAAGTCTTGAGTAGCCTACTACCACTTGTCTTGTAGACCTATTAATCATCAAAAATGAACGACGACGAGATGTTGATTTTGGAAGGTGAGAAACATATTAGGCCTACTTGGCAGGTTCCACGTGGAATGCCTTAGAAAGGATGCCGCCTGGAGAAGTACAAGGTATGCGTTTACGCTGTGCACTGCGTTGACTGCGACTGCGTGAGTGAGTGTAAACTTTCTGATGGCCTTTGTTTGGTTATTGATTGTGTCATGTCCCGCCCATTGTGAGATCGTTTCGTTAGCATTGCTTGACATTATGTAGCCTACTCCGGAGTGAAATGTCTCGTCGTAAGGACGAATCGCCATAGTTTGTCTTATATGTCAAATATGTCTTATATTAACTCTCTTTTTTTTCTCTTTTACCTTCATCAGGTCTCGTTGTTTATTATTATGTGCTTCTACTCTATTATTCTAGTAGTATATCTGTTGTTAGAGAGATTTTGACTAGAACCGCTGTCATTTTTTTTAGTATTAGTTAGGAAGTACACACACCGCTATTTGGGATGTCCAGGAATTGCAGTACCTGAATTATGGTTGTCCTGATTTTCTAAATCATTATTAAGATGTGTTTTGTTACACTTGTGTTTTCTTAATCACCTGCTTTGTTTTGTCTTATTCTTATTTTTATTCTGTATTTCTTATTGTTTTCTCCTCACAGCCACATATTAGGGGGGCCTTTTGACTGAGCAATGAGTGGTCTTACCCTCAGGCCAGAGACATGACCTCTACTCTTTGCGGACCCCCAAACTCCTGCACACACTCTGTCCAACAAAGTCTGTCAACCCTTTTTCATCTTTTTCAAATCTCATCAGTTTGTTGCTTTTGTTTTTATTAATTAAAAATTAAACCCATTGTTGTGAACGTCTTGTATCAAAGTATGTACTTACTTAAGCTTCAAACTCAGTTAACCAATAGAATGGTTATGTTGAAGAGAACATTTAAAGGGATAGTTTACCCAAAAATGAAAATTCTGTCATCATTTTCTCACCCTCAAGTTATTCCAAACCTGTATTCAATTTCTTTCTTCTGCTGAACACAAAAGAAGATATTTTGAAGAATATAGGTAACCAAACAGTTGATGGACCCCACTGACTTCCATATGGGGAAAATAAATAAATAAATACTATGGACGTCAATGGGTCCCATCAACTGTTTGGTTACCAACATTCTTCAAAATATCATCTATTGTGTTCAGCAGAAGAAAGAAATTCATACAGGTTTGGAACAACTTGAGGGTGTGTAAATGATGACAGAATTTTCATTTTTGGGTGAACTATCACTTTAATGATTTTGTGTTGATGACTGTTTTTTGTTCAGAATAAAAAAGAAAAAGAAAAAAAAAAGCGTACTTGTGGAGGTAAATGCCTTATGCTGCAACACTTTGTAGAGCTGTTATCATGGATATGACTTGATTATACAAAAAATAAACTGAATATAAATTGACATTATTTGTTCCTATTGATCTTCAATGGTTACCATGAGTCTTTGTGATGAAGAGAGCCTTTTTTTCTTTATTAGTAAGGTTACACTTTTAACAAAGTTAACCTACTGTGAGAACAAGGACGTAGTGAAGCCGTAATCAGCTCTGCAAAATAAACAGCAGATGGATGTTGTGTGCTTACAGGATTTAGGGTGCTTTTCTTCAAATCGTAAACTTTTTCTGGTGCTTTCCTTCCAGTTGCCAATGACAACGACCTCTGTTAGAGAACTGAGAAAGGTCTTGAGGTCAAAGTACTTGGAGGACCCCCAGCAACATGGGCCACTTCCTAGTCAGGCAGAACGGTACACACACACACACACACACACACACACACACACACACACACACACACACACACACACACACACACACACACACACACACACACACACACACACACACACACACAAAGTGGGACAATGAGTACAGATGTACATAGACGCAACCACAACCCCCAACTGAGGCTACTTGACCCAGAACTGTGCAGAACATTTTGGACAATGGAAACTCATAACAGAGAATTGCTGACCACACTTCTGTCCACTTTTAAGTTCTTTGTTCTCAAGTATGTGTGTGGATACAGGAGGTATGCAGAATAGTTGACGCTCAGTGAACATCAGCAAGTGATGGACTGTGACAAGGCATGGGGTGGAGAAGAATGGTATGTTCAGCCTAGAACTTGGACTGTGCATGTGTGTAAATGAGAGATTCAAATTAAATTATTAATTTTTACAGTACTTTTAGTTACATTTGTAAAATAAAAAAGCGCTATACAAAAAAAAAAAAAAAAATGAAATTAAATTACCAAAACACAAATTACTTAAAAAACAAAACATAATATTACAATATTACTAGATAGGTAACAATCAAAAGCAGTTACTTTTTTAAAATAATGAACGTCTTTGATATATGAAATTTTCCTCCTGAAAGTTCATTTTGGTTCGATTTGGCAAGTGACTACATAATCACTTCTAAATGGCCAGCCACACCTCTTCCTGTATCGGCTGTCAATCATGCAGACAGCATGTCTGCTTCCAGAGCTCAGGTGCCTTGTGGGCTGCTGTTGTCAAGCGCAAGCATCAGAGCACTCGGAAATGTGAGAGTCTCTGGCGGCCGACAGGAGGCCACTTTAGGAGATGCTATCTCGAGGACCCAAACACCCGACACACTCGCTAACGCACGCACACACACACCTTTATAATGACACTGACACATTTGCACCTATATACGCACACACATAAATGTTCTTGGGAGTATCTGGTTGATTCAGCTTAAGTTTGAATGGTTTGGGGCATTAATTACATACTCAAACATGAAACCAGAAAATGAATATAGTATGTTAGCCTCAGTTTCTTCCAGATTTATTGCTTTTAAGTAAAACAAAGTCATAGATAATAAGTTTAGCCCTTAATGTAAAGAAGATGATCCTGCCTTTTAAAGAAATTAATGGATTTAAAAAATAAAAAATGTTTTATTCATAATAGTGTGTATATGTTAAAATGACTCTTGAAACTTGAAACCATAATTTATTCTAGTTGCTATTAATCAATACTATAGTACAGAGACATCCATAACCCGCGGTAGTCATTGATAGCCCTAAACCTGTACATATGGCATGTTTGTGTTGTGGTCTCTTTGATCAGGCCTTGGTTTTAATGGATTTTTCTCCTCCTTTTGGCCATGGGACCAGAGAGGGCAGGGATATAAAGTGGAGGGGTGGAAGGTCATTTGAACCTTGTGGTTTTGGAGCAAAGTGCAGGACGACAGAAGGTGTTCTCCCCGTTTTGAGACATCACTCTCTCACAGAGACAGGAAGTCTGCTCTCCCCCTCCCACTTACACATATATGCAGACTCTAGACCATTAACAGATCCCATGCGTTAATGGGCAGTATTGTAGCAATAGATGGAATGGAGTTAGGTATCCAATACTGAAATCACAGTGATTATCTTGCCACCTCAGAACCAAACTGGAGTCCCTGCCTGGTTGAAAATGGCTTAAGTAAAGTGGACAGCATCACTGTACTTTGGCACTTTGGCCCTAAGGCTCCAAGTATTTAGTTACCTTATATGGAGAAATGCTAATGTGTGATAGACTATGAGACTGACAGTGGTGGTGTAGAAGTTACTGTTGACCTAGCTAAAATAAGTTTTGACTGAGACTGTAGATGGACGAACATGAGATTTATTTTTTATATAAAATATTAATCTTATTATTTTTAGATTCAAAAGTTATCTTAGTCTGATGCAGCAGAATCTATAAAAGTACAGTACACTAAGTGGTGAGTTTTTCCGTAGTAATATTCAAAGTGATATTTTGACTGGGGTTATATCATTGCTACAAAGCATTTAACCCATTAATGCTCTGTGTTTAAATATATTAAGACCTATGCAAAGGTTGAGGTATTAAACAGTTTTTCAGCTGCAATGTTGAGTGCATCCTGAAATGGTTGCATAGTGTAAAAGAAATATTGTCCAGCAAGTTGTCAAAAGCTTCCAAAGTTCATATTCATAAGGTGTAATTGAGCTTTCAGGAACTTTAGGTTAAGGTTAAAATCCATGACAAATGAAAAATTAAATACAAGTTTTCATTCTATTTAAAATCCAAATTTACAGTAATGTCACTAATCCTAAACCAGATTCAAGTATATGTAAAGTTAAATTTTAGTATATTGACTTTAGGTTTTATTTTACACTGTAGTTTTAATGTGTATTTTTTTTCCCCCTGTAAAAACAGTGATTTTACACTTTGGAAAAATTTAGAAACCTTGGACTTAAAATTATACAGAAATGAATGGGAATGTAGTCAGGGGCCTTGAAAATGAGTGGTTTTCTGTTTTATGGTGATAGCTTGGTAAAGTTAGTTTTAAATTATTTTTTTAGGCTCCCTGTTTTTCAACTTGGCATTCCTTGTGTAAAAGTTGTGTTTTATAGAACTGTCATTTCAGTTACAGGCTTTTGAAATACTTTTTAAACATCATTACAAGATCTGTTCGAGGTTTAAAAATGTTCATGTTATTAGATAATTTTTGTGTTATCTGTTTTCTATTTTATAAACAAATTGTCATCTCTGTTTCACTTTATATGATTAATTTGCTAATCGCTGCAGTCGAGTTTAGAGTAGGATACAAATTAAACCGGTATCTGTAATGCTATGTCCTTGTAAAAGGAGATTATCCTGCAGCGTTTTAGCCTCGTTTACAAACAACTAATTTTGTTGTTAACTAATAAAATTAAACGCGTAACCTACAGGTTATCTCTCTTCGTTACCCTCGACCAAATAACGTCAGTGAACATTTTCTCTTTTTTTTCTGGAAACTGTTAATAATTACTCATCTTATTACTGGTTATTAGTTGTTTACCATTGGGAGAGAGAAAGAAGATGGCCCGTTTGCCAAGTCTTCAACTCAGCGTCTGAAAGAATTAATTTAGCTCAAGAATGAATCGTAGAGCTAAAGAACAGGACCCAAATGACAACAGGCACCTTATTGGGTTTCAGTCGTTTATAGAAAACATACCGCGGCCTAACATGACCTCACTAGAAATAAGAATATGAGAACCATACAGTAAAATCATATTCTTTTCAAAACATAGGCCTATTCACTATTTTAATTTTATCACTCGTGTACACGCAGATTGTTTAGCTTGTTTAGGCCACAAATAACATACACTTTTTAAACTTTATATCTCTCACAAACAGAAATTAATCTCCGCTATTCATTTGAAAAGTTATTAAATGAACCCTGTCTGAGTAGTTTACTAGTTTATAGCGTGAAACACTGGTTTACAATAACTAAAACTGCATGCAAAAATTTAATAGCGCCTATTTTACACTAACGTTTATTGATATGCACTTTACTTCACTGTTAGGCAATACATGCCCGCGTTTTAAATACTTATTGTAATTTAGAGGACATATCCTCAGGTGGACTTAGCCGCCTGTGAGGTCTGTAAATAATATGCTTGGTCGTCGGAATTGGCTTTTTTTCCCGGAGAGATTTTGTTGGCTTGCCATAGATAATTCCTCAAGAACTGTAACATTGTTAATGAGACTCACGTGTTTAATCTACATCCGCGGGTGTGACCTAGTTTGGATTGATAATTGGGCCTATAACTGATTCAATATCAAAACAATATAACGTTCTAAACTGGATTAAAATCAACAAGTTACTAGTACAAAAAAAGGCAGGACACAAAAGTTTTCTTTTGAAGCAAGTGTAAAACAGAAGATTTAATGACACTCGATAAAATACTGGTAGCCTATACTTAATTGGCCAAGTTATGCTGGAAAGGAATTAAAACGAAAAAAAATCTAAAAGGAATAAACATACAAACATGCGTAAAATGTAAATTAACCAATACATTCACTTAAACACGTTTTCATTGCTCATTTTAAAATTAGAGTGCCATTCAAAATACAAATGCATGCATCAATAATCTATCTTTGGCAGAGATGTAATAATAATAATAATAATAATAATGTAAACCGTAAAACATGTGTGTTATAATTCCCTGCCATGTGAAGACAGGATGATTGGCACTGGCATTTCTGCCAGTATGGCTGGGGTATAAGTGTTATTTTTATATAAAATTTTGTACAGCATACAATAAATAAAATAGGTTTTGCATAGAAATGCAAGCCAGCTTCTTTACTGGCCGACAGCTCAACAATGTTCTCAGCAAAACACTCAAAAAGGCATATAATGCTTATCAAAATTTAAGTTGGGCCGTTTAGAAGAGCTAAGAAAACCGTGTCCCTTGCGCCAGGGTCTTTTCTAAGTCATATATCTCCATCAAACATGCTGAAGTACTTGCTGGCATTTGAGAAATAAAAGTAAGGCGCGCTACCTCCAGGATACACGACTGGCAGAGGCATTGGAAGCATGCACCTTCCGAGAAGATTATTTTCTTTATATAAAGCTGGGAGCGGTACTGTCTTTCCAATGTCACCGAAATCGCTATTCGGTCCCTCCAGTTCAGTAGACAGTTGTCTTTTTAATTTATTCCGTCGATTCTGAAACCAGATTTTGACTTGAGTCTCGGTGAGCTGTAAAGAGTTCGCCAGGCAAGCGCGCTCTGCGCTACTCAGATAGCGTTTCATGTCAAACGTAGATTCCAGTTGGAAGATCTGTCTTTTTGAAAATATGGTGCGCGTTTTCTTTTTCGTCATCAGTTTATTCTTCTTGCCGTTGTTCTTTTGTTGCGCGTCGTCGCAGCTGTCCGTGCTCTCGCTGCGCACGTCGACGGTTTTGAGCGCGTCCACTCTCCCATCTCCGTCTATGGTGACTTTATCTGAAAGCCAGGCAAATGCTATATTCGTTCAAAAAATTACAGCACTACTAATAGCATATTATAGCAGCATATTTTATGCCAAAAAATAAAATAAAAAACAATCTTACCAATGGCGTGCAATCTTGCATCTGACTCTTCTTTGCATGGACCCTCGTTCTCTCCGGGATGATGTAGACAGCCATCCCGACACACTACAAGCGAAGTCTTTGAATGACAGCTGTCAAAGTTTCTGCTGCTCGACTTGGAGTTGAGAATATTATCAATGGTGAACTTCAAAGAAGCGGGTCGACATGACGCTTCCTCCTTGCTCATATTCTCCGTTAGATGCGGGGTCCTTGTTGTCCGTGTCTCTTTTTTTCTTTCTTTCTTTTTTTTTTTTTTATTTGCCGTGTCGTAAACTAACGTCTCGATTCTCCGAACACCATCGCTCCACGACGTGCAGTGCTGCTGCGTTCGCCTTGACTGTTAGTCCACTGACCGGAAGAACACGATTCTCCATCGTTTATTGGTCACGAGAATCAGACAGCACGGCGGCCAATGACAGAGGGGGGTGGGAGCTAGAGCTTAGACCTATCCAGACATCTGGCACACATACTTTAATATATGAATCACTCTGCTTACTGTTTTTATCGAGTGCTCTTAAGAAAAGGAAAGAAATTTCAGGTTTTAGCAGAGGCCGATTTTGCGGCTTGTTTGATGACGCTTGTGGGGTGTCCATTTGAGAAGAAAGGGAGCTTAGGCTATGACTTTTTTTTTTTTTTTTTTTTTTTTTTTTTTTTTTTTTTTTTTTCAATTGAACTTTCAGTTCCCACTTAAGTTAATTATCACATTATTATTAAAATAATGGTTTAACTTCTTGCACGTCATTTGTGTGTGTGTGTGTAAGATTACATTCCGATTTGCAACTTTAGTTATGTACCAAAGTTTCATTAGTCGCCCCCTCCCCCCCCCCTCACTTTTTTATTTTTTTATTTTGTGGCAGTGCATTGTTTTTGGAAGAAACAAGCATGTTCTTCTGAACTATATCAGCCGTAGACTATTACAAAAATGAACGATGACCCTCACTTTTTCCATTAGTGATATTCAAGTTATTTTTACGTTATTTCTTCGTCCTTTAATAATTTATCATGATTGTGTATTGGACCACTGAAAGCATACATAGACGATAATGTTGTAATAAATATTTTTTATTGAACCCTTAGTCAGTCACCACAATTAAGATTTCATTGTCTTTTCACCTTCTTGATCGGGAAGACGATCAAAATAGACCCTGAAATACTTCTGAAAACATTATAAACTATAATGATATGATTTTGTATGTCTAAATATAATAAAATAATATTGGCCCAAGCAACATTGTTTAAATAATATTTTTAGATCATTATTCTGTTGTCAAAGTGAATATGCCCAGTCGCGGGCCTATACTTTAGATGAGTAGCATGAGATTTATTTGTGAACCCATGTATATGTACATACATTTGACATAATTAGGCATTATTCGTTTAAATTTGATTATGTAAACTGTACATATTGCATTCAACTGAGTGTTTTGATTTAGTATTGCATTTCCTGTTGTGTTCGAAGGCTGCGGTATAAGAGGGCCTATTTAAACCACATATTTTTCTTTGTGAATCATGATTACTGCATTGTGCTGTGAAAATTGGTTAAATTTGATTTACTAATTTAGAAAATACCCAGAATTATCCAGATCATCTGGACACCTGTAAAAGTATATTATGCAAGCTGTCCCGTGACGTCCTCTAAGCACATTCATCTATAAAAGTCTTAGAAACCCATTTACAGAAAAAATCATATTGCTTTAACGTGATTAGTTTATTTAATTTTATATTGTGAAAAAGTGACAACTTATAAATCGGTGGTTCTGAATAAAAATATAATTGCACAAAGCAAGTGTTGCCCTTATTTGCATACAGGTGAGGGCCTCCATGCACAGAAGACTATATTATAGACATAACAGTGGCAATTAACACAAACTTGTCTCACTCGTGATCTTGTGATGGGTGTTTTCTTTTCTTTGGATGGAGCAGACATTATACTGCAGTTGCATGATCAGTTATTGCACCATTCAAATTCATTAATGATAATTGTCATTGGGCCACTGTTGTCAATATACTGAATGTCAGTCTCCCAAGATCAGACAAGGCCTGTCATCTGCGATGTTATTAAATTCATTGAATGAGCAAAGGACGATAACGGATAGTTCGCTGAATTTGAGAAGCCCATGATTGGTGGCGAGACCGCAGACACGTTAAAACTGAGTGTCGACATGGGTGTAGTTTTATCGTGGTACAAGATGGGCACCCGTACAATCCGTTGGGAGTTGTGGTTAAAATTAACAGCCTCTAAATCCGCGGCCAACTGTCTTTTCCATTTGTTTCGGCGGTTCTGGAACCAGATCTTCACCTGTGTCTCTGTCAGGTGCAGGGAGGCCGCGAGACCCGCGCGCTCAGAACTACTAAGGTATCTCTTCATGTCGAAAGTGGATTCTAGCTGGAAGACTTGGCTTCTGCTGAACACAGTTCGGGTCTTTTTCTTCCGGGCCGAGCCTGGCTCGGAAGTGTCGGGACCTGAACGTTCATCGAAGAGCTGTCGAGCGTCCTCACCCTCGTCAACCACACACTCGCTCGTTTTTCGGTCTACTGCTCCATCAAGAAGCTCAGAGGCCACGGGGGTGTCCCTGTCGCTGCGGCAATGTTCACTGGAATTGCGGGTTTCCTCTCTTGGACCTGAATGGTGATTGAAATGAATGTATAAGTGTTTAAGAAATGCACGTTTATTGTATTTGATCAGACAGATGTTGCCAACGCGATATCAAAAATCTGCTCTCTATAGCTTGTAGGCCCGATCCCTTATATGCGCAATATTGTGTAGCCTATCCATCTATATAAGCAGCCAACCCTCTCCCTGTGGCTTTCACAGCTTTACAGAGTTAACGAATCAGACAAACCAATTGCACTCTTAAGCCTTTAACGAGTTTGGGAAGTCTTTCATTGCGACTCGGCAGCTCTGCACATTCGAGTTGCTTTTGTTGGTTTTACCTAATGAGGCTTAAAACTAATGTGGACCTGCCAGTGGCATAATTGCTTCTGTATACTAACACGGAGAATAATTATTCATTTGGGAACTAATAATGAGCAAGTCAGCCTGTTTCCATCAACGAAAATCACAGCTCATTCGAGCTTGTGCACTCATTTAAATTAAGTCATCCATGTAGAGATCACTGTTCTGTTTAAGAAATCTCTATAGTTTTTCCACTTATAGGCTTCTTGATTTTTAACAGTAACTGAGGAGTTCTGAACAATAAACAAGTCTGTGTATCCCGCAACTTACTCTCAAGGGTTTCCCGTCCAAACCACTCCAGAGGTGATTGTGTGCTCCGACACATCTCTGTCTTGAAGCCTGTACTGGATGCTTGACTGCATATTTCTTTCCGATACGCCTTAGTGCTGCCCTTAACAACAATCTCTCTGTCCATGCCATCGTTATCCTTTATAAGACGGACAGACTTTTCTGTCCTACAAGAGCCGAGTAAATTCTCGATAAAAAATGACGAGCCCCTGGATGTAGTGGAAGTATGCTGTTGTTGGCTTTTGTCATGCATTTCTCGTACAAAAATAACAGTTACAGCAAGCGGCGGGTGATTCGCGAATACTTCTAAGCAAAGAGCAACGAATCCTTTCTCTCCGGATATCCCCGCTCAACCATCGCTTAGATGAAATCCTTCGTGCGTCCACGGCGCCGGTACACAGAGAAGCGGGCGCTGTAGTAGGCTAAAGAAAAATCCGAGTCAAGTCAAATGCTTAACAAGCGGAGGGCATTCTGCTATTGGACGATCACAATAGCAAATGGGATTACTCGTGAAAGGGTATTACCGGCTCCAGTTCGACAACGCTTTTGATCGTGCCTCAGGGTCGGTGGAACCCCTGTCACAGAGGGCTTTATGTGGGTCAATTAGGGAGCAAATCAAAATACAGATAGTGGTTCAGCGCATCGCGTCAGCTGGGGATCTCGTAGAATCGGATGCTGCTCCGTCTATTGGTCGGATGGGTCTCTACATCACAACGACGTTGCAGCAAACGCCACTGTTTGGCAGCGAAACAGCCTTCTTCGGGGCATTCCCAGGATGTGTTTGGCTAATGCATTAGTCAAGTAACATATTTAAACCACAACTAAACATTTTATTATTATTATTATTATTATTATTATTATTATTGGTACTCATGATGATCTGTAAACACTAAACCTTTTATCCTTATTAGACATTTATTTACTGATTCGTGAAACTCGTTAAAAAATATTTTTTTGAGCGTTAACAGTAAATTGCAATTAAGTTCTTCGCCCTGACTACTTTAATCGGACAAATACATTATGCATTTGGTTTTCTTTTTAAATCTTAGTGATTCCCATTTGACATGTCATTTGCAAGCATAGAATTTGCATCGCCATAGAAACAGAAAAACAGAACTTGCCAACAATTCTAAATCTTTGTTAAAGATCATTATAAATATATTTTAGCACCCCGTACTGGCACGAACTAATGATAATGAGGTATTTAGGCCTGCACTCTCAGAAGAAAAGGTTCTATATAGAACCTTAAAGGGTTCTGTCAAGCGCTTCATAGAACCTTTTATGATGGGGTTCCCATCATGGCATAATTTTATGGATTTAGTTTTAATTGATTCATTTGGTTTTAGTTCATTTTTAAATTTTATTAATTAAACCATTCGTAAACATACATATAAAAAAAACAAAACAACAAAAAAAAAAACATAAGTATTATGCAATCATTTAAGACATTTCTCTACCTTTTTGGCACAAAGGGTTCTTTAAAACCTGTGGTTTTATATTGAATCCCTGCAATGTTGTTAGTTGCTATAAAGCATACAAACCAAACCATGCAATGCTTTCAAAAGTGTAAATGGGTAGCTGTTAGCTGATTTTTAAAATTACTTTCATTTGGTGTAACGTGATATATTTGTTTTGGTTCTGATATGTTGAATAATACTTTGATTTTTAACACATGGCAAATGGGTTGTTTGACTTTTTTTTTTTTTTTACAGCATATTTGCAACACCTAGCCTAATAAAATATAGCCTAACTAAATTAAAAGTAGTTATAATTACTGAAAATAAACTATAAAGAATTTGTTTTATTGATTTTATTTTATCTAAAATATGTGTGATTTGACGTTACCGCATCAGGACAGCAGCTCAAATCCTATTTTCAGATAAATAACACTTTTCTGGCCTAAAGAAAACCTGTTACCTAACATAAACTTATTTCAGTGATCATGATTTAGCGAGGTCATAGCGTAATCCTCTTCCGTACTTTTAAATTAGTAAATAGCGTGAAATGGAGTAGATTACTTCTTCTGTTAAGTTAATACATAGAAGATAAATACAATACATACAATTAAAAAAGAAAATAATAATAATAATAATGCAAAGAGATTAGCTATTGCTGAAGTGCAACTGTGAAATTCCTGGATTTTGAAAATAAGTTATAAACATTTCGTTGTTACCTTTGACGTGATATATTGTGCGATCTGTTTGCTAAATTTAATGTTTTAATACTTATTAGACATTATTATTGTGGTGGACTTCGTATAAGCGTATTTATTATAGGAGTCATTGTCTTTTTTTCTTTCTTTTTTTTAACAAAGATATTGCATAAACCTACGTGAAGGTGAAAGGTGGTAATAATGATGATGATGATAATAATAATAATAATAATAATAATAATAATACTAATAGTACACATGTAATAATATAAAAGACACTACAAGCACAAAATGAATTATTGTCAGCTCATGATCTATGCTGATTATAGTTCATATACATGACAAATACGTTTATTTCGTCTGATGACAAAAATGTATGATAACAATGTGTGCAGATGTATTTTCTATAAGATTTTAGTTTACACGGACATGTAACAACTGTGACATTAGGAAAACCCTAACATTATTTCAGCGCTCATGATTTAGCAAGGTCACGCCATAATCTTCTTCCGTAGCCTATACTTTTTAATTTCTGTATGAATAGCGTGAAATTGAGAACTTTGTTACATCCTTTAACTTAAATTGTGTTGTTATATAGGCTATCAAGAATTTGGAAGTTTCCGTATCTTTAAATCATATTGTTGAAGCGCTAAATGTTGTTGTTGTTGTTTTCACTGCTATTCATGGGTTTTATAAAAACCGATTTCGGAATTTGCTGCTTAAAGTGCAGAATTGTATTTTCCTAAAATTACCAAATTAATAAGAATATATAGTAAAATATATATAAAATTAGATTCTTATCAACGGAGTGGCATATTTCTGTTTCTCTTTCACAACAGATTAACAAAAATAGTAAGCCTATTTGTTAACGGCTTGTAATCATTGTGTTATTGATTTCAGCAAAGTCGAGTAAATTATATAGTCTGTCTCTTTTATTATTATTATTACTATTATTATTATTATTATTACATATTTGGCCTATCTGAGGACTTATTTGCTCAACTGGGACCATCAACTATCTTGGAAAATTAAATTTAGTGTAAGAAAACGCCTAATTTTTGGCATATATGCTTCAGCCAGACATAAGCTACACTTGGCATGGTGTCCTGCAACAGGCAGCAATAGGAAAGGCCACATCAAAGGCACTTACTGTAATTAAACAGGCTTCAAGTTTGAAAATCCATATTGTGATACATATGGTGTCAAGTAAAAGTATATCTAGTGGGTTCTCTGCGGACAGTGGTGCCTGTTTGCCTGTTAAACCATGGGCGACATCACCACTTAACCCACTTATTACAGGTTTTGATGTATTGACTGGGGTTCACATTTTACTTTTCTTCTTTCCCTCCTTTTTCTTCCTATGAGTGAGAGGCAGAGATTATTTAGCTCATATTACTGTGTGTACTTCGGCACTTTCTCTGATATGGCACCAAGTCCGACCCCCTGTATGTGAGAGCAGACAGCCCCTGGCCTCATGGGCATGTAACCCCACTGATCCTTATCCAGACTGGCATGGCCTTTTCACACTGGTGACCAGTACTGAGACCTTTAATGCTCCCCTCTCCCTCTTTTTCTCCCTATCTCTTTTACTTTTTCCCTCTCCCAACACACATTATTTTTCTTCCATTTATTCAACTACCCTTTGCCCTCATTGTCTTTCACTATATGTCACAATTCTTTTCCATCACATGAACTCATCCCTCCCCCATTTGTCCTCATGTTCACATGATATCGCTATTCTCCTAATAAGCTTCAAAACCACATGGTGTAACCATATTTCCTTCCTGCACCCAGAAAGGAAATGGGCCAAATAAATTGTAATCAAGTTAGAAAAGGTAACATGGTTTTCTTCGGTGCCTTCATTTTTGCTTCTGTTTGTTAAGCTCCTTGTGTATTTTCCTCTGGGCATGTTATGATGGCTCAGTCTAAGCTCTCTTCAGGGGCGTACAGTACTTTATGAATAGAGAGTATTAAAAGACTTTTATATAGAGATTAGCATATGACCCAGTTCAGCTGAACTCTCCATCCAAACGGTCACCCAGTTGCATCTTGAAAAAGTGGTTTGTCGCTATATAATCTTTAGTCTCCTAGTAATTCAGTCTGGATCTCATTATGACTATAATAATTCTATGGTCACTTCTTTCTGCTCTGACTACAAATCTTGTAACTATGTTGCATTTACACAGGTCATTCTTTGACAGTTGAAAGAATTCTAGTATGCCTTAAATCCGTTTTTTACTTTGAAGCGGTGGCATTAGGGGTGTCTACGAAGCCCCATCTATTGGTGGGGTTACAGTATAGCAGGTACAAGATGTGCAGTTGTGGCTTATCCCACTACTTTAGTCATTATCATGGTGTGTGCCATTAGCAAAAGAGCTTATTATTTTTACATACTCCTATAATTATGATAAGTCTGCCTTTTAGATATTTCCTCATGAGGAAAAAAAATCAAAGTGAGGACAAGTATGTTAAAGGATTAGTTCACTTTAAAATGAAGATTATCCCAAGCTTTACTCACCCTCAAGCCATCCTAGGTGTACATGACTTTCTTCTTTCTGATGAACACAATCTGAGTTATATTAATAAATATCCTAAAGCATCCAAGCTTTATAATGGCAGTGAGCGAGACCAACGAGTATGAGCTAAAGAAAGTGCTTCCATTCATCATAAACATACGGCACACTGTTAATAAAGGCCTTCTGAAGTGAAGCAGTGCATTTGTGTAAGAAAAATATCCATATTTAACAAGTTATAAAGTAAAATATCTAACTTCTGCCAGACAGCCTTCCGTATTCAACGTAGGAAAAAGTTGAATAGGGAAGGCATAGGACGTAGTGTAAGCATTTTGAATTGCGAGAGGCGTTACAGTTTCTTCATAAGTTGAATACGGAAGGCGGTCTGGCGGAAGCTAGATATTTTACTTTAAAACTTGTTAAATATGGATATTTTTCTTCCCTTCAGAAGGTATTTATTAACCCCCTGGAGCCGTGTGGAGTATATTTATGATGGATGGATGCACTTTCTTGAGCTTCATACTCGTTGGTCCCGTTCACTACTATTATAAAACTTGGATGCATCAGGATAATTACTAATATATCTCAGATTGTGTTCATCAAAAAGAAGAAAGTCAAATACACCTAGGATGGCTTGAGGGTAAGTAAAGCATGGGGTAATTTTCATCAAGATACATTTACTTGAGAAGCAAAATGACAAGATATAGTCTTTTTTTCCCCCCAAAAAAATAATCGAAAAATTAAGTGACTTTTATTTATTTTACCTGCGAATTAAGTTTATTTTCTTACCTTTATTGGCAGATATTTTTCTTGGTTTAAGTACAAACTTAATTTTGATAGTGTTTTTTGTTTTTTTTACTTTAAGAAAACAAGACTTAATACCTTAAGTTTTTGCTTTGCAATAAAGTACAGTATAGATATTTGTGCTGTAAAACAATCAAAAATTATTTTTTTGCAGTGTGGGGCAAAAAATGAGCACCATGTCAATAACCCTTTGTTCAGTTCAGAAACAATAGTTAATTAGAAGTTCTCAAATACATTTGCAAAAAGTGTTAAACAGCAATGTCAGTTTCTTTACAGCATATCTTTTGTACAGCAGATGTTAAATCTAAGAAATCTTGAAACCATGTGAGACAGAAAGGGACTCTATTCAATAAACTCAAACCCATTTTTTTTTTTTTAAAGATTAGTTTTCACCCGAAATATGAGCCAAGGTCAGGGCAACTTCTGCGTTGTTGCAGAAATGTTTGTCTGTATGCCCGGATGCACCGATGGGTGGCATGCATGATGTTTGTGCACAGACAGAAGTTCAGTCAGTCATGACTTCTGTATGATCGTTAAGGACTGTTTGAACCCGGCTACTGTCTTTTAGGAAACAGCAGTCTTACCCGGGCTATGCTTCTGTAGCCTGGACCCTTCATATGACCCATTAAACTCTGCATTGACATCAGACACATTTAAGGTTGAGCTGTCGCTCTTTAGTGGTGCGGTCAGCCCGAACGCCCTCATGGTCTCTGCGGTCTGAACCCGGATTGAGTCGCCACCGTGAAATTGGACTTGATAGAGGCAAGTCAACACAGCAGCAGCAAAACTTCAGCTGTGCCTCCGCCCATATGTGGTTAATACCGCATCAGTTTGCAATTTTCTGAAACAAAGGGTTGGACAGAGAAGCACACTTCAAAATCCTACTCCAGAATTTGTATTAAAGGAAACATAACACAGTTTATTATGTTAATAATAAGGCTTCATTTGATCACATGCATGACATTTAATACCATAACTTTACAGTACTTAATTCATTCTTGTAAATGAACAATAGTCTTATTTTTTAGATTAATATACATTTGTTCAGAGAATTAATGTGATGGTATTGCTATTTGCTCTACTCATCCAGCATGTCCATCGTGTATTGAGGTTGTGCATTAAGAATTATGTGCGCAAGGCATGTAACTCATGATAAGTCATTGTTCTAGTTTATTTATCTCTGCTATCCGAAACCGTCAGACTTGTTATTTGGTTGTTATTACTTTGCTATTATTTCTGCTGCTATTTTTTTTAATTATTATTATTTAAATATTTGCTTAATTGAACAAATTATTTGTATCAGTTTACTACACTTTCTGCTAGATGTTTATTTTATAGAAGAGGTACATAATCACCTCTTTATTGCAAGATTTTCATAATTCTTTCAACTTGGCCTAAAATGTCAGTTTATCTTCTCTATCAGCTGGAGGTTTTTAATGAAGAATGCCTGTTTGTTTAACCTCTTCATGCCACATTGCCCCCTGTCAACCCCAGCTCGTCATGCTGCCACAAAGAGGTGAAAATGTGAGGTTTTTAAATGCAGTTCAACAAATTCCACTGCACAAACTCTCAAAACATATATATATATATATATATATATATATATATATATATATATATATATATATATAATGTGTATATATGTGTGTGTGTGTTTTCGACAAAATCAGGCAGAATTGGACAGGTTTACATTTTATTTCAGAAAACAGCTAAAGTGTTGAAAATTAGAAATGCTAAAGAAAAAAGAAAAAAAGCCCACAAACATGTGCACGGGTACAAGCGAATTTACAGTATTACAACTGAAATAATATGCTTATTTACAACTAGATCTCAAATAGATTAGCTGGTTAATGCCATTTTGCATCACACTTTGCATAAAGATAATTATAATAATAATAAAACTTAATAAAAATAATAATAATAATAATAAAAAAAATAGAACTCTTCTTCTTCTGATGTTTAATACTTGTTTAGTGTTATGAAAGGCACTTCATAGAAAATTTTTCACAACCTCCATACATTGCCATTTATATGTGTGTGTACAGCCTAACAATCTTTTCATCCACACATAAACACAAATATCTAAAAACCTAAATGTTTTTTTAAATAGAGCATTTTATAAATCACATGTACAATCAATGTTCTGATGTTAAATATTAATTTGGAGACTTTACATGGATTGTTACAAGTGTCCTTTAAGATTGACTTTGCTCATGTGTTGTCATTTTTTTCATGTCTGATTTATCATCCCAAACCCAGGTACTGATTTCTGAGTTCCTCTCCTTGACTGAGTTTATTTAACCTGACAATTAACTGGTTGTTGCATGGGGAGATGCAGTGCACGCTTTA
The DNA here is from genome assembly GCA_037101425.1 of Elopichthys bambusa. Lineage (NCBI taxonomy): Eukaryota > Metazoa > Chordata > Actinopteri > Cypriniformes > Xenocyprididae > Elopichthys > Elopichthys bambusa. Next base: position 27,732,971 of record CM074436.1, read on the forward strand.
CTGAACTGCTGTTGGATGAAGGGATTGCGTGAGAAAGAAAGAGAAGGAGAAAGATGACACAAAGAATGTGAAATGAAAAGCAAGTAAGCTGTGCTCAAGGTCATATCTGCAGCTCCTATGGTTAAGTACCTTATACAGATTTACTTCGCACTACACTCATAAAAATAAAGGTCCCAAAAGAGGGTTTTCACAGCAAGAATAACCATTTTGGGTTCCCCTAAGAACAGTAAAAGAACCATTTTGGTTCATACTGCGAAGAACGTTTGGATAATCCAAAGAACCCTTTGTGCAGTGGAAAGGTTCTATGGATGTTAAAGGATCTTCATGAAACCATCAATGCTGTATTGAACATTTATTTTTAAGAGTGTATGTCATACTGATGAGCACATGACACTGTTTGGCATCAGACCATCCCAGGACAGGTTATTCAGAGTAGATGCACCATTATTTCAAAGTTTGGATTGGTTGCTCACATCACTGGCTTTGAAGTTTCCAAGACCAAGGCCATCTGTATTGACTAATACATAACATCTTTTTTGAGAAGAAAAGCGGTAGAACTTGGATGTCAGGAGGGATCCTCTTTCAGTCGCCAAGTCTAAAAGTAATGGGCAACTTTATTCAAAAAGACAGAAGAAACAACATTACCTCACTATATTAGGGGGCCTGATGGTGAATCAGTATAATATATAAAGAGTTACCCAGTCATCCCTCCATTTCTGCTTCTTGAGGATGGATTGCTCATGCCTGGCGAGCCTAACTGTGGTAATTGGTGAGCCTGTTTGGGGAGTGGTGATTAAAGATGGATGTGGGGAGTGGAGGCAGGACTGGGTTAACAGAAAGCGACAGGAAAGATGAAAGGCGGTGGTATTAATGCGTTGCCCAGAGGAGAGGAGCCCAGCCTGGAGACGCTTGTTTTTCACTCTGTTTGTCACGCAAGTTTCCTGCCCCGCCCAGCTCGGGTGCTGAGAGGCCACTCCCTCTCTCTTTTTTTCTTTCTGGATCTCCTCACACAATCTCTGCAGCTTTGCGTTATTTCTCTCGCCATGTTTCTTATGGTTTTGTATATGTGGCACTTCTCTATGTTCTGTGCTCTGTCTACTTCTCATTATATACAGATCTGAGCGTCTTGGCTGTGTCTTTTGTACCTGTCTGTCTGTCCATTGGTCATCTTCTGACTTTGTCTGTGTTTGAATCTTCTGCCGCCATCTTTCTCTCCCTCTTTTTTCGCTGCCTGTCAGTCACTGATGGCTTTTGTAAGGGGAAAATGTGAATTATTTGATCGCTCTTCTCTCCGTGTAGGTCAGGCAATGAAAACAACTGCTGGTTTGAAGGTGCTTTAAGTGCTTTTAATTAATTGATGAGAGAGGAAATGCTTTAACATAACTTCCATCTTTGGCTCTCCCTTTTCTTTCTCTCAGTAGAATGTTACTGAAATAGCATAGGTAGATGAGACTTGCCTTTTAAGGGCATCTTAGGCAAAAATGTCATGATCTACCCTTCAAAACGCATTGAGGTATTTTATTTTTGAGGATATAAAAACCACTTTGTGTAGTTGAGTGCCAAGGTTCTCCTCTGATATGGATAAATCGGTAACACTTTCACTAATGTTAACAAATGAGACCTTGTTGTAATGTATTAGCTAACATGAACTAACAATGAGCAAACCATTTGTTACAGTAGACTATTTATTAATCTTTGTTAATGTTAATGAAAAATACAGTCGTTCATGTTCATTTAACAAATGTTAACAAATACAACTTTTGGTTTTAATAATTTGTTATAAATGTTGAAATTAACATTAACTAAGATTAATAAATGCTGTAGAAGATTGTTCATTCTTAGTTCATGTTAACTAATGAAATCTTACTGTAAAGTTACTAATCTAACAAAATACATTTTAAATAATGAAAATGAATTAAAAAAGAATAAATTCAGACTTTAGGCATCTAAAACAGCACTCACTATCATAGTAGTAGCAACCCATTTTTTTTTTTTTCAATTACAGCATAATATCTGTAAGAACTAAATTTCATTTTCTAATTCTTAATTATATTGAAAATTTTATTTTATTTAAAATCTCTCAATATCAAAGTCCAATATATGTTGGTAATTATGTTGTAACTAACAAATCATCCAAGAGGACTGTTTAATAAAAAAAAAGTTTGTGAATATTACATCTATATTGACAACACTGAAATAAAATGGTTTTTAGGGCAACATTTCTATCAATAAGCATTGTGGCAACAATATTTTTCATCTCCTCAGATCTTCTCCAAGGTAATACTTTTTTATTATTATTAATAACATGTTATTAATCTACATGTTAGATTTATTATATGTACATAAAATTAATTAAAAATGTACATTTGTTCATAAAAAATATATTTGTATGAAAGCCTGAGAATGAAGAGTCTGTATGTTTTTCTTTTACATTCCGGATTTTATTAGTTAATGCTTTCTCTGACTTGAGATTTCTTGTGCAATTTATAGGCAAGTACCAAAAATGTATAGCAATGTTTGCTTATTTAAAATGCTTCTTTTATTACTGGACACTTTGCTCTGAAAATTAGGTATGTGCATACTTTTTTTAAAATGACATAATTTTTGGTTCATTGCAGGTCATAAAGTCAGTATGTGAAAATAAATGTAATCTAATTTTTTACAAGACACTAATCTCATATGCTTTTGGATATTCTGGAAGTTTGTTGCCAGATATGGATTTCTGTTAGCTTCAGATCACATAGCACAGTGGTAATAACTGAGTAGCAGGTCACTATTTGACAATTGATTGCTGTAATCTCTGATCTATTTTTCTGACTGGTCAGTTACCCCAGAGGCGTCTCCAGTGTCCAGAATCTTTTGTCTGATTAATGGCTGGTTTAGTTGAATTTAGTTTGTTTAGGGCAAAAAAAAAACAAAAAAAAAGATAGAGAGAGACAGTGAAGAGGAACTTTTTTTTTTTCATTTGCTTTGTAATATATAAATTGTTCTGTATATGCTGTGAACAATCCTTCATGTCTTTTCCACCTTACAGATGATTAAAACATTTATATTAAATTGAAAATAATTTTTAATGATAAATTAAAGGGAAAAAGATTCTACTTACTTTTTTCATCTTTGTTTACTTACATTAAATATAGGCAAACATCCTTTAGAGGTGCATTTTCCTATTTAAAAAAATAAAATAAATAATAATAATAATTAGGAAAGTATAAAAAATAGCCTGGTTGTGGTGTTCCCCTTTCAACCCTCATTTAGTCAGGTATAGGTCCTGTGCAGTGATTTCCAATTTTAGTTTTCAGAGGAAAAATCTCACTGTCGTAAGTGTCATCATTAGTTAAACACGCTGGTGTCTCTGGTCTGGTGTACAGAGGGCTCCATGAGGTATGGATGTTGTCAGCTTCTATTTCCTTAGTATGACCTTTGGTTCTTGTCTGGGGTCGCTGAACACTTTTATTTCTCCTGCTCACATGCAGAGTCTCTGTCTCAAATAGAAGATATCAGGATAAACGGGAAATACAAATCATTCATTCTAAAGACGGTCACTGCATTGTCCGTATCAACTCATTATAATTGTAAGAAGTCATTATAATTTTCTGTACTTAATTTTTTTCTAATAACACTTTACAATAAAGTTCATTAGTAACATTAGTTCATGCATTAAAGGGATAGTTCACCCAAAAATGAAAATGTTGTCACATTTACTCACCCTCATGTTGTTCCATCCTCATATTGTATGAGTTTCTTTCTTCTGTTGAACACAAAAGAAGATTTTTTGAAGAATGTTGGTAACCAGATAGTTAGCCATTGACTTCCATAGTATTTTTTTTTTCCTACTGTAGAAGTCAATATCTGCCGTTGACTGTTTGATTACCAACATTCTTCAAAATATCTTATTTTGTGTTCAACAGAAAACAAAAACAAAAACAAAAAAAACAATACAGATTTGGAACAACTTGAGGGTGAGTAAGTGGTGACAATTATTATTTTTTTTTTTGTTAACAAATGATAAAAAAATGAAACCTTATTGCAAAGTGTTAGCATTTTTCCTTTAACAGGTAAATAAAGGTACTAATAATGGCTTCTTTTTTTAATGCTCTTTTTTGTTTGCAAGTGAGCAAGTGAGAAGCGTAAAATTTGGAACTTTAGATAAAGAGTTCAGAGATCATGAACAATTTAATGTTTTTTTTTTTTTTTTTGTAGTTATTGTTTTTTTATGGATTTGGTTGTTTTTATCTTTTTGGAAAATATTTAGCAAATGTAAATGAAAACAGTGTTTTGTTATGCATTTTGTAAATGTGTTAATGAGTTGAAGTATTTTCTTTTAATTCATGGAAATTCTCTGTTTGAGGATGTGTTTATCTGAACAACTGCTTGATTATTGCAGTGAGACAGAAATATAGATCACATATATTTATGAAATAAAAAGGTTTAATAATTATACAATATTGCACAAATCTAGAAGGGCCATAATCTCAACTGTTAGCCATTGTTCTTTTTATTTTTTTTATCAAAAAACAAAAAATAAAAATAAATCGAACAAATACATTTTTTCTATTAATGTACAGTGTAATAGTATGACAGTAATTATTTACGCTATAGATATTTTTATGGCAGATATTTCTATAAAATATTTGCTTTTTACTTTTTTACTTGCGTCAAGCAAGCATTTTTATGCAGTTTAAAAAAGTATTTACATAACCATTTTTGTTTCATTTTAAATACTGTTAGGTGATTTCAGTAAGCAAGAATTTGCTTTAGTGGTGTGTGTGTGTGTGTGTGTCTGATGGTTCATGTCTACATTCATCCTTTTATGGTATTCATATTTTTGTTCTTCAGTGTTCATGGTTCTGATGGATGCACAACATTTTGGAATATTTACAGTTGCTTAGCCTTCTGGAAAGAATAACTTTTCCAGAGAGCAATTTCACAAAAAAAACTAAAATATTATGACATCACACTACATCACGACGTGTAATTATCTTTGTGCAATTTGAGATCCAGGTCTGTTTTATTTGTCTGATGTTTAGAGATTAATTAACATAGCAAATAGGCTATTAACACTGAGTGGACTATAACCAACTCTTGAACCACTTATAACACTGAATTGAATGTAGACTGTAGTTGCATTACGTCACATCGACCAATAGAGGGCAGCAAAGTTCTTCAAAACAAACGTCACTCTTTCTCATCATTCTCGCCAAGCTCTCTTTCTTATCTCTCTCTAAACAGCTGTAGGCGGCAAAATGCTTATGGTATTAACGACTGAATCACTTCTGTATATAGAATATTGTCAAACACAGAGCTGTGCCCTAAGCGTACAATTAATTTAATCAAATCATTACAATCCTTAATTAAAGCAGAAACGAATTAACTGAAATTAACAATGCACTAATTCTCTTCCTCTACATAGGCTATTCTTCTTTTACTTCTGGTATCTTTGTCGTTTTAGTGCTTAGGCCTCTAAAATAATAGTGAAGAACATAGGCTTCCGTGATTTTGAATATATGCCACAGTATCACAAAAGACTGAGTACAAGTATAGGCCAAATAGGCTATACTTAGACATTTCTGTAAGTATTAGTTAAAAATATAGTGTAATTTCAAATATATTTCTGAGAAGTACATAAACAAAGTACATAGACAAAGTATACTTTCTTATTTTTAGTTTTAAAGTACTAATAGAATACTTGAATAAGCATTGATTGATTGATTGATTGATGTATGGGTGTCCATGTTTTATGGACATAAAGACATAACACATGTCCCAACAAGGTCAAAACATTTTGGTATTACTATCCTTGTGGAATGATATTTGGTCCCCACAATGTAGGGTATACCAGGAATGTTTTTTTTTTTTTTTTTTTTTTTTTCTTGGTTATGCAAACATTAAGGGAACATTACTTTTGGATGTTTCTTTAATTGTTCTCTAATGCTATTATTATTATTATTATTTTTTTTATTTATTCATTTTTTTTATTCATTTACTTTTGCTTAATCTTTATGATCTTCATAAAGTTTATGAAATTAGATTGTTACAAAAAATAAACACTAACCATTTCTATATATTGTGTAAAAAAAAAAAAATTAAAAAAAAAAAGAAAGAAAGAAAGTATAGATCCTCTGGTGTAATTTGTACCACAACAAACAATTTTGCCCTAATAAAGTTTTCAATTTCAACCATTTAAATTGGTTACCAAGGTTATTTTCAGTTATTGAGCATCATTTTCATAATATTGTCGAATTACAGTATACAATTATGTGAAAAATAATTTACTGTAAATATGTGTCGTTAGGATACAAAAAAGCTGGCTATGAAATTAGTTTATTGACATTGTTAGTCAGACAGTTAAAGTTTGGAAAGTGCTTTCAAAGAGTTCAACAAGTGCCCATATTAGAAGAAATACCCATTAAGGTATGATAGTTGGTCAGATTTTCCCTCTGATCTTAAATCTCCTAAATCTGAAAGAGGGTGGCACTGTTGTCCAAGAAATGCTTTGAAGTGACATTGAAGAGACCAAATAATCACAGCCCAACATACTGTATGTTTGGTGCCTTTTAGCCATTGTTTAAATTTTGATAGTAGGTGATTCTCTTGGTCATTCAGACCATGGAAATACTTTGTATTGTGTGTGTGTGTGTGTGGTTCAGGTATTCCCTACATTATGGGGACAAATGTGTGTCCCCACACAGATTGTAACATCTGAAATACTTGTCCTTATGGGGATATTTTTTGGTCTCCATGAGGGGATCATACTAAGTGATGTTTTTTGAAAATGTAAAAATGCAGAATGTTTTCTGTGAGGGTTTGTGTTTAGGGTTAGGAAATAGAACATACAGTTTGTACAGTATAAAAATTATGTCTATGGAAAGTCCCCATAAAACATGAAAGCCCAATGTGTGTGTGTATGTGTTTGTGTGTGAGTGTGTGGTTGCCTCGTCTTACATCACCTATCAATCACATATAATTCAGATACAAAATCTGGAAACGATATACTCTGAGACATTAAAAAGGATATTGCAAACATTGATTAAGACATCTCCGGCATTTATGCCAGCGAGGTGATCAAACACATCTGTATCTTTTTAGACTGGCGTTTATACAAGTCTGCTAATGACTTGCATAGTAAATGTTAAATCAATCAACATACATGCTGAATAAATTATGAGGACAAAAGACATTTATTCCCAGAAAAGAAACTCGGCTTACAAAAACTTGCATGTGTCGATATTATACAGCAGTAGTTCTTGTAAATGTGACACTTTTTCTGCATACCAACCATATGTATTGTGTTTAGTCCATCTCTTTTGTTGAGACTGAGAGTCATCAGCCATGAATGACTGTGTAGTGCTCCACACTCAACATAGACTTCAGTTTTCCTCAGGTATAAATGATTAAGAAGATTTGGATGTACAAATGTGGAATCTCACTGCATTACCTTCTTCAGTCATTTTTTTTTTTCCCCTAACCCACTAAGAAAAGGTATCACCATCAGTCATAGCTAAGGGTTTCAGTCATCGTTAGAAAGGGTATCACTCATAGTAAGTGTGCATAGCAGGACGACAGAAGTGGTAAGCCTTTTTCTCAAAGAGACTATATCAAATCTTTATTGCATTGGACACATGGGACCAGCTGCGTTTCTCAAAAGCATTGTAAGTCTAAATAGATGCTTTTGAGAAATGCTGCCCACGATATGATTTACTCATGTAAGCGATAACCTGGTTTAAATGTACCAACAGTATAATTATAATGTGAAATTTACATTGTTTCCCAGACAACAAAATCCCTTTAACCAGGGAGCCAATAAAAATGAACAGGTATATTCTGACATTACGCAGGGAGAGGAGGGGAATAAATGGGTGGAATTAAACACTTTTTTTTCTTCAGACATATTTATGCAATCACTGCTGTGAGAACTTTAACATGAATAGAAATGGTGTTTCATCAAAGATGTTGCTATCTCTTTGTATTAAATGAAGGGCTTTCTCATACAATCACTTTTGGCTCAGGAATGGAATGGAATTTGAGATTGGAATTACATTTATTATATTCAAGACCGCAAATAACAATAAGAAAGATGATGAATGGAATGAAAATTATTTTGCGAATCCTGGAAACTGTGATCAAGTGAACGTGAAAATTAAACATGGCAGCCATTCTGAAGACCGAAAGAGAACTGCAGTGCCTGAAGCTGAAGACAGCAGGCTCTCTCATGCTAAAATCTTCTGTCCATTGCTGAAACTTCATCATGGAATTTCACCTCTAAAGATTATATATTCCCCTGCTGGCTTGCAAGGCCACTGCAAAATCATATTGCTTTTTAAAAATGTACACATTGTAGATTCTCTTAGAAACCCCCAACGAGAAGCTTATAGAGGTGGGAAGACTTTTCACCTTCCCATCTGTCAGTCGACAGGAATGATTTATTGACATTTCAGCAGATGAAAGAAAAGATTCAGGTGTATGCAGTAATGACTTTGCTGGTCTCCAAGGAGATAAACCTCCAAATATTTTGCAGATTTTCTTTTCTTTTTTCTTTTTTTTCTTTTTTTTTGGTCATGTATAAAGTACCCAGTATTGTGTATGGCCAACGTGGTGATAAAGTTACGTTTACCAAGCTTAATGAGCTGCAAACCAAATGGTGTATGTGCAGATTATCAGTCTTTATGCAACAGGTTTAGGTTTTGTTGGATTAATATCTTCCCCCCCTTTCAGTGTGTCATTTGAATTAAATGCATTGACCGCTTCTTTAGAATAATTAGGCAGGAGTCTTATCTGCTGCATATTAATGGAAATGCTATTCCGAATGCTGTGAAATTTTAGCAAGAATTATGCCTGCCTTTCTTTTTTCATAGACAACAATACTTTTCTGTTGGTGTGTTAGTCAAATCTAAAAAGCACACATTTAGTTAAAGATGTCAATTAATGTTCAAGGCTGTCAAAGCTATTGAAAAAGACCAATTGCCAGAACACACCTGGGAACTTTTAAGGGAAGAACATGAACAAAGCTGGGACTAGAACTAGAAACAAAACATAAAAATTAAACTCTCTCTGTATTTCTCGATTAAATCCATGTGTTTACTACACATGTGGTACAAGCATTTTTTATTTTTATTTAAGTGTAGCCTTTCATTGTATTGTTTTGATTGGGAAGCTGTTTAGACAATATTATCACATGGTCAGTTTTGGGCTGTTTTTCATTAGTATACTTGTAAAAGCACCATCAAGTCCAACTGTAAATTTGACACTACTTTCACATCAGAAAAAAAAGTGTGATTTTTGCTAGTGTTAAGCCTTGGGAGCTCAAACCTTCAATTTGTAAGATGTCGCTGACTCTGAAACTCTAGTGTCTACCGATTGTGAGAGATAAAAAGCACCTCAATACAAATCCTTTAAAAAAAGACTTTAAAAGTTTCCCTTTTTCAGGCTTGTTGGACAACATGGATAGAATATAAATCACTTTCTGTGATCTCTAGCAATTCATCACAACAATTCTGGGACACTTCAGATATGGATAGAATCCATTGGTTTACTTCATTGGAGCTTTCGCCAACTCTGTAGTCAGCTACAGTGAGCTTTAAAGTGTTCACAATCTCCTCCAACAGCCTATGTGGGTATCAATACGCAACATTTTCAGGTGCAAAACTTAGATTTTTGTACGTTTGGATAAGTGCTGAAACGTACAATATGGATGTATTGACATTTAAACGTAAACATTTAAACTGATGTCCCTTGCTCAAGGGACATCAGTCATTTCCTGCCAGTATTGTGTATTGAACCCGCAACCTTCGGGTTACTAGTCTGACTCTCAAAAATGTCAAAAGCAGTACCAAAAATAATTCAAATGACGATGTGTTGAATTTGGGTCTTTTGGGATTCTAAAGATGTGGATTACAGTGCACAAAATTGATTTCTTTTGTGAATTTCTTTTTTTTATTTTTTGCGTTTTTGCTGTATTTTATTGTTCTATTGTCAGTCACAACATAGGACTATACTGAGAAAACATCTTTTGTGTCCCACATTACATGATAAACAATAGTTAAACGATGCTATTCATTTTAAGGGTTTAAAGTGTAGTAACACTGTGTAATCTTTCGAAACGAGTTTGCAGCAAAAGTCACAACAGAATGAAAGGTTATTTCATATAAAGTAGGCCTAGATGAGTAAATTGCATTTAATATAAACGACTGAAAACAATGTCATTGATATGACAGTTAAAGACAATAGAATCAAAATATTAATGCCACAATTTTAATATCGATAAGGATTCCTACACATACATCTAAAAGTTGTTCATACGTAAATCATTTTAGTATTGTCAGTTTTGTAAGTTTTAGTATGAAAACATAAGTAAATGTACGTGTAGTAGACGTACATAAAAATACCCATGAATACTCACGAGATCACGTTCCAATGCTACATGTAAAGGCAAAAAGTCAAATAGGCAATGTACCATGCTATTTCTTATTACGCAAATACCATGGTAATACCATTCAGTACCATGGTATATATCTAAGTACCATTGTAGAATCATTTGATTTCATCACATTTGTTGCTGTAAAAAATGGGTAATACTTTAGGGAACACTATTCACTATTAACTAGTTGCATTATATTATATTAGCATGTATATTACTAGCCTATTGTCTGTTTATTAGTACTTAAGAACATATTAATGCCTTATTCTGCATGACCATATTCTAGATCCCTTAACCCTACCCAATTCCTAAGCATAACTACTACAACAACTACCTTACTTATTTTCAAAAAGTAATTAGGAGTTTATTGAGAGAAAACTCCTAGTTAGTTAACATGTGGCCCCTAATCTAGTGTTACCAAAAAATATCTTACTTTCTAAAAAACAAAACAAAAAAACATTAGTATTTCAGCAGTATGTAGCAGGAATATGAAATCCGGAAATACTCCTACACATTTTTTTTTTTAAATTATTTAAATTTTGTTATGATAAAAATAAAACTGAAAAGCTAGTATGTTGTTGAACTGCGATGTTTGTAGCCTCCCACAAAACCACTTCTGTGTCACTTCTATGCCAAGGAGCACAATATTAAAACCCCTTGACTTCCAGAGAGTTTTAAGATGTTTGTGAGTTTGTGTGTGTGTGTGGGATGGTGTGACCCCATAAAGCAAGTTTTAGGTGAGTTCAGTGCCATTTTTCTGTGGAGGAGAGTGAGCAGCTGAGTGATGGTTTCTGTTGCTTCATTGCATATTTTTATTTATTTTTTAGAGCCAGTCAAACATTTCAGATTTAACTCACTCTTAGAAGAAAAGGTTCTATATAGAACCTTAAGGGGATTTGTCAAGCACTTCATGTAAAGAACCTTTAGGTGGGGGTTCCCATGGGATCAATTTATGGGTTTAGTTTTTATAAAGAAAAATTGTTTTTTAATTTTAATAAAAGGTTATAAATGAAACAGATTGAAAACACTAGAAAAAAATGAAACAACCTGTTAAACATGAAAGTATTATGCGATCATTTAAGACATTTCTCCTTATATAGAATCTTTTTAGAAAAAGGGGTTGTTTAAAATTAAGTCAAGAACACTGTGGAATCCCACTAAACCTTTTGTCCAAACCAAAAAACAACAGAAGTACAACTCTTACATGTGTGGATTTTATTTTATTTTTTGCATGACAAAGAAATGGCTGCATTAACAGTGACTGTTTTATGTTTTATTTTATATGTCATGATTTTAGTTTTTAGACAGTTAGACAATTTATTTCTGTTTTCATAAATTTTTTTATAAAAATTAAGAAAACAAAAGAAAGCTCTAGAGTCTAGTCCTTTTGCCCATTCTTGAAAAACGATATTGTGTGGGAGAAATATTATTGGGGATATTATATTCCGTAAAGTGCATCTGTGGACTGAAATACAGTATTTGCCATAAGGAGATGAAAATCAAGCCATTCTTATTTCTCACTGGCCATCTGGTTAAAAAAAAGAACCACAGTTGCTATGGTGACAGAATACTTTGACAAGCACTCCATGTGTAGATAGATCGTTGCAATATATACTGTATGGCTGATGAAGTCTTCATGTGCATACCGAAATCAGTGCCTGTAGCTAGACAATGACCAGAGCCATCTGTACATCACTACATTGCTGTAGGTCTATGGCTTCAGGTAACAATATTGGAAGGATTTGGTCCAGTGCCGAATTAGCAACAGTTGGGCTTGTACCCTTAGTGGCCATTTTATTCATGTTCATTTTTTTTTCTCCTAAATTAAGAGAGTTCCACTGAGGACTGTGGACCTCTTTTACAAACAAAGACTGAGTAAATGGTATCGCTCTCATAGGAAGACTAATGGAAAATGCCATAAAACCAGCTGCTTCCACTCATTCTGGCTGTTGATTGTGGCTGTGGCCATGTTAATAGGTATTGGAAGTACTAGACTGATTTTCTTACTATTTGCATCAGAAAATAAGGCCGTAGTAAGAAAGGAAGAAGTTGAAGATTAAGGAGGATAGAAGCAGTGATAGTGATGGCAGAGATGAAGAATATATGTCTTGTTTGGAATTGTTGTGGAAGTATTTATGTATTTTTGACATTTTCACGTGTGAGTTCCAAATTAAATATAGGAGCACAAGATGAATGTTATTAAAGGGTTAGTTCACCCAAAAATGAAATTTCTGTCATTAATTACTCACCCTCAATGCTGAGCCGGCGTTCTGATGTAGAACCTGGAAGGTTGAACCACTGTAGTCACATTGACTATTTTAACAATGTTTTTACTACTTTTCTGGACCTTGAATGTGGCAATTTTGTTGCTTTCAGTGGATGATAAAAAAAAACCTCTTGGATTTTATCAAAAATATCTTAATTTGTGTTCTTAAGATGAATGAAGGTCTTACAGGTGTGGAACAACATGAGGGTGAATAATTAATGACAGAAATTTCATTTTTGGGTGAACTAACCCTTTAAACACTAGTTGCATCCCAAATGACGCACTATGCACTTATACACTATGTACTTATTCACTATGTACTCATCCATGTAGTTTATGAAGGTTATTTTGTCATTCAAGTCTAATAGCCCCTCCTCCTCCTCTACGTAATTAAAGCTGCAACAGTTGAGTACATAAAGTGTCATAAACATTTCACACTTAGTTTTTTCCGTTAATTTAGTGCATCATCTGGGTATAAAAAACTTTTTCGAATTATCTGTGTGAACGCACTACTCGCACTATTCATACTTAAAAACATAATAGAATAGTGTATAAGTATGCGAATTGGGACGCACCAACTAAGAACTTTTCACTACTTTTCAGATAGTGAAAATGCATTTGAATGTGTGTAAAGTTTCAGACAATTTGCCATAGTTTACCCTAATAGGACAATGTCAGTTATGACGAAACCATAAAAAAGGTTAAAGGTCAGATAGAGAAAATGAATTTTGGAAAATTATTTTAGCCTTAAATATATGTAAAATATAAAATCATACATTTTTTTCTTCTTGTGATTTCATAATAAGTCCCATACTCGCATACTCTTGAGTTGCATCCCAAATGGCGCACTATACACTATGCACTTATACACTATGTTCTCATCCGTGTAGTGTGTGAATTGTATAAGGTTATTTTGTCATTAAACATCGGAGTCTGATCCCCCCCTTCCCTTCCGCAACGTAATTGTGTGTAGGGGTATATGTGTGTGTGTGAGCGAGTGTGTGTGTGTGTTGTTTGCCCAGCAGGATCTATGGTTTCCTGTCCCTGGCATGTAGGTGTGGAAGAAATAATAGAATTGTACTGGTTGATTCACACTAGCTGCTCATATTTGAGATATGGAAGAGAAAGAGAGTGAAAAGACAGAGAACGTGTGAGAAGGAAAATGTTTGAGTGACCTGCAAGGGGAGGTAGTGCCTTTCACTTCTTCGAGAAGTTCTTTTGATCTCTCCCTCACTCCCTCCTTTTTATGGTGACATTGCTGAGACGCTTTTAGCACTCAGTGGCTTTGATAATATTGTACATTATGTCAAAAAGCCAGGTTCTAATAATAACATCCATCAGATTCATAATGCGACGCTGACCATAATTACACCAAATTACAAAGTGCTGGAATAAGTGAGATTTTAGTCTAAACAATTAGTCTAATCATTAGTATTTTTACTGTTGTCATAATGCACTGCTTTTACATGTTCTTTGTGAGCAGCAGGAATTAAGTCATTTATTCAAAAGTCACAATATTTAATAAGAATTTTTTTTTTTTTTAAATTAGACGCTACACAGATGTTTTGTCTGTATTATGCTGTATTCCTTCAAAGGCACATTACAGCTTGTTTAACCACAGATATGCCGTTTAATTAAATATCTGTTTATAACATGGCTTTCATCATTTGCTCTTGAAAACCAGGCCCATGTTAGAATAAGCAGTGAATGATTTTATGATAATTAAAATTACCTTATAAAGCTATAAAGTAAAAACCTTATAAATTGAAATGAACGACCTTGTGTAAACTAAGCTCTTATAAGGCTTTGAAGCATCTAGTCACAGATAAAACGCTGTCCATTAAACATAGTCTATTTATATTATAATCAAAGGGCAGCACCTAATCAGGTCTTTGAATTATTTTATCCTGAAAATAGTGCATCCCCCTGATACTGCAGATGGGATGGGGGCAAAAACAAGTTGTAAAAATGCACACGCTCGCAGAGTTAAAGCAAAGACAACAACTCCTGCATGACCCAAATCTGTCAGATCACAGAGGTTTTCAACTTCTGTTTTAATTACACCTACAGGAATTATTCACTCCTTTTGGTTAAAAAAAAAATAAAAATCATCAAAAAGATATTCAGGAGCACACATATGGAAGCTTGTTTCTGCCACAGAATGAAAAAAAAAACAACAAAAAAAAACGACTCAGGTTATATATGTAACCATGGTTCCCTGAGAACAGGGAACGAGACACTGCGTTTGAAACGCATTTAGGGAACGTCATCACGTGAACCGGTGTCTGAATGCAACTATCAAATCTCACCAATCCTATTGGTCGGCGACAGCCTATGATGTCATTATAGACGCAACCCGGAAGTATAAAGAAGCGCCTAGAGAAGCAGTCAGTACCTTATCGTCTGAAGGGACTGTTCAGCAGGCAGCCCTGATGCATGGCAGGTAATGCAGTGTCTTGTTCCCTGTTCTCAGGGAACCATGGTTACATACGTAACCTGAGATGTTCCCTGTTCTCAGGGAACCATGGTTACATACGTAACCTGAGATGTTCCCTTTCGAAAGGGAACTCTACACTGCGTTTGAAACGCATTTGGGGAACAATATACCCACACGGCCATGCATGAGGGGAGTGCATGCCAAAATGGCTAGACAAACGTTAGAACTAGCAGCTTCAAGTGCCACCCTCCCTACGGGTCAACATAGGCTGTCAGTGACAGCATTCCCTAAAGCCAACAGCCCAAGCTATAAACCTCAAAGACACTTGTCAGGGGAACAAAGTTAACCCTGTATGCCACCAGGGAGGCCGACCTGGTTAGTTAAAGCACCTAGTCTTGGCCAACAACCTGTCTGATCACAGAGACTCAAATCACATTCTTCAGAGAAGAAATCCAGTAAGAGTGACTGCAGTAGGGCAGTAACTAACTCAGACCAGAGCATAGAGACAGCATCCTGGAGAACAGGACTCAGCTTAGCGCCTTTTACCCTCAAATGAGGGCAGTAACACTCTGCTTAATCCTAGGATCTACTCAGCGCTTGATTATTTGCAATGAGGAGGCTGTGCACTCTAAAGGAACCCAACAAAGGGGAGTACGTTACTAGCCTAGGTGCTGATCCTCAATAGGGAGGCCTCAGAGAGGCCTTCAACCATAGACCAGCTTAGGGAGCTAAGTACAATGCAGGACAACCCTCAATGAGGGGAGTACAGGCTCAACCTAACAGTTAACCGTACTGTAGGCACAAATCATGGAGGCCCAGAAAAAGGGCCTGCAACATGACACAAATTCTACAAGAAGGTAGAAATATATCACAGCAGCCTTGCAAAAAGGTCAACATGTGAACTACATGCTAAATCTGCTAGAGAAACCCAGGAGTGCTTCAAGGGCGGCCAATAAAGGCCACACACCTAGAACAGCTCACTTGCTGATAAGCAAGATCCCACAAACATGGAACTCGTTAGAATGAAATGAGTCAAACAGCGATAAGACTGTAGAGTGCCCACATAACAGTCAACCTTAACACAATCCGACAAGCAGTGTACTCAGTAAAAACACTTTTTACTCTTTAAGCAAGAGGAGTACAAACATACGCCATCACGCTCTGCAGGAGGCCCAAAGAAGGGCCTACAACTTCCAGAAAGGCACGTAGCGTCAGCTTGTGGCAGTGTTCCAAGCTCTAGGGAGCTAAACATGATAACCAAACCCTCCGGTGAGGTTAAAAATGTAACTCAACCTAAGCCACCATTCCACCAGGCAATGAACTCAGTAAAACCCTTTTACTTATACCATCATGTTCTTGAAGGAGGCCCAAATGGGGCCTACAACTCAGAAAGATATGTGGCGTCAGCCAGTGCCAGCATACCAACATTCCACCCTGTAGTGTACTCAGTAAAATAACTTTTACTCTTAAAGCAAGAGGAGTACAAACGTACACTACCATGTTCCAAAAAGGAGGCCCAAACAGAGCCTGCGACTTTAGAAGACACGTGGTGTCAGTTAGTGGCAGTCTGCAAGCTCTAAGGGAGCGATAATAGAACCAAACTATCCAGTGAGGTTAAACATTCAGCTCAACCTGAGCTCAGTTCTATTCAAACACATTCCAACAGGCAATGTACTCAGTGAAACACTAAAAACCCTCCTAGTAAGAGGAGTACAACTACGCCGACATGCTCTGAAAGAGGACCAAACAGGACCTAACATTCCAGAAAACACGGGCGCCAGCCAGTGGCAGTGTCTAAGCTCTAAGGGAGCGTAATCTGAGACCACACTACCAAGTGAGGTTCCCTAGCTTAACTCAACCTGAGCTTAAATCTACACATTCCAACAGGCAATGTACTCAGTAAAGATAATTCCAACCTTTACAGTAAGGGGAGTACAAAGAAACATGCTACCATGCTCTGAAGGAGGCCACAAAAATGGCCTACTACCTCAAATAATCAAGGGCATAAACCTGTGACAGTGCCAGTATACTAAGTGAGCAAAAAACTCTAACTAAACATCTACCAACAAAACTTGTAATACAACAAGCTATTGTGCTTTGGAGGAGGCGCAAACAAAGTCAACTACTTCAAACAACACAATCATCAATTGTGGCAGTGTTCAAACTCTAAAGGGAGTCATATAAGAACCAAACAAAATAGTGAGGTTCAAAACAAAATTCATCCTGAGTTATGCATTCCAACAGGCCATATACAGTTTTTACCCTAAATAGCAAGGGGAGTACAACCTAGTCACCATGCTCTGAAGGAGGCTAACACAAAGCCTACAGAAAACAAGTCTTAACCTGTGGCAGCAAAGAGTTAAGGGCTCACATTGTACAGGGCAAAAATAGAACTAGAGCATTAACAACCCTGAGAAACTGGGGAATGCTTCACTTTTCATTCGTACCACCCTGAAATATGAATTTCAAGGGTGAGCACTTTTCACCAAGACAGAAACATCTGCACTGAACCCTAGGGAACAGGAGCTAAGGAAAGCTAACACTGTTCACTCAAACTTGAACCTCAATTCAAGGGGTTCAGGGGAAAAGACTAATACAAAGTAAGAATGAAAAGCTTTAGAAAAGTGGGGCCATAGCAACACTAGCATTTTTTATTCACACAGTGATAAGGGCCTACCACCTGAGACAACTGCACCAGGGAGACTAACAATAGTCTGCTACCTTAGCAGCTATCTATCCTGCACCTACACCAAAGGGGAAACAACTCTGATAAGAGGAGGCCAGAACTAGGAAACTACACTCTCCTGACAGGGGTAGTAATAAAAGGGGTAAAAACTACAGTATATTACCTAAACCCTAGTTATAGCTATGGGCCTATAAGGCCACACATAAGCATAGATCTGCCTGGGGCTAAAACTCAACCTCAAAATTCTCAATAGAGAGGAGGAAACTCAACCCAAATCAAACAATGTCAGGTGGCCCGAAGGCCGACGCTTAACATAGATCTAACTGAAGTAAAGAGTGCCAATCTCTAATACAAACTCTAGCTATGACCAGAGGAGAAAGCTACTCTACCATATGGTGGCTGAAAAAGGTGGCCAAAAGCCAACACAAAGATAACCAACCTAATGGGAACTTCAGGGCCCTAAATTTCCTTCCTAATTCTTTTACGCACACAGGAAAGGCTATACAGGAAAACTACAGTCAATATATTAAAATATAGACCAAGCTTAAAATCTGCAGCTCAAAGAACAGAGACATAGCATCATAGAAGGATGGAATCTATGGTCCTTTCAAGCCTGACAGAGCCTCTTCACTATCAAACCAAAAAGCAAGCCACAGAAATCTACATCATGGGCCAAGCCCTCGGTCTGATCGTTAGAAGCACCTGGGTAAAAAATTATTACTCAGGAGGTGGAAGAAGAAAGGTGGAGAAGAAGAAGAAGAAGAAATGGAGAAGAAATTAGACTCCAACGCAGCTGCCGTCTGTAACTGACTTCCTCCCTCAAATCTTTCTTCCTCCTCCTGTCTGCCTGGGCCCAGAAACGGATCAGAGCGGAAAGCAGGTTAACCCTTTGAGCGGTACAGTCCCACATTTCAGCCACATAATGTTTTTTTTTTAAGGTTTACGACATTTAAATACGCATAAGCACCAGTAAAACAATATAATTAGAGTTTATAAAATACACGCTGATGTCAGTGAAAGCAGCAATAACAATCCATTCAAATAAAATTTGCCTACATTTATTCATATCAGACACACATAATGGGCCTAGCCACTTACTTGCATGTATTTCGGGAGACACTGATGAATTCACATGCTGTAAATCCGACTGACAGGACTCTGTGAACTGCTGGGCAAACTAAGATGGTGGCGCCCATCTCGCATTATAGATCGAGATAAAGATCATTTATAAAGGTTTTTAAATTACAAAACACGCTCACTTACACATATTTAAGGATCAGAATATTAGATAATTGATGACATGGTAAGCAAGTTTGTGAATATTTTAAATAAAAAACACTGCCATCGTGTGTGGAGCAGCACCAGTCTGACCCGCCATCGCATATGCCCTGCCATTCAAGCCTTTTCAAAAGAGCTTAAAAAGGCAGGACCAGAGCTTTAATGCCTGCGCCCACCCCATGACAAGATAGTTAACAAACAACTCGTCAATAGCGAGGGCACCGACACATGCCCATGCTGGCTTATTCACTCAACATCAGTGAAATCATCTTGCTGATGTCGGTGAATATGAGCCGAATATGGGTTCTTCCATGCCCTCTCGATCGCCTCATGTAGATCAGGAAGGAATGGAAGGCTCACATAGGCTGTTTCGATTATGGTCAGAAAGGAATCGCATGTCGAGCCGTCCGCGTGCGATCCCTTAACGCACACAACACAGCAGCTGCAGCCTGCCAGAGGCGCGCTCCACAATCTAAACAGCTCCGTATACACGGGGCAGGGAAGCTTAGAAGTTTCATAAGGCTCGCCATCCTTCTTTCTAACAGTCACCCCTGCTCTGTTGGGCTAAAAACCAGAAGAGCACTCGCTGCCAAATCAGATAATGACAAAGAAAGAACATTATCATCATACAGAAGCCAACCCTCAACAGCTGCTGGGGATACGAGAGAAATACCTCTCTCAAACTCCCCCACAAGCCCTATCTGTGAACCCCATGATTTCAGTCGCTGCCCTGCCTCAGCACAGGCGGGACCAGAACCACCGACACAGATGTCGGCCGCTCTTCCCTCGAGAAGATAGCCAAACGAGAGGGGAGCGTCCTAAAAAACAACCCTCAAGCGCTGTCCATGCATGCTCCTTACCCAGAGAGAAAACGCAGAGATTGTGTGTGTCATCAGGTGTCAAAACCAGGGACACAGATCCACACACTTACTAAACGTTTGTTAGTACATAGTAAAATCCCTTACCAGATTTGAAGAATCGCAATCAAACAAAACTGTCCCTGAAGACGATAAGGTACTGACTGCATCTAGGTGCTCCTTTATACTTCCGGGTCGCGTCTATAATGACGTCATAGGCTGTCGCCAGCCAATAGGATTGGTGAGATTTGATAGTTGCATTCAGACACCGGTTCACGTGATGACGTTCCCCAAATGCGTTTCAAACGCAGTGTGGAGTTCCCTTTTGAAAGGGTTATTCTGAACCCTTTCAAAAGTTATTCTGACTTTACTCACAATTATGACTTTATTTCTCACAATAGACTCACTTCTGGAAACAAGCTTCCAAACATCACAGCTAGAAACCTTATTAAAAAAAATTAAAAAAATATTAAATATTGCCTCTCCATGATGTTTGGTTTTGTTTGTTTATTTATTTATTTATTTATTAGCCTTAATGTTTAATGGTTATATACAATGTTTCTAATGGTACAGAAATGTAACTGCTATCACAGATTAAAATAGTCTTTTTTTATTTCAGCATTTGGCCACAACTTGACATTAGATACATAATGGTGTGTACTGGAAATATTTAGGTCAATCAAATTGTGTAACCATGTAGTTAGTACACACATTTTTTTAAAGATATTTTTTTTTTTTAAATATTTAAAGGGATAGTTCACCCAAAAATGACAATTATCCCATGATTTACTCACCCTCAAACCATCCTAGGTGTATATGACTATCTTCTTTCAGACGAACACAATCTGAAATATATTTAAAAATATCCTTAGTCCTCCAAGGTTTATAGCTAATAGTTGTGAATGGGGGGCTGTGTTTTGAAGCCATCCATTAAAAAAAGTAAACCATACAACTCCAGGGGGTTAATAAAGGACTTCTGAAGCGAAGCGATGCGTTTTTGTAAAAAAGATATCCATATTTAAAACTTTATAAATTCAAAAAACTAGCTTCCGAAGGATGACCGTACACAGAATGCACAAGTTAGCTTGCGCCAAATGATTAATCCTCTGACGCGATGTTTGACGCAGGATGTAGGAGTATTGTAAGCTTAAACACCTCTTGCGGTTCAAACAAATAGGGCTGTGCAACAAATTTAAGCTCCTCTTCTCTTATATCAAAATCCTCCACCATTTCTCTTTAAAAATTATAGTTTTAGACTTATAATCCATGACGAATGATTTGTTTTGCTCTATCCTCTGCGTTCGTCATTACATTGTGTGTCAGGTCAAAGGATACTCTTCCGCCGCAAATCGACTTGCACGTTCTGCGTACAGTCAACCGCCAAAAGTTATTTAGTTAGTTATTTGAAGTTCTAAAGTTTTAAATATGGATACTTTTCTTACAAAAATGCATCACTTCACTTTAGTAGGCCTTTATCAACCCACTGGAGTCGTATGGATTACTTTTTTTTTTTTTTTAATAGAACCATTATAAACCTTGGAGGACTAAGGATATTTTTAAAAATATCTCCGATTGTGTTCATCTGAAAGAAGTTAAAAGTTAAAATAACAGCATATTGAGCTGTAGAACACAAGTAAATAAATAAATAAATAAACAATGTTCCTGTATAATCCCACATTCAAGCTGTTTTTGCTGGGCTATCCAGATTTTTGAGCAAAGCATGAAATCATCAGAATATTAGTCGTGATTCGTGGACAGGATAAGCTACCCGAGTCCACAGGGACATTTTAGCACGTCACAGTCAGTGTTGAAGTGGGTGAAATTGAATCAGCTCTCTGCTAGGCTGATGGCAGGTGGCCCCTGCCGCGCCATCGTGATTCCCTTATTTCCCGTCTCTGGTCCCCGAGAGGCATTAAGCCTGTATGCGTGAGGGGGGAAAAAATCAGAGACGGAGCCCGTCTTCAAAGCAGCTGGCACAGACTGCTGCCAGGAACATCTCACAAAGTACATGGGCACAGCAGCAAGTTAGAGAGAGAATCACTCACTCACAAAATGTCTCTATCATTCATCCTGATGCATTTACAGAGATGTTGACAAATAGGGTCAGATACTGTAGTAGCCTACTGTATATGACTCTGGTATGATGGGAAAGTTTGTAATATGAAACACATTTTATGAGGAGTGGTGGCTTTTGTTTATTGGATTGTGTTTTGGCCTTGTTATTCCCTCTGCACTCATAGTGATTGCAAGATCAGAGTAATTTCATTGGCAAGGGTCTTGGTGTTATTTATCAGCATGTTTGTGTATGTGTGTACACGCTCACTGTACAAGCTCAGTGTTTATTTCAGGATATAAATGTTCACTGTCAATGGAAAGAATTATAATTAATCAATATCTGATATTGATTGAATATTTATATTGCCTTGTAGAGTTGGTACCGAAGTCGAAATTTAAAAAATGTGACGCTTTGAGCGCTGTTGTGCAGATTCGTAAACACCTCTGAAGGGGCATTGTGTTCACACACCCAACGGATATGTCTGTGATTGGCTATTTGTTTAGCACATCTGACTCCAGATCAGAAAGTTCAAATCACATCGGGGTCAAATTTCTAGGGGCACTTGTGACCTAGAGAGTCAGACTGGTAACCCGAAGATTGCAGGTTTGATTCTCAATACCAGCAGGAAATGGCACCTAACCCACTGCTCTGGGTGGGTGTGTTCACTACTCACTGTTCCTTATGTGTGTGCACTAACTGGATGGGTTAAATGCAGAGGACAAATTCAGAGTGTGGATTTGGCTGTCACTTTCACTAATTTTGGTCTATGAAAGAAGCTGAGAGGATCTTCAATCTTCAAATATGGACATTATTTAATGATATATTAGCAGTTAGGTAGAGATCCATCCGTTGTTTGTCAATGTAGTTAGATGATGACTAAACCTTGGCAAAGTTTGACACATATAGGCTTCTGTACGTCCTTCAGAAATGTATGCAGCATTCTTTTAATTCTACACATTTATTCTTGTAATGTATGTATAGCGTGATAAAAGATCTCTTGCATTCTGTATCATATTTCTTTTCTCTCTCATCCACGATACTGCATATGCTGCCCCCTGCTGCACTGGAGTGTTGAGTGGCAGTAGCTCTTTAAATTGTGCCTTTAAAACCACACTATTGAAAGATTCAAATTGAAAATGAAAAAATAAAATAAAATACTGTGAGTCATTCCAAGGTGCTAAGATTTTCATTGCCACATATCAGGAGCACTCAGCAGGAGTCAGACTGGCTATCATCACTTCTCTACTGAAAAAAAAATCTTTGAATAAAACCGACCTTTAATGTTATCATGCAAATGTCAGTAAAATTGCTCTAAATTACGTGTTTCACACTTCAGAGTCTTCAAATCAGTCCAGACATGTAACCCTACTAAAGAAGACCGTGAGAAGATCATCCAAGATAATACAGTACAAGACATATGCACATTCACCGACTGTCTGCCCTTTTCTTTTGATTTTGAAAAGAAGTCTTATACAGTACATATTGCAAGTTTTACATTCATACTAGTGGTAGCTTATGATCATATGCATTTAATGTTAAGATTTAAAAAAAAAAAAAAAAAAAAAAGCTTCAGATGATATTTCTTTTACTGTCCCTTTGAACATTTGTTTTAAATGAAATTTTAAAGGTTTTTTCTGGATTAGTTCACTTCTGAATGAAAATTTCCTGATAATTTACTCACCCCCATGTCATCCATGACTTTCTTTCTTCAGTTGAAAAAAAAAAAAAAGAAAAGGTTTTTGAGGAAAACATTCCAGTATTTTTGTCCATATTAGTGGACTTCACTAGGGTTCATTGCAGTTTCAATGCAGCTTCAAAGGGCTCTACATGATCCCAGACAAGGAATAAGGGTCTTATCTAACGAAACGATCAGTCATTTAAAAAAGAAAAAAAAAGTATATACTTTTTAACCACATTCTGCACTGCTCTGCGATGCACCACGCACCATGCATTACGTTAAACGGTCACGCTTAGGTGAAAGTACCATGGTAAAGTACCAAAAAACATTTTCTCCCCCAATTTCAAAATCGTCTGATATCGTTGTTTTTTTTTTTTTTTATTATGGCTGTTTGGCATAATCGTTGCATGTTTGCTTTGTAGACACTGGATTGGTACTTCCGCCTGTGTCACGCGTGACCTTTGTACATCATGAGTATGGTTCGCAGAGCAGTGCAAGACGAGCATTTGTGGTTAAAAAGTATATACATTTTTATTTTATTTTTTAGATAATGACTGATCGTTTTACTAGACAAGACCCTTATTCCTCGTCTGGGATCATGTAGAACCCTTTGAAGCTCCACTGAAACTGCAATTTGGACCGTCAACCCGGTAAACCCCAGTGAAGTCCACTATATAGAGAAAAATCCTGGAATGTTTTCCATAAAAACCTTGATTTTTTTTTTTTCGACTGAAGAAAGAAAGACATGGATGACATGGGACTGAGTAAATTATCAGGAAATTTTCATTCAGAAGTAAACTAATCCTTTAATGTCTGTAACCAATGTCTTTAATGTCTGTAACCACACTAATGTCTGTGAGCACAACTAAACTAATCGCTCAAAATACAGTCTTCCTGCTTTTCTACTGTTTTGCTATTATATAGCACCTCATTTTTAGAGTCTGTGGCACTTCTAATATTGCCGACTCAAAAAAAATTATTGCTTGTTTGAATTTTTCATCATTTCTAAGTCTGCTTGAAACATATCTACCAAATAATTAAGTGTAAATGTATTTAAACTGCTCTGTGCTTTTACTACTTGTCAGAGTAGGGTTTATTGTAATTTTTCACACCTTTCAGAGAGGTGAAAAGAAAATGTGGTGTCTCTAAAAAAGTAAATACATTTAACAGTAACAATGCAGACCTATACATGTTAAAAATGAAAAAAGTAATATTGTTTTCACACAAAAATTAATAGCTGACCTTCTGAAATATTTGTGCAGCAAGATGTATCCTTCGATGGTCAAAGGGAAAAATAACATCAGCTCCTTTTACATTCAATTTTGTTGATGTATTCACATATTATCATTATTATCATTTGCATAAAGCAAGACCATAGAACAGTTTATTCACAATAGTTACTAGTTTACAGTTTTCCAGAAGTTACACCCATAATTTGTGCACAGCAACATGCAGGAATAACAACACAGAGCAAGCTGATAAATTTGCAGCCATAACATTTGCAGTCTCATGCTGCTATATTCAACCACCCGTGGGCAAATCTTTGTGTACAGCTGAAAGCGTTTACTGAAACACTCTCTCTGGCTTTGTTTTTACAAGGACAGTAATTTACCACCTCCTTTTCTAGGCTCTTGCCTCCTTAGTACACTCACTCACTCGCACACCGCCCTCTTTGCAATGGCCAACATCTTGTTCCAGGCTTCTTCTGATCTGACACTTCCTCCTCTTCAGTCATGGAATGATGTCTTTAAATAACCCTCAGACTTGGCACATACATGTTCTCATGTGTCCGCCTGTGTAAATGGAGCCTCTGTTAATGTGTGTGCTTGCCCCAGGCGTTGCGATTTAAAATATGCAGCTTTGTTGTTCCTGTGATTATAGAAGGTATTAGTATAGACTGAACTCGACATCTGCTTGGTCTCATCTGGCTGCCTATGGGAGCAATTTGGATGTTTTCTGGGTAGCCATCACACTCCAGAGGTTAAGACGTTCCCATGGACTAAGTGAAGTATGGACACACATACTGTAGGTACACAATCACACGATTTAACACCCTGCATTGCTCACTTGCGCTTCCCTTACTTACAATTTCTCACTCTCTCACACACCTGATATTCTGTTACTCAAAGGTGTTGCTCAACACATTGTGGGATCTCTTTACAAAACACTGAACGTCATGCAGAAGATCTGTTTTTTTCCTATATAGATTATTCTCTGAAAAATCAGATTATATCTTCCTCAGACTGTCTCAGATGACTTTGGTTTCTTGCGTAACAAGCTCTCAGATTTGATTAGACTGAATATAATGCCATCTTCTCAGATTTTCTTTCCACTGAACGGTCTGCTCATGGGACAGATGAACCTCAATGCAGTGCCTTTTTGGTTGGCCTGCTGCCCTGTCCTCTGCATTTCCAGCTCCTTCGGGGTTAGAGGAAGTCATTAGCCCACTTTATCTAAATGCATTAAAATTAAAGGGGAAAGATATCATGTTTTGGGGGCGTAATGTCAAATAGGAAATTAAATATGAGTATTTGTACAACCTACATGATTGATATCTGCGACAACGGGTGCCTGTGACCAAAGTAATTGATGATCACGGTATCTTTCTTCTGACTCAGACTTTACTTATGGCACAATGGTATAAAAAGTCAGTTTATTTACGACTCTGTCTGTGCACTGAAAGCGGCTGGGGCTGATTTAACACAGAAACTCAAAGAAAAGTGCTTGAGTAAATCAATTGTGCCCATTACCGCTGTATCCCTACCTTGTTGTTTGGACTAAGGGATTATGGCTAGCTATCGTTTTATCTGGTAGTCTACTGCAATGATTACAGCTACAGAGGGAATGTGCTGAGAGATGAGAAAAGATATTTCACCATCCCACTAAGAGGGGCATGTGAAAATACAGTCTAATTTTTGTACTTGTTAGAATCATCTCCTGGTATGATTGTAAAATTTTGAATCTGTCAATGTTTTAAACCATGTATCCTAACGAGGAAGACTAAATTTCGACTGACGATCTTTCCACCCTAATAAAAGTACAATCCCAAAGTAGCTTGAATAAGAGTATTTGTGGCATTGTGATGACGACAAAAATCCATTTAGCCTCCTCACTCTTTTTTGTAAAGCAAAAACTGTGAGGCATTTACAATGGAAATGGCTTTAAAGGTAGAAATATAAAGCTATTTTAAAAAAGCATTTACATTAATTGTGTTTATTATTTCATTTGTAATGTTGTTCAAATTATCATTTTATGTTACATTACAGGATTTTCAGCATTATGCTGTTATGGTAACATAGTTGTTAAATTGGATATGAATCACACAAAAAGTAGTGATTTTATTGCACTGAAATCATGTGTACAGTACATGGATATTTTTTATGTCTTGGCTATACTTTTGAAAGTAAATGAAGTGGTCTTGACTATACTTTTGAAAGGAAATGAACTGGCCCTATATTTACTTCCATTGTGTTATACTTTAATCTAGAACTTTGCTTCTTTTTTTTTCTTTTTTAAAGGATTAGTATACTTCAGAATTAAAATTTCCTGATAATTTACTCACTCCCATGTCATCCATCATGTTTATGTCTTTCTTTCTTCAGTCGAAAAGAAATTAAGGTTTTTAAGGAAAACATTCCAGGATTTTTCTCCATATAGTGGACTTCAACGGGGTTCACCGGGTTGAAGGTCCAAATTGCAGTTTCAATGCAGCTTCCTCAGCTTACAAGATCCCAGCTGAGGAATAAGGGTCTTGTATAGCGAAATGATGGGTAATTTTCTTAAAAAAAAAAGAAAAAAAAAGAGAGTTTTTCGCCCTACCTTTTGCTTATGTCATGTGTGACCTTTCCAACGTGAAACTGACCGATCGTTTTATTAGACAAGACTCTTGTTCCTCGGCTGGGATCATGTAAAGCCCTTTGAAGCTGCACTGAAACCCCGGTTTTACCCTGGTGAAGTCCACTATATGGAGAAAAAATCCTGGAATGTTTTCCTCAAAAACCTTAAATTTTTTTTGACTGACGAAAGAAAGACATGAACATCTTGGATGACATGGGGGTGAGTAAATTATCAGGAAATTTTAATTCTAAAAGTGTACTAATCCTTTAAGAGTGACAATTCAAAATTAATTTTTTGAGATAATCAGAATTATACCACAAATGCTGTAGACGAGCTTAACTCGTATCAAACCTGAAATATTCTTTTAAAGCAAAATAGCTGCAGTACAGTTCATACAAACATAAACTTGGTCAAGTGTGTCTGAAATTAACCCTGGTATAAATACAGTGGTGTGGTAAAAGAAAGCATTAAGCAGACAAACAGGTAAGCTTGTGATATAGCCTGTTCTGTAAGCTGAAAGTCATAAAATGGCTTTTACTTTCTTTTTTTCTCTCTCTCTCTCTTTTTTTTTCCCCCCTATGAATTTGTTTTTGTGATTAAAAACATAAGCAAGAACAGTGGGAATGTGGCTAAGAATCTGACCAGAAATGGATGTCTTCTCTGTGAGGTGTGTACGTGTGTACCTTCATGAATGTCTTCACTGATATGATCCCTGAGACAAGACGAGAATAAAACTGAGGTTGTAAAAAATTCCCTTTATTTTGTAGCCACCCAACTGTGCAATGTCACACTGTCTACCATGCATGCATGTGAATCGTCACTAGCACAGATAAAATTATCCAATCCAACAACGTCAAGCTGCTTACCCTTAATTTAAAATCTTTAATAATCAGTCCTTCAACTAGTTTTTTTTTTTTTCATCTGCCATTCTTTGAGTCATTGACCATGCAGAGAGAGTTCTAACAATTTAAAACTCAAGCAGTGTGTTATGAAGCACTAGAAGTTAACACCCACTCTTACTTCTTACACAATCACTAACAGTGATTTTCTATCCTGTAGTGTTTATGAGGCATTTTCGTGAGAGGTTCTGAGCTACACATTGACATGTTACATAGATCAGAGAATCCCACAGCTTATTAATGAGGGGGAGAAATTAGCAGAAGGAGAGGAACGATTTCAGATTGGACAATTTCATATGTGCTGAAAGAGAGAGAGAGAGGGAAGACAGATTAAGCTTTTCTCAGTTACAAAGCCTGCTTGAGCTCTCAGAAGATGTCAAGTGCAAGAAAGATTTCTCGTGCATGAGTTTGGTGAGATTCTCTGAAAGTAGTTTTTAGTAGCAGTTAGTTGTATTATGTTTTTTTCTTTTTTTGTATTGTGAATATGGTCACACTTTTGATTGGGGCCCAATTCTTACTGTTAACTACATATTAACTACGGCTTATTAATAGTTAGTTGTTACAGTACAGACAGGTCGGAGACAGGAGGTAACGGTTGATGATGTTTATTGACACACAGCAGAGTAAAACAGAAGTGCAGGTGAATGATGAAGTGTTTAGAAGTGCTGAGTGAATGATACTGTCCTTGTGGTGATTCGTAGTGAAATTTCTGGACGAGGGAGAACAAGGGGATGGAACGGAGACGGAGAACACTCACACACACACTGGGATTGCTGGAGACAACTTGGAGACGTAGGAGACGGGTAAGTAGATTGTTTGGAGTCCTTGTGGTAAGCATGAAGGTACATCTTAATGCAAACGAGACCGGACAGTGACTGAGTGTGTGTGAGTGTCTTTTAACTGGTGACTGATTGGTGAGTTGATGAGGTGCAGGTGTGGGTGATCAGTATTCTGGAGAGGGAGTGCGCAGTGATTGGACAGTGCTAGAGTCTGCTGTGTCTGTGACAGTACCCCCCCACGCTCCTGAGGGCCGAGGACCCTGACATCGTGGTGGTCGTCCTCTTCCATGTGGGGCAGGTCTGTTGGGATGAGTGGCATGGAAGGTGTGGAGTAGGTTGGGGTCGAGAATGTCGTCTCTGGGGACCCAGGAGCGCTCCTCTGGGCCGTAACCCTCCCAGAATCTACGAGATATTCTAGTAGACCACCACGGCGCCGGGAGTCCAGAATCTCGCGGACCTCGTAGGCTGCTCCGTCCTCTAGGATGAGTGGAAGGGGGGGGGGGGCTCGGCTTCCGTAATGCCAGACTCTGTGGAAACAGGAACAGAAGGGTGGTGAGGTTTTAGGAGGGAAATGTGGAAAGTGGGATGAATACGGTACAGTGCAGGTAACTGAAGTTGATAAGTGACCGGGTTGATCTGCCTGGTGATGGTGAATGGGCCAATGAATCTGGGACCCAGCTTACGGCAGGGCAGACGCAGACGGATGTCCCTGGTCGACAGCCAGACCTTCTGTCCAGGCTGGTAATCGGGAGCGTTGGAGTGGTGAAGGTCTGCTGTCATCCTGCGTCTCTGTAGGGCTCGTTGAAGCTGATGGTGTGCGGAGTCCCAGACCCTCTCGCTCTCTCGGAACCAGTAGTCAACAGCGGGGACGTCCGATGGTTCCCCAGACCAGGGGAACAGTGGGGGTTGGTAACCGAGTATGCACTGGAAAGGGGTGAGTCCAGTAGATGGTTGCCAAAGGGAGTTTTGCGCGTACTCGGCCCAACCCAGGTACTGGTTCCAAGAGTCCTGGTGGTCGTGACAGAAGGTACGGAGGAAGCGGCCGATCTCTTGGATCTTCCTTTCTGTCTGCCCGTTCGACTGGGGATGGTAACCGGAGGAGAGACTGACGGTCACACCTAGGAGCGAGAAGAACGCCTTCCAGACTCGGGAGACGAACTGGGGTCCCCTGTCGGACACAATGTCTTCTGGGATTTCATAGTATCTGAAGACATGATTAAACATGAGCTCAGCCATTTGCATGGCCATGGGTAGTCCTTTCAGGGGAATCAGGCGACAGGATTTGGAGAAGCGGTCTACGATAACCAGTATGCAGGTGCAGTCATCGGAGACTGGGAGGTCCGTGATGAAGTTGACTCCAAGGTGTGACCAGGGTCAGTTGGAAACGGGCAGAGGATGGAGCTTGCCGGATGGGAGATGGTGTGGGCTCTTAGAGATGGCGCATTCCTTACACCCCTGCCTGTACCTTCTGACATCAGATGCCATATTCGGCCACCAGAAGCGTTCCTTCAGCAACGAGAGGGTTTCATTGGCCCCCGGGTGGCCAGTGCCTAAGGATGTATGGGCTGCGTGAATGAGTGGGGTGCGCCGTGATGGGGTGATGTATTGCAAGCCCGGTGGGCAACCCGGCGAAGTGTTGGTGGAGACATTGGAGGAGGGTAAGGTCTCTTCTGACCAGGTGATGGGACAGACAATGAGCTCTTCTGGAAGTATGGCCTCGGGTTCCTCTGGGTTTTCGTCTGGAGCATTTAATCTGGATAGGGCGTCAGCCTTGACATGTTTGGAACCTGGGTGGTAGGAGATGGTAAAATCAAATCGGGTGAAGAAAAGCGACCAACGTGCTTGCCTCAGATTCAGTCGTTTGGCTGTTCGTAGGTACTCCAGGTTTTTATGGTCAGTGAGAACAAGGAAAGGATGTTTGGCTCCCTCCAACCAATGCCTCCACTCCTCCAGGGCTAGCTTGATGGCGAGCAGTTCCCTGTTGCCAATGTCATAGTTGGTCTCCACCGGGTTGAGCTTGCGGGAGAAGAAGGCGCATGGATGGAGCCTACTTGAGTTCCCCTGCTGCTGAGATAATACCGCTCCTACTCCGGTGGTGGATGCGTCGACCACGAAAGGCTTTTCCGGGTTGGGATGGACGAGGAGAGAAGCGGTGGTGAAGGCTTCTTTGAGGAGGTTGAAGGCGTTGGTGGCAGCTGGGGTCCAGGACAGAGACTTGGGCTTGTTACGGAGGAGGCTGGTGAGTGGACTGGTGATGGAGCTGAAGTTTTGAATGAAGCGTCAGTAGAAGTTGGCGAAGCCGAGAAATCTTTGTAGTTCTTTTATGGTGGATGGAATGGGCCAGTTGCGGACGGCTCCTTGGTGAAAGGAGCATTTCTCGGCCTTTAGGAAGAGCTGGAATTCTCTCAGGCGTTTCAGGACCTCCGCAACGTGCTGGCGATGTTCGGCCATACTCCGGGAGTAAATTAGGATGTCATCAATGTAGACTAGGACGAACTTGTGGAGAAACTCCCGGAGCACCTCATATATGAAGTCCTGGAATATGGAGGATTCCACCGCTGATGTGGTCTTAGGGCGCCCATGGCTACTTCAGCACTGAAGGGACGAGAGGAAGGGGGTAACGGAACTTGATAGTGATATTATTGAGAGCCCGGTAATCTATACAAGGCCGCAAGCCTCTGTCCTTTTTGGCAGATAAATAAGTGCGGTTGCATCTCCAGGACCAGCGAACACTGCAGGAGAAATCCGCTGCAGTCCTCCGCCGATCCAGAGAAGGGCGGCAGTTTGGCCATGGGACTGGCATACACTGGTGGTGAAGAAATGGTGGTAGCGTTGTCTGTGGTGATGGTAGGTGGTGATGGCGATGAAGTGGTGGTAAGAGCTCGACGCAGTGCGTTGACGAGCTCTTGGAAGTGATCTGGGTGACTCATGCTGGTGTCCAACGGTTACAGTCCGGTCTTCTGTTACAGTACAGACAGGTCGGAGACAGGAGGTAACGGTTGATGATGTTTATTGACACACAGCAGAGTAAAACAGAGGTGCATGAAGTGTTTAAAAGTGGTGAGTGAATGATACTGTCCTTGTGGTGTTTCGTAGTGAAGTTTCTGGACGAGGGAGAACGAGGAGATGGAATGGAGATGGAGAACACTCACACACACACTGGGATCGCTGGAGACAACTTGGAGACGCAGGAGACGGGTAAATAGATTGTTTGGAGTCCTTGTGGTAAGCATGAAGGTGCATCTTAATGCAAACAAGACCGGTGAGCTGATGAGGTGCAGGTGTGGGTGATCAGTATTCTGGAGAGGGAGTGCGCAGTGATTGGACGGTGCTAAAGTCTGGCGTGTCTGTGACATTAGTAAGGTAGTTAAGTTTAGGTATTGGGTAGGATTATGGAATGTAGAATATTGGATTCTAAACTAAAGTTTTACCGTGAACATATATGGTGTATGGTTTTTGAAATTGTTCACCTTTCACCTGAATATCAATCAGTTAGGAAACATTACATGTTTCATTAAGTGTATGTATGTATGTATGTATGTATTCATGAATTTATTTATATTCTTGCAGATGGACAAATAATGGTTAGGGGGAAGGTTGAATAGTTTAAATGTATTGTGACATTTCATGACAAAACAGTGGGGAAAAAGGGTAAACTATTACATATCAGGACCTCAGTGGTTGTCTGTCACAGATCTTTAGGTTTTTATTTTACCGCCAGTTGGTTTCTTAGCAGGACGTTTGTGTTCCTTGAAGCAAAAATGGAACAGCAAATTCTCTTTTCTCTATGCCACTTTCTTAGCAGAATCTCCACTTCTTTCTTCCTGCAGAGTTTAATTCCAACTTTGCTAATCAAGTATTCATGTAGAACTGAAAATTCCATCAGGTGTTGTAGAACAGAGTTAAAACTAAACTCAGGATGGCAGGTCTCTAGGCGCATCAATGTTTTATATTCCCCCCATTGCATTTACACTTTCAAATATACTTGTGTACACAGGGGCTTACTATTCTAGAGCACAAGGTGGCACGTTATGGTGTCATAAGTCAACGTGCACAAAAAAGATACAATATAAACAGTTTTTAATAAATAAACATAAATTACTCATGAGACCGTAAGAGAATAACAGTACAAAGACCACACGACATGAAGGAAAGACAAGAACCAGCAAGGAGTAACTGAAACACAGGGCTATATACAGTATACAGGAGATAAACAAAGGCAACTAAACTAGACACAGCTAAAACCAATTAGTAAATAATAAGAGTTAATCAAGAACTAAACTGAAAGGAAGCACAAGAAGGAAATTACAACTAAACTTAACCTAACCTAACCCTGACACTAGGGTTATAATTTTTTGTTTTTGTGCCATGTCTTGGATCCTTTTAGTAAAAACTTGTGCATTCTGCGTTCTTTTCAAAATAATTTTCTGTATTTTGCTTTAGGAGATTGAGATAATACATTTGTGCATATGCGGTCCAAAAAATAGTTTAAGTAGTCATCAAGTCTGTCATTATGTCTGCTGAGCATTTGAGTGCTGCAGAGTGTGAAAGAATGAGTAACTGTTTCGAGGCTTTTTTTCCCTGTAATGTCTCATGCTCTGAGGTATTCATGGTAATATTTGGACTGAAAATGGCTTTTTTAATGACTCACACTCACGCACACCTGTGAAGCTCCTGCTCAGAGACATATACATGCAAACAAGACTTATGGCATCAACTGTATTTTAGGCTTGATAGGCTTTTTGGCAATAAGAAACATACCATACCAAATTCTCCATTTTGTTAAACCAAGCTGAATGTGATTAGAAATAGAGAAGAGAAGCTATATTATTTACTGAACCAAAAACAAATGAATGGCACAGAAAATGGAGGGGAGAAACTTATTAGTGGTGATTGCTAAGTAATCACCATAATTAATACTCTTGCCTTAAAAAAAATAAAACTTGTCCAACACTGTTTGTTTTGCTACAGACATGAAAGATACCTCAGATTATGTAGATTATTATTTTCAGACTTACCATTTTCTTGTGGTGGATGGCATAATGGGCAAAACATACACTACTGTTTAAAAGTTCAAGTTTTTAAATAAATTAATACTTTTAATCATCAAATATGCATCACATTGATTAAAGTGACAGTAAAGACATTTATGAAATTCAAATTTTAAATAAACGCTGTTCTTCTGTACTTTCTATTCATCAATAAATCCTAAATTAATAAATCCTATTCATCAATAATAATAAAAAAAAAAAAAAAAAAAGTATCACAGTCTATCACATATTTTACAGACAAGGCTTAAGGCTAATCCAAGACTAAAATGCATGTTTGTCAAAATTGAACTAAGGCCTAATCTTGGCCTAATATAAACCCTGTCTGTGAAACCAAGCCATTAAGTTGCACAACAGTTTTACAGCATTAATAATAAGAAGAAATATTTCTTGAGCACCAAATCAGCATATTATAATGATTTCTGAAGGATCATGTGACAGACTGGAGTAATGATGTTGAAAATTCATCTTTGACATCATAGGAATAAATTACACTTTGAGATGTAATAAAATAGAAAACACTTATTTTAAATTGTAATAATATTTCACAATCTTATTTTTATTTTTTTACAGTATTGTTGATCAAATAAATGCAGCTTTGGCAAGCATAAGAGACTTTTACATTTTTACCGAACCAAAACATTTGAACCGCAGTGCATATTTGCATTGAAAATGGATCTGAACCATGTCTAGGAACCATAATATCATAGACAAGCAAATAATCACCCAGAAACTACATAACACATTAAGAGCCACACCCAGAAAATGTCAATCTTGTTCTGCTAAGTATTCAGTATAAACTGCTTCCTGAATCAACATATTTGTGGTTTGTTGAAATTCAGAGCATCATTTGTAAGTGGATGTGTATGAGTTCTAACCGCCTGTAATGACAGCTCATTTTAGACAGCCTGGTATTTGAAAATCTCATACCATGAGTCACAGGGTATTTAGGATTTTGCGTTCCTTTTGAATCCCATGAATCAGTCAAGTTTAGTGACAGTATAATTGATCACACTAGTCTCTATAGCAACAATCAGACCAAGCTCACTTGGCTTGGTCTGATTCCTGAGTAATGTTCTCAGCTGACTTGATGTCATCATTGATTTGATTCGCAA
The DNA here is from genome assembly GCA_037101425.1 of Elopichthys bambusa. NCBI lineage: Eukaryota > Metazoa > Chordata > Actinopteri > Cypriniformes > Xenocyprididae > Elopichthys > Elopichthys bambusa. The sequence continues at coordinate 27,768,324 of CM074436.1, forward strand.
ATGTTAATGCTAATACTAATGTATTTAGGTTTATGCATTTGGCAGACGCTTTTATCCAAAGATTGCATTCAATCTATACATTTTGTAGTGACATGTTCTAGTCTATATGACAATATGCATACAGTTGCAAGAAAAAGTATGTGAACCACTTGCAGAATCTGTGAAAATGTTAATAATTTTAACAAAATAAGGGAGATAATACAAAATGCATTTATTTTTTTTATTTAGTACTGTCCTGAGTAAGATATTTTACTAAAAGATGTTTACATATAATCCACAAGACAAAAAAAAAAAAAAAATAGCTGAATTTATTAAAATAAGTATGTGAACCATTGATTCTTAATACTGTGTGTGGTTACCTGGATGATCTACGACTGTTTGTTTGTTTTGTGATGGTTCTTCATGAGTCTCTTGTTTGTTCTGAACAGTTAAACTGAGCTCTGTTCTTCAGAAAAATCCTCCAGGTCCTGCAGATTCTTCAGTTTTCCAGCATCTTTTGCATATATGAACCCTTTCCAGCAGTGACTGAATGATTTTGAGATCCGTCTTTTCACATTGAGGACAACTGAGGGACTCAAACACAACTTTTAAAAAAGGTTCAAACATTCACTGATGCTCCAGAAAAAAACATGATACATTAATAGATGGGGAGTGAAAACATTTGGAATTTGAAGATCAAGGTAAATTGTATTTAATTTGTTTTCCGGGAAACATGCAAGTATCTTCTGTTGCTTCCAAAGGGCAGTACTAAATGAAAAAAAAAAAAAAAAAGTGAAATAAGAAAAATTTGGACCTCTTCATCCTGTTCAAAAGTTTTAACCCCCGACTTAATGCATCATGTTTCCTTCTGGAGCATCAGTGAATGTTTGAACCTTTTTTAATAGTTGTGTTTGAGTCCCTCAGTTGTCCTCAGTGTGAAAAGATGGATCTCAAAATATTCAGTCACTGTTGTAAAGGGTTCAAATATGCAAAAGATGGTGGAAAATTCAGCTATTTTTTTTGTCTTATGGATTATATGTAAACATATTTTATGTAAAATATCTTACTCAGGACAGTACTAAATAAAACATAACATGCATTTTGTATGATCTCTCTTATTTTGTTAAAATTTTGCACATTTTCACAGATTCTGCAAGTGGTCCACATACTTTTTCTTGCAACTGTATTTGTTGTATTGATTGAAGTGCTAATTTAACTGTAAAAAAAAAACCTCTAAACAACATATAAAAGAATTTCTAGTTTCACACTGCATGATTACTTTATTAGTTACATTTATAAAAAAACATTAGGTGGCAAATAGGATCCCTACATCACTGAAGCAAGACCATATAATTGGAAACAGTGAAACGACAGTATTAGAAGTAGAAAGCAGTCTGTTGTTCAGGGAGGTCAGAGAGCTATTCAAGCTGAAAGGCAATAAATACTCAAGCATCCTTTACTTAACCTGGCATGAAGATGTGTATCTCTGAACTTACAGCAAATTGAACCTTGCAGAATGAGTTCAGAAGAAAAAGACTATCCTAAGGTCAGCTAGTATGGTAGAAACAGAAGGTTTGCAATATAACCTAAATAGTATACTGTAAATAATAACTTTTAGGAGAAGACAGCCTCAATCATTGTGAATCACTGATGAAAAATTGTGTCTTCCAGTGGCATGAAGATGAAATTTAAGCTAAGTGTAAATTAATGTAGCTTGGCGTCAAGTGCAAATAAATACAAATAGCACCTTATCTTAAGTGCAAATAGCTATAGATGAACAGCTAAAACAAAACCATCAGTACCCAAGCTAGATTATTCAGTCTCAGATGAAGAGATTCAATATACCATCAAAGTGGTTTTATTGAATAATGAAAAAAAAAAAAATGATTGAAGTCACCCCATAGTGAATAAGTCTACTGTTAATCATTTTATATCCTCTGACATATGGCAGTTCTAATTGGCAGCGAAGAAGGCAGAAATGCTTTGGGCTTCATGTACTCATTCCCAGCACAGCCACTGGTAAAAGCAGAATCAAATCAGCACATCGGTCAAAGGCTTTCCTCTCTGATACTCCTAGAGCATGGACTGCACCAACAGTAGCACAGAAATTATTTATTAACGTTCCTTTCCTTTGCTTACCTTTCCTTTCCTTGATTTTGACAACAACCAGAGCCCAGTAGAAATTCTATTCTCAGTAATTCTATAGAAAGTGTGTAGCTTGAAGTTGTGCTTTATTCTCTATCTAAAATAATCATAACCACATAACATGCATTTGACGCTGAATGTGTTAATAATCTGTTTGTGGTGGAATATGAGACATTATGCTTCTGACATGCTGAGTTTGAATCAAATAAAATATTTTCATAAAAGCTTGTAAAGGAGTCAATGTAATTTAATCTGTTTCTGTATGATGGCGAAACAAATTACTAAACATTGCTTTGGAAATCATTTCATCTCCCCACTTTCAAAAAATTAAACATTCACAGATCCGCAGCAATACAATTACAGAATATAAAACTTGACAGTTCTATCACCGAAACTTCCTTCCAATGTGGTGAATAATAAGTGAATGTATGACATTTTATATTTGTAAGTATGTCAAACTCAATTTATTTTTCACATAGCTCTGGCCCAAGTGGCACCCATCATCCAGCTGGATCAAAAATTTTATGAGGAGACTGCTTCAATTGCAGTACTTATGCTCTGACTGACAGTGAAGTTTCTCACCCTTTTTTTTCTCTCTCGGACTCACTGAGGTGAACACTGGTGTTAAATATCTCATGGAGCTTCTATGTGGGTGAGGATAGATTTCCTGTTTCATTTCCTTTACAAAAATCTTTGAATGGTTTGAATAGAAGCTCAATTTATACTCTTCAGTTCTGAACCCGCTCTAGAAAATAAGTTTTTTCAATCAGCTTTAGACTCTCAGGCACATTTAAAAATTAAATGGAATTGTTTATAAACTGAGAATATCACAATTGTACTGAAACCTTTGAAAATAAACATAAGGATGTGGTATGGGGTTAGAAAATAGTTTATGAGTATAAACAATTCAAAAGTGCATCCAATGCTACTAAAGAGTTATCTTCCCTATACGTAACCTAAAAAATACTTACAAGCCAGACCCCTCTTTCTCTGTGATCAGCTGTTGTTCAATTTTATTTGTATTTTTTAAGCAGAGTCACTGTGAATTGAAAGCTGTGACACCATGAAAAGAAGATATCACTCTAAACTCATCTATATACAACATCCAAAATGTTGTTTTCCTCCAATATGGCTATTGAATTATCTGAGTATTGATATGCAAAGCCTCGTGGGGTTTAGGATAAAAGATTGTATAGCATTTTTATAAAGTTAAATAATTATATATTAAATAAACAGTAACTAAATATTACATTTTAAAATATTAAACCAATCATAAGGGTCAATTTTTTGAAACCGAGACCTGTACATCACATAAAAGCTGAATAAATTGATTTAATAATTTTGACCCATACAATGTTTTGTTGGCTATTGCTACAAATATACCTGTGCGACTTATGACTGGTTTTGTGGTCCAGGGTCACATATTATACCAAAACCTTGATATACAGATCATTTATAACTACTGCATATGACAATGATTGAATCAAATTATGTACTATGAGAATTTATCTCATCAACATTGACTTCAATTCTTTCTAGAAATGAAATGTTGGGTTTAAAGTTTTTCCTCTAGCACTAACTGTTGCATAGTTTAATTTACTTCAATAAGTAACAGTTTTGTACCATAATGTTGGCCTTACAATACTGTGCAGCACTGCATAGGCATCAGAGTCACATTGAAGCAGAGTTACGAACAACTGTTGCAGACAGTCTGGGACAATTAGATTCAATTAGTTCAGATTCTGCTTTTATTTATTTTATTCTGTCGTGAGCTGAATGGAGTATTGTACCTGCAAAATGACAAAACCTCAAACAATGTTTAATCACAGCCATTTCAAATTATGATAAGCCCACTTTAGAAACATGAAGAATGAAATATAAAGCTTATACTCTGTTCACAGTAAAAAGAGAATTACAATCCATTTATTTGTTCAGTTTTGTTTGATCATCAGCTGTGCTTGTAGTGACCTGTCAGTCATTTTGGAGATATCACAAATATATGGAATAGAAAAGGAGAGAAGCCCAACATCCATAAAGACAGATGTTTCATAATATACAAAAACAACCACAAAAAAAGTTGTTTTGCTCTTATAAATTTACAACAGCCTCATATATCATACTTTGCATTATATCACTATGATATTTTGAACAAATGGGAGACACTGTACAAGCATAGCCACAAAGCTTAAATAGTTTATAATCTGATAAATAAATCCTGTAGATAAATAAATGTTATCATCATTGAAAAGTCTAGTCCAGTAAATACCTCTTCTGTATACTTTTTCATGGCATGTTAGAGAGCAGCAGTGCAATGATTAATTTCACTGAAGGACAGTTAAGAACAGTTTGTAATAGAGCTCTCTTCAGTCAGGACTTTGCACCCTCAGGACGAACCTTGCAATACTCAACCACATCAGGGAAACAATCTCCTTCCATCTGTCATCCGGCGACAACCTTCTCATACTCCCTAACCAACTGTGTCCGTTTTGTCTCTCTCAGCTGGAAAGAAACAGTACACTTTCTGGTAATTTACTTCCCTTGTCTTTTTTTTTTTTTTTTTGTCACCATATAAAAGGAGACAGCCTTTCATGTTACATAGCTCTCTAGTCACAATGACACAAGCCATATGTGCATACTCATCATAAAAAATATCTCTTGATAACTTCAAAGTGCCTGCAGCCATAATAAAGATAAGCCTGTTTCCTCTAATGCAGTACAGTGCTGCCCAATTCAGGTGTTTGGTTTTTTTTTTTTTTCTCAAGCATCTTTAGCTTTTTAGTACCACCTATGTGACCAGCATCTGTTGTCCTCACAGACTCAAGAAGAGCATTACACAACAAAGTAGGAAAAAATATCAATGTCATTGTTGTGTACAGATTGTCAATGCAAAGAGCGAGAGGGGCAGTGGTATTTTTGAGAACATGGTCTTTGTCAACCACCTGTAAATGGCACTGGATGATGCAAACTAGCTGCCAATGTTCTCTAAAAAGATCTTTTCCAGGATTTGCACAGGATCTTCTGAAAAGCTCGTCGGAAGTCCTGGTTGAAGATGGTGTAGATGACTGGGTTGAGGGAGCTGTTGCAGTAACCGATCCAGAAGAAAAACTTGAAAAGGGTGTCATGGATGGCGCAGGGCTCCCGGCAGATCCCATACAGACTGTAGCTGAAGAAGAACGGAAACCAGCAGACCACGAACACACCCATGACCACGGCCAGCACAAAGGTGAACCGCTTCTCTCGTGCCTGGGAAATTTTTTTTCTTGAAATGGTGTTCCTCCTTTTTCTGCGAGAGGAAAACAGGTCCAGGGATTTGCTGCTGGCTCTGGACTTTCGGCTAGAATGCTTGGAGCTGGAGCTGTTCTTGCGGCTGGATCGGCGGTCTTTTCGTGAGGGCCCCATCTCGTTTTGCGACCGCTTGGCCTTTTCATCAGATGAGCTGCTGTCCTCCAGATCAGCATCTGGGTCATCCTCGCCGGTTTTGCGTTCCCCTGTTGGTGGTGAGGCACAGTGCCCGTTTTCCCGCCTAGAATCCTCACGGCTCAAGCCGTTCTCCAGCCGTGGCGTTCCTGATATGCCATCTGGATCGCGACGCTTTTCGGACATATTTCGGGTTCTCGTCTTAGCCACCTGGTAGATTCGGATATAAACTAGGATCATGATGACACATGGGGCAAAGAATGACCCGATGCTGGAGTACAAGATGTACCATGTGTGGTCGTTCAGCTGGCATTGCGGTTCGCTCTTGTCACCATCTTTATTCCGGTCCATGGAGATGAGCGGTGGGAAGGAGATTACAGCTGCAATCAACCATACCACCACAATCATGCCCTTTACCCTGCGAGGCGTCCGCTTTAAGTTGTACTCGACCGCCTGTGTTACAGACCAGTACCTGTCCAGACTTATGGCACACAGGTGAACAATAGAAGATGTGCAGAAAAGAACATCTAGTGCTAGATAGATATCACACCAAACTTTCCCAAAAAACCAGTAACCCATTAATTCATTGGCCAGGGAGAAGGGGATTATCAGCGTGGCCACCAGAATGTCCGCACTGGCCAGAGACACAAGAAAAAGGTTTTGTGGTGGCTTGAGCGCTCTGCTCGTTAAAACGGCGATAACGACCAGCACATTCCCCACTATTGTAAACAAGATGAGGAAGCTCACCAGCCCCGCGAGCCCTATAATGGTGGCCGGAGAATAGCGACTTGTAGAATTCCCAGAGGATGTAAAACCAATGTCAATGTAAGTGTCCACTTCGCTTGCAAAGCTTAAGTTATGCATATTGAATCAGAAAAAGCTCTGATGTCCAATCAATCGTCCACGCGCGTCTTCGCGAATATTCTCTTTGTAATTTCACTATAAGTTAGTTGCAGGTTCCTTTCTGTTTTTTCTTACCTTGTATTCTTATTTTAATCCCGTTCGCGTCTTTTTCTTTTCCGCACAATTCCTCTTACGGCTCATTTGGTTGCGGCTTTGAAAAAGAGACCCATCTCGTGGTGAGTTTAAAGTAACCATCACCGTCTCTTACATCCGTGCGACCTGTTCGTCCTCTCACGGGCGTCTCTCTCAGCATCCTCGCGCTCTCTCCACCCGAGCGAAACACCGCGCGCCTTGCCCGCCCGGGACTCAACTATCCACGTGCTGACAACATTAAACTGATGGAGCGCCGCCCCGCCCCTGGAGAGAGTCAGACGGAGAGAAGAACCGACTGCTGAAGTACCCACCACCGTTTAGCGTAATTTTGTATTTTACAATGGGCATTTTATATCAGATCATAGCGCGTTTTTATTTCAGCTTCAGCATTTTACCGTGTCTCTGAACAGACCTCAATAGTTATAACCTGGGCGGAAAAACAAAAAAGGACAGTATTTTTTAGGTAGCCTATTGTAAGTGGAAAAAATAAATGTATTTTATTTTACAGTACTAGGCGTGGTCAGGATAACGTGTTCAGGGGTGGGAAAGGACTGTGAACTAAAGAAACTATCGCTTTCGACATCTGTGCTCGCTGGGTGTCACTGTTGTAACAATGGGATTGTGCTTTTAAATAAAAGGAAAACCCGTTCAAGTCATACTGTCCTCGTTATCTTTCTTCGCTTTGGTATTATTTTGAGAAGTAAGTGTTGAATTTTAGCCAACTAATATCAATACTGATAATTAAAATGCAAAGTAATTTTGCAACAAATGCAATTCATCTAATACGTATATTTTATTTAAAGCAATTCATTGTCTTTCATAATTTTTTTTTTTTTTTTTTACATAACCTATTTGGAACTTATTTGTTTATTTTGTAAATTATCAAAACAGGATAGTGAAACAATTAGTTTTTATTTATCGAATATGGCAAGTAGGCTTTATTGTTTACTGTTCTATACACAGTACATTCTCTCTCTCTCTCTCTCTCTCTCTCTCTCTCTGTGTGTGTGTGTGTGTGTGTGTGTGTGTGTGTGTGTGTGAGTGCTTTCAGGTATTTCCTATGCTGTGGGGACACAATGTCTATTGTGTCCTTACAAGGATGGCAATACCAGAAATCTTTGACCTTGTGGAGACATTTTTTTGTCCCCATGAGGAAAACACTAAATTATGTTTTCGTTTGTTTGTTTGTTTGTTTATGTAAAATTGCAAACTTTTCTCTTATGGGTAGGGTTGGGATATAAAAATATACAGTTTGTACAGTATAAAAATAATCATGTGTATGGAAAGTCTCCATAAAAACAGTATAAAAATCATTATGTCTATGGAAAGTCCCCATAAAACATGGAAACCTAAAATGTGTGTGAGCACTTGCAACTTGTCAACATGCTGTGCTGCAGAGCACGATAGACTGCAATGGAGAGCAACGAATCAATGATTTTGTGAGAGACCCATCAGAGAGGTTGGAGAGTTGGCCATGGGTCCCGTTAAAGAGATGGGAATCAGAGAGAGGGAGACAGAAGGCAGGAAACTTATCAGCAATGTCCAATGAAGTTCAAATGAAGTCCAGACCATCTTTTTAAAGGGTGCCGTGTGATAAATGAGAGGCTGCTAAATTACTGTAACTCATCCTGAAAAGATTAATTACAGTATCTGTTGTTTCAGACTGTAAGAACATTTTGTCAAAAACATCATACATTTGCAGGCTACGGTAAATGGTATTTGGGCAGGTGCATACAAAAATCCAGGTATGTTTACATTGGCACAAAACCTCATGTGTCATATCATCTTTGATCAACCTAACCTAACAATAGATTTATTGATTTTTATGCCAATTTGGTTGGGAAATGTGATGGTTCTTCATAATGTAAAGACTATACTGTGTCATATTTTCCAACCACCAAATAAAATTTCAAACATGGTTTTCTATTAAATTAACGTTAAATTAAATGTTAGCATTACCAACTTAAATATAAAAATAAATATTGCATTATTACATTATTACATGCCATTATGAAATGTTTTGAAACAGTGAAAGGTAACATGCACTGTAAAGCCCTAATGAAAGCATCTAGCATAAGTACTAATCTAGTTTATACTTTAAAATTAGCATTGTGTACAATGAATATTGTTGGAACTGACAAATTGCTTGTGATGTGCTTCATTTATAAATCTCTTTGGTTAAAAGCATCTGCTAAATGAATAAATGTATATGATAGCATTTGCATGAATTACAGGCTTTTATCAATTTGGGCTTGCCAAGAGTATTTAATCTTACATGTGAAAATTCTAAATATTAAATGTAATAATAAAAAATATACATATCACAATGAGTCTATGGTCGAGATGATTGATGCTCTTCTCTGACCTTGATCTATCAGAGGTCCACAATGAAGTGCCGTCCTTTAATGTCATTTTAACGTTCATCACTAGTAGATGGTAGTCAGTGAAACAAAGGGACATTTTTTTTTCTTTAATATTACAAAATGAAATATGCTAATGAGATTAGAGTGTGATATATTTGCTCAGGTTGAGCTGAAATTACTACTGAAAGGAAATTAGTTTAACTTATTCACAAGACATACTGATACATCAGAAAGTAGTCCGACTGAGTCTGATTGTGTAGTGGCTGTCATTGGTCTATAATATTAAGTTAAAGTAAGTATAAGTATAATATAATATAAATTATAATAAGTTACTATAAGTGTGTACAAGTGTCACGGAGTCACAGCAAGCACCCACCAACACCAACACATCGTCACCAGATCTACACACTCCACCCACTCGTTCACAGTCTCCTGAGTTCTAATCACCTGCACCTGCACATCATCAGACTCACTATAAAGACTCTCACTCCCTGCACCTCTGTGTCTGGTCTCATTACACGTACCTGGACTACTTACCTGAGCCATCCGAATTCTCTTCCTCCCGTCTTCCTTCGTCTGTTCTCCGTTCCTCGTAGATTTTATTCCTGCAAAGAGACATTCATCAGTTACTACCCCTGCTAAGTGACTGTTCTGAAGTGCTTGTGCCATTACTCACCTGCATTATCCGTCTGCCAGTTTCTGTGCCTCTGTTTCAATAAACTACCTGTTATACACTTACCTGTCTGCCTCCGTCTGTGTCCTGACAGAAGACCAGACCTCATGCAGAGCACCACGGACTCTGGCGGGGATTGTACTACGAACCTGTTTGCCTTCCTGGTCGGCGCAGTACGATCCTCACTCCAACCGTCACCCACAAGCACTTCACTGACAGTCCCAGCGGATCTTGTGCACGCCGTTCGTCAGTCACTCCTTCACCCAGCACCCGCTGCTTCTCCCGCTGCCTCTGTCAGTCCCATGGCCTGACCAGCGACATTCTCTGGTGCAGCAGAGGATTGCAGTGGGTTCCTCCTGCAGTGCTCGCTCTATCTCGAAGCGCAGTCTCAACTCTTCTCCTCTGAGCGTCTCTCTGCTCTCAGGTTGAGCATTACAGTGGGCTCAACCCCTATGGTAATCTAGTGCACCCATCGTCCATCGCAGCCTTCTTTAGCCACATCCGGGAAGTGTTCGGACAAAGTACTGCTGATCTTTCTGTACACGACCGACTCTATAGTCTACGTCAAGGGGAAGAATCAGTGAGTATGTACACCCTCCAGATTCATACGCTAGCGGCTGCTAGTGGCTGGAACGAAACAACACTCATCACAGCTTTTTGTCAGGGCCTCAATCCACACGTCAAACAGTTAATGGTTGTATACGATAATACCATGGGGCTGAAAAATCTCATTCAGAAAACCATCCATGTAGCCCAATGCTTTTCTGCATGTGCTCTCAAAAACCCCACTGTAACTCCTATGCCCACCATACCATCTGTCGCCCTTCCAGCACCTGAACAGATCCAGGTGGATTCCTATCGCCTAATTTGAGCGGAGCGTTAGAGTAGAATTCTTCAACATCTATGTTTATACTGTGGGGGAGAAGACCATGTCACCAGCGGTGAGTACAATCCAACTACCTGCTCGAATTGCTCCTCTTACAAGAACAACTGTGCATATCCTAAACCCTCATGTCTGTGTTTCAGTACAAACTCTCATCGACTCATCGACAGGGAACTTCATTAGCAACCAAATTCTCCAGAAACTGAATGTACAACGTAAACAATGTTCACAAGACCTCAGAATACAGACCATCCAAGGAAAGCCACTGGACCGTGGTCACATTTGGCATTTCTCCCCCACTCTGACACTCCGCATCAGCTGTTTACATACGATAAAATTACGTTCACGGTGCTGGAAGGTTCCATCGCGGACATCATCCTGGGGTGCCCATGGCTATCAACCAGACATCCAGTGGAACACAGGTGAGATCCTTAAGTGGAGTGATACTTGTTTAAAGAACTGTTTATCTCCAATCAGGAAGTCCTCCTTGATTCATCAGCCTTCCTCTTCTGACTCCAACACCATTCCTATTCTCTCCACTACCATTGAAAGTCCAGAAACTGGTCATCAGGATGAGATTCCTCCTGAATACAGGGCGTTCCAGGATGTGTTCAGCAAACGGTTGGCTACCCAATTACCACCTCATCGGCCATGGGACTGCGCCATTGACCTGCTGCCTGGGGCTACTCTACCCAAAGGTAGGATTTACCCTTTGTCCATCCTGGAACAGAAGGCCATTGAGGAGTACATTCAGGAGGCTTTGAAACAACGCTTCATCCGTCCATCGACATCCCCTGCCGCTTCAAGCTGCTTTTTTGTGGCCAAGAAGGATGGAGGCTTGAGGCCGTGCATTGACTACAGTCATCTGAACTCACAGACTCTGAAATACAGTTATCCCCTTCCTCTGGTCCCGGCAGCTCTAGAGCAGCTATAGGGAGCTTCTCCAAGCTGGACCTGCGGAGTGCATATAATATATATACGCCGGGGGGATGAGTGGAAGACTGCCTTCATCACACCATCTGGACACTACAAATACCGGGTCATGCCGTATGGCCTGTCCAACTCTCCCTCCATGTTCCAGAGCTATATGAATGAGGTGTTCCAGGAGTACCTCCATCGGTTCGTCATAGTCTACATAGACAACATCCTCATCTACACCCGGAACAAGGCCGAACATCGCCACCATGTCTCCCAGGTCCTTGAGAAGCTATGCCAACATCACCTCTACCTCAAGCTGGAGAAGTGCGAGTTTCACACCAGCTCCGTACATTTCATTGGCTGCGTTTCCTGGGGTTTGCCAACTTTTACTGTCGCTTCATCCACAACTACAGTCATCTCAGTACACCCCTCACATCGCTCCTCAAGGGCCGGCCCAAGTCTCTGTCCTGGACTCCATCTGCCCAAGAAGCCTTCCATCAGCTCCAGGAAGCTTTCCTCACCGCTCCGATTCTGGTACACCTGAATCCTGACCTCCCGTTCGTCATTGAAGTTGACGCTTCATCTACCGGGGTTGGGGCGGTGTTGTCACAGCGGACGCCTTATCCGTCTGCACCAGCCCGATCCAGAGTGCCCCAATCCTGAACCCGTCCTCCAGCCATGATTGTCAGCCCTATCCTGTGGTCCATCAACCAGCGTATCTCACAAGCGAATCGCTCCGAACCTGCTCCGCCTGGAGGTCCTGAGGTCTTTATGTTCCACCGGCCCATCGTCAGCCCCTCATGGTCTTCGCTCACATGTCTCCGGGCTCTGGACACCCAGGTAGTTCATGTACCCACACGCTCCTGCATCAACACTACTGGTGGCCTTCCATGACTCAGGATATCTCCCGGTACATCAGAGGATGCTTAGTCTGTGCTGTTGCCAACACCCCCTAGGAGACTTCCCGAGGGCAAGCTGGTCCCCTTGCCGAGTCCTTGCAGACCTTGGTCACACCTGGGAATAGACTGCATGACAGACCTCCCGTCATCGAACAACCACACCTGTGTGCTGGTAATAGTGGATCGTTTCTCCAAGGCCTGTAAGCTTGTCCCCCTCAAGGGTCTTCCCACGGCGTTTGAAACCGCAGAAGCCTTGTTCACCAATGTCTTCCATCATTTCGGCATCCCAGAAGACATCGTTTCTGACCATGGACCTCAGTTTATATCCAGAGTGTGACAAGCCTTCTTCAAGCTCCTAGGAGTGTCAGTAAGCCTATCATCGGGATGCCATATTCAGACCAACGGCCAGACTGAGCACAAGTTCCAGGAAATAGGGAGATACCTGAGGTTGTATTACCACCGGAACCAGGACAGCTGGAGCCAATTCCTACCCTGGGCGGAATATGCCCAAAACTCCCTCCGGCAGGCAACCACAGGGCTCACCCCGTTCCAGTGCATCCTGGGCTATCAACCACCTCTCTTTCCCTGGTCAGGTGAGCCCTCCGAGGTTCCAACTGTCAACCATTGGTTCCAGCAGAGCGAGAGAGTTTGGGACTCAGCTCATGTCCATCTCCAGCGGGCAGTACGGAGACACAAGAGACGTGGACTCCAGAAGGGCCCCCATTCCTCGTTACCATCCTGGCCAGAAAGTGTGGCTCTCTATGCGGGACATTCATCTCCGACTGCCCTGCCGTAAGCTGAGTCCCCGGTACATAGGTCCATTCACCATACAGAGGCAGCTTAACGAGATCACCTATCGTCTAAACCTAACAGCACAGTACCGTATTTCTCCATTTTTCCATGTTTCCTTGTTAAAACCCCACACTGAACCCTTGTTTCCTCCATCCACAGATTCCAGGGGGGGTGTACTGTCATGGAGTCACAGCCAGCACCGACCAACACCAACACATCGTCACCAGATATACACCCTCCACCCACTTGTTCACAGTCTCCTGAGTTTTAAACACCTGCACCTGCACATCATCAGACTCACTATAAAGGCTCTCACTCCCTGCACCTCTGTGTCTGGTCTCGTTACACGTACCTGGATTACTTACCTGCTGCTTACCTCAGCCATCTGAATCCTCTTCCTCCCATCTTCCTTCATCTGTTCTCCGTTCCTCGTAGATTCCATCCCTGCAAAGAGACATTCATCAATTACTACTTAAGTGATTGTTCTAAAGTACTTGTGCCATTACTCACCTGCATTATCCGTCTGCCAGTTTCCGTGCCTCTGTTTCAATAAACTACCTGTTATACACTTACCTGTCTGCCTCCATCTGTGTCCTGACAACAAGCTTGTGCAATGAGCACTAGGCAGTGTCCATTAATTGTGCATCTCACTCGGGATTATAAACAGCACCCAAGGTCCAAAAAATAGATTTATATTACAGAATTCATGAGAGAGAGACAAAAAGCACAAGTTAATTCTTACGTGAACTTTGATGACATTAATGATTCTAAAGTCCACTGACTGCTGACATTTAATTTATTTTTAAATGGCTGAGTGGATGATAAAAACCTTCTGTTTTTACTGTATAATACAACAAAAAATGCAAAACAACAGAAGCAGAATTCAGAATTTAAGAATTGGCTCCCTTTTAGTTTATGGTTTGTAATTTGAATTGCCCTTGTCAAACGGGAAGTTGAATTGGAATTAAAGGAATTGGAATTTGAATTAATATGAATTTTAATGATTCGAATGAAAAATTCCCTCCCTGCATCCAAATAAGCATGCTTCTATACAGCTTGTAAGTAGGTGAAAAACAGTATGTGAGATGAGTAGTATGTCTGATTTCATAATATTCATAAAACAGTATGTGAAAAGTTTCCGGATGACCTCCTACTTATGGTAATATTCTGAAGAAACACTTCCCTATCTCATGAGGCCACTGGAGAGGAGTGTTGATAGGTGACGATAAGTCTTATGACAGTGACAACATGGCGGATGTATTCTGTTTAAATTTCCTTTATACTACACACATTTATATACTGGTAGCAATGTGAGACTCAAACCAAATGTAGTACCTACTAGAGAGTATGCAATTTAAGACAGCTTGAGAAATTCAGCAGTTAATGGCATTGTGGGTAGCTGTTCGTATAGGTCATAGATCTTATTTCAAACAGATATATGTTTGTCTGTAAGGCCAACACTATCTCATGACCAATTTGTATGTATTTTACGAGGTGGTAAATTCATACGATTTGTCTTAACCCCAGTGATGGGCGGGGTTAGGGGTAGGTCATTTGTACAAATTCATACGAATTTGGCAACTCATAAAATACATACGATTTAGCAAAAAACATACAAATTCATACAACCTCATTCATACAGATTTGTACGTTTTTTGCTAAATCATATGCATTTTACATTTTTTTATGTATCTTATGAGTTATGGCCACCTCGTGAAATATGTATGAATTGCCGTAAGGCTTTTCGTAAGGCCTATAAAACCTCCAAACATCGAGACTTTGTATATTTCTTCACATGTTCAAATATTGTTTTTGTCAAGTCATAATGCATCCTTTTTACTACCTCCCATTTAAATTAAATAAAAATTCAGGAATTCTTTTGGAATTTAAATGCATTTTCTGTTCAGTTTTGAATGGCGCACAACCTTGGTAGAAGATATTTGAAAAATATTGATCGTTTTAAGTTCTCAGTATGTATTCTCTCCAGCTAAGCAATCTAATTCTAGGATTTTTTGTTTTGGGACATTTCAGGTGGACGTGTGTAAATTTGTGATTGTGTAGATGCATTCATGTTGTTGAACATCTAGTAGTTTTCACATTTTTGCTTGAAGAATGAATTCACGCGCACAAGTGTGTGAACAATCAGTTTTGTGATACACACCTATGTGACTGCGTTGGCTTCCTTTTGATCTGTTTCTGTTGTTGTTTTGCGTGCGTAGGTGGGATGGCGGGTGGGCCTACAATTCAGTGCTGTTAAGAGCAGCAGAAGTTGACCCGCAGGCTCTGCTCTTCTCAAAGCTGATTTGTATCGAGTCTTCCTGGCTTGTGATCATTAAAGGTTCCCCCTGGGCCACACTTGTGTCTGTTTAATTGAAGCATGTGTGTGAGTGATCCACATCATTACCTTGAGTTGATCCCAACTCTGTCCTTTCTTCCCTCTGCCCGTGTTTCATTCACATGTGAGTAATACAAATGCAAAATGGTGTAAAGAAAATAAATGCACATTTTTAGTACTTAAACAGTCTTGTGGCAATCTGAGTCATCAGTTTAATATTGACACCACCTATGGTTGCTGCTTACAATTCTACGTATTTTTGGCAACATTTTGCAGTGAGAAAAATATGAGTATCAAATGTAATTTTTTTGAAAGGCATTTATAGGATTATCCTCAGCGTAAGCATCAAGGTTAATGGATGTCTCTGTAAAGTTAAAAGTTAAGAGCTATATATTGTTCACTGAGGGACAAGGTTACCTGTAAAATGTTACCTGGGTTTTGAGCCAAGGGTGACACAAATGAAGATTGATTGAAAGATTGGCAATAATTCTAGCAACACTGTGACTGCTGACAGCTAAAGAGGCATACAAGTGTCTGTCCACACAAGTCTACAAGGGTATGTGCGTTTGTGTGTGGTTCAGGTACATTTTGGGGACATTTTCTGATCCTCATGAGAAAAACAGCTTATGAATCATACTCTTTTTTTTTTTTTTTTCTTATAAAAAAAAATGCAAAAAGTTTTTTGTGATTTATGAGGACACAAATTTGTATAATGACATGGGTATTACACTGGTATTAAGACATAAACATGAAGGACATTTTATGAGTCCTCATATTTAAAATAGCTTTAAAAGCATACTAAACAATTTTTTATTAACCCTTAAATGCATGAATGTTTCACCAACCATTCTTACATATTCAGGTCTTTAGCGACCCGGATCTACATCTAACTCGGATGGATCTCCACCTGTCGCGATAATATAAAACTAATCCGATATTAGAATATCCATTACAGAATAATAAAATAAAGCATATTTTGTTACCTTTTGGAGCTTGGAAGGTTTCTTTTTGAGCAGATGTTTTATGCCATTATCACTGTCCTCGTCAGAGCTCATTTCCCAGTACATTCAGCAAATGATAGTTTTGAGAATATGTTTGAGCCCATTCGTGATCTCAAACATATTCTCAAAACTATCATTTTCAACATCTTCAAAATAAATTTTGATCGCTGATATTTTCACCAGTTCCTCCATCAAGTGACAGTGACACTCATATTTGATTGCATTCAATACTTGGTCTGCAGTAAATCGCTGAGCCTTTTCATGTTTTGCCTATTCTTTCGTTTTCTGTCTGAATGAAACATCACTTCATCATTGTGTATCAGACATTGCCACCTTGGTGAATTGTGCTTATTTCCATCATCAAAGATTCAATTATTGTTGTGCAGAAAAAAATATACGTACATTGATACACACCTCAAAATCATACAATTTTTACAAAAAACGAATGGGAAAATATGCATTCTTTTATAATTTTATGATTTTTTGTTGTTGTTATATTCCATATAATGAACTGATACTAGGAATACTAAGATGGTTGATGTCTAACTTTGAAAAATGAATGAGGAGGAGGGTAGTGAATGACGTCCCGGGTTGATAAAGACCCGAGGTATGCATTTAAGGGTTAAAAATGTAAAAATGCAGAAAGTTTTCTGTGATGGGAAGGTTTAGGGGTAGGGGTAGTGTAGAGGGATAGAATGTACAGTTTGTACAGTATAAAAACCATTACGCCTATGGAATGTCCTCACTTTGATAGCAAAACAAACCTGTGTGTGTGTGTGTCTCCCATTTACAGGCACACACAGTCAGACACCATGAGACACTGTGGCGGGTTTGATTTTAATTCCCTAGTCAGCGGGTGCACAGTGTGAATTGTAATTGGCCTCAACAGCAGGATTTGTTACAATTAAATTTCAGTGCACCAATCACAGTTTTTTTACTCTTTTATACAGTATTTTATTGAGCAATATAGTCAGTGAATTTAGTAGATTATTTAGTTTGTGTTACATCCAAATCAGCCTACATTAAATGAAATCAGAGCTGCTCCTAAAGGAATTTGTTAGGACACAACAGTGAGCTATTGTTTTAGAAAGTCTCTAGTTTTGTGTATACAAAAATCTCCCATGAGAATGCTATAGGCAGATCTAATAACATAAATTATCCTTTGTTGCTGCAGTTCAGTGTTGGACAGATTTTGATACAGGTGAGACTGGCGGTTAGTAAGCTAAATCAGCTTAAGACAGATGGCTGCTGTGAGTAAGAAAGATGGCGCGAAGGAGAGAGAGGGAGAAGGTGTTTATGTCTTGGAGAATAATAGGTCAGAATGTCCTCTTGCTGTTTAGTGACTGAAATGGCTTCTCTACCAGAGCTCATGGGTGACTCTCACAAAACCTGTCAACATCTTTATCCCCAAATAACTGAAATAGAGATACTTAGTAACAACTAAAATATAAAACTACTCCTGAGATTCTCCAGTGATTTTACACAAACAAACACTGAAGGGCACTTTAGTTATGTAATCAGTCTTCCTATTTGTGGGACTTGATTTTCATGTTCATGTGAATTTAAAGTGGCACCACCATGTAAGTCATCTTATGCTCTTTACATATAAGTGTTTTTTGTATGTGTAATATACTATATAATACAACCCGAATTGGTTGGGATGTTTTTTGAATAATGAAAACTAAAAGACTTTCAAATCACATGAGCCAATATTTTATTCACAATAGAACATAGATAACATAAATGTTTAAACTGAGAAATTTTTACAATTTTATGCACAAAATGAGCTCATTTCAAATTTGATGCCTGTTACAGGTCTCAAAAAAGTTGGCACGGGGGCAACAAATGGCTGAAAAAGCAAGACATTTTGAAAAGATTTAGCTGGGAGAACATCTAGCAACTAATTAAGTTAATTGATCATTTATATTAGCTATAAAAGGGATGTCTTAGAGAGGCAGAGTCTCTCAGAAGTAAAGATGGGCAGAGGCTTTCCAATCTGTGAAAGAGTGCGTAAAAAGATTTTGGAATACTTTAAAAAGAATGTTTCTCGATGTCAAATTGCAAAGGCTTTGCAAATCTCATCATCTACAGTGCATAACATCATCAAAAGATTCAGAGAAACTGGAGAAATCTCTGTGCGTAAGGGACAATTTATTGGATGCCTGTGGTCTTCGGGCCCTCAAACGACACTGCATCACTCATCGGCATGATTGTGTCAATGACATTACTAAATGGGCCCAGGAATACTTCCAGAAACCACTGTCAGTAAACACAATCCGCCGTGCCATCTGCAGATGCCAACTAAACTCTTATCACGCAAAAAGGAAGCCATATGTGAACATGGTCCAGAAGCGCTGTCGTGTCCTGTGGGCCAAGGCTCATTTAAAATGGAAAGTGGAGTTTCAAAGTGGAAAAGTGTATATGGTCAGATGAGTCCAAATTTGACATTCTTGTTAGAAATCACGGATGCCATGTCCTCCGGGCTAAAGAGGAGGGAGACCTTCCAGCATGTCATCAGTGTTCAGTTGAAAAGCCAGCATCTCTGATGGTATGGGGGTGCATAAGTGCATACGGTATGGGTAGCTTGCATGTTTTGGAAGGCACAATGAATGCTGAAAGGTATAGAGACCTGTAGCAGGCATCAAATTTGAAATTAGCTCATTTTGTGTATAAAAGTGTAAAATTTCTCCTTTTAAACATTTGTTATGTTATCTATGTTCTTTTGTGAATAAAATATTGGCTCATGTGATTTGAAAGTCTTTTAGTTCTCATTTTATTTAAATTTAAAAAAACGTCCCAACTTTTAAGGAATTCAGGTTGTATTTCTTTTAAAATGGACACAATTGACTGTCATGTCTGTGCAGTATAGATATCTCTAACTGACCAATTCCAGTCTCTTTGCAAACCACACTGACTGCTACATTTTGGAAATAACCAACTGCTGCTTCATGCACCCAATTTTCCCCACCCTTGGTGTGCGATCTCATTTCACAACAGGAAATGTTTGAGTTTTCAGATGCTTGAATTTATGGATCCTGGTTCCCTTCACCTCTACAGTCCATTTTACATTAGCAGTCACAGATGAAACTCTTCAGGATACACAGCTTGCCTTAAAGTTAATGGATATTACCCCACTGAGGCTCCTGTCCCTCATTGCTAGGCTGTTATAGACTTCCACCTGGATACTCACTAAGACTTCTCTGCTGTTGTTTTGGCACATGTTACTTTTCCAAAATCATAAATGTCATGCGGGTGAGATGAATGCATATTGTTAGCCTGCTGCACAATCCTAAGAAGCGGTAGGAATGAGTCAAGATGGAAACAGCGGGAAATAAGACGAAAGAAGGGATAGCCAGTTCATTAGAAAGCTCTGGAGGACTGACAAGGACAATATGTGAAAGAGAGAGGTCTTTTAATGATGGAGAGATTAAAATAGAACGAGACTCATATGTGAGTTTGTCATGTCTTTCCTTTTCTTGCAAGTTCATGGGTGATGACAGCATAGAGGATGAAAGAGATGGGAGTAAGAAAGAGAAAGGGAAAAATATGTTGCAGGGCACAACTTAATATGCACTGCATTTCCATAAAAATTCCATAAAAAAGTAGTGGTAACTTGGAAAATTCCTTAAAAATGTAAATACTTTTCTTTTTATTGCACCTTTGAGACACATTATAATATGGAATTAATATATGTCAGTATTTCAAATTCATGAGACATTTTGTACCAGTGCACCACAATGGCTTTGGCAAATAATACAAATATTTTATTTTTCTGTCTAAAATCATGCCTTTGTTTTAATTGCATATCAAAATTGAGCAGTAAATCACTGATATAATTAAGAATATAATTATAGGAAGTCACGGATGGGAATCAGAGGGACCTTGTCTGGTTTTTTTAAGTCCTCACCATGTTAGCGACGTGGAGTTGATTGGAAAGCACCAGACTCAGTGTGACTTTGCCTCAGGTTTGCTGTCTGTTAATTTGAAGTGGCTGATTGCTGATCTTTTTGCAGCAAGAATATTTATTGGCTCATTCATGATGTTGGACAGTAAGGATCAGAATTCAGTTCAATGTGCACTAACTGATAAATGTGTCAGAAGTAATCAAGGCTTATGCAGGCACACTGCAATGCAATTTGCTAATTTTTCTCAGGCCATATCGCAATAACTCTATCTGAAAATGCATTCCATTTATTGGAATAAATCAGAATACATTTTGGAAGAAATCTGTTTTATTCCACAATAAATATTGCTGCACTGCCCAACTGGACATTATGAGGTCATCCGTAATTCAAATGTAAGCAATTTTATGTTTGAAATTTAGGTTTTTACTTGCAGGCAATTAAAAAAAAAAAAAAAGATTTGGGAAAAATTAACATTTAAGTTGGAATTCAGTAAAATTAAGTTAGACTGATGTAAAAATAATAGGATTGAATGAACTCAATATAAGTGTAACTGACCTAGTGAAATTAAGTTGATTAAAAAAAAGTAATAAATTAAAGGATTAGTTCACTTTCAAATGAAAATTAGCCCAAGCTTTACTCACCCTCAAGTCATCCTAGGTGTATATGACTTTCTTCTTTCTGATAAACACAATCGGAGATATTTTAATAAATATCCTGACGCATCTGAGCTTTATAATGGCAAAGAACAGGGGTCACTGGTTATGGGCTTAAGAAAGTGCCTCCATCCACATAAACATACTCCACACGGCTCCGAAGGGTTAATAAAGGCCATCTGAAGCAAAGCGATGCGTTTGTGTAAAAAAAAACATATTTAACAAGTTATGAAGTAAAATATCTAGCTTCTGCCAGACCACCTTCCATATTCAGCGTACGAAGAAAGTGTAAAACTCTTGCAGTTCAAAAAGCTTACGTTACGTCCTACGCCTTCCCTATTCAACTATTCAACACCAGTTTACACTTTCTTCGTAACTTGAATACTGAAGGTGGTCTGGCAGAAGCTAGATACTTAACTTCATAACTTGTTAAATATGGATATATTTTTTTACACAAACACATCACTTCACTTCAGAAGGCCTTTATTAACTCCTGGAGCCGTGTGGAGTACACGTTTATGATGGATGGATGTGGATGGAAACACTTTCTTCAACTCATACCTGTGACCCCTGTTCACTGCCATTATAAAGCTCGGATGCATCAGGATATTTATTAAAAATAACTCTGATTGTGTTCATCAGAAAGAAGAAAGTCATATACACCTAGAATGGCTTGATGGTGAGTAAAGCTTGGGCTAATTTTCATTTGAAAGTGAACTAATCCTTTAAGTTGAGAGAACTTAATTTTTTTTTAGGTGTTACAAATTGAAGCAGTTTTTTAAAGTTGATCTAACTGTTCGCTTTTTACAGTGTATAAATTCTGCATCTACATCTATGTTCAGCTGCAGCCAAGTTCAGACTGTTATATTGGTTATCAATATATCTCTATCTAGTCAGTCTGGAAGTAAGTTTCTCTTGATCTCAGTGATTGTGTGAGCTGTTGGACTGATTTTTTGTGCATGTTATATGCATGAGCTGTCCTGTGGAGAAGTTCATCATGTCACTCACAGTTCCTCTTCTCATTGTTCAGATCAATACTCACAGTTCTTCATCACTCTCGGCTAATACTAATCCTTTTATAACTCCACATTCTTTAATCACACAGACAGAACTGATGTTTATATTGCATGTACTTGCTGCTGAAATAGCAGTGCTTTAACTGTGGCACTTAAGCACCTACTTCAATATGCTTGATCCGAGTTGAGTGTTTATTATTGCTGCATGACAAACCGCTTCTTGCAATATGTTGTTTTCTCTCGGAAAGGTTAAAGCTTATCTCTGAAGTACGTGTGTGTTGGTGCATTACAATCCATCTAGATTTCTAGATGGGCTGTCCTAATTTTTTTTGTTGTTGTTGTTAAAAACAAGAAGCTGACAAATGTGTGCAGGCATGTAAAGCTTAATTCCACAATGCAGACAGGTGGTGTGATTCAAACATACATGTACACTCATACGCGTTCAAACTTACATCCCAGGTGGTGAGAGTGGAGGATGTAAAATATGGAAAAGGGGGTCAAGGATATGCCACTTTACTCTTCCCCTTGATGTCAATGTTGTCAGAACTAGCCACCCAACCTGAGCATATGCTGTCCTCTGTGTCTGCATGCATATGTATTTATGTGTGTATAGTTCCTGATCTAAACCTTAAATTTGGTTGTGTTTATGTAACCTGCTGTATTTAGGAAGATTAAATTATGTTAAGTGTTATTTTCTGACATATGATGCACATTCATTGTCTGAAATTGCTTTTCTGCATGTAGATTTTTTTCTTTGTTAAAATTAACTGACACCATGGTGACAAGGTTACCTCAATGTTTCATGGATTTATATTAATCCTATATAGGTTCACATTGATGCACTTGGTTGAGTTCCATATCTCATATGGGAACTTATATGACTGCTTGGTTTCTTGAATCACTTGAATGAGGGTAAACAGCTGAATGCCGCTGTCCTTGGTGCTGACATTCATTTGTATGGCAGTTTTAGCTCAGTGTGAGAAATTCTATTATGTGGAACTGAATTTTCAGCTGCAGGGAGCTGTTTGACTTATTAAAAATGAGTTTTAATAGTGGTAAGATGCAATTTGAAGGTTTACTGTTGACATTTCTGTGTTTGAATGCTCTTTTAACAGGGTTAATGAGTATATTACAATAAATAGCGCCCTAAAATGAATCAATTTTCCAGTGCATACCTTTGTGTGCATTAAATTATCTATTCATTACTCAGGGTACATTGAAGGCATATAAATACGCTAGTGGAAAAGCTGATTGCTGATAAGGAAATGGCTTATAGACATTTATGCAAAGCTATGGTAAATCAGATGGAATTTAATCAGTAATCTAAATTCAGACCAGTCCGCTTTACAAATTATTAGTGTCAGGAGGAGTAGGACGGATGTCCTTTTATTAAATTGCATTAAATGTTTGTCTCGTCTAATGCCTTTAGCTTTATCAGAAAGGATTCAGACTCATTGTAATGTAAATGAAAACCTATTACTGAACTAGAAGCAGCATTTCATGTTCTGATGAATGCTAATGTAGATTCACACTTACGTTTTTGTTTTATAACTTATTCCAGCATATAAATGTTTAGTTTACACAGGGTTATTGGATCCTGCTGCTTTCAGCACTGAGAAGGAATTTGTCCCATAGTAGTGCTGATCCAATAACCTCACATTTCAAAAGTACCATGGTAAATTATTGGCTCAAGCCTGCATGGATAAATGGATTAAAATATTTTTATATAATACACCCAGTGGATTTAGAAGCTGCATATTTTGTCAAACTATAAAGTCTGTTTGTCTAACTAGCTTGATTGCTTTAAATTGGTAATTGCCAAACTGTTAAATTTGTGTTCCTAAAATTACACATAATTTGCATATTTTCTTCATATTAGTACATCATTCCCATTACTTTGAAATGTTATGCCAAGTATGCCAAATCCCTCAGGTATATATATATATATATATATATATATATATATATATATATATATATATATATATATATATATATATATATATTTATAAATATCATTTTCCTTAGTTTGAGGGAACCATTAAAATCTGCTAAATTCTCTTTCAGCTCCTTGTTCACAGTATTGCAGACAGTTCAGCTCTACTGAGCACAAAAGTACACCTCTGGTATTCTGCTATAAAGCAGATTCATGGCTGAGCCACTTCTTCATTATATTTCTCATGAAATATGAAAAAATGTAAAAAAGAATGTGTGTTAAAGGCAGTGTGAGTGTTCAAGAGAGGACGTACCATTTATTGAGCTGACTTGTACCTTATGATCTTTGACACAGCATAACATCTAAATTGTAAGATCCATTTGGCAAGTGGCAAGCAAAGGTTAATTTGTGAGTGATGTAGGTTTCACCTAGAAGTAATATTTTATATATTACTGATTCATGCATCTTCTCTCTTCTATAGGAGATTAAAAAAAAACACGGATTTCATCAGAAATATCATAATTTGTGTTGACGCATGAGTCATGCTGTTCATGTGTACAGCGTCGGCCAATAATGAGTCGACGTTCTGACATAAAACCTGGAAGCACTGGATGTAAACAGTGAAGCAGAAAGACAGGGGAGAGAAGATATTGTTAAATAAAGTCTTTATTCTCGTCACTTCATAACATTAAGGTTGAACCACTGTAGCCATGTTGACTATTTTAACAATGTCTTTACTACTTTTCTGGACTTCGAATGACGGTAATTACGTTGCTTTCTATGGGAGATAAAAACCTCTCGGATTTCATCAAAAATATCTTAATTTGTGTTCTGAAGATGAACGAAGGTCTTACAGGTTTGGAACAACATGAGTAATTAATGACAGAAATTTCAGTTTTGGGTGAACTAATCTCCTAGATTTACATGCATCTAAGGTCAAAAAACACTTTCTCATAATTTTCTCATCATTTATATTGCTGAATCACCTCTTTTCTCACAGTATCTGAAATGCTTCGATAAAGGATTCAGTCTCTCTAAACCCCTTCTTTCTGAGAGCCAGCTCTGCTCTGTTTGGTCAGATGGCCCAGTCTGTTGTGATTTAGTCTACCACTTACAGCGCTTCAGAAACAAAACACAGATTACCATATCTGAATTTCAGCTCTGCAAGCATAACAATGGCATCGGTTTTACCGTATCAATTCAAACCTAAGTCCCCATCCTTTGGAAGTGCGTGCAAAGTGGATTTCCTTTCACAGCACACAATACAGCGTGTTCTTGACATGTCGACAACATGAACCAAACTCTTCCAGGCCTCAGCTACAACTACAGCGTTTGAGGGCAGATCAAAGTAGACATTGTTCGCAGGCAGCCAATGAAGACCAGGCTGGAATTATGCAAATGTGTTACAAACCTACGTAGGTTCGTGCAGGAAGTAAGAATGGAATTACTGACTTGTTTCAAGCAGTTCGGAATTAATTTTTTCCTTTGGAAGACAATCACTCCATTTGTCGGGCACATTTTCTTTGAAACTTTGCTGACTTTTTACATTCACAAACAGGTAGGGGTGAATTCAGGTTGACTGGGACACTTTTTGACATTGAAATGACTGGGGAAAAGTGTCCAAATCAACCTGAATTCACCCTACAGTGTATAACACATTACATGAAAGGTAATATTGATAAAATCAGATAATTCAGTTTTTGCTGAATTTATCTAGGGATGCAAAGGGGCGGAAAATCCACCCCTTTGTATCCCTCAATTTAAGTGATTACAAATACATTTTAAATGTAAAATGTACTTGCATAGAGAAAAAAAAAAAAAAACAACTTAAAAGGCTAATACAATAAAAGTACTATGGTGGTACCATGATACAGTGATGTATCAGATGGTAATATCATAGTATTTTGATATATATCATGCTCATGGCATTTAAAGTACCATTTTCATGTACCGTAGTATTTACATAGTACTCCTGGGTACTTAAAAGAATACCATAAATACCATGGTACCATGTTCAAAAACACAGCAATGAAATGGTACTTTTTATAGTGGAAGAAAACAAATTTCAAGCTACCCAAAAACAATATAAATAGAAATGTTAATTCACTGTCATGGCAAAAATACAGTTATCAATTTTCATGACCTTTCAACAATTGTCAACACATCAGGCTACCCTGGAGTGTCTGCTTGTTTTCTGTCTCTGTCTGCTTCCTTTTTTCCATCATCAAGACTGATCTGAAAACACACATTGCTTTACCCCAGCAGGAGCTGCTATTGAACACCGCCTCTATGTAAATAGTCATCATTATTTGTCTGCATATTTGCCAGTTTCATCACACATACTGTATAGCTTTTATGGCTTATTTTTGTTCTTGGGTTCAGACCTAAAAGAGAAAAGATTTTGAAAACAGATACTTTAAAAAGGAATCAATATTTTACATGTAATTGCTATGTGAAATTTAATCCACATACTCACAATACTGATGAAATTTTCATCAGGTCAAACAGTGTCATATTCTAGTATGTGTGCCTATAAGCGTGTCTGAGCATTTTCGCTCTTTGTTTGATGTTTTGGCAACAACTGCCTATCTCAAAAAAAGATGAAAAAAAAAAAAAAATGGTGGGTGTGCCAAGTTTGGGTAATTAGGAGGGTTTTATCATTGAGTTTCTGCAAACTTTGTTTTTGCATATGCAAATCGCAAACTTTTATTGCTGAATGGAATGGATGGATTAATGTTTTGGCAGCCAGAATGGAAAGATCATTAACAGACAGATTTTTTTTTTCAAAAATTTGCATAAGCTCATCGTGTTTGGTACTAATTAGACATGTTTCATCTAAAACTCTTGTACTTAATATAATTACAAATCTGTGTTATGTTGTATTATGTTGTATAAATTCAGTGTCCCTGTATTCGTGCACTCCACTTTATATTACAATTGAGTGTTTGTTTGTTTGTTTGTTTTTAAATTCAAACCTATACTATTATAAATTCAAACCAAAGTTTGTCTTGCATAAGGACACAAAGTCAGCCCACACATGTTTTCAATTCACAGTTTAAAAAGAATACCAGCAAACTCTACAAATCACCAACACTGACTTCATGCCAGAGAATTAGACTTTATTTAATGGTACAATCTCATTTCAAGATGGTACTGAGAGTTCTGTCTGCTCAGTTGAGCGAGAAGCCTCGCACGGTACTCAACATTAAGTAACTGCCTTTCCAGAGAGGAGAGAATTACAGAACAGATCAGATAAAACATAGAAAGGAAACTCCATAGTGGCTCTTCACATCTATTGATCCTGCAGAGAGGACTACAGATCTCCAGCATCCATCCAATCAATAATATTAACACGACTGGAATTTGAACGGCTTCACCACTTCCATCGTTTAATGTCTGTCTGACTTTGAATTTCCATCTGAAATATGGGTTTAGAAGTTTCAACATGGCATCAAAAATCACTATATTAAATTTCTTAATGCATATTCTTGTGAATGATTAGTTTGTGCATGTTATTCCCAATAAAACATTGTTCATAATCATAATTGAATTGCTTCCTCTTCCTCTGTAATGCCATTCCATTTCCGCTCACTTTTCTCTGGCTTCTAAAGTAACAGCAGCTGTCTTCTGTTCAGTTCATCTGAAAGAAAAAATGACAGTGCACAGCTCTATCAGTATAATGGTGCTCTTTCCTGACCAGTTTGGCTATAGAATGACCAGGACAGGCAGATGGCAGCCTGATAAAATGTAAGATATCCTTCCGGGAATTCAGTCTCAAAGTTTCAATGTAATAGGCTACATACAAAATCGGATTGCATCACTCACTCAGCAGGTCTGAAGTGGCTCATAAGGGCCACTCAGTTGTTTGTTTCTACAGAGAACTCTGGAAAATGAAGCGGAAAATGCCAGCAGCAGCTGGGATTAAAAAAGGCAGATATCTTGAAAACTGCTTATCAGAATGTGCTATGGTTTAAGAGGAATAAGTTAAAATGACATTAACTGTTCATAGAAACAGACAGACTCTGCTCTGTATTTTCTGTGCTGTTGATTTTTGGGGAGAATCTGCTGAGTTATGTGGAATGGATTTAAACATGGTTAAATAGGTATATAAACATGGTAAAGAGAGTAGTGTACTCCTATGACTAACTGAAAGCAAATACAATTTTCTGAAATATGTAATAGAGTCAGTGTAGACCTACTCATATAATATCTGAAACACTAAATATATAATTGCACTAAATATATAATTGCTATATAATTCCAGCAATGATGTTATTTAGTCCAAACAAATCAGTTGCCTTTAATATATTACTTTCATGCTTTCTCTCTGCATAATAAAATGGCAGTCCCTGTATTCTCTCTTTGTCTAATAATCTGTCCTCTCATTTGTTTCTGCAGCGATCTGGTTCCCCTGCTGCAAATGAAATAAAAGACAGACATCTGGGCCACAGGCGTGATGTGTTTTCACCTCTCTTTTTTTCCCTTTCCTCTCTCTCTCTACCATTACCCCCAGGTCCTCTTCCCACCTCACCATCTCTTTACTCTCTTAGCACTCTCAGGGTTTCTCAATTTACCTATAATTCTCTTTTACTTACCTTTCTCAGTGCTGCACGCGCTCCTTCTCCTCTTATGTTCCATGGTCTTTACAAAACTGATTGTGTGAAGAGGTGCGGGAAAGTAAGAGGCGTGCTTTTGTGTGAAGGAGTGACTCTGTGATTCATCCACTTGTCAGTTCTGATTCATGCTAATAGTACTAACAGTGTTTGTTTGTTTGTTTTCATCATAGTTTTTTTGTCTATGACAAAAAGATCCTGTAGATTTAGTCAATATTTCATGTCATATTTATCAGTTTTAGTCTAAAATGGCATCTAACCTTAGTGCAAAATTAGAATAAATTGAAGCCATATTGATGCATTTTATGGATTCATTCGAATATGCAAAACATTTAACAAAAACAGCATGCGAAAACAGTAGTTGTTATGAATACCTGAGCTCCTAAAATAACATTATAATGAATAGGCCTATACTATTGTAATATAATGTTTTCACCCATTGTCCTTATGTTTTAAACATGTTTTAGTGCGTTGTTACGGAAAAGGCGAAGCCTATTGACAAAGAGAATGACTAGCACATAACATAGTTCAAGTTAACTTACACCTAAGTCCTTTGCTTGTGCATTTGTATAGTTTTGTTCACATTTGTGCTCCTGTAATCATATGTAAACGTTGCCACTTGTTTTTTGTTTTTTTATTTCTCAGTTGAAATGCTTTATAGGGGTCTTAAACTGCATTATTTTATTATTTCAGAATGTTTCCTGGGCTGTATTTATAATGTTATAATGTGTTTTGATGATTTTTACATCAAAAATGGTCATAATTTAGAAATAAAAGGCATTTTTCCTACCCTGGGCTGATCGAATTAATGCTAGATTTTTTGCTATAAATTACAGACATGGCATTAGAGGACTAATTCTCATTTTGCTTTATTTCCAGATTAAATCAAATGCTTGTTCTTACATAGGCTACTAGAGCATGTACGCACATGCACACTCTTCAAAAACGGTGCTTTAAATGTCTTGACAAACTAAAATATATAAATGACATTTGTATATATTCAGAATAAAAGATATACATTGTACTTAATGACAGCTTGCTTATTTTGCTAAAAATAACGATTTATTAAGTCCACATCTCATAAAAACAAAAAACTATGCTTCTAACTACAGCTCGAGAGCTGTCGTTCCAACCACACAAGTTTGCGATGCAGTCTGCGAATGTTCGTTTGAACTATGGTTTCGGGAAACACCAAATCGTTGAACTACGTAAGTAATGACGGAATTTGCGATGTTAGTTGGCTAACGATGCTTTTGGGAAACGCACCCCTGATTAGTTTGAACGCTCTGTTTTAAGGGCCGTGTCTGCTGTCAGACTTCAGGGTAAACGCCCACTGCTGTGATTGGCTAACATATTTGCATATGAAAATAGCTAAGTATTACATGTGGAATTCTCTCTAAAACTTTTAGCACATTTTTACTATTACAGTTCTCAAAGTTTACTAATCGTGAAAAGTGTTGATTATAGCATTATATTTAGATCAATGGCATGAAAGGATGCAGTGATGAGCAAATAGTCAATCACAGACATGTTGAGCACATGAATGCAGTGATCTCATCATTGTAATTTGATTTCTGCACACTAACGATTGCTTTCATCATAACTAACAGTGCAAACACAATGTAAATAAGAGATTGATTCTAACGGGAGTTTTGGCGAGAGTCCCCAACATTTGCGCTGTTTGATTGACAGCTCCAGCGATTGTAAAGGGAGCGCTCTTTGATCGCTTTCTATATATAATTGAATCACTTATTTTCGTCCTACTAAGAGAAATAATCTGAAGTTGACGTTTAGTCACTGGTTTAATTTAATGACAATATGCGATTTTGAGACAAAAACATCTGACTGTAGGCCTACATGAATCATTACATATCAGAAATCCTGTTGAACTTTAGGGTTTGTGATGTCACCAACCCAGGAAGAAGCTCATTGTAGTCTTTACCAGCGTTTGTTGTAGTCCTTAAAAAGCGATTTCTGTAAAAGAAAATATCTCCCTTTGCATTGAATATTGAGCATTTGCAGATGTTGTTTATGCTCAAACAGCAACATTACACACTAACTAAAGTTAAAAAAGTGAAATCATAATCAAGGACCCCTTTAAGATAATATACAGACTGTAAAATAATTTCAACTTAAAATTCAACTAATATTTAATGAACATTTTCTTTAGTAATGTTGTTGACAAGATTAAGGGCCTGTTCACACCAAGAATGATAACTATAACGATAACTATATTAGTGTCCACACCAGCGGACAATAACGTTCTGTTTATTCTAAGCAAGTGCTGAGTTTTGTCATCTGTTGCTTTAAATGCTCTAGCTCTTTAAAGTCTGATGGATTCTGATTGGCTGTCATTACTTTTATCATTCATCAGCTGGATCAAAGTCGTTCTGAAAGTGATACCAACGACATTGTTTCTCTGTGCTGTTATTGTTGTAGTTGTGGTTTGAACTCTGCAATTCTTTTATACGATTTTTAGAACTATATCTTTATCGTTATCGTTACAGTTATTGTGCATGGTGTGAATGCGCCTTAAATCTTCGGCCCTGTTTACACCTGCTATTAAAATGCATTTTGGTCGATTGGATCACAAGTGGACAGCGCTAAATACAGGTGTAAACGGTGTGTAAACATTTTGAGCTTGTCCACTTTTAACCACTTCCAGAGGTAGTCGAAAACATATTCAACTGGATTGCTTTCGTAGTGTAGTTAAATGAGGTTCATGTGGTTAAATGAGATCGAACAGCGCAAAAGAGTGCTTTATGGGAAGCGTGCTAGCCAGACAGGATTTAAAGTTTGTCGGCTGAAGATCCAAGTTTGTTTTGAAGATGAAAAATGTACCAAGCACAATGTTCTCTCACAAATCTGATTTCGAACACACACTCACCACGTTCGCCGTGTTGTTGTTTTTTTTTTTTTTTTTTCGTATATCTTCAAACGAGACACCAGGTGTAAACAGTTATGTGTCTCCCTCATCCACTCGTCCGATCGATCAAAACACATCTTAATACCAGGTGTAAACAGGGCATTACATGTTTACTAGCATGTGTCACAGTCAAATAAAACACCTGCTTGAATTGCACAAGTAAAGCTACCGAATGAAATAATTCACATTTTCCTAATCTACTCCTGCGATTGCTCAGTCTATACACCGTTAAGCAGATGTGGTCCTAAACTCACATATCACACAGGGAGCTTTTAACTCGCACATGAATGAACACACACCGGTTCTCTCACAAATCTTGCAGCATTACCTGCTCCACTGGCTCAGAGCTACATTTGGCAAAATTAAATTGGCACAGAATGACCAACAAAATATTCCAGACCTTCATCCGCAGCATTGGGAGGTCTTACTGTATGGCTGCAGATCAGAGCATGTCCTTCAATCTCACACACAGTGGTTTGATTGACAGTCAGAGCTCAGCACACCTGGATGTCTGTGAAGTGGGAATAAGCCTGCAGTTTCATTGACTCTTGCAGCTTTTACAGTGATGGATGGTGAGAGCTAGAGAGATGGAGAGAGAGCAATGGATAAATCTAGAGAGAGAAGGTGCAGGTGGACGTGTGTTTAGAAATAGGATGAAAAGCTTTGAGTAAAAAGGAAAATAGGATGGATTAACAGGGATTGAGGGAGAAAAAAGATGATGGAATTGGGAGGAAAGAGGATGGAGATTGATTTGCGTTTCTAAACGGCTTTTGGATGTCAAAATTATGAAAACAATTGCAGAAGAGCATACAGCTGTATATTAGTCAGCTGAATTGCTGCAGTCAATGTGTGTGTGTGTGTGTGTCTTTTCGTATCATCTCTCCAAGGCTGATTTGTGCAGGCTGTATTTGAATAACTTATAAAACCAACACTGTTTTTGACCCTGCTTTAACAACTCTCTTTGGGCCACCCACGAGTACTCTTCACGATTTTTCCAAATGGAGTTATTCATAGCAGTTTCGCCATCACTTAGTGGTGCATAGCTAATAAACACCTCTCCTCAGCTTTTTTCTCTCTCTTCTTCTTCTTCTTCTACAAAACCAAAGAGAGCATATGTATTGTATTCTCAGAGCTACAGACTTCTGAGCAGGCACTGAAGATGATAAGCTAATGAGCTAATGAGCTGAATGTCACGATGTTAAGTTCATGTCAGTCACCTCTGAAGAGACAAGTGGGTGATAATTGCATAAACTTTGCCACGCAGGGCTTCTAATTAGAGTAATGTCAAAACACGTTGAAGAAATTATTTGTGTTAATCAGACACTAGTTATACCTCTATGTGGTTCACATAGCACTGCTTCATTAATAATGGGTATTAAGTATGTTATTTAGTTAATTAAACATAAATGATTTACTGTAATTAGGTCATATTATATCTCTTATGATTCCTTTTATCACTCATTCTTTTTATACTATTAGTCAAAGCAAGGCTTTAAAATTACTTCTTTTCTTGTCCTCAGTCAGGGGTCAGGGTTCTATGTGTCCTTGCTTAATAAAAGTATTAATTTAAAATAAAAATAAAAAACAATCTTACCCCAAACTTTTGAGTGGTAGTGTAATTGTGAATTTCTCATAATTGAACATTTATATCACAGAACTGTCTTTAACATTACTATATTTAAAGGGTTAGTTCACCCAAAAATGAAATTTCTGTCATTAATTACTCACCCTCATGTCGTTTATCTTCGGAATACAAATTAAGATATTTTTGATGAAATCCGAGAGGTATATGACTCATCCATAGGCAGCAACGTCATTGCATCTTTTGACATCCAGAAAGGCAGTTAAAAACATGGTTAAAATACTTGACTGCAGTGGTTTAACCTTAATGTTATGAAGAGAAAACAAAACAAAAAATAACGACTTTATTTAACAATTTGAACCATTGACATACGTAGTGAACTCAGTGCAGGTTTCCTTGTTTACATTAGAACGCCAACTCAGTATTGGCCGAAGCTGAACATGTGAGCAGCACGACGCTAAATGTGATACTGACACAGGATCCGGCCAATAATGAGTAGGCATTCGGACGTAAACAAGGAAGCCTGCACTAAGTTCACTACGTATGACAACGGTTCAAATTGTTAAACAGTTGTGGTTATTTTTATTTTGTTTTTGTTTTTGCGCACAAAAAGTATTCTTGTCGCTTCATAACATTAAGGTTGAACCACTGCAGTCAAGTTGGCTATTTTAACCATGTTTTTAACTACCTTTCTGGATGTCAAAAGATGCAATGACGTTGCTGCCTATGGATGAGTCATATACCTTTCGAATTTCATCAAAAATATAAAAATAATTTGTGTTCCGAAGATGAATGAAGGTCTTACAGGTGTGGAACGACATGAGGGTGA
This sequence comes from Elopichthys bambusa, assembly GCA_037101425.1. Lineage (NCBI taxonomy): Eukaryota > Metazoa > Chordata > Actinopteri > Cypriniformes > Xenocyprididae > Elopichthys > Elopichthys bambusa. The sequence goes on from CM074436.1 coordinate 27,802,185, forward strand.
GTAATTAATAACAGAAATTTCATTTTTGGGTGAACTAACCCTTTAAGAACTTTTCTCAAAGGTGTGATGTCTTTTCTTCCCCAAGGTTCCTTTGCAATGTTAGTCAAGGTTGACACCAAAAGTGCAATTTAGTTTTACATTTATATCTCTCTGACTACTAAACAGGCTATTTTAAACTGTCATGATATATCTCAATCCTTCGATAACAGTCTTTTCACAAAAGTTATATTGTGACATGTTCACAAAATAGAAATGTTCTATTCAAACGGTCAGACTGAAATGATCAAGGACATTTTTTTAAATAATCTTTATCCACAAAGTTTTGCAGTTCCACAACCAGGACAAGAATGATTGGCAGGCTTTACATATATTGTTTGTTTTAAAACAACTGGAATAATATTGATCTTCATACTTCACAGTCTCTGTGAGTGTTATAGATGTGTAAATGTGCACTTTTGATTCATTATTCTGTTGCAAGATCACAGATTTTGGACTGAAGAGGGAGTTTTGAGTACTGCGAGTTGGGTTTACATAGTATACCTTATTATTTTATTTAAAAATATTAAAGACAGTTTGTTGATCGCATGACCCTGTAAAAAGAATTCTTTATGGTTGATGTGTTAAGTTTTGCTTTTTCAAAGTCTTTTGTTTAAAGCACTCAGCACGAATGAGTGAACCTTAACGTGTTCAGAATAAAAAACATCTAGGCTTGACTTTGATGGATAAAGGGATTCGTGTTTACTGTGCTCACAAAATAACTCTCCTGGAAATGCTCTCCTTTCAAAAAAAAAACAACAAAGCCATGGGTCTCTGCGATGTACAAAAGACTAAAAAGGAAAAAACTGATAGACCTACCTGTTAAAATACCAGAAAGGCATCGAAAACAACATATGTTTTTGTTTTGTAATTCAGCACACTCTTAAAAATATTGGTTCTTTATTGGCATCTATAGCTGCTTTTCCACCGTCGGGCAGAATGGTAAGGAACAGTTCCAATTGACCCTTCGCTGGGAGTTTGATTGACAGGCGATCTAACCAATCATAATGCAGAATCCGCCATTTTGTCTGACAAAGCAGTCAGGGGACTTAGTAGATTAACGTTGGTGGATCTTTTTGGGGTTGAAATGTGGTTCATTCATGTTTATTTGGTGATATAAATTAAGAGATGATCGGTTCATGAGCCACTTGATCTGAGGCGCTACAGCGATCTCTCACGACATATTAAAGAGCCACAAAACGGTATTTATTGTTTACATTTTTTTTAATTAAAAATTTTGTTTCTTTGTTTCATATCAAAGGTAACCTGCTCTGCCTTGTCGGTCGACGCGTTGTCAGCTCCCTCTTTGCAAAAGGTTCTTTATGGTGGAAAAATATGCTTTAGATTATCAAAATGTTCTTCATACTAAAAAAAAAAAAGGTTCTTTTAAGAAAGGTTCACTGAAACGTTCTTTGGGGAACCAAAAATGGTTCCTCTTTGGCATCACTGCAAAAATACCCTCTTGGAACCTTTTAAGAATATTCAAATAGCCGTTAGCTATGCATGTCAAGAAATGCTTTGGTTAAGTGGACCTAAATTACAAATTATAATTTAAAACAGAAATGTGAATTATAAATATTCAAGTATACTAATTCAAATGCATGTTAATAGCACCTGCTGAGTGAGCTGGCCATAATGCCATAATGTGTGTGTGTGTGTGTGTACAGGTTTATATTACATTGTGGGGACCAGTCCCTATGGAGGAAATGGATAAATAAACATACTAAATGATGTTTTTTTGAAAATGTAAAAAATGCCAAAAGTTTTCTGTGATGGGTAAGTTTAGGGGTAGGGGTAGTGTAGGAGGATAGAATGTACAGTTTGTACAGTATAAAAACCATTACGTCTATGGAGAGTCCCTACAAGGATAGTGAATCAGACGTGTTGTGTGCGTGTAAGAAACTGACAAGAAAGCGCGAGAGTGGGCCGTAAGGAGAGACAATGATGGGAAGAATAGCAGCTGAATGTTGGAATTGCACTGCCTGTATATCTTCTCTCTCTTTTTTTATTTCTTTTCATGTCTTTTTTTCAGATGCTGTTCCTCTGTTCATGCTGGCAGCTGCTCAGATTGTGTCCTCCAGCTCATATGCCCAACCACACACTCACACACACACACTTCAGGACCTCATTCTGTGCACCTCTGATGTATGCTCATGCAAACAATCTCCAGGTAACCTGTCAACACCATCATTCTGACTGCTACACGTGCACACATACTTTCTCACACACCCCCGCACAGAATGTGGCATCTCTGGTAATTTCTAAATCGTGATAGTTTGAGAGACATCAACAAGGCCACTGTTTGAAATCTATACAGAAATCAGCTGATAACTTGGCAATGTTTGCTCTAATGAGTTGTAAGAATTAAATGACTGCTAATTCATTTAAGTTACATCTAAAGCAAGTTAGAATTGCTTCAATTCTTGGTGAAACAAAAAAAGTAAAAAAATAAATATATTAAATATAAAACCTTATACGATTAATATAAGAAACAAATGTAATATACTTTTTTTTTAAGGATAATTTATGTAATTTATGATTGGGGTGTGTGTAGAGCGAAAGGACAGTGTATGTGTGGAGAATCTAAAGTGGTGTCTGAGCTTGGAAGTAATTGGTCCCAGGGGAGGCAGGCACCTTTTCCTTTCGTGTATGTCCTCTACCTTTATTCGTCCTCTGAATGCAGTGTTTTTAATGCTGCCTATTTAAGCTGATGCATATCTTATTCATCTTTGGGATTTCTGCATATGTTCGCACACTTATGCAGGTGTGTGTGTGTGTGTGTGTGCGTTTTTGTGATTTATGAGGACACAAATTTGTATAATGGGTACTTTTTTTTATTAAAAATGTAGAATGTTTTCTGTGATGGGTAGGTTTAGGGGTAGGGGTAGTGTAGGGGGATAGAATGTACAGTTATACAATATAAAATGTACAATATAAAAACCATTACGTCTATAGAATGTCCTCACTAAGATAGCAAAACAAACCTGTGTGTGTGTGTGTGTGTGTGTGTGTGTGTGTTGCACATTCCGTTGAGACAAGACAATTTTCTTTATACTGTTTATCATTCATAACCTTTTTCTTAAAAGAAAGAGTACCACAATCTTGAGTGTGAATGTGTGTTTTTTAAGAATATGCTGATGAAACTGCAACTGGGTTGGACAATAGAGACCTTTGAGCTGTCTGTCTGGTCTGTCTTTGGCCACTTGTCGCTGTGGAAACAAAAACTATACTTCCGTTTGCTGAGAGCAGCTGTTGTTTTTTTTAATTGTATTTGTTTCCTGATGCATGAAGGATTCCCTGTCCATTCAGTGACTAAAGGCTATTTATGCTTGATTTCATTACATGTTTTATGTGTTTTTTTTATTATTATTATTTGTTTGTTTATATTTCAAGTTATTTATTGGCTTTAGCATTTTTCTGTTTAAAAATGTAACAAATTAAAAATGTCATTAAAATGATCCCCTACATGTTAAATGTCAATAATTTAGCAGCAGTGGATATTCAGCAGATATTCATGACACACAAAATTATGTCGAAATGCCCACATTATTTGTGAGTATCCTCGAAAGCAGAATCCTAAATGAGTTGAAAATTGTTAAATGAACGTAAAGACTTGTGAGGAAAATAGAATGCGTATCATCTCCGCGTCATTTTTTTTAAATCGTTTGACGCCGCTTAAAGGCTATAGCCTGTGTATGGAGAAAATAATGTCTGTACACAGTTAATTATTAAGTATTTATTCAGTATTTTGTGAATTCTTAGAACACTTTTAATTTCATTGTCATCACACACCCAGTAATCAGCTGCAGTATTTTATCAATGAGACATCACCTTTGACTATTCCATAAATACCTAGTAAGCTTTAACTGCTTTAAACACTGAACCTAGAGGCAATTGAGTATATGTGTGCTGCAGTCACTTTGATAGGTGTTATATCAGGTTATAAAATCTCTGCTGTCTTTCTCTTGCTCGCCGGGAGCTGTTTGTACTTCCCTAGGGTAATAACAGATAAACGTCTCCTTCATATAAACTTGTAGAGAGATTGAGACCTGGCCCCTACCCTTCAAGTTCCCCAATAAAACTTGATCAAATTCATGCTCGTTTTTTGGCAATCAAATCGCTAGCCAGGCTTGTGTTAATCGTATTGACCTTTGGATAATGTCATTGCTATTGAACACTATGAAAAGGTCCCCAAATCAAATCTCAGAAGAGCTGAGCAAATAGGAATGAGAGGAAAAAGATCCAAAGGGGCTTTTCACTCCACCATGCTTTTACTGGCAGTGTAAATAATATATTTAAATGAACTGTAGTATATTTCAGAGCTTTTGATATACTCTGTGAGAGCAGAAATATTCATTCAGAACTTCAATAAACTGCAAAGCCCATATACCACAAAAACACCTCTTGGCATTTTACTAGGTTTTTCCTTCTACATGTCTAAACTGAGAATGAGTGAGCAACACATGAAAAAAGAAACATTTTTGTTATAAGCAATAGGCTAAGTATGTTAACTATGTCAAGTGTTTTTAATGTAGACAGCTTTGTTGATTATAATGAGGATGTTAAAGTTATGTCATGTGGACATCTTGTTAAAGTTTATGCAAAGAGTAAATATTCACCATGAATTTTTGCTACAAATAAGCCTTTAATTACATAATTGCATTCACAGACCTATTTACACAAGGAATTAAATGTTGTCAGACCACGGAACAATGTGTGGGTTGATTTTTTATTTTTATTTTTCCTTCTTTCATTTAGTGACAGAAATTTGATAAGCAATAATACAGTCATGTGTCTTCAATTGCAACTCCATGGGCCCATCATACACCCGGCGCAATGCAGCGCCAGGGGCGACGCAGGTGTTTTTTGCTAGTTTCAGCCCGATGCAGTTATCGTTTTCACGATTTGTTTAAATAGCAAATGCATTTGCGCCCATTTGTGCGCACATGGGCGTGCTGGTCTGAAAACGAGGTGTTTAGGCGCATTGTTGGCGCGTTGATATTTTGAGGCAACTGAAATAGATTGCGTCTTTGACCAACTGAAACCTGGTCTAAAGTCAGTGATGCTGTATTTTGTTGTTATTGTTGTTGTTGATATTTAAAGGGCACGTTAGTAATATGCCCCTATAGTCGGGTACACAACGTGCTGATTATTACACACACAGGGATGCGCAGCAGCACACAAACTTGCCAAATGTTAAAAATAAAAAGGATTACAATGTAAAAGTGTGCATAAAGATAAAAATGCTTTGGTGGAATCCGGCTTGTCCTGTAGATGGTCCTCGCGCCCTTTAACCTCACACACAAACAAATTTTTCCTGTCGTTAAACTAGCAAAAGTGGATTCGGACACGGCCTAATTGCACTTGAGCTGTGCGCTTTAGACTATGTGCTTAGATCATTAAAATAGGGCCACATACTCCAGAACAAGTGGTGGCGCTAACACACTGAAAGCTATTTTGCCATTAACATTAAAGGCGCACTCACAAACCTTTTTATATGCTGTAGCAATATGTTGCAGAACATATTCTTTAATGCTGTAGAAGTGAGTTTCTTTCTTTATGAGTTATTGAGTTACTCAACACTCAACTGATTAGCTGAAAAACACTCTCTGATTCATGAACAAAACAAGTCAAATTTGTTTTATTTCATTAAAATTTGCAGGTCTGCAAATCCAATCCTGAAAGTGTGTTTAAACATTAGTAAGTATTTTCCGCACAAATGACAAAACAAAACAGACCTATATTTTTTCTTCCATTTTGTGAACTGCTGTTATTGACTTTTATATAAAAACAATAATAGCCTACATAAATTAAGTAAAACTAAATATATACAGTATATACATATAAAATACTAATATGAATATTTCTATGGATTATATACAGTACATTTTTATTTGGCCACTGATATGACTGTACATCATTTTAAACAATAGTATTCTCTCTCTTTTCTTTTTTTTTCAGTCCACCTATTGACACCAAGGTAAAATAGCCAAGAATCAGCATGGAAATGGAGCTGCTGTTGTTATTGCTTTCTGGTTTATCCTTCTTTTGCATTTTGTTTTGGGTTACATTGTGTTTCTTATTCTTCTCTGTATTTAATGGCAGTTTGAATAGTTTTATGTTTTGTGATTCGCTGTGCTTTTTGTTCTGCTCTTCATTCCGTTGTGAATAGGCCTTTAGTCTGAAACAGTTTTTGTGATGTTTTTTTTTTATTATTCTACACAGCAGCAGAGTGGAAGTTATATTGGTTAATTAATTCTTGTGTGATTAAGCTGCTCAATGGAAGATTAATGGATGGATGATCGCTTGTCCTCAGAGGGTGCTCAGCGTTCTTGTACAGAACAATAGCATGTAAAAGAAACCAAACAATCTGCAAACTCCGATAAATCAATACGTTAAATAACCCGCTAACTCAATGTACAGCAACAGTACATATTCATCTCTCTCTCTCTCTCTCTCTCTTTCTCTCTCTCTCTCTTTCTCTCTCTCTCATGCTTTCTATCCTCATCATTCTTTGCCCCCACAACTCCACCTTTTTTTTTTTTTTTTTGCATTTTTTATTGTTTCCTCTCCCACTTCCTTTCTCTCTCTTTAGTTTTGAGAGCGCACAGTGAAGTAAAATTAAGAAGTCAATTATAGCTCTTTGCCATGTGGCGGTCAGGAAAAAAATGAGCAGTTAATTATGATTAATTATGTGTAATAAAAAAAGCAGAATGTAGTCAGATACATTGTAGGCAAAAGAGAATAAAAGAACAGAAAAGGATTGACGCAAAGGGACATTTTTCTGTTTCTTACAGTAACAGTGAAGATGGTACTTTTCTCAATCTCTTGCTGATTTAATGGGCTTTAATTCTTCTCCCATACAGTTTATTGAAGTGATGACAGGGATGATGGTGTGATATGATGCTGTGAAAAGAAAAGAAAAGTTTTGAAGCCTAAAATAAATGCATCCATCCATCATAAAAAATAATAATCCATAGAGCTCCAGGGGGATAATAAAGGCCTTCTGAAATGAAGCGGTGGGTTTTTGTAAGAAAAATATCCATATTTAAAATTAAACAAAAGTAAAATAACTGACTTCCACCAGACAATCGTACGCATCGGTTTGTGGCGAAAGAGTAACCTCTGACCCGACGCATGACGCAATGAGGAACACGGAAGCGCAAAGGATAGAGCAAAACGAAAACTAATTAGAAGTCTAAAACGAGAAATTTTAAAGAGAAATGTCGATATAAGAGAAGAGGAGCTTCAGCTTGTTGCCCAGCCCTATTTGTTTGAACCGCGAGAGGCGTCTAAGCTTACGCTACTGCTACATCATACATCGCATAAAGGCTTACTCATTTAACACAAGTTGACTTGCGCAGTATATGCGTACGGTCATCTAGCGTACATAAAGTTTTAATTATGGAAATTTTTCTGACAAAAACCCATTGCTTTGCTTCAGAAGACCTTTATTAACCCCCTAAAGCCGTATGGATTATATTTATGATGGATGGATGCATTTATTTTTGGCTTTAAAACAGGTCCCCATTATAAATCAGGCACCCATTATAAATTATAAATGATTTTAAGAGAGAAAGAAATGAAAGAAAAAGAAAATGGAAAAGATCATAAAGGCAGAAGCATTGATAATATACAGACAACAAATGGAAAAGAGTTCAATGCAAAAGGGAAAGTTGAGCACCAAATTGAGCTTCATACGAATTATTCAAATGTGCATATGTCTGTGTGCACTGTGCAATTGTTACAGTTCCTCTCTGTCCCGGACTCCAGTTCCCATGATCCTCCTTGTTTCCACACCTGCACTCACTTCCTCGTCTTCTCCCCATCATCACGGATTACCTGCACCTGCTCCTGAACATCTGCACTCCCTTTATATTGGACTCCCTCCCTGCCCTCTGGGTCCGTTCTTGTTGTTGTTTGCTACAGTTTATTTCTTGTGTTGCTGTTCCGTTTCTGGTTTAATAAATCTCCACGTTTTGTAGAAGTCTGATTTCGCCTAATCCCTGCTGCAGCTACACATTTTGTAACAGAAGAATAGACCAAACCACAAGGACTTCTATAGGATGGGTATATTCCTGGTTCCCATCTCTCCTGTGCCTCCCAAGAGAGAAGTCACAGCGGAGGACTGTCTTTAGACTCTTAAGCAGGATGGTCGCCTGCTGGAAAGGTATGTGGAGGAATTTTCTGAGCTGTCTTGCTTGGTGGGCTGGCCAGATGCTCCACTTAACACCTGTTTTCTGAAGGGCCTGGATGAGGATACGATTCGTTATAGTGAACCTGCCTGTTTCTTTTCCCTAGTTGAGTCTATTAATCTGGTTCTCTTTTTAAATGGTTCCGAGTTCGAAATTGAAGAAGTTCAAAAAGAATTGTATCTCCCTCGTCCGGCCCCCTCAGAAACACGGGTGGCCTGGCCAGTTCACCAACCGCCAGTCTCCTCCACACACCCCTCCAGTGGGTGTTCCCATGTGGTCCTGCCTGACCCAAAGCCCAAACTGCCCAAAACGAGGGCCATCGCTACCCGTGGGTGGGGAACATGTGGGTGGGGCCTCTGACCCGCCATGGCCGCCCGAGCTCCTAGACCCGCCCTGGAGACCTCCGTACCCGTCTGCACCTCCCCCCGCACCTGCATGAAGGTCTCCAGGGCGCCCACCCCCCTCCCCCATTGTTACAGCGTGAGGACGCGCCTACCGGGGAGGGGGAGGTAATGTTACAGTTCCCCTCTGTCCCGGACTCCAGTTCCCATGATCCTCCTTGTTTCCACACCTGCACTCACTTCCTCGTCTTCTCCCCATCATCACGGATTACATGCACCTGTTCCTGATCATCTGCACTCCCTTTATATTAGACTCCCTCCCTGCACTTCTTGTTGTTTGCTACAGTTTATTTCTTGTGTTGCTCTTCTGTTTCTGGTTTAATAAATCTCCGCGTTTTGTAGAAGTCCGATTTCACCTCAGCCTAGCTGTCATTCCCTTTCAGTTTATGCTGTAGCATAATCGGATTGTTTCTGCATTTGCATCTCATATATTGCTGGTAGCATATGTTGCCTACTATAGCAATTCTCTCTGCATGGGTTCTATGTGGCTTCCACTTCATAGTCATTAATGATAAATTATATTCATACAGATGCACTGCATGCAATTTAATTTCACCAGAAAAAAATTTAATGCAGAGAATGAGAGGACAGGCTGGTACATTTTTGGTGGGACTGACAGATGCACTGCAGGAAATTCAGATTGTTTTACTACTGCTCACAGCCATATAATAGGGTTCCTCTGAGCATCTAACACACACACACACACACACATATCATTATGTCAGACAGCACATGCTGAAACACACACACAGAGAGAGAGACACTCTGGCCATAATAGAGACAAAGATAAGGGTTTCGTTGGGGAAATCACATAGAACAGAATTTATCAGCAGTGTAATTGATCTATTGCTTGCTTTCACACACTCTCTCCAGTCTCTTTCTCTCTCTCTCTCTCTCTCTCTCTCTCTCTGTATATGTGTGTATATGTTTGCATGATATGATATTCTATGTGTCCTTTATACATCTTTCATTTTAGGGCAGTGTACTTATGAAACATTCATTGAAGCCACATAGAATATATTTTTCAGCAGCACAGTAAAGAGCATCATATACTTTTTGGTTAATTTTTCAGAGGCAAAGAAAGTGAGAAGTATAGTATGGTAGTGAATTTTGCACAGAAGACTATTTGCAATCACTACCGATTGTCTTCACAAAAATAATCATAGGAATCCTTGATTAAAGCCAATTATAATTTCATAATTAAATGATCATGAAATGGATGGATAATAGATAATCAACCTTCCTTGAAATATGTACTTTTGGTCATTTGGCAAATTTGGTTTCCAGCTATTTTATCACATCATATCTATCCAATACACCTCAGCTTTATGCATTATACATATTATATTTACCATCAAATATATATATATGCCATCAAATATAGACTATATACTTCAGATTTAACTAATACGTCATTATATATGTACATTATACATCATATCTAACCTATGCATGTAATCATATGTAGAATATACTTCGTATATGCCATATACATGTCATTATATATACACTATACATCACATCATATCTACCTGACACATCTCATCATATATACACTATACATTACGTCATGTCTACCTAACACCTTTCACCCCTGATCCTGTACTCCTTCCCATTCTACACTATAAATAATCAAATCATATTTGGATGAATAATTAAAAGCACACTCAATTATTTAAATGGCACAGTCAGCTTTTTTCCCCCTCAGACACCTATTGACCTGTAATATTAAATTTGACCATGTGTTTTATGAAGTGTTTTCTGCTCTACAATACAAAGAGAGTGTAGAGGCCTCAAAAAACAAACAAACAAAAAAATCGATTCGAGCCATGTGTGCTACCATGCTGGAACCTCATCTATTTTTACGTGCCATTTTGGGCATTTGTTTGGATTTTTTGGATTAACTGCAACTCTGTCTATTCAAACCTTCTGCAAAGAAAATATCTGGTTGTTGTTGGTGTTGTGTTAACATAAATGACCAGCTATAATAACAAAAGATGCATGTGACGCCTGGTTTTGATATGTGTCTGATTAATTTCATTGTGTGGGGAAAAGAGTGAGAAAAAAACAGCACTTCTTAATCAAGATTAAGAGAGTTAATAGAAGTGTAGAGGCCTCTATTCCTGACCCCAATAAGAGCACAGTGCTGTAATCAGGACACTGTAAATTATACACAGGAGACAGATGTGATTACATAAAGCTTATAACTCTTTCTTTCTCTATACACTTCAGGGGTGGAAAGAGTACTCAAGTAAAAGTTTACAAAAAAAACTTTACAAAAAAATGTAGTGTGAGTAAAAAATACTTGTCCAAAAACTATGGTAACACTTTGTCCTTGTTACACGTTACATGTATTTACTATAGTAATAACCATAAATTAGGTATAATTACATGCAACTAACCCTAAACCAAACCCTAATCCTACCCTAACCCTAAAGTAAGTACATGTACTTAATTAACATTACTCAGTACTTAAATGTATAATTACACAGTAATAGGGGCACATTAAAATAAAGTGTAACCAAAACTACTTGAGTAAGAGTAAAAGTGTAGCTTATTTAAAAGCACTTATGAGTAGATAGTTGTGAGTACCGAGCTGCAGATTCTACCCCCTTACATACTGTACATACTGTAAACTAATTCACATTCTCTTTTTCTGTTTGTCAGAAAGAATTAAAAATATCTATATCCTCCAACTATTTTAGTTTTGACTGCCAACCTTTTAGTAAATATAAGTAAATATAAAATGGAGTAAATATAAAAGTGTTTTCACAGAGGAAAAAACAAAAAAACAAACGCATGTCTCTTTGCATGCAGGGCCGAGGTGGTCTCAGGACTCTTGACGAAGCTGCTCTATCGGCAGCATCCACAACTGATTGGAATTAAAACCGTTGAACTTGAAAAATGTTTTTGCTCGAGTACAGTCGCTAAATGAAGGTGGATTGTATGAAATTGATGAAACCAGGGCCCGCCCGTGGCACAGGCGAAATAGACGGTTGCCTAGGGCGCAAAATGACAGGGGGCACCGCAGGGGGTGCTAAAACGAGAGTACCCTCAGTTGATACTCTATTAATATCATATTGGCGAAACTAATTTGACAAACGCTTCAGTGCGTATTGGAGAGCGTCAAAGGGCTTCTATATTACATCATGTTTTTGCAGCGTTGAGCAAAGAAGCCAATCATAGACATGTCTATTGATCTCTTGTACACAATGACCAATCAGAGGTGTTTAAGTTAGTCAGAATCCACTCACCTTTCATTATAACATGATGTAAATAAGAGATTCATTGTGCAGTATAGACAGTTTCAATGATTATAACTGAAGATGCTGTATTATTAAAGAAAAGTGCATTACAGATGGGGGCCATTTGTGCAAATGAAAAAAGCATATTGTGTTCATTAGTCCACACCCACATAATCATTGTTACAACTGTTAGGGGTTCCTTGGAAAATGTTCTACCTTATAAGTGGTCCCTGCTGGCCCCAAAACATTTGAGAACCCCTGCTGCATAGGCAGGGGGTGAAGCAGGAATCAGATATTTACCTTAACATGTTTCTTCAAATCAGAATTAAATGCTAATATCGCAATTTAATTGATGCTTAAAGGATGCGCTTCCACAACAGAGATGATTAATGACACCTGGTACAAAGTAGTATAGCATCCTTCATATCTCCGAAAAGTCTTTAGTTTTATCATATTTATACAAGATACATACGCTGTACCAAGTCTTTCCGAAAACAGCCGAGCTCCTGGAGGCATGCCGTGTGAGCGAAGCTAAAGAGTCACATGTTTAGCATGAGAATCTAATAAACTACTTAAAACACAAGTAGTATTGTAATTTGTTACTTCACACCCCACTACACTTTTACTCTAGTTTAATTTTAGCTAACGTTGTCTGGTGTTCTTGATTTTAAAGTCTCAATCAAATTCAATATGTAACATTTAACATATAGCCTATTAATCACTCAAGAATATACGGTCAAACCTAAAATTATTCAGACACTAGATAAAATTGTGTTATATTTTTACTAGTTGGTGCAGGACACTATAGTTCATACATAGTGCATAGTACATAAGTAAGTGAGGATAGCAAAATAAAATAAACTGTCACATATTATACCAAAAAATTCTTCATACAGTTCATTCATTCAACAAAACCAGTGAAATTGATAAAAAAAAATTGGGACCAAAAATGATTCAGACACTTTGACCTGACCATGTTTTGCTTAAGTGTAATGTGACATAATTAAGATTATTTTTTTCTGACACAGTTTAACTAGATCTTGTCATATTTTATTACCATTAAACTATAGTGAATAAATGAAATGTTCAAGGTGTCTGAATACATTTTGGTTTGATCTTCATAACTCTTATAGAGACTTGTCTTTCTGCTTAGTCTAAAAATAGTCTCTGCCTGTGAACAGCATTGAAGGACTTAAATGTGTTGTATTTAAATTAGCATATTTTCCATAGGTTGCCAAGTAAGATTCATTCTCCTCTTTGGGATATTTTATGTAGCTTGTATGCTTAGAGTAATGCTGTTAGTCATTGTCTTTGAACTTTTTACAGTTAATACATAATGCTAGATTTAACCTGACTTCTGAAAATGTAATGCTTTTAATTTGAGCATTTAATGCAGGTTTTACTGCATGTTCTTTTTGTTTGATAAATGTTATGTGTTTCATGGGCTTAAATCATTCAACATGCCATTCAGATCAACAGACTAAACACTCATGAACCATTTTTATTTTCCAGGGCTCAATCATTCAAATGACAACTGACATGTTTGTCAAACGTTGTTTCGATGAATATTTCACACAAAAATCGTGACTGACTGAATGTCCTGACTGTGAGGTTATATTCATGGCATTTTGCCTTCATATTGTGAATCATAATGTGTGAGAACAGTAGAGATGCACTGCCAGGAAGTTCGCTAATTATTACTTGGTTCTCATAAAACAATAATAATAATAAATAAAAAAATACACTAGCATGCATGTGACATGCACTGCAAACAAAGCAGGCAGTGCCTTCTTAAAAAAAACATATATATATATATATATATATACACACACACACAAAATAATATTATAATATAAATTATATTATAAATAAAAAATATTATATTATACTGGTTAAATGCAGGTACCTGTGTATATAGATCAAGGTACCTTTTGATCTGTAAACTGCATAAAAATTAAATGGTACTTAAACATGAATTTATAAGACCCAAATCCAAATTTTCCACCTCATTTCAGTCTACCATATGCCATTTATGCAAACATATTCCTACTTTTATATATATCACACAAAGGTACACCCCTATACACTTTCACATCATGCTAAGAGACTATAAAATAATTGCGACATTTAAAAATGTCACCCACAATGGCGTTCACAAAACGTAACCCATAGATCCACAGACATCAGAACGGGATGGGACTTTAATTGGGTGTATCAGGTAAATTGAGTGGATTTTGGAAAAAGTGGCCCAATTTACCTGAATTCACCCTATTCATGATGAAATAGAGTCAGTGCTGGTCCTAATTCAGTTAGTGTGGACAGCACACACACAAACACACATATGGCTAGAAGCAGCAATTCTGAGGGCAAAGCAATGATCAGATGTGGGTGTATAACTCCCAGAGGAATTAAGCTACTAGATATGGACAACACGCAGAATGGCAGTTAACACACGCACATGAGGCATACATTTTAATTTACTGATAAAACTGAAAACAAGTATCTCACCTTTTCATAACTGTGACAAGCTTTGTTTTAATTTATTAGGATGCCGCAGTCTTCTACTTGGCTCCGTAGAGGGACTTCATTAATTTTACATATGCTTGTTTTTTTGTTAGTGTTTTGTCAGTTTCCCACCTTTTCTGAGTCAGGTAGATTTGGTAACTAAGCACTTGTGGGAGATCAAAGGGGCCAACTTGCACTAATTATTTTGCCTCAGAAATGTACCAAGTCTACTCCCACTGTCGCTCGTTTTTTCTTCAGCACAGGGCAAATTATGAATGATGTAAGCTCTCATCCGTCATGTGGGGACCTGTGTCCCACCACTTGGGGGTGGATTGTCGGCTTAAATTCTGCAAGGGGAATTAACACGGTTGGTTGTCTCTGGGGTTAGTTGCTCCTGCCCTTTCTCAAACCTTTCTCAAGGGCCCTACATGCTTTTCTTTTACTTATACATAATAGTATTAGGCTAGACTTTTTTTTTTTCTTTTTCTTTTTTCATGTGAACGAATTCATGCCAGCTGATTTAAAATCTAGGAAGGGATTTTAAAGGGACTGTCACTGCACAAGACATATAATAGGCAAACAAGATAATCTGTGGTTTCAATGTTGAATCCTACTTCAGTCCTGAATGTTGCATTTGATATTAATAAAAAATGGCCGTCTATCTCTGTTAAGGTTTTAATTCAGCCAGGTTATCTTTATTTAGATGTTATGAAGAATATATATACACAAACCAATCAAGTAAAGATCGGTGAAATAAATAACACTGATTATCTCTTCATCATGGCACCTGTTAGTGGGTGGGATATATTAGGCAGCAAGTGAACATTTTGTCCTCAAAGTTGATGTGTTAGAAGCAGACGACTGGGTCAGAGCATCTCCAAAACTGCAGCTCTTGTGGGGTGTTCCAGATCTGCAGTGGTCAGTATCTATCAAAAATGGTCCAAGGAAGGGACAGTGGTGATCTGGCGACAGGGTCATGGGCAGCCAAAGCTCATTGAAGCACGTGGGGAGCGAAGGCTGGCCCGTGTGGTCTGATCCAACAGACGAGCTACTGTAGCTCAAATTGTTCAAGAAGTTAATGCTGGTTCTGATAGAAAGGTGTCAGAATACACAGTGCATCACAGTTTGTTGCGCATGGAGCTGCATAGCTGCAGACCAGTCAGGGTGCCCATGCTGACCCCTGTCCACTGCCGAAAGTGCCAACAGTGGGCACGTGAGCATCAGAACTGGACAACGGAGCAATGGAAGAAGGTGGGCTGGTCTGATGGATCACGTTTTCTTTTACATCACGTGGATAGCCGGGTGCGTGTGCATCGCTTACCTGGGGAAACGTCATCGCTGTCTGTGAAAAGGGTCCATTGTGACGTATATCCAAGTGAAACTTTAAGTCACCTTAAGGCTAGCTGAATCTCTGTGAGACTATATGAATGTGTGGATGAATGCAGACAGTGTATGCAACACCCTCTAAAAGTAATACATTGCTAATAAGCCATTTGAATTCTTCAGCTGTAAACCATTCCAGCACTACACAGCCTCCTACCAACATTTTAATTTTCCAACCTAGTCACAGTTTAGCTGTGAAAAGCCAAAAACATAGCAAAGCATGCAAAATGAACTTCTGAACCATGTATAAGTGTGAAACATCCATAAGCATGCAAAGACTACAACATCACTAATAGCTACAGAATAATAGCTTACAAAGCTTCTTTTACACTAACAACAGGGGAATTTCACTTCTCGCAGTTTTGCTTATCTAGATTCTTAGCCATATTTGTGCTGTGGGCATTTTCAGGACATGTTGCATAATTGCTTTTTCTGCTTGGTCTATTATCATAGACATCATTTTTCTGGCCACACAGAAAAACATTGTAAATATAACCAGGAATTTTGAATTGCTTTAATGACTCTTACAACATAAGGAGTTCAGATATCTGATTGTTGTTGATAAAGATTGACGTGCCCTTCTATCACATCACTGTAAAAAAATGAATCCACTAAAGAACAAATTATGTAAAAACACCATTCATCTCGCAGTATCACATGGCATGAACGCATAACAGCAACCTGCAGAAAAGATACAGGACTTTGCAGAATGCTTCTACTCTAGCCAGAGCCAGAAAACACAGAAATGTGATAATCAGCAAGTACCAACTGCCTGCTGCTTGGATAGATCCATAGAAACCAGTGTCACATAAAGGAAAGTATTCAAATCTTAAAATGGTGATTTTTAGAGTCATGGTCAGAATTATTGGCACCCTTGGTAAATATGATCAAAGAAGACTGTGGAAATAAATTGCCATTGTTAATCCTTTTAATCTCTTATTCAAAAAAATTGCCTAACATTTCATTGAAGTAAAACAATTAAAAATGGGGGGAAATCACATTATGAAATAAATGTTTTTCTCCAAAACATGTTGGCCACAATTATTGGCAACCCTAGAAATTCTTATGAGTAAAATATCTCTGGAGTGTATTCCCATTCATATTTATATTTTTTATCACACCAGCTTCCTCACAAATATGAGGAAACACAAAGGTCAAATTCTCTTAATCATTCATCACAATGAGTAAAACCAAAGAATATAGTTCTGATGTGCAGCAAAAGATTGTTGAACTTCACATAATAGAAAGTGGCTGTAAAACAGCAGCTAAAGCATTGAAATGAATCCCCATTTCCACCATCATGGCAATAATTAAGAAGTTACAATCAACTAAAGATGTTACGAGTCTGCCTTTAAGTGTGTCTATATCGTCCTAATGAGCAGTGAGGAGAAACGTTTGAGTGGCCAAAGACTCTCCAAGGGTCACAGCTGCAGAAATGCAGAGATTAGTTGAGTCTTGAGTCTCAGAAAGCCTAAAAAAAAAGATCAAACAGCACCTACATCACCACAAGTTGTTTGGGAGGGTTTCAAGAAAAAATTCTCTGCTTTCATCCAAAAGCAAACTCCAGCATATTCAGCTGTCAGACACGACTGGAGCTTCAAACGGGGCCGGCTTCTATGGTCAGATGAAACTAAAAAAAAAACAGCTTTGTGGCAGCAAACCCACCAGATGGATTTGGTGCAGACAGGGATAAAAGGTACTCTATGCCCTCTGTTAAATATGCTATTGGATTGTTAATGTTGTGGGCCTATTTTCTGCCAGAGGTCCTGGACATCTTGTTCAGGTACATGGCATCTTGGATTCCATCAAATACAGATAAAAAATCAAAACCTGACCGCTTCTGCTAGAAATTTTATAATGGGCTGTATATTTTACAATTACAATTTTATAATGATCTTCCATCAAGACAATATTCCAAAACAAACATCAAAACCAACACTGCCATGGCCTATAGAAAGTGAACTGAAGAGAAGAAGCACCAACATGGAGCTGGAAATCTGAATGATCTGGATAGATTCTGCATGAAGGAATGGTCTCTGATCTCTTGTCAGGTTTCCAAACTCATATCAGGCATTACAGAAGAAGACTCAGAGCTGTTATCTTGGCAAAAAGGATGTTGCAAAAAGTTTTGAATAAATGGGTGCTAATAATTGTGGCCAATGTGTATTGGGGAAAAACATTTATAAAGAGATTTTCCACCCATTTTCAATTCTTTTACTTCAATGAAAGGTTGGGTTTTTGTGAATTTTTTTATTAAAAGGATAAACAATCAGATTTATCTTCACAGGCTTCTTTGTTCATATTTACCAAAGGTGCCGATAATTCTGACCATGACTATATATATAATAAAATAATATTATGCACTTTCCACATAATAACACTGTAGTAGCAGTGTATTGTTGCAAGGCAATTAGGTTTGTCTATGCAGTAAAATGTGGCGTCTCACACATGCAGTTTCACCCTGATATCTGATTCATCGAAGATTCATAACCACAATTTATTTAATTGTAATTCATTTATTCAGATGTCTTTATTTATTTATTTATTTATTTTCACTCTGTTAAGTAGCATTTCCAAGTTTAACACTTATCAATGCTGTTGATTACTGGGAAAATTAACCAAGCATGAATATTTCTTACCCTAAAAAAGACTTTATTTAGTATTATAATTTAGAGCTTTTGTTTAGCTTTTTTGTTCTGCATATTGACATATTGCAAGGTATTATTGCACTATATTGCAATTGACATTGCATGTAACAACTGTAGGCCATTGTGTCAAGCCATGTTTTTTTTTTTTTTTTTTTTTTTTTTTTCAATTTGTTGCCATTTTGCTGGGAATGTTGCGATTACTATATATATATATAAAATATATTAATATGAACTTTAATTTGGAGTTGGATTTTCAGAAGATTTTGGAGTGTTTCTGTCCTTTGGGAATTTGTGCCTATTCATTCAGTGGAGCATTAGAGAAGTCATTTTGGGCGAGAAGGCCTGGCTAACAATCTCCGTTCCAGTTCATCCCGAAGGTGTTTGGGGTTGAGGGCTCTGTGCGGACCAGTCAAGTTCTTCAAATTCGTCCAACCATGTTTTTATGGACCTTGCTTGTGCACTGGGACACAGTCATGCTGAAATATAAAAGGGTCTTCCCCAAAATGTTCCCACAAGTTTGGAAGCATAGCATTGTCAAAAATGTCTTGGTATGCTGAAGCATTAAGGTTTCTCTTCGCTGGAAGTAAGGGCTCTAGCCCACGCTGAAAAAAAGCACCATACCATTATCCCTCCTCCACCAATATTTACAGTTGGCACAGTGCAGTCAGGCAGGTAATGTTCTCCTGCCAGACTCCCCCATCAGACTGGCAAACAGAGAAGCGTGGTTCGTCACTCCACAGAACACCTTTCCAATGCTCCATAGTCCAGTGTTGGCATTCTTTACACCACTCCAGCCGACGCTTGGCATTGTACTTTGTGATGTAAGGCTTGCATGCAGCAAACTCATTCCATGAAGCTCCCGCTGCACAGTTTCTGTGCTGATATTAATGCCAGTGGATGTTTGGAACTCTTTGGCTATGGAATTTTTTATTGCTATGGCAACTTTTATGCACCATGCACCTCAGCACTAGGTGACCCCACTCTGTGAATCTGTCTTTACAGTTGCTTCTGTTCTTAAATGCTTCCTGTTTCCAATAATACAGTTCCACAGTTGACCGTGGAATATCTAGCAGGGATGAAATTTCATGAACTGACTTATTACGAAGGTGGCATCCTATCACAGTACCATGCTTGAATTCACTTAGCTCTTCAAAACAAACTATTTTTTTCACAAATGTTTGTAAATGCAGATGCATGGCGAGGTGCTTGATTTAATA
Organism: Elopichthys bambusa; assembly: GCA_037101425.1. Classification (NCBI taxonomy): domain Eukaryota; kingdom Metazoa; phylum Chordata; class Actinopteri; order Cypriniformes; family Xenocyprididae; genus Elopichthys; species Elopichthys bambusa. Next base: position 27,821,815 of record CM074436.1, read on the forward strand.
CACCTGTGGCAATGGGTCTGATTGAAACACTTGAATTGAGGTGTGTCCCAATATCTTTGTCCATAGTGTATATAAATTGTTGTTTCTTTTAGGTTACATCATGTTTTGTGTGTCAGTACTACAGCACTACCTCATGTGCATTGTCACTTTCTTCCCCTCACTCCTTCTTTTCCCTTTCCCTCGGTTCTTTTATAATTTCAGATTTCACTAGCGGATACTCAGGAGGATAGGCAGCATGTTTGCCTTTGAAGCATAGCTGCTCTGAGAGATGAGAAGATCTGTGTGAGTGAAAGAAAGGGCAGTAGGACAGTTGGGACACATGACCTCTGATTATACCTGGTATTACAGTAATATGCATCTCAGGGTAGGAGGGTTTGGTGAATAACAGTTAATGAGGTTTATTTTGTGTTATACTGTGTTTATGTTTTTTTAAAGTACCTAAAAATGACACATTTTTGCATTAACATGTTTTAGCTTTGCTATTTACATTGAATTAAAGTTCATACAGTATAGGCCACTATTGTTCTGAATGATTATCTACTTAAGAGCCTTTGATATTTCCGTGTTCACTTTGTATTTATATGTAAATTTGGCCCAGTGCTCTGATAAAGCAGTATTGCTTGCTATTTAGCACTGAAATTTGTTCTGAAAACTGTGAATTTTAATGGATTCGAATGTGTGTTGTTGCAATGTAATCGACTGACTTGCCAGTTCATGCTTGGGTGACTTTTTTCTTGATAAAGATTTGATAGCGACCAACTGATGTACTGATCTACTATTTCACACTCCATTCCAAAGCTCATAAATTGAACACATAAATTTACCCCCAGAATCAGTCTGGTGACAAATGAAGTTCAATTGAGGGTTACACTAAAGAATAATCAATTAACTTGGGCACCGACATTTTACAAGAGAACAGAAGTCAGCTTAAAGTCACATTTTATCTTTCATAACAGGGCCACATTGAGTTTTTCAGCACTATTGTGTAACATAGAGGAATTGTTAAGGTGTAGCTAAGAATAAAAGGAATAAATATCCAGATTTACCAAATTTTTGTGAACAGAATTCACCAGCTATGACCAGGCTGTACTGTAAATCCCAAAGGTCCAACAATCAGAATTACTATGTGATGAAAAAGCGGTTCGCCATCACAATCCATCAATAGCATGAGCCAGTAAATCGTCTTCTTTCATGCCTATACCCATTCTGAGATTTAGTACTGAACAGTCCTTTTTGATTTTTTAATGGAAAAAATGCATCATGACAATCTGGTGCTCTTTAAATCTTCCAGGTGACCGCCTTGTCTAACCAATGTCTGTTAGAGCGATATGAATTGGGTGTTGGACATCAGCCCAGAGCTTATACTCTCTTCATCTCCCTCAAACTCAATTATTATCTATTCAATTAATTACAAATAGGATTTTTCAGTCTGCATTTGTAAATTAAAATGGGGTTGAGAGAACTGATGCAGAGCAAACACATGCAAATGAGGCAAAGTGATAAAGCTGTAACTATGCGTTTGATGATACGAGATGTGTGAAGGCATAAGAGATGAAATGCAAGGAAAGATACAGTAAGATACAGTAAATAAGTTCTTCATGAGACCTGATCTCACAGTTAATATAAGGACAAACAGTGCAGATAATCAGTGTTAATAATCTGATTTATTTGTTGTCAATTATATCTTAGATAAACTACTTGCATTGGATCCTAATCTAGCAACTGCTATGAGTGAAAAAAAAAAAAAAACGCCTCAGGTTACGCATGTAACCATGGTTCCCTGAGAACAGGGAACGAGACGTTGCGTCTGAGCACTAGGGGAACGCCTCAGCGGGAACCGGTGTCTGAAACACATTGCATGTATAAAAGGGGTGCTCAAACAACATGTCATCCGCTTATTGTCTGAAGGGACTGTAAGCAGGCGGGCCTGAGGCATGGCTAAGAGATGCAGCGTCTCGTTCCCTGTTCTTAGGGAACCATGGTTACATGCGTAACCTGAGACATTCCCTTTCGAAAGGGAACTTGAGCTGCGTCTGAGCGCTAGGGGAACAATATACCAACACCGCCATGCTGAGGGGAGTGCGTGCCACATATGGCAGTGACAACTGTCAGAATCCAGCAAATTCAAATGAAATGCCAGACCCACTCACCCTACGGGTCACAAATGAGATGTCAGTTACAGCGCTCCCAGCGGTCAAAGCCTCAGCTACAAGCCTCAAAGCGGCCTCCATATCTTACACATGAAGGCCTGCCAAGGTCGCACATAGGCCTGGAACCAACCACTTCAAAGGAAAGGGGTCCCTTTAAGGGAGTGTGGCTAGGGGGCCAGAAGGAACCCCAGCCAGTCACTTCTCAGGGGAACACAATCAACCCTGAATGCCACCAGGGAGGCTGACCTGGCTTCTAGCTGAACTAGTAACCTAGTCTGCCAACAACCTGTCTGTTTCCTCAGAAACAGAGTCTCTAGACACAGAAGTCTCACGAAGAGACATCCAGAAAGAGGGACTGCAGAAAGGGCAGTAGACAAACTCAGACTGGATCTTAGAGACAGGCATCCTGGAGAGCAGGACTCAGTGAAGTGCCATCGAGCCTTGCAAGCGAGGGGAGATACTCTGCTCGACCCTAGGATCTACAAAGCACCTAAGTTTCAAGGCGCTAAGGAGGCTGTGCACTCTAAAGGAACCCTCGCGAGGGGAATGCTCACAGCCTAAGAGCTGATCTAACTGGGAGGCTTCGAGGGAAGCCTTTAATCACTAACCAGACTTAGGAAGCTAAGTACTCAAGCCCACTCTCAGAGCAAAAATAAGACCGATACCCAAAACCTACAACCTTGGGCTCGCCCACAGGAAGGCCAGCTGTTTTCCAGAGCGGCCTGCTAAGGCCAGCAAACTGAAAACAAGCAACAGCTGGAAGCCAGATGCCCACACTACTGGGGACTCATCCTCCGAGAGGCCTGGCAAGGCCTGCAATCTGAAGCAAGTCCACTACTGCTGGGGTCTAGCCTCCAGGGTGGCCCATCTAGGCCAACTGCCTGGTAGCCAGTTTTACGTGGCTAAACCATTCTAAAGAATATCCGCACAAAAGGAAGCTCGCTCACAGAGAGGCCTCTTAAGGCCTACTTATTTAAAAGCAAATCATTGCTAGCTGAGCTTTCACATACCAAAGTGCTGGGGACTCGCTCACAGGGAGGCCTGTTAAGGCCAGCTAAATAATGAGGGGTCAGAGGCGGGAATGTAAAACAGACCACCTTCACTATCTCTAGTACTATCCTAGGTGAGCTATCAGGGCGGCCCGGGTGAGGGCCAGCCCATAGCACATAGATCTACCTGGCGCTCCTCAGAGCAGTGGCCTCTAAAGAGCAACTTTCAGCTGAGAGGAGGCAAAATAACTCAAAATGACACCGCTAAGATGGCTAAAGAATACCAAAAAGCCTTAGCTATCCTAAATTAATCTTAGGATGAGTGACGCTAACCAGGTAACAATATCAGGTGGCCCGTGGGCCAACACTAGACATTTGGTCTATCTGAAGTCAAAGTGCTTGTCTCTTTGCAAAAGCAGCCCTACAAACCTATAGGACAGGAGACAAACTACTCTACCCTGAGGTGGCTATCAAGGCGGCCTGAAGAGGGCCAGCCTGCAACAGAGCAGCGGCCTCAAAACCACTCTCAGGTAGGAGGAGGCCAGCTTACTCCCTAATAAAGAGAAAAACAAAGGAGTGTGGTCCCACCAGAGAACATACAATAAGCAAAAACCAACACTCTCACCTAAAAAGACCCAAATGGTCTTTCTCTCTAAAAATCGTACTGGCTAACCTACAGGGAACTTCAGGGCCCTAATATTGTATTTTTACAATAGATACAATGAAAATAAAAACTTCCTCCCTAATTTAGATGAATGCCCACATCCTACACAGGGAACAGTGGTATAAAGAAATACATTAGTATTTCAAATAGATACAAGAACTAGTAACCATTCCACCTGCGGCCACAGGGTGGTGCCCTCCACCATAGAAACATGGTGTCCTCCACCCTTACAAGCCTGAAAGGATCTTCTCACTGTCAAAGCCAAAGGCAGACCAACAGTCACAGGCCTAATGTAAGAAGCGCCTGGGGTTAAAGAATGGAGCCTTCTGGTCCCATCAACGGCCCTCGGGTCGAGACGGCGAGGCCCAACCTGTCTGGTTGAGGACTCAGACCTAGCAGCATGCCTGTCTTGAATGCTGCTGGTCTAAGTTGCTCAGAATTTTAGCCTGGTGCGTCTGCCACACAGCCATTGTATGCAGAGCAGCACCAGCTTGACCCACTGCTGCGTATGCTCTGCCATTTAAGTGAGATAGGAGGCTTAGATGGCAGAGTCTGAGCTTTCAGTGTCAATATCCGCTCCCCTAATTATTCTTTTGCAAGAAGAGTGCTGAAATAACATTTATTATTATTCTCATTATTTTTATAACAATCAGCCGGAAGCATTGACACATACCCATATTCCTTCTACAAACCCTACACAGGGAACAGTGGTCTAAAAGAAATACTTTAGTATTTAAATAGTAACCAGACCTAAAACAGGGTGGCGACCTAACACCATGGAAAACGTGAAGGTCTTTCACCCTTATTAAGCTTAAAGAAGGTGTTTTTTTGTTTTGTTTTGTTTTTTTTAGGAACTGGGTTCTCCCATACCGCCTCAACCTCAATATGCAGGTCAGGAAGGAATGGAAAACTCACTTGAGCTGTAGGATTATGGCCAGAGAGAAACCGATCATCATTCTTTGTGAATGCTGTTGGTCAGCGCACGACAGCGCATCCCATAATCTCTAACAGCTCAGCATACGCGGGACAGGGTGGCTGAGAGGATTCAGTGAACTCATCCTCTCTATCCTCCTCAGCCATCTCCTGCTTGGCTGGAAGTGCACTCGCAGCTGGACCTGAGGATGCAGAAGACAATGTATCCTCTCCCAGCAGCTCACACTCGCGAGCTGCCGAACAGTGTGAGTGGTCACGCCCTCTCAAACTGTCCAGCGAGCTCCATCTGCGGGCCCCGTGATCTGAGTTTTCGCCCTGGCTCAACACGTGCGGGACCGGACCACCAAGCCCAGATGCTGAACTCTCTTTCCTCAAGAATAGACCCAGACGAGAACGGAGCATTCTTAAATAAACGATCACAGTATGCATAAGCAGCTCCCTCGAGAACTTACCATGCGTGCTCTTCCCCAGACAGAGAATGCACAGCTCGTGTGTGTGATCTAGTGTCAGATAGCGAGGACACGGATTCACACACTTAATAATCCTCTCTGTGCACTTCATGTTGCCAGATAGTGCTTCACACAAGACAGTCCCTGAAGACGATTAGAGAATCATGAGAAATGTTGTTTGGGCACCCCTTTATACATGCGGGTCGCATTGTTATGATGTCATGGGCTGTCACCGGTCAATATGATATTGCTGAGATTGGATATGTGTTTCAGACACTGGTTCCCGCGGAGGCGTTCCCCTAGCGCTCAGACGCAGCTCGAGTTCCCTTTTGAAAGGGAACAGATTTTTTTAGAGCAAACCACTTGTTGGGATTTTAGAAAGATTCACTGTGTAGTTAACCCTTTAAATCTGGCAATATCATATTTGATACATACATTTCTAAGGCCTCTAAATTACCAATATAATCAAAACTTTGCTGAAAAACATGTTGTACAAGTACACAAACATATACATGCATTCTGCCCTCTGATAGTTACTTAATTAGCAAGTAAAAAGCGGTTTAGTATAATTCTAAAAATGTCCACCTTTATATATGTTATAAAGATCTCATTGATTTATATTACAAGGTATCAGAATTTCATCTTACTTTTTGGCCACATAAAAACATCAGTGGCAAATTGCATATTTTGCTCATTTTGGATCTGAATAAAACTGTTTTTGTCCTACTCGAGTGTGAGCTTCATTATTCTCCAGTAATCATACATGAGCCATAAAAGCCTGATGTATAATACAAAACATAAGACACATGTGACATATATATGTCAAAAGGTTTAATAAACTGTTCGATTTTAACAAAAATATAGTTTTTTTCTGACTATTATATCATGGCTTCACAAGGTTAAAAAGGTTTAGAAATAGCAAGGCATTTTTTTTTAACAGGATGCATGGCCATCAATATTTAATCTGTTGCCTCATTTCAGATTCAGTGAATGTCCTGCTTGGGGTCACTTTACTGACACTGAAAGATTGTTATTGGCTCTGGTTCAGACAAAATTAAGAAAGCCTGCCAAGTAAGTAAGTTTCTTGCAGGAGTATGAAGTGTGTCATTTCTGTGCAGCCAACACTGTAAAAATATTTTAATATATTGTCACGATCTGTTGTATTTTCTGTTTCAGTTTCAAGGACTTTTAGTTTGCTTTCCTTTGTTTTCTTTCTATTTTTGCCCGTTGTCATGGTTTCAAATTGTCTACACACACCTGTTCCTCATTCTTTCATTAGTTCCAGTAAATATAATGCCCTCAGTTTTAGGGTACGTTTACATGACAACGATATGGTTAAAACAGAGAAGTTTTTCCTTTGAGTTTTCCGCGTACAGATGACACCATTGTCAAAACGATTCCCATTCATACGAATCCATGAAAACGACTAAAAACACTGTATTCTGCTGGCAGGCCATTAGATGGCGTTGAAACACTATAGACTGAACATGTAATGCACATGTGCATGACGGCATCATTTTCACAGATTCGTGTTTTTGTTGTTTACACGGAGACCGTTTTCAAAAACTTGCACTTTGAAACACGTTTTCAAATTTTCAGGCCACCAAAACGCAGCTGTCGTGTAAACGAACGGCCAAAACACATAAAAAGTTTCAGTTTTTCGTTAAAAACGGTGTAGTGTAAATGGCCCCTTATTCGTTCTTTGTCTGATGTTGGTTGTGTTCACTGTTATCACTGTCATTGCCTTTGTCTTCCTTGGATTCCTTTCATTGGTGGATTTTACTATTTTGTTTTGGTTAATAGAGACTACACTGCATTTTAGATCCACTTCACCTCTCTTCATCTTCACCCTCAGCTCAGCTGTGACACATTATATATCACTGTATAGCAGTCTAATTTCAGCAACTGCTACTTAAAAATTTGGCACCAGGCAGCTGCACCTCTTTTGGTCTTTGGGTACCAGCATGCTTGAAATGAAAGATGTTGTGAACCATGTGGAGGCATGTCTGCTAAACCAGCGTAGCGGCAATGTGAAATAGCACTCTCTCACTTCCCAACCCCACACATTAATCACAAAGTCCTCTGTGAATTTTAACAAGGCCAAGAAAGTGTTTTTTGTTTTTCTCATTTACTGTTTAACAACCCCTTAAACTACGAACTCATAGCTCTTCTTTGAAGGACTGTGTTGCTATCTATCATTTGTTTGACTTTGTTGTCATATGCATTTGTTACATGCCATTTGTGCTTTTGAAATGTTGCATAAGTTTGCCTAAGCACTGGTTCCTGGAGGCTACAAAAGCCATTTATTGTTTCTGTTCGACAGATGACTACTTAGGGCCTGAGGTCAAACATGGGGAGAGAGAAAGAAACAGAAAAACAAAGAGAATTTGTTAATGAAACAACAACCTGAATGAATGAAATGAGATAATAACTGAAGTCAGACAGCATTTGGTCTGAAACAGAAGAGCGTAGGAAAGTTCAAAAGTTCACATCGGGGAGAAAAAGGCAAAACAAGTTTATGGATGTAAGCCTCAGGTTGTTATATTGGATTGTTACCGTTTATAAGGGCTAATGTGCCCTCCGATGATTGACGCCCACTACAGTGGCCAAACCTTTAAATCTAATTTTATCCATTCAGGGTGTGATGATACATGGGTGATTACCCTTGACCGTTATCCATAATGCTATATGTCTGTCCTCTTTATATGTCATAGTGGATTTTATTTATGACAGCATAAATTCCAAATGTACCAAAAACCTCTGTAATATTTACTACTATTTTTATTGAATGGATATGTCAGAAACTATAAATACTGTATAGCATTACTGTAATTGTTATGCTGTCCAAAATATAAGGGCCTTTTGGGATCACAGTAAAGTTCTTGTGTAAGATTCCAGAGAATAGTGGCCACGTTCACACAGCAGCTGAATGCAGTCCTGTATTTGAGGCCTTAATACAGTAACAGGGGAGCCTGGTAAACCCTACTCTGTAGAGACCAAATGTCCCCACAAGGATGGCAATAGTCAAGTCAAGTCAAGTCACCTTTATTTATATAGCGCTTTTTACAATGCAGATTGTGTCAAAGCAGCTTTACAGTGATAACTGGGGAATAATTTTGTCCAGCTTAAGTAAATTAAGTATTGATTCATTTAGTTGTAAAAATCAATATATCTATATATCAGCACTGGAGAAAACAGTGATGTCATCGTCCAGTCCAGTCTTTGCATACAATGGTGTCAATGCAGGCAGATCAAAAACATTGCTGAATATCAAGTGTCCCCAACAAAAAAAAAGAAACCAGAGAAACCAGGCTCAGTCGGGGGGCCAGTTCTCCTCTGGCCAACAGCGAACAGTGCATGATTATGATTCAGGCAACGTTACAGGTCATAAGTCCGACTGGGATCGCAACAGTCAAAATATTTGGTCCAGTTCCATCTAGTTGAAGATCGTATTCATCATCACGCTGGTATGGGACGGTTTGTTGGGAATCTGTGCCACTGGCTGTCGTGTCGGTGAGGCCTTCACAGGGATGATCTAGTTGACTCAATCTCTGCTGACATTTCAGGGCTGCATTGTCGTCCTATCTAGGCACAAGTCCTCCATCTGATCTGGATACGGCCTGGATCCATCTGACTATGGTAAACCTCGGGATAAAAAGAAAGACTAATATTAGCGTAGATGCCATTCTTCTTCTGATGTAATGAGTACATCTGGTGTTATAGGAAGTGTTCCCGGTTCCGGCTGACCTAATTTATGCAGCCTAACAATCCTTTAACGGATTTGAAAATATAAATTGATCATGTGTTATGTGTATGCCAGGGTAAAGAGATGCACCTTTAGTCTAGATTTAAACTGACAGAGTGTGTCTGCTTCCCGAACAGTGCTAGGAAGTTTGTTCCAGAGTTTAGGTGCCAAATAGGAGAAGGATCTACCGCCTGTGGTTGATTTTGATATTCTAGGTATTATTAATTGACCTGAATTCTGAGATAGCAATAGATGTGAAGGACTATAATGTGTTAAGAGCTCACTCAGATACTGGGGAGCTAAACCATTTAGTGCTTTGTAAGTGATTAGCAAGATTTTAAAATCTATACGATGTTTAACAGGAAGCCAATGCAGTGTACTTCCTGGTTCTAGTAAGAACTCTAGCTGCTGCATTTTAGACCAGCTGTAGTTTATTTATCAAGCGAGCAGGGCAACCACCCAGTAGAGCGTTACAGTAATCTAGCCTTGAGGTCATGAACGCATGAACTAACTGTTTTGCATGTTTCATTGAAAGCATATGCCGTAGTTTAGATATATTTTAAAGATGGAAGAATGCGGTTTTACAGATGCTAGAAACATGACTTTCAAATGAAAGATTGGTGTCAAAGACCACACCCAGTGTGTGTGTGTGTGTGTATGTGTGTACCTTCTATGGCAGGTTTACTGTTAATGTCGTAATTGGTATACATTATCTCAGTATTTATTTTTTATTTATTTTTTGTCAGTTAACGTGACAGATTTACTATCAAATTAAGTAACTGGTCATTTTTTTAAGCACTAAGTTACACTGAGTTAATTAAAAACAAAATGATAATTGCTACATATTAAATTGAAAAATTCAATAATTATGTCCACTTAGGGCATGTCCGAATCCACTTTTGCTAGTTTAATGACGGAAAAAATGGTTGGCGTGCCCGGCGCATGGACTAAATAGGGTTGTCCCCATTCTCTTAATGAGTAATGAATGTGTTTTGGGCGAAACGTGCAATAAACCAATCAGAGTCTCATCTCCCATGCCCTTTAAAGGACAGTTGCGCTCACGCCATGGCGGATTCACTATTTACATGCAGAAAAACACTTCTCTAGTGAGGAAACGGATATGCTTGTGCACAAGTTTAAAGCACGCGAGCAGACCATCTACGGGACAAGCCGGATTCCACTAAAGCATTTCTATCTTTATGCACACAATAATAATCTTTTAGTGTACATGCGTTCTGCACCTGCCTATATGCACATATTACTAATGCACTCTTTAAATAACAAAAAGAATATTGCTCCATTGACTTTAGACCAGGTTTTTGTTGGTCAATGGCGCAGTCTATTTCAGTTGCCTTTAAATAGCAACGCGCCCACAATGCGCCTGAACAAACCTTGTTTTCAGACCAGCACGCCCATGTTCGCACAAATGGGCGCAAATGCATTTGCTATTTAAACAGCGCGGCACAGGACATGGAAATGATAACTGCATCGGGCTGAAACTAGCAAAAAACACTGCATCGCACCTGGTGCCGCATTGTGCCAGGTGTATGATAAGGCCCTCAGTGCGCATTATACTGGACATTTGGACTGACGTTATTTTTGTGATATATACAGATATTTTTTCACCAGAATCGCAAGATAAAAGGAAATCTACTGCATTGCCAACCATTTCCTGTTCCTACTGCAAACTTTCCAAAGTTCACAAAGTTAAATCTTCAGAGCACCTTCTGTGCCTGAGTTCATGACTGCCCCCAGACGCCCGCTTAGTGAGCTAGTGTGCAATGCTTCATCTATTATGACACTAAAGCATCTCATTCTGACATATTCAGTGCCAACAGTAAGGAAGTTTCCTTTGCTGTATTTTGAGGAAAAAGTCCAACTAATGCAAATGTGTGTCAGTGTATAGCTGTGCATCTCTGTACGCATGGCTGTTGAGGTTATCGGAACATTACCTTGCCTGAACTTTATAAATAACAGTCCGGAGTAACAATATCTAAGATATATCTAAATGCAACCCGGTCTCTTTTTTTCAGCTTAGAGACTCTCTCTCTTTATCTCTCTCTCTCTCATCACAGCCTCTTCTTTTCTCTCATATTCTCTCTGATCAGTGAGATCAGAGGCTGACAGTAATACTTCCAAATATATTTAAGCATTTTCTCTCTAATCATCCATCAAAACGAACAAATGAGCTTCAACAATAATAAAAAAAATAAAAAAACTGTCTTCTTTCTTAAATCACAGTCAAACCAGGGCACAAATACAACGCGGAGGCCATATCTCTTTGTTATGTACTCCCGTACAAGTTTTATACAACATTTTCGTGCCCTTGAAGTGCAACACAAAAAATGGACCCAACTTGAAGGGTCGCTCCAGGAAAGCGAGCAGCTAAATCTCTTCAAGAATTGGTATAAAGAGTACATATGAAGGTACTTCAAGGACTATTGCCAATTATGATCACGTGATCCTCAAACTTCATTTATTTGATAGTGATGCCTACTTTGAATGGATTTCGTCCTGTATGTTCCATAGCTAGCAGGCCTACTAAAGACCGATTTGATGGGAAGAAGAAATCAATCTTTAATCAATTAAGCAGTGTGACGAAAATGTGTTTTAAAGCACTGTTCCGAAATTAACGGCACCAGAGCACAACTCTTTTGAATTACACACTGGACAACTAAACTAATTAAAAACTCCTCTAAAACTCATTGTATAGTTCAGTGGGCTGTCACGTAAATCTTTCCCAATGAAAAAAAAAATAAAAATAAATCACTTCGAGACCAAAGCACCAGCTTAAGTCCCATTTACCATAGATTTAGTTTGCTTGCTTTCTCTAGGGCTGTGAACCCATGGAGCAGTGATGCATGTGGAATACTGATATGTAAGTAGTAAGAAAGCATTGGGCTTCATGCTGTTTTCTCGAATAAATGTACCCATGCCCCCTCAGATTTTTGAAGTAAATCTTAAATACATATAACATGCAAATTCTTTAATTTGAATATATATATATATATATATATATATATATATATATATATAAAATGTGTGTGTGTGTATGTATATATATAAATCTAATTACTTAAAATTATAAACATATACAGTGCCTTACAAAAGTATTCACACCCCTTCACATTTTATGTTGCAGCCTTATGCTAAACTGCTTTCCGCTGAATGTTTTTTTTCCCCCATATCATTCTACACTCCATCATAACGATAAAAAGGTTTGTGATAATTTTTCACGTTTATTAAAAAAAAAAAAAATTAATTCCCTTAAGTCAATACTTAATTGAACCTTTACAGCCTTAAGTCTTTTTTGGTATGATGCGATAAGCTGCATATCTGCGTTTAGAGAAATTTTTTTTTTTTTTTTTTTTTTTTTACATTTTCTACTATATTAAATACATTTGCAGAGTTATCACAAATCTGTTTTTTGCTTTGTCATTATGGTGTATGAAATGTTGAAATGAAAGGGTATTAAATCACACCATCCAATCGAGTTGCACTTTCCATGCACCATCCTCATCCTTATTTGAAACATGTTATTGTTTTTTTGTAGAATATGATATCACCCATGAACCTACAAGCGGTTTGGAGAATGAATGGAATGATATCAAAGCTGCTCTTTTTTTATATATGAAAATGCTAATCAGTGGCCATAGGCCTATCGGTTGCAATTTTTATGTAATAAAAAAAAAAAAATATATATATATATATATATACTGTACTGTATATACTGTATATGTATCATGTGTCGGAATACATAGCTTGTGTGCGCAGGCAAAAACACCCCACACATTTCAAACAGTCGTTCAAGGGCAAAAAAAGGTCGTTTTTTCAGAATCTGTCCTCAGTGTCAGTGCTGAGAGTTGACACGGCAACACTCTATACAAAACACACACAAGCCACATAGAACTCTCTATCAAACTCACATGGACGCAGTCACAAAAAAAAGTACACACACACAAATTTCCCATCTGTGCCGTCTGTTCTTGCAGTAGTCATGTCAGTGCATCACAGCAGGTAGCAGTAATAGCCGAATGAGGTGTCAATGTGAGCTATGAAGATATGACAGGTTTTATAAGTTCAGTGCCAGACCGCAGACTCGTAGGTACCATCTTGTTTTACTGCCTCGCCACTGAGCTCACCAAACCTAACCACGGCATGGCTTTAAAGCTGCACATGGACATTTATTGTTGTAGTTAATGACATTGCAGCTGCCCTATTGTAATATTTTCTTTTTTATTATCTTGATGAAATCCAGTAGTTGTCATGGTGATTCGGAGTGTTTCAGGGCGAGCTCACGCAGCATTTCTTACCATGTTATGCTGACCCACTCACTCTGTGTGACACTGACTTACATGAGAGCCAGCAGAGTGAGAACCTTGACAAGCTGCCAAGCACACACACAGTTTTTTCTCTCTATATAGCTGACACCACTATGCCTTAGGCCAACAGACCTGAAACACAGGAAGTCATTCTGTCCGAATGATGCTCAATTCTTCAGTCAGGAGCAAAAAAAAAAAAAAGCATTTTCCCCAGGGTCATAGATGTATCTTTCTTCAGTATTAACTATTAATGCATTTAACCCTTCTAAGCTATTCAGGGTCTTTTTGACCCCAAATGAAGTATGCTGAAAAAATAAATCAATAAATAAGTAAAATGTTTCCTTCATCTAAATGGCATGTGACTTTATGTCGTGGTTGACACTGGCTAGCTCTACAAAAAAAATAAAAATAAATAAATAAATTGTAATGATATCTGGTTATATGTTTGTGTTAAAAGCAAAAAAAAAAAAAAAACAGACAAACAGCCCCACACAGCCCCACACCTCAAAAATCACCCATAGACATCAATTGGAGACTATAAAAATTGCTTTTTTATATATAATTTGTTAAAAAAAAAAATCTGTTAGAATGCAGAAAACACACAAAAAAATGAAGGGGCAATACCACAACACATCCCTGATTGGAGCAAACACACACAACGCCATCCACTACCCCACCCCCCAAAAATGAAAAAGACACTTTATTACAAAAAAAAAAAAAAAAAATGCTAAACTTTTTTAAAATTGTTATAATAATTATTTTATAATGTCTTAACATAAATCTAAATAAAAAACTTGTGAAAAGATGTATACCCATGAGGAAATGGCAGATGAGAGTAATGCTTTGAAGCCTTTGAAGCCATCTACTAGCTGTGTTGAAATTTCATGTTATTTTAATTTTAAAAGTGTTTATTCTCCATTTGATGGCAGCAATCTTCCATTAAACCATGACACATTGTCCATTTTATCTCCATAAATGAAAATGAGAAATGTGGATCTTTAAAGTGTGGATTTAAAGTGAATTTTACATAAAAAGTTTTAAAAGTGTATTTTAAAAATATATATTTTCAATTATTTATATAAATTTAAAAAATACCTTACATCCCCCAACACTGTACAGATTTAGAGTAAAAACATTAATAAAGTGAGTGATGTTTTATTAAATGTTACACATTTTATTTTCTAGGGTCTCTGGATGTTACAGTTAAGGTGTGTAGGAACACGCACGAAGAGGAATATATTAACAAGAGTCAAACTTTACTAGAGAATCCAAAGGAGCATACAGGAACATAGGTGATACACACACACTAACATCCAAATGTAAGCAATAACCAACAAAGACAAGTGAGTAAGGTGACTGTTTATATAGTGAGTCCAGATGAGTGATAATGATGATTGACTTCAGGTGGGGGTGATGGTGATGACGTGCAGGTGCAGGGCAGAGGGAATGCTGGGAAGTGTAGTGCAGGAACTGGTGACTGTAACACTGGAGACCCCGACATCTTGAGTAGACATCCCAAATGAATTGCTTAGAAGGGTTAAGGAGGACAAAAACTAATGTAAAGGGTCCTTCTTAAGTTCACTATTAAAAATAAAGGTTCCAAAAGGGTGTTACACAGCAAGAACCATTTTGGGTTTGCAAGGCAACACTTTTTAAAAAACAAACTTTTTTTTTTCTTAGTGTGCAGAACATTTTAATAATCTGAAGAACCCATTTCCACTATGAAAAAAAGAGCCAATTGTGAAATGGAAAGGTTCCACGGATGTCACACGTGACGTAGGCGTAAGTACTGTGGTAGGACTCTCCTCCAACTTCAAAAGCATCCAACATTGTTATTTTATCTTCTTTCTTTTTTTTTTTTGTAAAGGGGCGTTTGACTTGGTCTTTGCACATTCGCAAAGAATGGATCGGTACTTTTGCCTACGCCACACGTGACGTTTCCAACGTGAATACGTAACGTGTGGCACATTGCAGAGCTAGTGCAAGACGAGCATTTGTGGTTAAAAAGTGACCAATCGTTTCGCTAGACAAGACCCTTATTCCTCAGCTGGGATCTTGTAGAGCGTTTTGAAGCTGCATTGAAACTGCAATTTGGACCTTCAATCCGTTGTACCCCGGTGAAATCCAATATGGAGAAAAATCCTGGAATGTTTTCCTCAAACACTTTAATTTCTTTTCAACTGAAGAAAGAAAGACATAAACATCTTGGATGACATGGAAAGATGTCAAAAAAGAACCGTTATTTTAAGTGTGTTCGAGGATGTTTTTGTTTGTGTGGTTAGGGATTTTTATTTTCATTTGCATTTCACTTTGCGCAGTACTGTTATTGTTCTAAAGCAGTTATCTGGCACTATTGGAATGTTACAATTCTCATAAGACAACAGAAAAATTAAAATCCATAGATTCTGAAAGAGAGGACATGTAGTTTTCATCATAAATAAAGTGTTTTAGAATGGGCCATGTCGCCAAACAATTACCAGCATAATCAAACAAGTTGCTGTGAATTTACATTTTTCATTTACCTGCAGTGTATCACAATCATGGCTTTGTTTTCCGGTTCATTCCCTGTCGGCGTTGGCGTGATGACTTGTATGAGGATTCCCATTGTAAGGACTCCCACTCTAGTCAGTAACTGCCTTCTTGTTATTTTGGCATCTTATTACTTTCCATCTGCCGTAATTGCCTGCACAGACGTTGAATTGAAATTCTGTTTGTATATTGTGTTGACTGTAAACAGTATGCACTGATATTATGGGATTTGTTATCATGCTCCGCCACAATTTGTGTTCTTTGTGTGTTTTTGGAAATTATAATGAATAAATGGTTCTTAAAACATTAATTCTGTACAAAGTTTTGGATGTAAAAAAAAAAAAAAAAAATTCTTCCATTAGTCATTAAATATAATCATTCTCTGTCTTCTCTTAAAAAAAAGTCTTTAAGGGATAGGATTAGATTCATTTTGAAGCCATTCATGGACAAATTTAGACAGTGGTAAGGGTTCAGATAAAGGCTTACAGATATTTCTCACAACTGTGTTAGTAAATGTCAGGAAATCAAGTTTCACAATATATCTGAAAGCGACCTAATGAGCTGTTTTTTTAGTGAAGTTGTCTGTGAGGAGAGAGGAAGAGTTCATCAGCGTGGCGAAGGATTAGCATGTTGCAGAATGTGATAAGGCTTATCTTTACTGCCAACTGCACAAGACGTAGGAAAACTCTCTGTCACAGCTGATAAACCAATCGGCTGTATTCAGCTAAATCACTTTAAGTAGATAGAACACCTACGTGAATGTGAACATCATTTAATCATCCACATTTTTTTTTTAAATTTCTGGGGGTATTGGTTTGGTTGGTTAGCTGGGTTTTGGTGTTATATATTTTGTTGACTTGTGTACAATTTTAACTAGTGACACAGCCCTTGTCATTGCATTGCCTGTCAATGTGTTATGCACAACAAAAGTAACCCAGTGGCCTGTCAGAAGTAACCCAAAAATAGCCCAATGGAAAAACAGAAAATCACTCACTGCTCTTGATTGAATAACTTAGTAGCTTGAATAAGAACACATTTCTTACTTGAATGCTACTGTTAAATGCTCTGGCGAGGAGATAAACATGGCAGACTGTGTACAGTTCACTCAGGATGGGGTCTATGCTAGTAGAGTGGTGGAACTATGGCGTCACATTGAAGGCAAAAACCCGGAAGCGAGTTAGCATTTAGAATTCAGCATTTATTCAGGTTCCATCCTCCCAGAGTCAAATGGGTTTTTTGAATGGGATTTTGGTTAAATCCCTTAAATAAGGTCCGTGGTTAACACAAGCTCAAGATATTTTCATGTTTTATTCTATGACATAAAATACACAAGTATTAACCTACCCATGATGTATTTAAGCTGTTACATGTCTTGAAAATGATGGTTGCTAACAAGTGGCTAAATGGGACTACAGAGGCTGTCTGCGACATTAAACGTCATCATACTGAACAGGTAAGCTCTGTCCGCTTTTACAACCTAGTTATGCTTATAACTGTGCTCTTACATACTATTCTAATTCAAACTTTCAGGGAAAATATCTTTAAATAAAGACTGAAAGAATTATCGGACGCTTAGTGGTGGTGACGTTGCGTGACCTTGCTGTAGTTTGTTTATTGTCACAGTCACCAGCTCAGTCACCAGCACCGGCACTACATTTCCCAGCATCCCTCTGGTTCCTCACCTGCACTCCATTTGCAATCACCCACACCTGAAGATCATCCTCACCACTCATCAGCACTCCCTTTATAAGCTGTCACTATCCTCACCAGTGGGTCCAGTCTCGTTTATGTATTGTGTTGTGTTGCGTGTTTCCTGCTCCTGTATATTCTCCTGTTGGATTACTAAGTAAAGACTTGTTTGAATGTTCATTATTTATTTTATTTTTTTGTTAATCCAAAAGCCTATGGGAAAATCCTATTCGGTTTTTGTTGAGGGAACCAGCGTGATGCTAACTGCTGATTGGCCTACTGAAGTGATGTCGTAGTTCAGCAGTTGTGGGCGGGGCCTAAGCATTTGTGATGTCACAAAAGCTATAATCTGCAAATGTTTGTTCTGAGACACTGCTTATGATTTATGGGGATTAAAAAAGGGGAGTGGATGGATTTTTACCATTATAGCCTGGTTGTGTACACACACTGCTGACACACATTTATGTTCAAACAGGTAGATCCCCTTTAAATCTTGGCCTTTTCACAACCAGAAGCTGCGCAATGTTGTGACATACAATGTATGTGTATGTATGTGTGTGTATATATATATATCTATATATATATATGTATGGGTAGAAACCATGAAAACACAATGCACTTCCTGAAAAATGTGGAAGTATAGGCCTACTTGTAGCGTCAAAGCCAATGATCTCTGGTACCATCTAGCAAGCCACAGTTGTTTGTTTTGCACATTCATGATGGACCACAATGATTCATTATCGTTTGCTGCGGATTCTGTTGCAAAAGATAACCCCATAAAGTGAAAATGGCTGTGGGGGTGATTGTGACAACTCCCATGATTCCATGCTTTATCACTGCGTCATCAAACTATACATTTTTGTTATCGTTTTGAATAAGAGACCTGTAGCGATTAAACTTACATACTGCGCCTTTAATACATTTCATATACAGTTAGATGAAACGCAAGTTGCATTTCATCACCAGAAATGTAAAGTCCGCACTGTATTTCTGAACTGAAGAATGATTTTGTGATTTCACACACATGCTTTCCATTTCATGTTCATATAATGTAAGAGTAATGTACTATTCATTTTTTTTATGAATAAAAGAAAGCACCAGTCATAGTGCATCTTTCACTGCACAAAAATACATTTTGCCCAAACAAGAGATCTTTGTAAGGATCACAATGTGCATTTTGTCTGCAAAATGTTTTTGTGTATTTGATTTCATGATAGAGCATGTCAAGGGATGCATTTTGTAAACAAAAAGCTCAGTCTGTGGAGGATATTTTACAAAATGTACTTTGAAAAAACCCTGATACAAAGTACTTTTATCATAGTTTTTGTCAGTCATTATTGTTGTTTTATGGAAAAGAGCCATGATTATTCAGAATTAGTTTTTCACAGCAATATGGGTTTGGAATGACATGAGTAAATACTGTTTATAATTTTTGAATGTTTTCTTTTTAGCCTTTTTTATTTTATTATTATTAATATTATTATTTATTTGGTCTATTTGGTATAATTATTTTCCTTAAACAATGAACAGATCATCTTGCATACGTTTTTGAATGTTGCTTTTGAGCAACTGAACTATTCATGATCAAACAACATTTCACCTTTTCTGTCTATCTTGCTCTCGCTTTTACTCAGTTCTCCACTTTACTCTCTCCTACACCTTGGTGACAGAGGACTATGTGTGTGTGTGTGTGTTCTTGTATACATGGTTTATGAGGACACAAATGTGTATAATAACATGGGTATTACAATGTAAAACACTTCCTGCGTCCTCGTAAACCAAATGGCTTAAAAAAACATACTAAACTGTGTTTTTTTGAAATTCTAAAAATGCACAGTTTTCTTTGATAAGTAGGTTGAGTGTAGGGGGATAGAATGTACAGTTACGTCTATGGAGAGTCCCCGTAAACCACATATACGAGAGTGTGTGTGTGTGTGTGTGTATAGATATATAGATATATATTGCAGTATTTTTAAGTAACATTTACATGTATGGCCATTTAATTACTCCTTGGTTAAAAATAAAATCTCTGTGATCTCATGTCTACTGGCTATTTACAGACAGGTAGGATAATTTAATATATTTTATATGGGAGTGTGCGCATCGGTCAGGATGAATGATTTGCTCTGGGCAGAAGAATATCTTACGGCTTTATTTGTATCCACATATACATGACATGTATTTGAAAATAGATATCAACATTTGATTGGAAGACTGCTCCTTGGAGAGTCGCTGGGTTACTTTTCTCTAAGAACTGTCTGTTCTTAAATGGCTCTCCTATACTTTCTTTCCTCTTTCTTTCTCTCACTTCTGAGGTACTTAAGCCGTCTCCAGGGCCAATGCCCTTAGCCTGTCACTTATTGATTTTTTGAACAACCCACCCGTTCCTGTTGGGCTGAAATTGAGCAATTATACATCTTCCCTGTTTTACTCTGCCCTTGAAATCAGCACCTAGTCAAGTAGAAAGTATCAAGCCAGGCAGTGGTGATTAAGGATGAGGACATGATGATGAAGATTATTGCAGCACCTGGAAAATTTTCCTATCATTGTCGTAATGCTCATCAACAAGATACCTTCTGAGATGAGGGTTGTCTTGTTAAAATGTTGGTAATGGTGTGAATTTCTGGGCTGTAGTCAAGAGTCTGTCTATCATTTGTGTAGCCCTTTAAGAGATTATTGCATCAGGACTTTAAGTGCCCTGGAGATTCAGCAGTGGTGAACTGGCTTCAAGTTCCACATAAACAATAGATGAGAGAGAGGAAGAGGAAGATGATAAAGATCAGATAGCAGCTTTATGCTAAAGCTTTGAACTCTGGACTTGTGCTCAATTTTCTACAGGTGAACATGGAGTTGTTGTTTTGTTTTTGTTTTTTTGTTTGTTTGTCTTTTTTTAGAAATGATCCAATTTCTTTTATAATGCTGGGTCTGTTTGAACACATACTGTAGCTGTTACCTGTGTTTTTAGATACTATCTTCTTCCTTTTTTTCCCAAGTAAATAGGTTTGAATTATGAAATGGCACTGAATGAACTATGGGATCGCTGTCTGTGTGCTAAAGTGCACTGTTGCTGTTTTTTTGTTTTTTTTCTGTTTTAAACAGAGCATGTTGTCTTTTTTTATTTAATCTCGTCATCTGTGTGAGACTGAGACTGTTATCTGGCATGATGCAATGAATAAAAGATGAACTGTTTCTCTCTTTCTCTGTCTCTTTGCTTGAGGTGTTGTGGCCTGTTCTCTGTTCAAAGAGGATAGTTTGCATAATTACAGCCATCAGACTGCCAATCCATCCATACAGTTGCAGTGATCTCTGTGATTTTATGTAGTTTTGCTGTAATAGCCTAATTGGTGCAAATATCATAAGTAACATTTTTCTTTTTCCTTGAATAGATTGGATCAAATATAAAGAAAGTTCTAAAGGTATAAGTAATGTAATACCTGTGTAATATCTGTGGACGTTCAGGAAATAACCAAAATACTCTGTATGGCCTTTATTGGGCATTATATCTTAACAAAGGATTTGGAGCCAGCACAGTCACTGCTCTGAATTCATAAGCACAGTTACCTCCAAATTATGTGTAAAGAACAGCTAAATAATGTTTTTTTTTTTTTTTTTTTTTTACTTATTAGTTAATCTATGTAAGCAATAAGGTGCGACATAATTCATTTCCTTAACATTTCTATCATAAGAAATGTGAAAACATTAGAAGCTGTTGCACACATTAGATTAAAAAAGTTAAGAGAGAAAAGTACTGCACCATGGTACAACAATATTACTCGCGCCACTACGAAGAGATAAACTTGTAATCTAGAGCGCAAATGATTTAGAGGTCTTTAGAATCACGTGGAAAGATGGAATGTCCCGTTACAGGCTCTAAAAGCAGCCAGGCCTGAGCATCTCTGCAAACTCATAGAAAATAACCAAAACAATCCAAGGTTTTTGTAATGATTTTATGAATTTCTTCAATGAGAAGATTGAAAGCATCATAAATAAATTGTAAATGTACAACCTTTGACAGCTATTTAAGAACAAAGAAGAATTGCAGTGCTTTACAACTATAGAACAGGAAGAGCTAAATAAACTTGAGAGCTGTTACCTATAGCAGAAGAGCCTCTCCTCAATATTATTAAGTTTTCTCTATCTCTAGGTCATTGTCAGTTATTAAGCCTCTCATTAAGAAACCACAACTAGATCCAAGTGAATTAGCAAATTACAGACCCATTTCAAATCTTTCACTTTTGTCTAAAATACTAGAAAAGTTGTATCTGCTCAATTGTGCTCCTTCCTGCAAAATAAATAAAATACTCTTAGATTGACTACAAAATTACACTGGTATTCAGAGACAGGCATAGACAGAGACAGAGCGTAACCATTTTGTCTATTTAAATGAGGAAAAACCTATCACATCAGTAAATTATGGAGTGCCGCAAGGATCTGTGTTAGGTCCTCTACTATTTTCAATATACAGTATATGCTGCCACTTTTTAATATTATAAGAAAACGTGAAATTAGTTTCTACTGTACTGCTGATGATGATACTCAGTTATATATTTCATCACGACCAGATTAAATCTCTAAATTATCCAAGCTGACAGAGTGTGTTAAACATATAAAATATTGAATGACCTGTAATTTTCTTCTGTTAAATTCAGATAAGACTGAGGTATTATTGGACCAAAAACCCACACACAGAATCTCTTTGAATACAATTTGCATTTAGAAGGATGTACTGTTACTTCATCCTCTACAGTAAAAGACCTGGGTGTTACATTTGCCAGCAACTTGTCTTTCAAAAATCATATTTCATGTTACAAAAACAGCCTTCTTCCACCTCAGAAACATTGCTAAGCAACAGAATATGCTATCTGTTTCTGATGCAAAAAAGTTCATGCATTCATGACCTCTAGAGTAGATTACTGTAATGCATTACTAGGTGGTTGTCCTGCTTCCTCAATAATGCAGCTGCTAGAGTTCTTACCAGGTCAATAAAATATGGTCATATAACACCAATTTTATCATCTCTACACTGGTTACCTATTAAGTTCTGTGTCGATTACAAAGTATTGCTACTGACCCTAAATGGTTTAGCTCATATGTATTTAACCGATCTTCTATCATCCTACTATCCATCATGCTCTTTAAGGTCACAAAACTCTGAACTTTTGGTTGTACCTAGGATATCTAAGTCCACTAAAGGAGGGAGAGCATTTTCACATTTGGCTCCTAAACTCTGGAATAGCCTTACAGTGTTCGGGACTCAGACTCTCCCAGTTTAAATCTAGATTAAAGACACATCTCTTTAGCCAAGCATTCACAAAATGCATCTTACAACCTTGTACTCCAGTTATATAAGATCAAATGCACATGATTATATTTGCTTAATGTTATGAACAGCAGCTACACTAATTATTTTCCATTTGCTTTTCTGTTTTTGCCCATCCCGAGGTAACTAGAGAGTACGAAAGCTCCAGTTTGGATTCAGCCTCTTACGAAGACTTCAAATGCCCCAAAAATTGTGAAGAGATGACCCCAACCTCCTGCGAGGATTTGATGATGCAAACTCTGGATCAACATGCACCAATACAAAATGTATCATGTATTGTAATCATTATGTTCACAACCTGTAATAATTAATTCAATGAGCTTAAATTAATACATTGTTAGCTAACTGCATGATTTGTATATGTACATTGCTGAAATACATTACTTGGAGAAAGTCACCTCTGATAACAGATTACTCTAAATTGTAATGCAGGCACATGCATTTTCTGTAAAGCTGCTTTGAAACGATATGTATTGTCAAAAGCACTATACAAATAAATGTTAATTGAATTAAATTGAATCTTGGTTCGCATGGGTACCAATTCTTATTCAGTGAAAACTGAATAATAGACTAAATAACTTTTATAAAACGGTTAGTTCCTGTCCTTGATTCTGATTGGCCAATAGCTGTGTTTTATTCACGATAAAACACGGCTAAGACCGCTTCACCCAACGGTTCTGTGTATCACTACACAACACCCTTATCAACCACTCTTAGCAACGTAAACTGAATTGAAGCTTACTTTATTATGTAGAAGAGTATTCCGAGAAAGAAATCGAGTGAGCAAGTTTATTACCTGCATTCAGATTTAGCATTTTCCTTCAGGTCAGTCCTGGGTTCATAATAAAAAATCTGTTTAAATGTCCAATGTATTATCTTTTCCTTTTAACAGTTAAGGGGTTTTCCCGTGACTGACAGTGCTAGTCAAAGCATTTGTCAGTTGCGTCTTTTCAATGTAAGTCTTCGCTACTGACTGACACACTCATAAAGACAGTCTTTGCTGCCATCTAATGTCGTAATAATGTAACTTCTGTTGCTGTTCACGGTCAGGGACTGTTTTTTCCGGCGGAAGGAAGGCTTTTAGTGAAAGTTTACTTCATGAAGGTAGCATTCATGAAGTAGCATTGATACATATTTTTGGCTTTAATATTAGTATCGTGTGGTAACCGTTTTATAAAAGCAATAAGGTACTTGAGCACTTTTGCACAGGCTAAAGAAGGGATTATTTGGGACCATCGGCTCTTTCATTTTTACTAAAAATCTTAAAAATGTGTAAAAAAAGTTTGCTGATTCAGTTTGCTAAACTAGTGCTCACAGAGCATTTCTTTCTGCAGGTCGCAACTCCACTGACTTCCTGTTTTCTTCATTCCTCTGCCCAATTGACACTTCGCCAGGAGTTTGATTGACAAGCGATCTAACCAATCATAACGCCCAATCCGCCATTTTTTGTCCGACAAAGCAGTCAGGAGATAGAAGATTAACCTCGGTGGACTTGGAACTTGAAAAATGGTGTGTACTGACGTCTTTCCGCATTTGACTACATTTAACTAGTATGAAAAGATGATCGGTTCAAGAGCTGCTTAAGCTGAGGCGCTACAGCAATCTGTCACGACACATTAAAGAGCTACAAAACGTTTTTAATTGTTAGAATTTCTTAAAAAATTACACAATTTGAAAGCTGGGACTTTGTTTAATATCATAAGTATCCTGCTCTGTCTAGTCTGTTGACGTGTTGTCAGTGTCCTCTTTGCTCCGTGATGTATTTTTCACTCTGTGTGGCGTGACAGCGCCATGGCTTGTCGGACAAAGCAACTAAGGGGGGCGGGTCTTTGCGAAGGGTCAATTGGCTGTGACGGACCACCACCATGAACCAATCAATACTATCAATACTCAGACAGCAGTGTGCCTCTGCTTGTCTCCCTTATCTGAATAAACAAGGAAAACTTTGTATAAACCATAAGATGAGATCAGGTGCACTTATCTATACAATGCAGGGCCTTAAATGCATGACCGTTTATTTGTGTTAAATGTTGATGTGAATGTGGAAATGTTTTTATATATCACCTTGAAATGTCCCTATGATGAAAAAAACTGTAATAGAAGACATAATGGTTAGTTTGAAGGTTAATACAGTAAATCACACTGTACTGTGATTGTGCCTTTCAATTACTGCCATATTTCTCTAGGTCAGTTCATCTGCTTGCAGAAATCAAATTCATTGTCCGTTAATATTTATGTAGTCGTCTGACTCCCAGCTGTGCTTTTACCCCCTTTCTTTCTCTCATTCTATTTTTATTTTATTTTATATTTACTCTTTTGCTTCAGTTTCCCTCTTTTTTATAGAACAATGGGCAGAAACTACATGAAATTAAATCTACAGGATGAAGGTTTCAATTACATGTATTGAACGCTATAAGACAGAAAACTGCAGTGTTGACAAAATAAAGAAAAATTATTGCAAATATTTTTTATATCACGTGCTTGTGCATATCACAAGTATCTGATAGTATCCCAAGTAGCAACATTTATGTAACCTTATAAAAGAGGTATATTAATAAAAGTAATTTATATATACATGATCTCCTGACCAAATTAAAGTTTTTATATTTATATATTTTTTTAAATATTTTTTGTAAGTGATAATGTAATGTCATAAATGTAAATTACTATATAAATGTAAAATGTGTATGTATGTACATACATAAATTGGAACAAAATGGATAAAATAAATGGAAAAACCTAAAAACGAATTAAATGGTTGATTTGTGTTAAGAATATTCTAGTGGAAAGGTTTCTAGTTTCTAGAAACTAAAAGTTTCTATTCTAGTGAAAAAGTTGCTATTTTAAAAATGTGGGTCATGTTTTGTTCCATGAATCAGTGTTAATTTCTTCTAACAGGGTTACAAATGATTTTCAAACAGTAAATATATTACTACAGATGGAGACAGATTTTCCTTCTTTGCCATATACTGCCACCACAGGACAGAAAAGCAATATAGGTTGAACAAGACTGTGCCTGAGGCCTGAAACATTGTTTGGTGAAAATTACCTGCTATCATTGAATCTAACAGCATATCATGGTGAGGACAAGAGGCAGCATTAAGGTCCCTGGAGAATGAGGCTGTCAAATGATTATTGAATAAAGGACAGACATTTAAACACCCTTTAGGCTACTGACAGCAGTTCTCTTGCTCCTTTACTTTGAGATTTGTATCCATGTGTAAATAAGGTGACTAGATTTCTCACGGTAGAATACAGGACGGGTGAGCAAGGGGTGGGCAATATATTATTAAGACATTTACAAAAAAATGACAAACAATACAACAAATACGATAGAGAAAAAAAAAACTGTTTTTCCAAATACAGTAGGTTTATTTACCATGTATACATTTATTTAACCTCTTTTGTTGTTTGATTAACATTAATGACAGGACAGACCTTTTTTTAAGTAGGCTACTGTCCCTTTAAGACCGAATTCAATATACTGACACATATCTGGTTTTCACCAGATAGCGCTTCTGTTGCATGTCATTCAGCACAATTCCGCCTATCCCGTCTTCACTAACTGCTAGTTAATTGATAACAAATTGTGATTGGATGGTAATTTTGTTCTACGACAAATTGATTGGGCTGTTCTGACTCGTTCCCTTTCGAGAGCGGTCACTTCAACACTGCGTAAAATGCTGCGAGAAATCCCTTTCCTTCCAAATTCTTGAATATTATAGGCTAACGCCAGTTAGAAAAAACTGGCCAATTACCGCGCGCTACGTGATCGCATGCAAATACTGGAGGGGTAACCTGGCAGTATAAAAGGCAAGGAGAGTGGCAATTACCTTCGCGACCATCGTAGAAGTTGCACCTGAAGATTGACTTCCTCTTTGCATCCGATGGCTACTTTTTGCGTCATCAGGATGACAACATTGAAGCAGATCATAGCCCAAATTCGCCCTGGGGACTGGTTCGCCTCCGTGGATTTAAAGGATGCGTACTTCACCCCACGTCAGTCGATAACCTATCTGGGAGTTTGCTTCGACTCGATAACTATGAGGACCAGTCTTTCTCAACAACGTGTGGACACCATTATTTCTTCCCTGCTCCGTTTCAAACCAGGCAGGTCTGTGCCACTGAAGGAATTCCAGAGGCTTCTGGGGTTGATGGCGTCAGCTTCCTCGGTTTGCCATCTCGGTCTCCTGCATATGCGCCCGTTACAGTTTTGGCTCAAGTCTCGAGTTCCGTGGAGGACGTGAACATCAGGCCATTTGCGCATCCCGGTTAATCACAGCTGCATCAGCGCTCTGAAACCGTGGCGCAACCCGGACATGTACAGACGAGGCGTGCCCCTGGGTCTAGTGAAGAGGCGCACCGCTGTCACGACGGACACATCCACCTCGGGATGGGGCGTGGGCTCACCGGCTTCAAGTCTCTGGTCGGAGTCACAGAGGGAGTGGCACATAAACCGCTTAGAACTGTGCGCGGTCTCTCTGGCCCTGAAAGCTTTCCTGCCTCAGATGGAGCAGCTGCATGTTCTGATTCGCACCGACAACAGGTCTGTGGTCTCGTACATAAATCGCCAGGGCGGCATAAGATCCAGAGCCCTTTTCGAGCAGGCTGCACACCTCCTCTTGTGGGCGGATCGACAACTCCTCTCTATCAGAGCGACATACATCCCCGGTCTCCTGAACCGCGGAGCAGATTTGCTTTCGAGGAGCGAGATTCCTCAGGGAGAGTGGAGACTTCACCCCGGCGTGGTGAGAAAAATATGGGCCCAGTTCGGGAGGGCGAAAGTGGATCTATTTGCGATGAGCAAGAACGCGCATTGCCCGCTGTTCTTCTCGCTGTCCCACTCCCTGCTGTCGGGGGATGCTCTGACATCGAGCTGGCCGAGAGCCAAACTTTATGCATTCCCTCCTGTGAAGATTTTGCCCCTTGTGTTATGCAAAATCAGGGAGGAGAGAGCATCTGTGATCCTTGTCGATCCGAACTGGCAGAATCAGCCGTGGTTTTACGCAGTGTCTCGTTCCCGCCTCTCAGGGAACAGAGGTTACGAGAGTAACCGGATACATTCTATGATCACCCAGTTGTAACGAAATTTTAGGAAAGATGAAATATGGGACAAAACATGATTTTTTCTTAATAAGTCGGGACACTAAAAATAGAGCTGAAATACAGGACTGTCCCGGGAAAAACGGGACGTCTGGTCACCCTATGTGTAAATATGCAGTTTGCACTCCAGTATAATGTGTCAGTGGATTCAAGTACTGTGAACTGGGAAGATTCACACTGATGGAACTATTAAACTGTGAAGAACTTGAGCTGCAGTTTATCAAAGCCTCTGATCAGAGGTGGGTAGAGTATCCAAAAACTGTACTCAAGTAAAAGTACAAGTACTTATAGAAATATTTACTCAAAGTAAAAGTGAAAGTAATAATCTTAATAGTTACTTGAGTAAGAGTAAAAAAGTATCCAATGAAAAAACTACTCAAGTAGCTAGTTACTAGTTACTTTGTAGCATAATTATATATATATATATATATATATATATATATATATATATACACACACACACATACACAACAATACAATAGCATGTTATTATTTAGATAGATATTTTTTATTATCATAATTAGATATCTTTGCAACAAACACAGAAGAGATTATTTTTGGCATCTGTAGCCCGAATATCCTTGCATGTCCTTTGCTTTGTATAATAATACCGTATATACAGCTACATTTGAAAGAAAAAAGAGAAAACTACATGTGCTCGCGCTCATAACCGCTGAATATCTGAACCATGATCAAATGCACATTGACAGATATTCTTCCGTCTGTTCTCCAAAATGTAATCAAATGTATATTTCTGCAGGCCATGTAAACTGGTTAACTGTGTCTACGCAAAGGCATTAGTTTTCAAGACGAACAGGTAGGCTACCCACTAAGCAATAGGCTACCCACTACCGCGGGACGGCAGGTCAGAGATTGTGTTATTATAGGGAGATGAGAGGGTCTGTATCTCTTACCATCGGAGAAAGCGTAACGGCTAACTTAATCACGTGCGGCACCTCTCAGCCTATTGTGTAATGGCAGTGACATCAGTACCCGCAGTTCAAAACTCTTTCCCTGTGTACCACAGCTGGAGCGTTAGCATTAGCCGTTACGCTTTTTTGGCTAAAGGTTGCAGGCTTAACTTCCAGTGGCTTTGAGCCGGTGTTCATTTCAAATCTTAACAATGCTAGCTTATTCAATGTATAAATTAAGATATATGTCCCAAAAAACGGTAAAGAAATGCTACATCTACTAATGTCGGCTATTGGCTGTATGAATTAAAATAAAATGAAATCGATACCTGTGGAATTGTTCACAGACAGCATAAGCAGCTCAGCTAATAAAGATCTTCATCGCTGACAAACAATAGGATGGATCTGCAGATTTGCTTTTAATTGATTGTAGGTCCACTGCCACTTCATCCAACACTCCGAGCGAGAAACCGCTTAATTCAGACGATTCAGTGCGTACAGGAACTGAACAAATCATTCAAACTGATTCGCGAACATTTGGGAATGAGGCATCGTTCATGAAAAAAGAGACAGCGCGCTTGGAATAACCTACGTATTTCTTAACATATAGTATTGCATTAAAATAAAGTAACAAGAGGAACGTCGTAGCGTCCCCAGCGTAGCAAAGTAAAAGTAGCCTACAGATTTTTCATTAGAAATGTACTCAAGTTAAAGTAAAAGTACCCACATTTAAATCTACTCTAAAAAGTACAAATTTTCCACACACACACACACAAAAAAAACAAAAAAAAAAACAAGTAAATGTAACGAAGTAAATGTGTTAATACCCACCTCTGCCACTGATGTGAAAGACTGATTTGGTTGTAGAGGCAGATATGTGGTGATGTGTGTGTGCATCTGGCTGTCAAGGCCAGACACCAATAAACAACATTAACACTCATAGAAAAGAGCGTGCTGAGTCTTCTATGAGATGACTTATGAGCTTTGTCTTTCACTTTCTCTCTTTTTCTTTCTCTCTCTCTCTCTCTCTCTCTCTCTCTCTCTCTCTCTCTCTCGTGATTAAAAGAAAACTTCAGCACCATCTACAGGTGCTGAAGAATAGACCAAGTTCAAAGACTAAGAATAGTGACAGCTCTTTATTTTACTATAAACCAAGGACACAAATCTTTATGGCTACAAATCATCTCTCCAAACACGTGTGAGCAGGTTTATCAGACAGCATGAAGTTTCTTGGAGGTTTCCACCAGTCCAGTTTAGACCAGCATATATTTCATGTTATACTCTTTAGGGTACATTTACACGACAACGATGTGCTAAAAACGGAAAAGTATTTACTATGTGTTTTTCACATACAGACAACAACACTGTCAAACGATCCCTGTTCACGCACAGATCCGCGAAAACGACTAAAACGCTGTATTATGACTGGCCAGTAGTTGGCGATGTTACTTTGGAAACAAACACTACGCACCTATAGACTGAATACGTAATACGCACATGCATGACGTCATCATTTTCACAAATTTGTTTTTTGTAGTTTACACAGAGACAACAATGGTATCGTTTTCAAAACACACAAAGGTTTTCCATTTTTAGCTGAAAACGGTGTCATGTAAACGGCAATTGCCATTCCATGTCTGGTCTAAAACACAGTTGTCCTCAGTATATATATATATATATATATATATATATATATATATATATATATATATATATATATATATATATATATATATTACAGCACTATGAAAATTAATAGCAGGCACAAAAATGCCAGTATAAACGGGTATATGGGTACAATATGCATCAACACGAGTAAACATGCGTCATCGTTTTCATAGTTTCAACTACAATGAGAAAACAGCATTTTTATATTTATCCATTTGGGAGAGCATCTTCAAAAAGCTCTGTTTTACATGACAAAAATGCTATCTCGGTGTAGATGGAAGGCCAGAACGTAGAGAAAAATCAACTGTTTGGTTACCGACATTCTTTAAAATATATTCTTTTATGTTCAGCAGAAGAAAGAAACTCATACAGGTTTGGAACAACTTGAGGGTGAGTAAATGATTTTTGGGTGAACTATTTAAGAATTTGAATAATCTGAAGAACCTTTTGTGAAATGGAAAGCTTCCATGAATATTAAAGGCTTTTCATGGAACCATCAGTGCCAATAAAGATCCATTATTTTTAAAGGGTTAAATGAAATTTCTGTCATTAATTTCTCACCCTCATGTTATTCCAAACCCGTAAGACCTTTGTTTGTCTTTGGAATACAAATTAAGATAAAATCTCCCATACACAGCAATGTCATTCCAAATTTCAAGGCCCAGAAAGGTAGTAAAGACATTGTTAAAATAGTCCATGTGACTACAGTGGTTCAACAAGAATACTTTTGTGTGCAAAAACAAAACAAAAATAACGACTTTATTCAACAATTTGCCTCTCAGTCTCCTACGCTGTTTACGTTGTAAACACAGTACATCACTTCTAGGGTCTACTTCAGAACGCCGACTCAGTATTGGCCGACACTGTACACGTGAGCAGCACGACACGTGTGTAATGCTGATGCAGGAGCCAGCCAATAATGAGCTGGCGTTCTGGCGTAGAACCCAGAAGTGATGTACTGTGTTTACATCAAAAACCTCTCGGATTTCATCAAAAATATCTTAATTTGTGTTCCAAAGATGAACGAAGGATGAACGACATGAAGGTGAGTAATTAAATGATTAATTAAATGAGTAATTAATGACAAAAATGACACAGCATAACCCTGTCTGGTCTTTCCGATGAAGCTGGTTAGTTAAGGTAAGGGCATCAGCATCCAAAACACAATATAGCCTAGTGGTCAATTTCTTCTCCAAAAGGACACAATCAAGTTCTTGTTTCTTATCTGCTTCATAATTTAGATCCAGAGTGTTGCATCAGAAGACTTATGGCTTGATGTCTAGAAACCCTGGGTGAATATTCTGCCTAAAATATATGGAGAATAAAACTAAGAGACTGTTAAAAAGCAGTAGTCATTAGTGTGTGTTGCTATGTGAATGAGAGAGCAGCTGATCCCCCATCACCTCTTACAGCTGTATAATGTCATAATGTTCTAAAAAGAAGTAGACGACTTGACCGAAGACTCCTCCCTGACCTGTTTAAATGAAGACAAATGAATAGAGGAGAACGCCCTTAAATGTGATGTTTGCTCACTTAATGACCATGTTTGTTCCCGTTGTCTGTGATTGAGTGTATTCATTAGGCTTGATGCGCCCACAGACGTCTCTGGCAGCAGAACACAAAGGCCTTTGACCATCTCTGCTGCACGTTAATGGAATCTGAGCTACATTAAAGGTCGAGAAACCGAGAAAAGCATCAAACTTTATGTAATTGGAATCGCTTTAGGCACCGGTTTCCTTGCTCAGTGCTCTTTGCTTGTATTCATTAATAATACTATACATGAAAAAAAATATAACATTAAGGGAGAAAAGTGTTCAGATTAGAGCAACATGAAAGATATTGAAGAATTATCTGAGCAACCGCACCATTGCAAGTCATGGATTACTTTGATTTATTTTTACTTTTTGTGCAACCAAATGAGCTCACATAATCAGATATTTTCTCAGTATTGCTGAGTACAGACATTCAGGCAAAATACTCTGTTTATACAAATTAACTTAATGGTAAAATGCAAAATGCAGCACCACTGCAACTGTCTCTGAGAGTAGAAGCAGAGTTTCATAGCTGAAAACATAATGGGATAATAAATAGATATATCAGAAAATGCTTGAGATGCAAGCAATAAGGTACGAGAGGCTGTGCTGTATCATAAATAAGTCTTATTCACAATACAGCACTAGCCTCAAGTACCTTATTGCGTTTATAAAACAGTTACCACACAATACAAATATTAAAGCCAAAAATATGTATCAATGCAACTTACATGAAGTAAACTTTCACTAAAAGCCTTCCTTCCACCAGAAAAAATAGTCCCTGACCATGACCAGCAACAGAAGTTATATTATTACGACATTAGAGGGCAGCAAAGAATGTCTTTATGAGTGTGTCAGTCAGTAGCAAAGACTTTTACATTGAAAAGACTACATTGTTGTAAACACGGAACAAGACGCAACTGACAAATGCTTTGACTAGCACTGTCAGTCACGGGAAAACCCCTTAACTGTTAAAAGGACAAGATAATACATCGGACATTTAAACAGATTTTTTATTATGAACACAGGACTGACCTGAAGGAAAATGCTAAATCTGAATGCAGGTAATAAACTTGCTCACTCGATTTCTTTCTCACAATACTCTTCTAGTTCTACATAATACAGTAAGCTTCAATTCAGTTTACTTTGCTAAGAGTGGTTGCTAAGGGTGTTGTGTAGTGATACACAGAACCGTTGGGTGAAGCAGTTATAGCCGTGTTTTATCGTGAATAAAACACAGCTATTGACCAATCAGAATCAAGGACAGGATCTAACCGTTTTATAACTCTATTTATAATTCTTTTAGGTTTTCAGTCATGGAATCTGAAAACCATCCTGAAATTTGATGGTTTTTTTAATCATTTAAGAATAGAACCAATATCAAATTATCAAGTGGATAATTAAATGGATAGTCACAACAGCGATTTTTAGTTTTAGTGTGAAGTGGCGGATGTTTTGTGTAAGCAAATGAAGTGCTTTTACTGACACAGCTTGTGTACTTTTTATAGGGACATTTTGTACTACATTGCTCATTTAAAAGGTCTTTGAAGTAGAATCAAAGGTCAATGACTGAACGCGTGACAGTGAGCAAAGATGGTGCAACCTTGATCACTTAACTACCTTTTTATACTGTACCTGGAAAAGCACTGCAAAATCCACTTCATATATTTTCATTATATGTCAATGTCCTTAACATATCTTGAAGTAGGCTTCATTTGTAATCACTTTGCCATTAGTTGCACGAGTAAGTGGTTTTCAAGTGTTTTGATTGTCTAAATTAAATATTAGGATCACCAAATTTAACAAATTCTTTGTATTGCATTTATCTCATAAGCTCAATTGTTTGCTTTTCACATGCGAGCAACTGCAATATATCAACATAGAAAATGATAGACTGTAAGAATGAGGAGAAAATCAATGAATTTGTTTACAATAGGTCCCTCAGAGAGCCAGAGTCAAGGTGATGACACCTTGAATAGATATTACCAGCTTTATGGATTTTATGTCAGTTTAGTAGATAATGTAAGTGTATTTCCTAATGTGATGTAAAAACAAGAATGCAGACTAGCTGTGATACAAGTTGTACAAGTTCAGTACGTTTTGTACCAAAAGTAAGTTTTGAATACCACCTACTTCTGAAAATAGTACCGAAAGTGACAAAAAGTCCCAAGCTCTCTCTCAGAAACACTTGAACTTGCTGTTCCACATTGAGTGATGTTTCAAAAATGTATCCAATTATTTTATCATCACATTAAATGGGTAACCAAACAACAAGGATTATGTAGTGTTCTTTGTACTGTAAGAAATAAAGATGTGTAAATAAACATCATGTACATTGGGTTTTGTTTTGAGCTATAGTGTCACCCTACGATAACATTAGTGGCACAATTTGATACAGATTTGTACCATTGGGAGGGTCCTAATTCAGTCATTTTGTAGTAGCCTAAATATGGGGAATCTCAATTAGTTTCATTTTGTTTGCTATATCAATCATTGTTTCATCTCCAATATTAGAAAGCATTTAAGTACTACTACTAACATTCTAATTGGTAAAATTGGCAGAGACAAATTGCAGTATAGGTAGCAGGCTTAAGCAAGACAGATTGCAAAAGAATGTTCACACCTCTAGTAACCCTGTTAGAGCATACAATAATGGGTGAATTTAGCTTCCCAAGTATTGGATTTTATTTTATTTGAAGTCCAACAGATGGGCTAACACTCAGTCATTAAAAATGAATATTACACTTTTGGGATGTCTGTGTTTGTGATTTAAAATCTAATCTTGTAGGTGGTTTCAACAAAGCCACTAGAAGGCAAGCCTCCAACCTTTAGCCGAAAAAGCGTTACGGCTAATGCTAACGCTACGCCTCTGGCGCTAGGCAGGGAAGGAGACCAGAGGCTGTTTTTTTTTTAATTGATGTCAATGGATGAGAGGCTTCACAATGCTGATTAAACAGCTTTTGTGGGGAAATAGCTAATCATTTAATTAATCGACAGCCTGTTTGCTAATCTTCAGCATGTTTTACACTAAACAATACTTTCGTTGGGAACTATATGTAAATTTTAGCTTGATAAAAATGTTTTTTTTTTAAGAAGGCAGACTAGGGAATGCTGCGACAGGTAGGACTCATTTACGGCATTACCAACAGCAAATGTGCCGCATTACTGTTTAACAGATAGAACAATAGATGTTGTGTAAAAGCCACTGGAAGGCAAGCCTGCAACCTTTAGACAAAAAAAATGTAACGGCTAACGCTCCGGCTGTGGCGGTACACAGGGAAGGAGTTTTGAACGGCGGGCACTAATGTCACTGCCATTACACAATAGTCTGAGAGGTGCTGCACGTGATTAAGTTAGCCGTTACGCTTTCTACAATGGTAAGTGATACAGACCCTCTCATCTCCCTATAATAATACAATCTCTGGTTTCAATAAGCAGATGCCATCATATGGCTGCAAGTGGGCTTTTCCTCATTCCCAGTGCGTGGATTGATCTCATTTGCTCAAAGCCCCTTGTTACTTGGTAACGAGCAAAGCAGCGCGGTGTGGGATTTGAAGTCTTTCAAAGCCGAGTACCTCGTTCTACAGCGCGAATGTCTAAGAAATGTAAAACGTCAAGACCCATGATGCACCGCGAAGCTGGAAGTTCAAGCATGTGAACGCCGTATGATTCCCTTAGCGCTTCCTGAATAGCGCCGCAGATGCTCTAGAAAACATTAACACTTAAGTTTTGTTTATTAATTCGCCCCTTGTGTGTCAGAATGAAAATGCGGTTTATAATTTTGATATCTTTGTTTGTTATTGGAGCAATGGCGGGGAAGTACTCGAAAGAGATGAATGAACAAAAGGCATCTGATAAAAGCAATAATCAGGTGGAATTCAGAATTGCCAAACTTAATCAGATATGGGAAAAGGCGATAAGGGTAAGTGATGTGTATGTTTTGATTGTCCCTCTTTTGTCATTGTATTTAAATCTCATTCTGGTATTTTATCACGGCTCTTTTGAGCATTAATGCTCCTGTCCATCACCTGTTCTGCTTTAGATGCAGCTTGCACCGGTGCGGCTGTCAGAACTGCACAGTGACTTGAAGATCCAAGAGAAAGACGAGCTTCAGTGGAAAAAACTGAAAGCAGAAGGGTTGGACGAGGATGGGGAGAGAGAAGCCAAGCTCAGACGCAATTTTAATAGTAGGATTTGACTGTTTTGTTTTGACTGTCAAAATGTGACATTAAAGACCTCATGAAAAGGCTTGACAAACAGTTCTTTGTTGACATATTTCTTATTGCAACTGGAAGTTGGTACAGGACGTATTGAAGGAAAAAATGTATTTTTTATGTTCTTAAGAAAACTGGTAATTAAAACCATAATGGCTAATATATAGCCTAACATATAGCTTTACTTGTTTGTAGTTATTCTGGCAAAGTATGGAATGGATGGGAAAAAAGACACCCGGACGTTGGACAGCAACAGACTGAAAGATCATGATGTTAATGAGGGAGATACATTTGATGACCCAAGGCTGGACAAGCTGTGGAACAAGGTGACTGATGTGACAAAACATCCACTAGAGTGTAAATGTGTAACTCATTTGCAGGTTTACAGACTTGTTCACTTATTACTAACTTTTCTTAAATGTTCTCTTTAACCTTTGATCGTAAGGCCAAGACTTCTGGAAAGTTCTCTGATGAGGAACTCCAGACCCTTCAAAGAGAATTCAAGCACCACAAAGACAGAATCAATGAGTATAACATTGTCATGGACACTGTCAGCCGGACAGAAGGTGAGAGATTGGTCATGTTTAGTGCCAAGATAGGATCTCTAATAGTATTCAGTGGAATATCCAAAATCCTTAAAATTGGCATGAAATGGAAGTTGCGATAGTCTTTTCTTCCTTATTGTTACTTGTGTCTGATTGAAACAGTGCCTCAAACAAGAAAAAATGTAGGGTGGGACTTGATTTTGTCCATTGTAAATTGATTGAATCGTTGGATGGCTGTGGTTTGCTATTGCTGTGATCTCATGTGAGTGACAGGTGGTCCCACCCTCGCATCAACAGAGAAAAGATGTCGCTGCAAAAGGGAGGGGAAGTTTTTTGGAATAAAAGATTATGAGGGCACATGAATTTTTAAAAATAATAATGTGCACAGATAAATCATTAATAATAAATACTGAAATATTCCATAAAAAAATAAGAATTGTCAATTTCGCTTCCATGGTGACTTTAAAAGGCTAAAGTGAGGCAGAATCATTATTTCTAAAGGATCTCTTTGTAAATTTTGATGAACAAATTTGACTTTTCAAGGCTTTTAGAGGTTAGAATTGACTAGATCCCTTGTCGTAACCAGGGTGCCTTTCCCGTACAACGACTTAACTCGCTCCTTTAACCACTAGTGTGATGTGTCGTTGGAGAAATCAACTAGCCATAGTAACATGGCACCTCCGTCTTTTGAACCATGTTGATTTAACTATAAAGATCTGTCATTAATGACATTGCGTAGGTGGTGGAGAATTAAATTCGGCTAATTATTCAATTCATTATAGTAATTAATGTCAGATTATTGTAGTTCACTTACACAAATGACAAAGTCGTTAATTTTTAATCATGATAAATGCAGTATGTAACTGACATACTCTTTTAGTCAGCAGTTTTCTCAACAATATAATTTTCAGAGATGCTGCTGTAGCGAACAAGGACCATTCACTATTTCTGTTCCTCAATGTTTTGTTTTAATTTGATGTTTGATTCATTGTTGGTTCCCTCTTATATTATACTTTGAGGTTACTTTACACTTTTATGCACTTTAATGCTGATTTTTGACATGTTAAAATACAGTATATAGAATGAAATTAATGTATATTTAAATAAAATGAAAGATACAAAAAGTTTGCTTGCTTATTGTGCCTAAGAGCATGATCTATTTAAGGCTGCATGTCATACTAACAAACTATGCTTCTAATCACAGTTCAAGAGCTGTAGTTCCAACCACACAAATTTACACAAAAGTACCTGAAATTTTAAAAAATGTGCCTAGCATTCTGACTAACTTAATCGCCTCTGATTGGCCATTGTGTTCACGTGCTCAACAGATATGTCTGTGATTGGCTACAATGATCAATGTTTCAAAAACATGTTGTAAATAGAACCAGTGACACTCTTCACTGAGCGCTTACACAGATACACACGAGAACGTTTGAAAGCAGGCGCTGATAGATGGACTGTGTAACTGTGTAAGTAATGATGGAACTTGCGTCCATAGTTGGCTAACAATGCTTTTGGGAAACGCTACCCATTTAGTTTAATAATAGGATTGTTTAAATGTTAACCTCTTGTGCATACTCGCAATCTTCATCTTTGAATTTCAGAACCAAAAAATAATTCTCTCTTGCATTGTTCTATCCATCAGAGATCCATAAGAATGTAATCAGTCCTCTGGAGGGTGAAGTGAAGGAACATGCTCTCCATCAGAAACATGCAGATCTGAAGCAGAGAATGAGGGACCTTAACCAGGGCTTTGAACGACTCCGCAAGATCACCCATGAGGGTTACAGTGCCGACAGCGGTGGCTACCTTTCCTAAGACTGAATCTGATTCATAATTGAATTGCTTCATGACTTTCTGATGCTCACTCTCTCATATCTTTGCCTATGGCAGAATTTAAGGAGCCAAGAGTCATAGAACTTTGGGAAATGGCAAAACGATCTAATCTGAGTGAAGACGAACTGGATTCTCTTAAAGTAAGCTTTGCTTATGTCATAACCTGAATATCTTTCAGATTTGAACTGCACTGCTTAAGTTACTGCTAAATATTGCATTTTAATTTAGTTTTAATATGCATGGCCTTACAAACATAAGCTTTTGGCTTATTTTTTTCCCTTTCTCATTTAGGAGGAACTTAGACACTTTGAAACAAAGGTGGAGAAGCACCAGCACTATCAGGAGCAGCTGGAACTGTCTCATCAGAAACTGAAGCATGTGGAAGCCCTGGGAGACAAAGAACACATCATGAGAAACAAAGAAAAATACAACACTCTCGCTGAGAAAGCACGAGAAATGGGATACAAGGTAGTTTGTGGCTTTGGTAGTTTGTGGATTGTACTTTGTGGCTTTTTTCATACACTTTTTTTTTTTTTTTTTTACATACCCATGAAGAAAAATTTGTCATGCAGTATGTGTTTTAAATCTGTGCTAATGTGGTCACGCTTTTTTTTTTTTCTTCTTTTTTTTAGATGAAGAAACACTTACAGGATTTGACGAATAAGATTTCCCAAAATGGATTGCAACACAACGAACTCTGAACACTACTGTTGGCAATAATCATTCATAGGTCACAAATGCAGTATTCTAAAATGATATCCAACACAGATTGGCTGGGGTTATAAAGGTACGGCATATTGGACATGAATTTAACATTTCCATTGGGATGCTAGACTATTTGGTAAATTATTATTTTATTTTAAAATGGTACTCTATAATGATCAGTTCTGCTTTTTTGCTCATTTCCCATTTTATGTTTGTAAAGCAAATGAATACAAGATGATTTAGCTAGCAAACTAATGTATGTTATCCACATTCTATTAATTGTGGAAAAATCTGTGGCTCAATTTATGTTTAATAATAGTTGCTTAACAACAGCAAACACACATGGAAACATGTAGCATCCCACAAATGTAGGTGCAAAAAAATTTAACATTCCTCTACAACATATGCACATGGCATAAAGCTTTCACACATGAAAAAGCTTTTAAAGTTTTCAATATAAACTTATTAAGCTTTCATTTTATTATACCCCAATCCTGAGCATCCTAAGATTTAAATGTTGCAGAATAATACCCCATCATGAACAACAGTGCAAGAGTTGGTAACAGCTAAACTTTGTCAGAAAAAAGGTGTGCTTCAGTGGAGAAAGAGAAGCCAAGCTCACGCACTATGTTAGTTATATTTGGCAAGGCAGACCTTGAGTCAACCATAATATTGACTGAATCACTAAATAGCTTTGGGTACATGGGGCATTTCTATGCTTGACAGTGTTTGTCTCAAGGTAGACCTGAATCAACATTCTCATGGTTTAAACAGTCCCATGAGGTAGACACTAAGATTTGTCATAAAAATTCTAATTTAACCCACACTAATTCTTTAATCTATGACACTGTTATTACTAATCTAACAAAAGTTTTTGATTTAAAATCTTCATACGAATCCTATAATCCACCATTGTAATGAATGATCAGGAATGTGATCTCCACAAATAATTGGAAAGCTTTTTTACAAGTCCGTGTTCTGCTCATTTCATGTTGCACATTTCATAATAAAACAAACTTCCCGAGCGTTGTGTTCATTTTCAATGGGTGACATGCTGAGCTGCCATTGAGTGATTGTGGTATTGCATCAAGCATTTAAAGGATGAGCATCTTTAGTCACTGATGTATTATTTTTATCATAGTACTGCTATAATCAATATAGAAATTTCAGAAAATAATATTTGGGAGAAAAAAAATACAGTACGTTTCTCACGAAATATGTAAATGTACAGAACAAAATTGGTCACCAAAGGAAGTATATATTTACAGTAATGTCAACAGTCAGTTGTTGCATCTGGGATCTGTTTTCAGATTAAAAACCTTTTCTAATTCCATGCAAATCTTAAACATGGAAAATAATACATCCACAAACTTGTACATAAAATACAATGCAGAAATACATTTAGCATATACAGCAGTGGTTCTCAACCGAATGCCCCACCAAAATCCAACACAATTATGAAAACGGTGCTTGTTTTCAAACCTTTTTTAAACAAGTCAATTGATTCAGAAGTTTAATAAACTCTGTTCTTCAATAAAAACAAGAGTTAGATTTTTTGGCCCCACTTTATATTAAGTGTCCTTAACTACTATGTACTTACGTAAAAAATAAGTACAATGTACTTATTATGTTCATGTTGTATTGCAGAACACTTTTGCTGCTATTGAGGTGGGATACGGGTAAGGTTAGCGACAGGTTTGGTAGTATGGTTGGGTTTAAGGGTGGGTTAAGGTGTAAGGGATGGGTCAACAGTGTAATTAGGAAATTAATTACAGATGTAATTACATGCAGGTATTTAATATATATTTATTAAAGTACAATGTAAAAACATGTATGTACACAATAAGTGCATTGAATTAAATGATTAATTTAAATGCAAGTACATAGTAGTCAAGGCCACCTAATATAAAGTGGGTTTTTAACAATTTTATTTATTTTATTTTTTTTTTACATAATTTATTAAGTTCAATATATATAAGTCATACTGAGACAGGTTGAGAACCACCAACAACAGAGCCTAAACATCTGAGAAACCACAAGTAGAAATTATTCTATTTTTACTTTAATTCTTACTAAAACTCACATTTTTCAGCATAATTTGAGTGAAAAGTTGAATTTAAAAATACGTGAAAATTTCAGAATTTCTTAATGTTTCTTTGTTGCTTTAATAATGACCAACTCTAAAAGTTTGTGTAAAACCATGTTTGGTTCAGTGAATGCAAGAAATTTAAAAGTTATTTTTACAAATTAGCTCACAACTGTGACAAGTGAAAAACTATTTCTAGATTTAAATGGAAGGAAAAAACCCCCAGCATTTTCAGTGTGGTCTCAGGTGTTTAAACTCCACTTTGTTATATGTTCAGGTAAGCGTTCCTCTCCTTTTCTGTTCTAGTTCCTGTAGTCTCTCCTCTCGGCCCTGTGCATGCTGGGCTCCCACCCTCTGTGCTGTCTCAGTAGCGGTGATGTCAATGTGGGCATATTTAGTGCTGGAGCCGGCCGCTGATTACAAACAATAAAAAACAATGGATTGATTAACAACTTTTTAAATGTGCAAGCTTCTGTTACCTGATTATAACATTTTAGAATAATCTCAACACAGCTGAAAGTCATTTGTTTTCACACCCAAAATGTAGTAGTCAACATTTAAAGTGGATCAAAACCTTTCATAAAAATTGTCCTAAAACCTTCTTCTTAGGACAACTTTGATTAACTTTTCTGACCCAATTCAAATGTTGACTACTGTAGACAGAACTACAGATACCAACAATTTACAGAATTGTATGATTTTTCCTTCCTCAAAAAGTGAGAGATACAATGGCCTTCATCCACTGATACCCATTCTCTCTTGCTAATTGTCAAGAATCTTGAGCATTAATAACAATGTTTC
Organism: Elopichthys bambusa; assembly: GCA_037101425.1. Lineage (NCBI taxonomy): Eukaryota > Metazoa > Chordata > Actinopteri > Cypriniformes > Xenocyprididae > Elopichthys > Elopichthys bambusa. The sequence continues at coordinate 27,864,006 of CM074436.1, forward strand.
AGTAAATATTGTGAAATAAGGTACTGCTGAAGGTTGTGAGAAGTATAATAATCATTGTTTCACACGCCAGAAGTATGTATTCGAATGTCAATACATATTTTGAACACTTGTGTGTCTGCGCGCACGTGTGCGTGTGTGTGTGTGTGTGTGTGTGTGATTCTCATCCCATGATGATCATGTCAGAGAAACTCTGGTGGACATGGAATATAAGTTTTGTGGAAGTGGTAATCAGAATCTAACAGAAATTATGCATTGAATTAAAGTGATAAAGACATGACTTATGAGGATACAAAAGATTTCTAATTTAAATAAATGCTGTTCTTTTGAACTTCCTATTCATTGATGAATCCTGAAAAAAAAAAAATTTATCTTAGTTTCTACAAAAATATTAATGGTTTTCCACATTGATGATAATAATTAAAAAGATATTACTTGTGGACCAAATTAGCATATTAGATTGATTTCTGAATGATCATGTGACACTGAAGACTGAAGTATTGGCAGCTAAATATTCAGCTTTACATCACAGGAATAAATTACATTTTTAAATCTATTAAAACAGTTAACAGTTTTATATTTCATAATATTACGTTTTTCACTTAACTTTCAAATAAATATAGCCTTGGTTAGCATAAGAGACTTCTTTCAAAAACATTAAAAAAAAAAAAATAATAATGTTGAATGGTAGGGTGTATATTGTAAAGTTAATGATTAAAAAATGAGTACTTGGTTGGATGGCATGTAACTGAAAGATCCAAAATGAGTAGTAAATATGTGAGGAACACAGTGTACCTCTGACAGTGTGGCTTGACTCTGGACGGTCCTGCAGATCCAACTCCATATAGTGCAGCTGTCGTTTAGAGGTAGGACTGATGGGGATATTCACATAGTTAATGGAATCACCTTGAAGTTTGTCAATAACTGTCAGTCCTGTCTCTCCTGCAAGGCAAGACAAGGCACAACATGCAGAGTTACCAATGAAATAGAGCGAATTAAATGCTGTGATCAGGTGGTTATGTATAAGATGGAGCATCTCAATTACCATACTCTCCGGCTCTGAACTGTGGCCACCTGGATGCATCAGTCATGAATGCCATCTGCTCATAATTGCCTTTTGGATCTGCTGAGTAGGACAAAAACCCAAGAACGTATCAAGTACACCATTCATTTAAAATCCAAATACACTCAGATTTATGCTCCAAATCATTAAATTGTTAATGTAATCAGCTGAAAACAAACTTGGCATATTATACACACAAACATCAGATATCTGGTGACAACAAAGCATCGCAATTTCTCCTCATGGCTGCCATGTTTAGCTACAACATATCGATGCTGAGAATAGAATCACTTTATCAGTCGATACAGACAAAGAAGTCTGGTTGAAAGCTTTATGTACTTAGGGATAAGAGAGGAATTACTGATGCACTTCCTGTTGAAATGACACCCAAGTATCGTTTCCTGACTAAGGGACTGTATTCAGGGGCCTCTGCCATCATTATCATTTCAAAACCAGAAAACTATATGATGCTCACTCTCAGTCTCCTGCTGCTCAGAACTGCTTTTGATCTCACACCTGCTCTTCTCCTCCACCTACAAGAAACACAAAAGTGATTCAGAAATCCCAAAGCAGCAGTAAACTTGTTTAACGCTGTATTTATTTTCTTTTAATTGACTAAGCCAGCCATTTCTGCTTCTTCTGCTGCTATACATCACCAAAAGTAAGACCTTAGTTCATCTTCAGAACACAAATTAAGATATTTTTGATTAATCCAAGAGCTCTCTGACTTATCCATAGACAGCGATTTAACCAGCACTTTCAAGGTCCAGAAAGGTACTAAAGACATCGTTAAAACTGTTGACATGACTGCAGCGGTTCAACCTTAATTTTATGAAGTGACGAGAATACATTTTGATTCTGTTAGTTCTAGTCCAAATCTACAGAACAGTTTGTCTGCATACTTTGATAAACGATGCATTTAGACTCAAAAATAGCTGAGCAGTTATCTGGTTTAATCAAGGCAAGGAAGTGTGAGCAAAATCACCACTGAACTAAACATTTGTGAAAAGATACGAAAACCAAGTATCGGACCATATTTCTGACACTGAACCGCTTCTCTTCTGCTGTTGCTGTTGTTATTTAGATCTTTAAATTAAATTTTACAAAGAGAAAAGACTGACTACACCTACACCTAGTTAAAGCCTAAAGACATGGTTGTGGTCACAAGCAACTAAAATTTTACCACTATTGTACAAAAGTATTCACTACTGTGAGCTACTGAGAGTGGAATGTTTTTTCAGTGTGAAATACTGATCGACCAAACAGCGAAAAAATAAAAAAATTCAGGGCAAAGCAAGCTGTTTTTATAGCTTATTACTGCATTCTCAGATCAACCCGGAGTGTGTGGCGAGATGACAAATGAATTTAAATTCACTCTGCAAACTGCTTCTGCCTCCCCACTGATGCATCAACGTGATGGCTGAGCATGATCCAGAGACACAGACGGCTGGAACAGTCTTCTGATTTGTGCTGGAACGCTGGATTCCATGATTAGAGGAGTGCATAACGAAAGACTGATGCTCAATCAACACCGCCCTGATCGGTCACAGATGTCTGATTTTGTTGGTAAAGTTCTAGTCCAAATCTAGAGAAGTTTGTCTCCATACTTTAACACACAATGCATTTAGACTCAGAAATAGTTGAGTTGGTTTAATCAAAGCAGATTTGTTTGTGAGTATTCAGCTGCACTGATTTGCATTATTTTCTGTGTCATTTCTTTAGATCCAAATTCACACCACCATACGGAGGGTAACAAGTTTTTTTTTTTTTAGGCTAAAACCTTGGGTTAACGTTCTTATTTGCATATTTGCGGTGTCATTTATTGGATAAACGCAGTATGCGACCTGTTTACATACAGTGGGTATGGAAAGTATTCAGACCCCCTTAAATTTTTCACTCTTTGTTATATTGCAGCCATTTGCTAAAATCATTTAAGTTCATTTCTTTTCCTCATTAATGTACACACAGCACCCCATATTGACAGAAAAACACAGAATTGTTGACATTTTTGCAGATTTATTAAAAAAGAAAAACTGAAATATCACATGGTCCTAAGTATTCAGACCCTTTGCTCAGTATTTAGTAGAAGCACCCTTTTGATCTAATACAGCCATGAGTCTTTTTGGGAAAGATGCAACAAGTTTTTCACACCTGGATTTGGGGATCCTCTGCCATTCCTCCTTGCAGATCCTCTCCGGTTCTGTCAGGTTGGATGCTAAATGTTGGTGGACAGCCATTTTTGGTCTCTCCAGAAATGCTCAATTGGGTTTAAGTCAGGGCTCTGGCTGGGCCATTCAAGAACAGTCACGGAGTTGTTGTGAAGCCACTCCTTCGTTATTTTAGCTGTGTGCTTAGGGTCATTGTCTTGTTGGAAGGTAAACCTTCGGCCCAGTCTGAGGTCCTGAGCACTCTGGAGAAGGTTTTCGTCCAGGATATCCCTGTACTTGGCCGCATTCATCTTTCCCTCGATTGCAACCAGTCGTCCCGTCCCTGCAGCTGAAAAACACCCCCACAGCATGATGCTGCCACCACCATGCTTCACTGTTGGGACTGTATTGGACAGGTGATGAGCAGTGCCTGGTTTTCTCCACACATACCGCTTAGAAACAAGGCCAAAAAGTTCTATCTTGGTCACATCAGACCAGAGAATCTTATTTCTCAGCATCTTGGAGTCCTTCAGGTGTTTTTTAGCAAACTCCATGCGGGCTTTCGTGTGTCTTGCACTGAGGAGAGGCTTCTGTCGGGCCACTCTGCCATAAAGCCCCGACTGGTGGAGGGCTGCAGTGATGGTTGACTTTCTACAACTTTCTCCCATCTCCCGACTGCATCTCTGGAGCTCAGCCACAGTGATCTTTGGGTTCTTCTTTACCTCTCTCACCAAGGCTCTTCTCCCCCGATAGCTCAGTTTGGCCGGACGGCCAGCTCTAGGAAGGGTTCTGGTCGTCCCAAACGTCTTCCATTTAAGGATTATGGAGGCCACTGTGCTCTTAGGAACCTTAAGTGCAGCAGAAATTTTTTTGTAACCATGGCCAGATCTGTGCCTTGCCACAATTCTGTCTCTGAGCTCTTCAGGCAGTTCCTTTGACCTCATGATTCTCATTTGCTCTGACATGCACTGTGAGCTGTAAGGTCTTATATAGACAGGTGTGTGGCTTTCCTAATCAAGTCCAATCAGTATAATCAAACACAGCTGGACTCAAATGAAGGTATAGAACCATCTCAAGGATGATCAGAAGAAATGGACAGCATTTGAGTTAAATATATGAGTGTCACAGCAAAGGGTCTGAATACTTAGGACCATGTGATATTTCAGTTTTTCTTTTTTTAAAAATCTGCAAAAATGTCAACAATTCTGTGTTTTTCTGTCAATATGGGGTGCTGTGTGTACATTCATCAGGAAAAAGAATAAACTTAAATGATTTTAGCAAATGGCTGCAATATAACAAAGAGTGAAAAACTTAAGGGGGTCTGAATACTTTCCGTACCCACTGTAGCTCTAGCATTGCGCATTCTCGTATTGCCAACTGTACTATCGAGTTTATACTGAATGGACATTTTGGACTATAAAGGTAAGAATGAAACGGTCTCTTCTTTACTCAAATTGTCGCATTTTCTGTCAGCATTTGATATTTTTTCCTCTGAAAACACAGAATTTACTGTTTATATACAATGCGCAGTGTTTCCGTGACTGTCCAAAGCAGGCAAATATGAGTATGCGATTGGTTGTCTGTTGCTAAGTGTCTAGCATAACATTCTAACACCGCATCATTTCACACTGTACGAGTTTGCCACCGCAATGCGAGGCTAAAAAGCGGTTCTAACCCTGCTTCTAAATGACAAGCGTGAAACTTTCCTTTACCCGGGGTTAAAAGCGGTGTTTAGAACAGCGATAACCTGGGGTTAAGTGCAGTGTGAAAAGCCCTAGTAAGTTGTATGCTCTATGTGTTTGATTCACTAAAAATAACTAAATACTCATCAGAGTCATTAGTTCTGGAGTACACTGTTTGCACTTTACGTTGTTGATTCACAACAAAGAACCGACAGACTACAGATTACACTGACTGTCATATATTAAGTCACATATAATCCATCACTGTTGTATCACTATCTGTGCTGGGAAAATTACTGGAGCCACTGGCCACATTTATCAGTTTCTACTGGTACATCACAGACAGCGCTGTATGTTTTTTGATTCACTAAAAAGAAAAAGATCATACGAGTCAGACACTCTGTCAGCAGGAAACCCTATCAGATAATTTTAGTATCAGTTGAAGAATGTATGTGTGAGAACTGTTAATGAAACCTAATGTCATTCGGTTCTGGTATTTATGAAAAATAGCAGCACAAATGAAAAAAATACCAGCACAGAACTGTTTACAGAAAGACACAAAAAGCAAAAAAAACAAACAACAAAACAAATCTTGTTACCTTTCCTCCCCCACAGTCAGGACAGATGGCGGGCTGGAAATGTGGTTTGTTGGAGCCTTCAGGGGGCGCTACTCCTTCACTATACAAGTTGAATCTCCATTGGACAGTTTGTCTGGGGGTGGCATCTGCAGGGACGCCCTCTGATCCCAGAGCTCCATATTCAGGCCCCCGTTCCAGGGCTGCAGCAGTCAAAACTTGTTCCTGATTGGAGGATTGTTGTAGTAGGAGCCTGCGGGGGATGTCGTAATGCTGCAGAGGTGGACTGGGTACCTGGTACATGATACCCTGCATTTGAGCAGCCTCTTTGAGTGGACACACACAGGGATTGTGCTCAGGAATCAGGGGAATTGTCCGTACTGGAGTGTTGATGAGGGAGTTTGAGTTTGAATTAGGGTTCTGAGGGAGGCTTATTGAGGATCCAAACTCATCAGTCTCTCCATGCCCAATATCCATGCTACCAGTGTATGAGGAGAAGCTTCCAGAATACGAGGAGTGGCTCCCAGTGGCAATACCACTGTCTGTTGAGCTCTGCCGTCCCGCCTCTTGAAGGCCTCTAGGGTGAGGTGGCTTGGATGGGGGCCGAAGCCCTCCCAACATTACTCCATATAGACGCTCGTCACTGGACGTGTTGACAGAACAGGCTGTGCTCTTAGATCCTGCAACCCCTAACAGGGGTGATGATGATGGTTCAATGGGAGTGGGGTGTCTGACTGGCTCTGGCCATATCGCCAGGCGGCTGCCCAGGCTGTTATCAGAATGGCTGGTCTCAGAGGAGGAGCTGGAGATGCTCCGATCATCTCCTGCCAAGGAGGTGCCATAACTGAAGGTGGAGGCTGACGAATTATGACAAAGAGAGGGCGGATTAGTGTTGTCAAAAGTACCGACTTCGGTACCGAGTCGGTACTAACATTTAAAAAATGTGATGCTTTAAGCGCTGTTGAGCGGATTTGTAAACACCTCTGATTGGCCATTGTGTTCATGCGCTCATCAGATATGTCCGTGATTTGCTACAATGTTCAACACTTCAAAAACATGTTGTAAATAGACATCAATGACGCTCTTTAGCAAGCACTTACACAGATACACACGGGAGCATTGATGGTCCGCTGATAGACGCCTGCTTTCAAAATGCTTTTAAAAACTTCCGTGCGTTGATTATTGTAACCAATCACAGACATATCTGATGAGCGCGTGAACACAATGGCCAATCACAGGTGTTTACAAATCTGCTCAACAGCGCTCAAAGCGTCACATTTTTAAAATTTCAGTACCGACCTGGTACCGATCACTAGGGCGGATTAACAAATGTTTGCCTGGAAACATTTTTTTTAGCATTGTGAATGCATTTCAAAAAGGGAGTGGCACAAAAACTAATTATGGTTTCATATATATGATGTTCAGTTATTTTTTGGTGTAACAAAGAAAAAAATTAAGAATCTTTACACACTCTTATAATAGCGGTGTCCGTTGAGGGGCTTCAGAGTCTGCAAAGGTCGAACCAAGCGTTGTTGAATGGGATGGTTCAACCTACGGAGGATTGTTTGTATTTTATAGATAGTGTATTATTTTTTTGAAATATATACATAATAAAAACTATCTATAACATCCCATTGAACAACGCATTTGAAGGAGCCTTCGAAATGGGACAGCCTTCGTCACGTCGCTGTGATGCATTCAGTCTTGGAACACATCTAATGTGTGCACTTTATTCCATGTCTTTTAAAGCCATATGACAGACTGAACTTTATGTCTTTACACTTTTCATTGGTATTTCACACATTTTTGTACAATAAATAAATAAGTTGGATCTGACAACCAACACTGCTAGTTTCAGGCCTTTTGCATCACTTTGTGTTCTCTTTCTTCTTACATGATAAAATCATTTAAACTCATATCAATATTTCTTGTCAGTTTATTTCTTTATCTACAGTATACTAATCTATACTTAACCATAGTATAAAGTCAGTCGGTCATTATCACAAAATAATCCCTTCAGAATGAAAACACTGCCCTCTACCATGTAAAAAAAAAAAAAAAAGTAAATATGACAATTTCATTTTTGGATGAACTATAATTTACAAAAACGTTTTTAAAAAAATAAAATAAAATAGCCCCCTCTGTGTGTTTGTGTATTCCTTTTTGAATTACCTGCAATGCTGTGGTGGCTACAAATCGACAGCATACTGAGTCGTTTCTCTAGCTCACTGGCCTCCTGGCTAATCCTGTCTTCTATAGATGACGGGTTAGCATTGGGGTCTATGGAAACATTAAATTTTAATTAAACCAATACAGTGAACATTCATCATTCATACACACAAGCACCAACATATATCCTTATGACCACACAAACATGCACCAGACAGCACTGATTTGTCTCTAAGCATTAAGTCATATATAATCCATCACTGTTGTTTCACTGTCTGTGCTGGGAGAATTACTGGAGCCACTGGCCACATTTATCAGTTGTTACTGGTATATCACAGAGACAGCCTCACAGCAATAATCTCTCACGCAAGCACACACACACACACACACACACACACACCTCAGAGACCTCCTTTTGAATATGGCAGTAGGTTGGTAATCATTCTCTCTCACAATAGAATAAATCAGGAAAGTGCTCAATAAAAACAATAAATCAGTCAGGAGAGAATAAATACGAAAAAGACAACTGGAACAGAACAAGAGGAAAAGAAAAGCAGAATGTAAGCACAGAAAGTTGATATGGAGGAATAAAGACTCACAGGATTTGCACAGTTTAGTGGCAGATATTTTTGGCATCTTATTAGCATGAAAAGTCAAGTTCATGCTGGTCTAAAGTAGTTCAACAGGCATTCAAGCAATGCTACGGGCAACAAATAGACTGAAAAATCAATATCACACAAGCAAAAACAAAACTGCAAGTCACTTCTATACAGCAATTTTATAAACAAGTAGTTAAAGCTTGTAGTTTTTGTTAATATACTTAATATTTTGTTCCAGTTGAAAAACAGTTGAAAAGTGTGTGAAGATAAAAGGCTGAAAAAGCATTTGCTTTTTGCATATTTAGACGTCATTGTACACTTTATCTGCTCTGTGAAATTCTTCTGAAGAATACAGATTAAAGTGAAATGCTGAAAAAGAAGAGCATCTTGGCTATCAATACCCTGAACACCTTATTTATCACTGGCAATCTGAACTCTTGCACAACCTTTATTGAATGTCAAAGGTTAAAATACATCAAGTGCACTTAATTGATGACACTTAATGACAGCGAGAACAACTCTGACATCTCAGTATGAGGGACGACAGGCGAGAACTTGATGTAATGTGGCATTAGATAAATCTGTAAATTCAGAGAATGTGCAAACAAACTTTAAGTTTGTTGAAGTAAAAAAACTTTAAGGCTTTTGATTTCTACCTTTACACTTTCATTCAGCAATCACAGAAATTGGGAGAATTTACAGAGGAAAAATATACTGGAAAAAGTTTTTGCTGTGATTACAAGCAAGCAAGCAAGCTATCATCATCATCAAAAATGCACCATACAACAATTGGGCAGAAAATGATTGTGTTGTGTCTGTGGTGGATCCACAGAGAAATACAAAAATATGTTTAGTAATTTTGAATAATCATATTTTTAAGGCTGTGGTACACAACAATAAAGGGGGAAATAACAACACCTGTCAAAAAAATGTGTCCACAAAGCATAGATCACCTCTATAAATGGGTCTATGTAAATATGTAGTCATTTAGCATTTTCCCCCCAGAGCAACACTGTACATTCATTATAAGAAATGGCCCTGGAGCAACCCAGGCATAATATTGGTGCTTTGCAGATCAATCTTTGTGGGGTTTGAACTATCCTACCAACTCTCTGACTATGTAGAGAGCCATTTCAACTATGAATGTGCGAATTTTAGCTATGAACCACAGAAAAACTTTAAGCCACTTCATATCCATATCCTTCTTTTATGTTACTGACCGTGTGTCAGCTCTCCACAGGATTCTGTTCACACAACTCATGACAGCAAGCAACCTTTCAGCAAGACCTTATCATTTTATCTCAATATCACTGGCTCAGCAGCTCAATTCAGTGATTCTCTGTGCATCAGTGTTGGCAGTTTGATCAATAAAATATGTTAAGGTTTAATATACTATTATGCTTACATGGTAAATCTATCTAGGACTGATCAATAAACTAAATGTGAATCTTGCATTGATTTTTTTGAACAATAATTCAGTATTCGGGAAGTCATGTTAGGTTCTATTAAAAAGATATGTACCACATAGATATTATCATCCTCTGTCAAGATGGAGCCATTGAGTGGTTGGATTCAAAAAGCAATTGCCATTACAAAGTAAGAGTCATTAAATTTAATGAATATGATTGACTACAGAACCCTGCTACTGCTTGATGTAAAAATCTGCCAGTGCTTTGTCAGTAATAGAAATATGACATTATAATCACTGATTAACCAAAGCTGCAGAATTTGCCTTATTATAATAATAGTACGTGTTGTTATTATTATTATTATTATAAGTTTTTTTTCACTTGCTTGATTAGAGTAATGCACTTACAAATACATTTATTATGAACAGTTTCCTAATTATTTATTAACTCGGTAACACTTTACAATAAAGTTCATTAGTTAACATGAACTATTAATGAACTGCACTTGTACAGCATTAACTAATCTTTGTTAATGTTAATTTAAACATTTACTAACACAGTACTGAAATCTTGTTAACATTAGTTAATGCACTGTGAAGTAACATGAACAAACAATGAACAACTGTACTGTCGTTAACTAACATTAACGAAGATTAGTAAATACAGTAACAAATGTATTACTCATGGTTAGTTCATGTTAGTTAATACATTAACTAATGTTTAACTAATGAACCTTATTGTAAAGTGTTACCATTAACTCTTATGTACTGTTTTGGGTCTCAGAGACTCTGGGGCTATTTTAAAACATACTTAACACTGAAATGTCAAGTTGATATGACTTTTTAATAATCTTATGAGAACTGATTATTAACTAATTTTCAACTTCATATTTCTTCAAATGCCACATCACATGAAACAAATTTTCATTTCTTATGTTTAGGATCTCAGAGAATCCAATATAAAAACATTAAATAATGCAATGAATTTTTACATGATAAAATTCTGAATCAGTACAGTTCTGCTAATTATTTATTGTTTATTTTAAAAGGTAAAATATAATTTTAACCTCTAGCGGTTAAAAACAAAACTGCATGCATTTTGCGGAAGAACATTGTTTACTTGCTTGAAAATAAATTCCAGCACAGCACTACAACAACCATCATGAATTGACCCTTCACTACAGATAATGCTTTACAATGAACTCTGTTAGAGAGCTACATATGTCAATTTATCTGTTTAATAAAATACCTTGATAAAAATGCCATCTCTGTGTTTTTTAAAATCCCTTTTACGTTTCAAATCCCTTTGTTCTTGCCATTTACGAAAAGCCAAGCCCATGTTGATTCTTGTTTCATTACGAGCTCTGTCGCTTTTTTTTTTTTGCTAGCAGACTCTCCTCTGTTCAGCATTTTTTTTTTTTTTAAATGGCTGATTTCCCCGAGGTTCAAGATTTCGGCACCTTGAAATAATAAGGTTCTATCTGCATTCTGAGCGGTTTTGAGATATTGAGCCTCCATTGAGCCTCCATAGCGTGCCTCCATCACGCTATGATTGGATATGATCGGTTATGATTGGATATGATTGGTTCGTGCGCGTGGTTCGTTGTTTTTGTGCGCGTTCTCGTCGAACCGGCATGAATGAAGACAACGACAACGACTAATTAAAAAGCAAGTAAACAACTCACCCCTTACCGCATCATGTCACGTCAAAATCAAACTTGAAATGGCAGAAAACATGATGACTGCAGGGATTTTAGTGAGCAATCAGCATGGGGAAATTAAAGGTACATCTTCGTGTCTGTGACCAGTGCGTACAAGCTTGATGACTGATGAACTTGATGAACATTAGTTCACAAATAATATATATATTGTTTAAATTGTTACTGCCTTTAGTTAGCCTATTATTTGGGAATAAATGTAAAAAACAATAATGTGTAAAAACACTAACTTGATGAAATTTATGCTTGGTTTTAATAAACAGAACTGTGTAAAAATACAAATTAGAATTTTATTTGGTCTCTCCTTATATGTAATGTTTATTTAAGCAGGAAAATTGTATAACAGGGACATAAATTTACATTTGATATATATAAAAATCAAGGACTTTGCCTCATTTTAAAACACCACTGATAGACAGACAGACAGATCTACTACACAGACTTAGGCTCCAAGTTCACTATGTGCAGACTTTGTAGTTAGAACCTTTTTGTTTTCTAAATAAAAAAAGTCCCAAAATGTACAAAAACACATCACATAATGTAAATAAGTTGTCACAGAATATGTGAATAACTCAATTTTGACAAAAATGTCAGATAGAACCTTATAATTCCAAGGTGACAATTTAGCTTCTCCATGTCAACTTTTCCTGCTCGTTGTGACAGCTAACCTACGCCACTCCCACAGAAATATAAACACTTATACTAGGCTTACCATGAACCAGGGTAAGACAAAAACATGTTTTGGTAGATGGATTGATGATGTATTGACTCATTATTTAAATATATTTTGAACAACAACAACAACAAAAAATACATAGTGTACCTGTAATTTCACTTTTCTGAGAAGTGCATGCCTACTGTTTGACAAATGGAGGGATGCAGCTTCAAATATCTGCCTACTAGATTTTGATTAGATCAGAGGAACCTATTAAATTGAATTGGAGGGAATATAAAAGGCTAATTTAAAAATTACTATTATTATTTTTACATTTACATAATTGGAGTCTCTGGGCCTCCAAACATAAAATCAGCAGTCATTCTGAGCAGAACACGAGGGTGCTGGGAGAGAGAGATAAAGAGAAAGAGAAGGAAACTTGACACCACATATCAATCATACACAAAGCTTAGACACAGACATGCACACGCAGCTGACAGCTCACACACATCAAGCTAATGAGGCTAACATTAGCAACTTTGAAATCTCTGATCTGAGATCTTACATCACACACCTCCACAAACATGAACTCACCTGGCAGGACTGGGCGCAGTCCAAACGGACCCCTGCTTGGTGATATGCCACGAACGATACAATCAAATAAAAAACTGATCTGTTCTCCTTCTGCACATGCAAGAAAGAAAACACCAGCCCCTACGGAGACAGAGAGAAGAGAAAAAGCTTCTTAATGTCTTGAGCCTGTTTCATTCAAAAGACATAATGCACCATTTCGAATTCAGATTGATATTAATTGCCCATAGCATTTAATAGAAAATTAGTTTCAGTAATGACCACAATAGCAGTCACAAGATTATTACAAATGAGGGAACATCAGGTCATTCCTCTGAGCAGATGAGAACATTCACATTTCACTGATTCAGAATAAATTAATTATAGACCAATTCAAGCCAATGGAACCAAGAAAAACTGTACGAGTTCATATATCATTCAAATAAATTCATCAGGCACACAAAGTCTATAAAGTAAAGTAACCGTCTTCACATAAAGGGTAACTGAAGACAGTGATGTTTTATCACAAGATACTGACTGGTATTTTTTTCATGAACAATACGGATTATTTGTGTTTATGTGTGCTGCAGAACGGTAGGTTTATTAGATATGAGCCAAATGCATTGAAGTTATATATCGGATAGGTCCACACAGAAAAAAGAAACGGCGTTATAAAACTAAAGTTTATTTTTGCATATTTAATTGAGCATAATGTATAATATATAAAATAAGAGGAATGTGTACCAAGAAAATCCGCTTTGGTGCCCATACCTCCTCCATACAGATGTCAAGAGCATCTACAAAGCCTGAAACACCTTTCAAAACTAAAATAAGTGCTGCAAAAGCACTGAAAACAAGCTATTAAAAAGAGCTATGAGGCTTCAAGTATAATAGCAAACAAAGGCCTTATTTGTGACAAGATGCATTAATGATTCATCCGCAGTCAGATTATGACTGTTTTTCTTTGTAAAACATGATGAGGAAAGAGACTTAGGCAGTCTTTCATGGAGGTAAATATAGTCCTGTCAAATCCCTGAGCATCACTGTGGAGACGGTATAGGAGTGACAGTCCATTACAAAAATAACTATAACACCCTTAGCACTTGGTTTCATAATTCATAAACACACTGGTAGGCTATTAATACTTGAGACATGTGGCCAAGTCTGTGGCTATTTATTTACCTTGCCCAAATTTTAAGAGAATGAAAAAGGCCTACACCTGCTTTTGATAAACTATAGTATTTTTGATTATGAAAATACCCTGCTAAAATGTGAAGAGAGTGCATTGCATGGGATACTATATCCCACAATGCAATGCGGCTGAACTTACAGTACATTTCCAACATTATGAATGAATTGTAAACAGTATCAGCTGTTATAAAAAAAAATATTAAAAGTCAGTAAGTTTTTTTTAAAGTGCCAAATGTTTTTACAAACTTTAAAAATGACTTCTGTTTGAAACTTATATCGTTGCATACTTTTTAAAATAGTAAGCCGTATACTGCACAGCATTTGATAAAAGAAGCAAATATTAGTCCAAAAACAGGCATTCTCTGACATACTTTACAATTCTTATGACTTTTTTTGTGAATTTGAATCTTCTTTACAACCACCACTACCACCTCATGCATTCTGAAAATGTTTGAAAATCCATAAAAATAAACAAGGAAACAGATACTAAGACCGCCAAGTTTACATTTACAATATAATTACCTTGTCTGGAGCATGATATCTGTTAGCCAGTTCTTTACCTCATTATAGTTTAACAACCATGAGCAAGATTGGTCTGCGCAAGTAAATTAATGGCTCATGTGCAACATTTTTAATCAGATCAAACACTTGCAGAATCATGTAATTCGAATTGAATTGTCAGTTTCAACTTGTTTTAGATCTCATGACATGTTTTTTCATTGCTGATGCCAGCCAAACTGTTCCACAAATGCCCTACCTGACAGCAGGAAAAACAGTGATCTACAATCTGTCCAAGTCTGTTGACAAACTAAGCTAGTGAACAAACTCACACCCGCTCAGTCTCTGAAATCAAATGAGACAGCTGACACACTCACTAATTGTACTGCCAGTATGTGTTTTGTCACTGCGTGTGGCCTGTGACATTGAATCGCACTAGAAACAGCAACAAGGCCATATTTTTCAATTTAATTCACTCTGTCCCAGAGCAGCCAACCACTGAATTACATTAATGGCAGTAGGAGGGACATGACCTCTGTGTGGCAGAGACCAATGGGAGCTCATGGTTGTCAAACTCTAATGAGGTAAAGCACTGGCTAACAGATTCATGCTCCAGACAAGGTAATTATTTCACTGCATGCATATAAATGTAAACTTGGCGGTCTTAGTATCTGTTTCCTTGTCTGTTTTTATGGATTTCCACACATTTTCGGAATGCATGAGGTGGTAGTGGTGGTTGTAAAGAAGATTCAAATTCAGTCTAATTGAACAAGTTTATACGAATGCAGAGATAATCTGCAGATCTTTGTTTTGCATTTTCTGCACTGATTATGAAGGAACATCAGCAAAATTAATTTAAATATGGTCCAATATATAAAAACAAATCTAATAGAGCCTTGTGGTATCTGCAAGTATGAGCAAATTAACCAAAATATTTAACATTTATGATATATCTTGAATAAGAATAATAAAAATATGTATTTTTTTTTTTTTTTAAATATGCTATGAATATTTTTTATATATATATACACATATACACACATACACGCACAGTAGTGTGTGTCTGGAAGGGATATTTTTTTAATGACCCTACAAGTTTGATGACTATGATTTTTAATGGAAAAAAATCCTTAGAAAAACAAAAAGCTCACAGGAAAAAGTATACAATAACTACAACATAATCAGTTATTAATATTTCATAGGTTCTCTCGTTTTTGCAAGTGTTTACAGATTTCTTTGTGTCACAGCCTGGCCAGAAATGATGTCTGCACAATTTAAGACAACTGACTCCAAGCACAACTACACAATATGCTTCTTTAACAAATTTTTTATAATATTTGAATAAAGGGTAAAGATGTCAATTTTCCTAGTCTGGACTTTTGGCCACTACTGTATGGAAATTTCTTTGTGTAGTTCTGCATGTGTAGTTTCCATGCAGTCCTAGACGTGACTAATGTTGTAATGGTGTCCAATGTGAGCACCCTGCCCCCTCAAGTTCTTCCACTTGGCAGGAGACCTTTCACATGCCGCCTCATCGCATAAACACATAAAAATACCCAGAGTTCCCAGCATAGTGCATTAAAACAGCATCTAACAAATATCCTGAACACCTTTTCGACTGGAAAATTAACAATCCTCATTATGATTGCAGTAAAAAAACCTTTTCTGTTGTGACAACATGGCTGTCATTGACTCGTTGTAAGGAAGTTTCATATAAGATGGAGCATTAAAGCTGCTGAAGCTACAGAACAGCTGCAGATGGATTTGCCAGAGAGGCAGCTGGTGGGTTTCACTGGTGCTAACGCAACATCTTACACTGGAGCATATCACACATTACCACAATCTGTGTGGGTGCACAAAAGTAAGTGTAGTGATTTTGTAAGTATGGAGGGAGCGAGAAAATAAGCGAGAGAGCGAGGGAGAGAGATAGTGTGACTGTGAGGTTATCTGATTTTCACATTTACTATTGGCAAACACCTCTGTGCTACTTCCACCGCAGAGAATATCACTAATACCAAGTGAAAAAGAGGCAGAGGAGGGGACGACTTTGTACGAAAACAAACCACACATTCAACTTAATTATCATGGGATTCTTCTCATTGAATAAAATGCAGTATTCTGCCAAAACAATATAAAAGAGATGTCCAAGAATCCATTTGCATCTCAAAAAGATCAAATAGCACTGAATGAGGAAAAGAACAATAACATGAACTTACAGTAGCCACATCTTGTCCCCCCCTCAAAGATAAATCCATTTGGAACGGCGCCGTAACGCCTCAAGTCCGACAATTTCCATTGGCCGATGACAGTTGGAGGGAGGTCTCTGGCGATGACAAGCAAGTTGTTGCACAGATGCAGGGAGGCGGGGCCACTTTCTAGTTTGGTGCCAGGCTGGACATTGACGTTAAACCTGTGAACTGAAAGAGGGACATGTTTATAATCAGAGAGCAAAATTAGCACATTAAAGCAAAGCAGTTGTTCTGGAGACATTCTGGAAAGGCCTAAATTCATTCCGTCAGCTACAAGGACACAGTACAGTTGCATTTAAAAATTCAAAGTCTTACCATTGTATATAAAGATTAAAAAAAAAAAAAAGTGGATTTCTATAGTTTTTGTATATTTATGTATTATGAATTAACATACTATAGTAGTCAACATTTGAAGTGGATCAAAACCTTTCATCAAAGTTGTCCTAAAACCTTCTTCTTAGGCCAACTTTGATTAACTTTTTGATCCACTTCAAATGTTGACTACTGTATACTGCATTTTGGTAATATGACTCATAATCCGATATTCTTCCCATCACATTTTCTTTCAACCAAGAGTTAACAGCATCATATCAAATTGGTCCCTTTCAAGGAAAGTCTGTTCACTCAAGCGGCCATATTTGCAATGCCTCCGGGCAGCTATTTCGGGCATCCAAGACCACGTCCTAACTATTTGAATGGGGGGGATCCTGAAATCTCAAAAACTGCTTGGTGAACTTACATTTAAATAACATATTTCAAATCAGCAACAAAATCTGACATTCTATTTACTAGAAATTTCCATTACATTTTCAGGCATGGAAAACCCCATTTTAAAATTCCCTGATATTTCCACAATGCCCATGACTGTGGGAACACTAAATGGATCATCAGTGGATTTTTATTTGCAGCCACATTTTTGTCTTTTTTTTTTTTTTTTAGGCACAGACAAATTTGGAGTAAATTCATTTCAAGCTCAATACATCATTTATGGACCTGATTAAGCAGCACAGGAGTGACTAAAGACTCCAGATCATTAGGAAAAATACCTCAATTTATCATAATAGAGACAAGTAATTGATACATTCCAAGCAGGCATAATATATAACGATACAGTTTGCTTGCAGCAGCATGTGCATATGTGTGTGCGCGTGTCTTGCATCAATGATAGGATTAATGCTTTTTACTTCACAATTCCTATTGCATTGTACATCTTGTCATACATAATGCACACAAAAGATTTACATCATATGATATATTTTATATTATAATTATCAGTACAACACACACTCTCAACAACTCCATCTATGGTCAACCAAAGCAAAGCAGTCTAAAGTCACTGACGCATCAGTCATGATCAATGTGAGGGGACTTGGTACAGAACAGTGTGTTAAAGCAGTTTAGAGGGAAACTGATATAAGAGCAACAGAGCAGAATGAGACATCGGCACCTCGCTTAACCAGACTCCATCAATCATCATTCTGACTGCCTCAAAGACAAATAACCAAACAAAGATGGGATCGGAAAATCAAGGAGGTATCAGAGCGGAGACGACACATGCATTCACAATAACAGCTTCCAAACAAGAGCTGAATCATTCAACATTTTAGCTGTATAGATGGAAATGAAAACTTTGATTTGAAATAACCTGAAGACATCTAAACAGAGTCAGAGATAATATACTACATGTTTTTTAGTATGTGTCACTCTGTCAAGAGCATGTTCGAGAAAAATTTGAGATCTTATGGAGTATCACACATCACAGGGTCCCAATTATAACTTTGCTGCTTTCTCAAAGGGCATGCCAAACCTCTGTGACTTGAGAGTGTATGTGTACGTGTGAAAGCAAAAGAGCCAACCGCCTGGTGTAGGTGTGTGTCTGTACGTGAGTTTTCGAGGCTGTCTGGGATTAACAGAACCAGTAGCAGACTTGACTCACAGAGTGCCCTGAGGAAGATAAAACTCTAGCGATGTTTGCTATAAATCACAATAAAATAGATGATAAAAAAGTAAGAATTAAAGACTGAGGATTTACATAATAAAACTACTTAGAATTAGTCATTTTTAATGACCCTACATGTTCGATTAAACCATCAAAATTTTTAGAGTTTTAAAATATTTTAAATATGAGGGAAGAACAATACACTAAATATATATACTAAATAAATGTGGTATTTATCTGACCAAATTTATCTGGCAAAAAAGGGGTAAATTACAGCCACAGGTTTTATTTTCCTATGCCCCCCCAAAAAAAAAAAAAACACACTGACTACAGCATATTTTATTGGTTCTCTCTCGCGCTCTTGTTTTTGCATGTGTTCATAATTGACAGCCTGTCCAAAAATTGTTACTCATATAGCAATTAAACATCTAAAAGTATCTTTATTTGTACGTTTTCTGAGAGGAGTACCTTTCCTTTGACCATGAAAAACTTTATGAATATTCATAGCGAATTCTTGATGGCATGAGTCTGAACCAATTAAATGTGATTTTCAAACTCATGCTGATGTAAACAAAACGATCTTACTTGCGCTGACTGACAGTTCCAAATCACCCCCACAGACACGCGCTCGATATACACATATACACAGAATTACAGTATTTCCAAAAAATCTGTATTTCCTATAGATATGGGTTTTGACTTGGTTTGTGCCAAATTTGGTGGTATTGTTTGGTGGTGATTTTGTTTTGGAACCTTCAGAACCTATATATATATATATATATATATATATATATATATATATATATATATATATATAAGCAATAAGCCCTGTGAAGCCGTGGTTTACAGTGACAGCTAAGGGGTATTGTGTAAAGCCCTCTTAGCTATTATAAATTCACTGTAAACCACAGCTTCACAGGGCTTATTGCTTTTATAAAAACGGTTACCACACAATACAATTAAAACTTGTTGTGAACACGGAACAAGACGCAAATGCTTTGACTAGCGCTGTCAGTGTCACCAGGGCACAGGAAAACCCATTAAATGTTAAAAGGACAAGATCGCAGTGGACATTCAAACAGATTTTTTTTATTACGAACATAGGACTGACCTGAAGGAAAATACTAAATCTGAATGCATGCAATACACTCGGTCATTTGATATCTCTCTCACAATACTCTTCTACATAATGCAGTAAGCTTCAGTGAACAAAATCAATAGAGAACAAATCATTGCCGCAGCGATACATGTAATGCGGTCAGCTGTATGCTTTCAGGAATTTTACAACGGCTTTGAATGTGGCTCAACCAATCAGAATCAAGGGCCTGAACTATCCATTTTATAAATATATATATATATATATATATAGTAAACAAGTGTTATATATATTAAACTACTGTTATGATACTTGTATGAAGCTGTTTTGGTGTTGTTCTCGTTAAATACAGGGAGCTTGACAGCCCTCAGTCACTGAACTCTTCTCTTACCCTCTCCAAGGCTGTAGCGGATACGAGCATCCCAGGCCAGAAGCGTCACTCTGTTGTCGAAGCCCAGCATGACAGACTGGCTCAGGCAGAGCAGACTAAGTGCATAATTCACTCCATCAAACCCCTGAAGAGCCTCCAGTCCACAGATATCCCTCAGTGTGGCCTGATTCCTCTCCCGCTGTCCTTTACTCTTCTCTCCACGCTCCTTATACACCAGCAAGGACAGGCAGTCTGAGACAGTCAAGATTACAAATTCATAAAACATCAGAAATGCATCTTTCCTTACACTAACAAAAATGACTATGATAACCTCCATGTTTGGGTGTTTACTGTGACGGTATCATCCAAGCACCTTGGAGTTCCATATAAACAAGAAATCATTCAGTGCTATAGTATAATCACAATTACCATAAATGTACCATGGCGCCATTCAAGTCAAATTAAATCATTACAGGTACTATCCTTTTAAGGCAATAAAAAGTCTACATTTTCTTTCATTTCACTACTGCGTTGCACTACAATTCCAGCAGTTGAAATAATTTGCATAATTATCATCAGAAATTACAACTGACAAAGTAACACATGCATGGGATGCAGTTACTGAGCCATGAAATATAAACTGTCTCTTTCCATAAACAAGTGTTCAGTGTGTGACAGCATCAAGCTACAGACTCCACTTGTTGTTTTGAAAATGTGGTGATGTTTTGTTTTACGCTGTTTTTAAGAACAAACTACTACATCACCAGACTTCTAAAACAGTATGCGAGGAGTCAAGCAGCTGTCATAACACACACATCAAAAGACACAGTGATCCATGAAAGCAACTGGAGACTAACCTATTAAACAATGACAGCTTCAGACAACAAAGATCCAAAAATGACCTACAGTATCCGCTAGCCAAGTTCACCTAGAAGTTATGTAAGTGTATGGCTTGCAATGTGAATGCTGATGCGTATCACCAAGGGTAGTTCTCACATTTTTAACTCCAGATATTTATCAGACGTTTATACCTTCATACCTTCATGTTCTGAGAACTAAAAACCTTTTCAACATTATTGGCCAAGACAGTTTTGATCTCAGCTGCCACTATAGTAACAAAATTATAAAAAGTAAAACAATTATAAAAATGGCAAAAATTAAAATAAAAAATTAAAGCATAGATTTAGCCCTATATACACTCAAGCTCCCTATCATCTTCATAGTATATATATCTAGCTTTGACCATCAAATTTTGGCATTAGTATATTTATAACATTTAAAATACAGGTCAACACCCACAATAATACTACATGGGTTTGTTGGATTTTAGTTTGTAGTAAAGAATTCACAAAATATTCTAATTTAAAGGGGTTTTGAACAAGGAATTTCGAAATAACATACAAAACCACTGCTAGAGATTTTTATACACATTTGTGTATGGATTTTTTTCCCTTCAAAACGTCAGTGACAGGTCTTGAGACAACTAGCCCTGGTCTCGGCTACAAACGACTCTTTGTACTACATTAAACTTTTAAAGCGTACATTGTAGCTTTTGGTCCAAAAACAGCTCGAACCAGAGTGAATTGCGACATTGTGACACGTGCATGGAGAGTCATTCCGATATCACGCATAACGACCGTGCCAATACCTCACATACCGTCACGAGAAAAAAACCGTGACAGCGCTATGTCAGGCCTTTGCTAAGTAAAAAGTGCGTTTATGAAACAAACAAAACGGCTATTTAAATGCATTTCCATAGCTAATCTAAACACTGTTAAAAAGCAGCGTAAAAAGTTTTCCAAAGTAAGATTTACCTGCAACCGGCGAAGGTTTCCGAAGAATCACCCATCTGTTTTTCCACTGTAAACGCAGGGGAACAAAACAACAAACAGGTAGTGTTCGTATAGACAAACAAACAAAGATTTAAGTTGTCCAACAATAATGAACGATTCAGTAAAAGTAGTTTGCGTTGCGTTTAACCACCTTTTTCCCTTCTCGCAGTCTGACTTGTCCCTCTACGACAACCGTATCCGTCATCTTGTGTCATGGTTCCCGACAGCTGTGTGCGGTCCGCGGCAGTGAGGGGGTCACTTTCAAAATAACCTCCAGAACTGTCTGCACTGCTGTAACACCCACAAACTCTCTCTCTCTCACCCACATAACTCCGACATGCATTGGACCACCCTCTTAACAAAGACTTACACTAGGCAAAGGTTTTTACAGTTGTTCATTGGGTCAAGTTACCAATTTAATTTACAACACCTGGCTAAGAGATGCAAGCATTCTTGCGAGTCTCAGACAGTCAAGTAAGAGATATGTAAACAAACATGGCATTATGTGAACTTCTCAAACAATAGTTAATAATCTATACAATGATTAAAGTAAAACTGTTTAACCACATAAATAAAAGAAACTGGTAGGGTGATACATATAGGTATATATAAGCATCAATATAATATCCCTGCAAATGACAACAGAGGCCTTTCTTATGTCTGTGTAGTTTATAATGCATTTACTTGAAATAATCTGATGATATTCATGAAATTACATTTATATTATGTACGCTTTTAATGGATGCTTATTTTCTAAAGTGATCACAAAGTGCATGCATCACGTAAATGGTAATTACCAAAAAAAAGCAGCTAAAAGCTGCAGTATTTTAGGGCCCTGATAAATTAAGCAAATTTGTGACAAAACCATATTAATTTATAAATGTAAGATGTTCCTGCTTTGAAGCAAAAGATGCTCTGTGGGGCATTTTCATTGTGCTGGGTAACACGGATCATCAGGTATAGCACATTTGAACATGACAGAAAAACAAGTGTTGAACCAGAAAAATGCAAAGTATACACTTTACTACGGGTACTAGACCTCACTTTATTTCAATATTTTTTGATTTATGTAAGGTAAATGTGTAAATATAAGAGTAGATAACTCTAAAAGATGTGTTCCTGTGTTCCAAAGATGTGGCTTTGTGTTGAAAAATCAGCTGTTTTGACAGCTTTTGGGAGTTTGTTCCACCAATGGAGAGATCAACAAATGGAGAAATGTCTGGACCTAGACAAGCAGTAACCTTTTATATGGAGAGATGAGGGAGTTAGGCGAGCAGAATTGCTTGACAGTAATGGCTGGGCTGGGGTGAAGTTTAGATGAAGGATTGAAGGTAGTGGGCGTCAGGCCATTGGCAGTAGTGTAAAAGTCAGAAATGGCGTCGTATTGGCAGGCAGCAGAGGCGTAACATGAGAGAATTCCAGAGGTTAAAGACAAGTCTAGCTGAAGCATTTTGAATGCACTCCAGAGGACAAATAGCAGATGCTGGTAGACAGAGTGAAGATATATGTAAAATGACTACAGTCCAGGTAAGGAGCTGAGAAACTAGTGGTTGAGAAAGTCTTATTGTCCTTTGTGGAGCATGAAGCAGCAGGGCCAGTTGAACACTGGGATCCGCCAAGCATTTTACACCCCTATAGGATACTATTGTGATAAACAACACTGCAGCATTTTGTATATCGGTGGCTCTTTACAATAGGTTCCATTCGTCCATATTAGTTAATGCATTAGCTATCATGAATTTTTACACGGCTCTGTGGAATACTTGATTCTGATTGGTCAATCGCGCCATCCGATTGTATGTTATTCCCAGATAACAACCGCTAAAAACAGATAACACAGGCTCATCCGGGTAACTGAAGTCTGCAGCGCTATACGCTTGCTAGGAACGTTTTTTTCTTCATGGAAGTTTTGCGTTTGGTGAGCTAATAAAATATTAAAACGCAGTCAAGTCAATATTTTGTGTACAGTTATTTAATTATGTCATCCGGTATCGCGGACTCGCTCTTTCGTTTCATACAAACGCAGCTGCTGCCAATTTGCGACTATTGTTTTGTACACTGTAATGGATTATAAGATAACAAACAGGTACGAATTTAAATCAGTTTAATCTCAGATCAATATTTCTTATTTCTATAATTATGTGGCAAAATGCCGTGTAATATGTGGTATGACTGTATCTCTTAAATGTCCATCTAGTTTGAACTTTCTGCTTGCTAGCAACTGTTCTCCCCGACAGGGTGATCAGCCTGAAGGGGTTTATTCTGCGTTAACAACTAGCTGGATGTACATTATCCCTTATGTAACAATGAACAAGAAGTTTACACCATTTATTAATCTAGGTAAATGCCAATTTATGCAAGTTATTCTGCAGATTACATGATAATCCAGGAGGTGGTGACAAGTGATTTTCTCTATTAGTGAGCCATTGGATCATTCACACAACTGATTATTTGAGATAAAACACACATATTAATTCAGGAACTAAATAAGTGACTGGCTGCGTCCAAAATCGCATACTCTACTTCTTTTGATAAGTAATTGCTTTGCAACCATTAAAAAGTATGTTCTATATAGTATGAATGTGTATAGAATTATATCTAGACATACTATTTTTGCCATGTTGTCATTGTCATGTGATGTGACTTATGGCATCAGTTGCATTGCTTTATTCATAATTGATCTCCCGTGGCCTAATGGGAGAGTAAATTGTTCATCAAATGCGCACAACTGTATCTCACTGGACGTTATAGGTCATCCGGGTACTTTTTGCCTACTGTGAATTCGGACAATCTACATTTTCACATAGTGTTTTTTCTATCTAGTAGGGATAGGCATATTCAGACACAGAAAATGACTATATGAATGAGTCATTGAATCATTCATTGAACTGATTTGTGCAAACACACAGGACATTCGGGAACATCACTGCTGTATATTTCTCAGAGAAACAGCAGTTAGTTCTACTGTGGCTTTGTTTAGAATAATTTCATTGGCAGACCAAACAGACATGTCTATAATGTAAGTAACTATTGCTTTTATACAACAATTCAATAAATAAAAAGGTAGTTGAGTAACTATAAGTGAACAGAGAAAACGTGTCAATTTTGTACAAATTTGTATGATTTGATTTGTATGAAAATTTAAGAAAAAATGCATGAAGATCCAGCCCTAAATCTAACCACCAGTGGGGTGTAAGTTAATAACAGAAGTGCAATGTTTAGCACCCCTGGGGAAACTTAGGTTTCAAGGACACAGTGGCCACAAACAAAGGAAAACCAATGCCAGTCAGAAGTTGCCACTCAGCACCTTTCTTCTTATTTATTTTACTTATTTATTTTTAGGAATGATATTTACATTTTTCAATGCACACTGATACTAATGAGGGCAACATATATTAAGAGATTCAAATCACTGACCAGGGACCAAAAATTAATTTATATTTATTGATGTTGCATGTTGCTGTGTCAGAGTACAGAAATCATCAATGCATTAGCTTGTGGTTTAGCAAATGAAAACACTGCATGTCCTTAATATACCTGCAGGATTTTTTATTGATCTGTCTTTCTCTTTCAGTCTCTCTTTCCTCTTCACAATTATCCCTGAAATACATCTTGGCAGAAAGCAGTTCCTTCACATCCTCGGGTCAACAAGACGTTTCCAACGCTGAACATTAGCCATTAAAATTCCATGTGTAAACTTTAGAGATGCAAGACAACGTAACCTCGTCCAATGATAAAGTAGCATATAAGACTCCTACGGTAGTATAACGAGGAGGAAACATCATGCAACAGACACATATTAGTACAACTGAAGTATGACACCTGATTTTTGAGAGTTACTACATTTATTATGAGCGCTGCCACATTAGACCTGACATTAATGTGTTCATAAGTAAAATAGATGAAGTCCTCTAGCAATCCACACTCCCAGTCCAGCTCATGGTCCCCAACACCTCCTCACAGGACACATTTAAATGGTAATGTGCTGTATAATAGCAAGAACAAACATGAAAATCCACTACAAGCTCCATATTAGAAGTTGTTTATTTAAAAATGTTGCAGAATCATCTCAAACTTAATGTAAACCAGCACAAGCTTGAGCATCATCTATTTTATGGGCAATACTTTACAAGAAGGTTCCATTTGTTAACATTAGTTAACTACATAAACATGAACTAATCATGAAAAATACTTAATGCATAATGCTAAATACTAAAAGCATAATGTTAATTTCCACATTAATACATTATTAAAATCAAAAGTTGTGTCTGTCATATTATTTAATGGACCTGAGCCACCATGAACTAACAATAAACGGTATTATTAACAACTAATGTTAACAAATATTAATAAATACTGTAACAAATTGCTCATTGTTAATGCATTTACATATGTTAACTAATGCCTTATTGTAAAGTGTTAGCCAATAGGGTTCCATTTGTTAACATAAGTTAACTAAATTAGTTTAATAAACTAACAGTTTAAAATACTTCTAAAGCATTTATTAATTTTAGTTAATTTTAGTTAATTTTATTAAGTTTAGTTAATTTCATTATTTTCTAATACATTATTAAAATCAAAATTTGTACCTGGTACTTGTAAAGTAATGGACTTGAGCTGACATGAAACTGTTGTATAATGCATTATCTAACATTAACTAACAATGAGCAATACATTTGTTACAGCTTTCAGTAATGTTTGTTATAGTTATACAAATTATAACTAATGGGACCTTATTGTAAAATGTTTTCTGCTGTTTTGGGAAAGCTATCAAGGTAGGTAATTAGCAAAAGACTGTTAATTGTTACCAAGCTCAGCCTCTTTATTGTCATATCAGACAAAAGTGGCATTGTTCTTGATGTGGTTATTCTTCTTTCTTGAAGTTTTCACTGAAGGTTTATTTGCTGTTTTTGTGGATGGATCAATGCGCTTTTTCACCGGCAGCAGTTCTCCTTGGTCTGAGGTCTGGTAAACTCCTGTTCTCATTTTTCCTTTGCATGTTTTCAGATCGCCAACCACTCTCTCCAAGCCTCCATTCTGACCACCAAGGTCATCACATCTGATCCCATCCACATCAAGAGCACCTCGCACACGGAGAGGAGACCGCTTACCTCCCCCTCTGACCCGGTCCCTGGGTGGGGGAGGTGGAGGAGCAGGAGGTGGGGGAGGTGGACGCGCAGGAGGTGGGGCAGAGGGCGCCCTCCTGTGGGAATATTTGGAAATACTGGTCCTTTCTCTCTGACGTCTTTCGTTTTTCACTAAGGAATGACAGTCAAAAGGGGAGAGGAGCATATATTAAGATTGTTAATAGATGATTTTTGTAGGAATGTTAATAAATAAACAGTAGTCTATAAGATATATAAGAATATATAAGAAAAAGCAATGACATACTCTATAGCCTTGACTTAAAAGTAGTTCAGCGACAATTCTGTCATCACTTACTCACCCTCAAGTTGTTCCAAACCTGTATGAATTTTTTTCTTCTGTTGAACACAAAAGAAGATATTTTGAAGAATGTCTGTAACCAAACAGTTGATGAACCCCACTGACTTGCATAGTATGAAAAAAAAAAAAAATACTATGGAAGTCAATGGGGTCCATCAACTGTTTGGTTACAGACATTCTTCAAAATATCTTCTTTTGTGTTCAACAGAAGAAAGAAACTCATTATTATAAATTATTTATCCATGCATATCATTATTATTATTTTTTTTATTATTATTCATATGCCCTTGTAATCTTTAATCAAAATAACTTCCCCTCCCCTCTTACAGCGACATCTCTTCTGGAGCGAGGGCAGGGCCACCTGTCAATCACATGAGATCACAGCAATAGCAAACCACAACCATCCAACAATCCAATCAATTCCCCATGGACAAAATCAAGTCCTGCGCTACATTTATTTTCCTTGTTCAAGAAGCTATTTCAATATATATATTGTGTGTATGAGTGTGGGAAAGGAGGAAAATATCACGCATACATGACAATAATAATTGCTCAAATACATGAATTTAGCGGATGTCACTCCCGGAAATTTTGCAGCCTGTATGTGGCCACTGGTCAAGCGTGAAAACAAAAGTTTTATTTAAATTCTGAATTGATAATATAGGCCTAGCTCCTAGAAAGCACACAAAGAGCAGTCCCTTTATAATCACTAAAAGCTATCACTCATCTCACCAAGTTCCATCATAATCAATGAAGCTGTCTACACTGTACAATGAATCTCTTGTTTACATCGTGTCTACACTTTGTTAATAAGAGGATTTGCAAGTGTGCAGAATTTGCAAGCAGTGAACTTAAACACCTCTGATTGACCATTGCATTCAAGAAATCAATGTCAGTGATTGGCAATATTGTTCATTGTTGCAAAAACACATTGAAATGGAAACTTTTGACGCTCTCCAGAGCACAAACACAGATACAGATGGGATTGTTTGCCAAATTGCTAATATTATGGATAAAAATGATCATAGATCAGCAGTTATATGCAGCTTTTCTTTCTGAAAGCAATCAGAAGCAGCAGCAGGCAGTGGTTTGACTGAGACAGTTCCATGCTAGTCTCAAGTCTGCCTTGTCCAGCACACGCTTCACCTATGATTTAATCTTATTGTTCTTATTCTGTTAATTGTTTATTTATGAACGGTTTTTGTTGTTTTCATGAAACTGTTGGCTGACAACAAATCACATTTAAGTAATCTTAATTGTCAAATTATTTTTAACCCATGATTTATAAAAGTAGGTCCACCCACTTTAAAATGTCTGGCCTCGACCCTCTTCCACACACCTTGCCACAAAATAGGCTGGGCATAGGCTTCAGTAATAGACATACTGAAAAGTGGGTCTTATTCTGGTGTCCTCCTTTACTCCAACACATCTGTCATGATGTGCCATGATTACTAAAGCTGCAATCTTGATTTAGATGATTTTGAAGAATGAGCCATGTCTTCTGCTGACAAATCGAGCTACTGAGCTACTACTCGGGTACAGGCCCGGGTAGAGAGGAAGTTGTTGAATAAAGTCGTTATTTTTGTTTTGTTTTTGCGCACAAAAAGTATTCTTGTCACTTCATAACATTAAGGTTGAACCACTGTAGTCACTTTGACTATTTTAACAATGTATTTTCTGGACCTTGAATGTGGTAATTCAATTGCTTTCTACAGGAAAAAAAAAAAAAAAAAAAAAATCTCTTAAATTTCATCAAAGTGTATAATGACATGAGGGTGAGTAATTAATGAATGTAATTTACTCATAGTAATTAATGAGTAAAAAAATTTCTAGAGCTTTAATTGGCATCTACCTTTTTGATTTTTCATTAATGTTATATGTGGACAAACATTTATTTTGTCCATCTAAATAAATTTTACATTCACTCACGCAGAAAAACAGGCTTGGTTTGGATCTAAACAACCTTGTTTTGTAGAGGTCAGTGCAGCTGGTAGCCCTTATGAGACATAAGGACAAACTTAATTGTTCATCATGTTCTGTTGATTGTCCTAATTGACATTTTAGAGGTACTCATCTTTTATGGCGCCTACTGACCTAATGCGTGAACATTACTAGCCAGATGGGATTTAAACTTTGTCAGCTGAAGATCCATCTGAAACATACCAAGCACAATATTCTCCCACTATTCCTGATTTCTAAAACGCACTCACAGCATTCGGCGTGGTCTTGCCGCTATCAGAACAGACACGAAAGCTGCTGCTTTCCGTATGTTTTTCTGTTGTCTAAACATGTAAAAGTTGTAAAAGTGTCTCTTGTTAAAGTGTCTAAACCCTTAAAAAACCAGCAATCTTGTTTTTGTTCAGCAGAATAGATACAAAACACTAACACATGCAAAGCTCGCCAGGTTGCTTAGTGACATGCAATTGAGTTAGACTCAAGAAAGCGCAGCACATGAGATGAGTGGCTATGACTAATGTCCACTAAGAAGACTGCTTCAGACCAAATGCAAACTCATTAAACATGCTCAATACTATCCTTACAAGTGTGTCCAATGGATATCATTAGTCTCTCTGGACTTTCACCAGATTGTGAGTGACAATCATATAGATAAAGGAAGATAAGGTAAATTATTGTCAATTCACACTGCTAAATGTTAAAGATAAGCAT
Source organism: Elopichthys bambusa (assembly GCA_037101425.1). Taxonomy (NCBI): domain Eukaryota; kingdom Metazoa; phylum Chordata; class Actinopteri; order Cypriniformes; family Xenocyprididae; genus Elopichthys; species Elopichthys bambusa. The sequence continues at coordinate 27,893,876 of CM074436.1, forward strand.
TAAAGAAAAAAGTGTGGCTGGTGAAGACAGAACTGAGTTTGGTTGTGCAGTGTGGACATCATGGTGTGTTGAATTTGAGCTACTTTGTATTATTGAATGATTAGAGTTACAGACTGCCCCCTTGTGGCACTAAGTAAAACTACTTGCTTCAACAGAAGCGATTTCTGTTTCCAAACGCTGTAGCCTATTTGGTCATTAGTCTTCCTTATAAGCATTAAGATCATATCTTCAAGGAAGTGAAACAAGTTCTTCATATTACAATAACACTGATGATCGATCATTTGCACATATTCATACTAACCAATCCAAGTCTAAACTCTGTCTAAAAACTGTCGTACTATTAGCACATTACTGTCATGCTTTTTACAGGAAGTAATTCAATAATAATTTATCTGCCTCAGCCACTAGATGGAGTACAATCTCTTTTCAGCATCTCACTCATGTTCTTTACTCAAATTGCCCTCCCAGTATTGACGCGAGTGCTGAATTGCTGGTTCATTTCTGTCTTGGCCTATTAGTGCAATTTACAAACATTGTAAAGCATTTGCTCATCACCACGAGTTCGAAAGGACGCTGTAATAGTGAGTATTACTGGGAAATAATAGAAAATGCTTGCGTCAGCAGTGACTTCGAGAGCATTCTCTTTCTGACTCTTCATGCGAAAGCAAAGTCTTCCTGTTATTGAAGTTCAAACAGATGTTTAAAACTTGTCGAGTGCAAAAATCTTACCACAAACACTTGAACATGACCTGTGGATTTATTGGTAGAGATTAGTATCTAGATGGGGTTCTTTGGTCAACAAAAATAGCAAATGTTTCTTTTCAGTTCAAATTGAAAGAAAACTTACCACGTTCAAGCTGAATTTTGTTTCAAATATCAATTTCAGTAAGTTACAACTTACAAAGGATGGTATAATCTGATTAATTTCTTTAAAACATCCCCAAAATGTACTAGAATTTGTTTTCGAAGTGTAGTCAGTCATCCTAATAATCATAACATTGGACTTTACCAAATTTCTAATTTTGAACTTGCATCGGTGAATCAGTGATGGAAGGTATATTACTAATATAATATTTTTTCAGAAACATGACAGTAGTTCAGTTGGTATTATAAATAGTGTAGCGTTTCCAGTAACAAGCTTAAAGGCTTAAGTTCACCCAAAAATGAAATTTCCCTTTGTTCATCTTAGAACACAAGTTAAGATATTTTTATTTTATTTTATCCCCTATAGAAAGCAATGTAATTACTGTCATTCAAGGTCCAGAAAAGTAGTAGACACTGTTAAAATAGTCAATGTGACTACAGTGGTTCAACCTTAATGTTATAAAGCGACTAGAATGCTTTTTGTGTGCAAAAACAAAACAAAAATAATGACTTTATTTAACCATTTCTCCTTGACCCTGTCAGTCTCATACGCAGTTGACGCAGTTCAGCGCTTCCGTGTTTACATTCGAACGCCAGCGTGAAATTTCATTTTTGTGTGAATTGCCCTTTAATGTGTTGTAGTGGCGCCAATGCTACATCTCTCATTTAGGGTATATTCGCACTTGGCAGGTTTGGTTCAATTAAGGGTGTTTTCACACTTGGTTTGATTGTCCTATCTGAATCCAGATTCAATTGCTTCACCTCCCCCCACTGGATTGTGTTCACATTATATTATTTATATCCGAACCACGTTGTGTTTGCGTCGCTAAAGCAGCAGCATGTTGTGTAATAACGACAACGCAGGAGGTGGCAAAATTCATAGCATTGCTCACCTCATTTTTTTATATTTTGGTTTTTGAACCTTTGGTTTCATTTTCAAAGCTTCAGCACATAACGGCACTTGCATCTATTTGCAGACTGCTGTGAATGTAGGCTACAGCAGCAAATGTTCTAATCTAAAGATTGGAGTAGTCTCATTTCAGAGCTCAAAAATGTCAGAGCTCAAAAACGTTTAGTTGGAAGGTTAGTTGGTTAATAATAAATAAATTAATAAAAATAACTTAGAAGGTTCCCTAATGGTTATTTATAGGTTATTTAAAAATAACCACCCTGCATGGTTGTAAAACCTAAAAAGAACGTTCCTAGAATGCCCCACCCCCACCCCACAAAAAACAAATAGGAACCAAATACTTAAAGTGCTAGTGTGAAAGCACCTTGAAACCAACTGTGGTGCGATTGCTCCGTTAGTGCGGTTCATTTGAATAAGTGTGAACGTTAACATTCAAACTCCTCAGATTTTGAGCAAAACTTAGCCTATTAAATCTGCTTAAATTACACATTATATCATTGAATAGTTATCCTATATTTTTAACAATAAAACATATTGCCCCACTAACTAGCCTACAAATAACCCCACTTTTTTACCTCATTTCAAAACGCTGGGATATTGGAAGCATGATGGAATATATTGTGGTTTTATAAATTGGAGGACATGTTCTTACAATGAATATCTTACTCATAATTACTCATAGTTAGCTTAAACTTTTTTTTTGTCACACAGGCCTACATCATGAAACTCATGTTTTATTGGTCTATTAGTAGCTCCTTTTATTTTCAGACTGTCTGGCCAAACATGTCTATTTCTTCTCTTAATCATAATACTTTATTCAAGCCCAGACTCCAGAGTTAAAAGTTTGCCTAACAAACCTAACAAAGAAGAGAGTACAAAGCAGTTCTAACACGATAAAATGTGTAAAGATATTTAAATATATATATATAAAAGAGAGCACCAGGAGGAGGAATCGCACAACAATTTGGCTTCATGGTCAAATTACGACAGCATTATGATTTCTGTCTATAGAGGGTTTCCCTTCTTTTGGAGCGTGAAAAAGTACCAAGGGAGACAATGCAGAATTAGGACACTTCCTCTGGTGGAGGATGAGAGAGGGAGCACTGAAGGGAAACAGAGGCTGGTTTTGTCTGAGCCCAGTACCAGCATCCAAACAACACAAAGCCTGCCTAACCAGCCATTCACTTTAACTAGGCCTCTGTGCATAGCTAATGCACTGAGAACGGCCTCACTCAAACAGCACAAAATAGGCGTTGGGGGAAGTGGGGTGAGGGGAATGTGAAGGAGTTATTAAAGAACGCTTCTGAGAGCATAGAGTTTCATCATGTGATCAGCTGTGCCGTTCATGCTTTATGTCTACATTGTGTGTAGAACTCTAAATCATTCTTCATTTAACAACAGAAAACAGGAAATGATAAACTATCTTATCGGAAAATTATTTGGACTTCTGTCTTTCCTTGAACTCTGAAGGATGTGGTACTGTTTTCACTCATATAATACTAAACACAAATTAACTATTTTTTAATGCTTTTGAAAGAAGCTCACAAAGGCTGCATTTATTTGATCAAAAATGAAGTAAAAACAGTAATATTGTGAAATATTATTACAATTTAAAATAGATTTTCTATTTTAATACATTTTAAAATGTTTTTTTTTTTTTTTTCTCCCTGAGATGGCAAAGCTGAATTTTCAGCATCATTACTCCAGTCACATGATCCTTCAAAAACCATTCTGATTTAGTGCTCAAGAAACATTTCTTATTAGTATCAAACAGTAATATAGTGTTATAATGCTTAATATTTTTGTGGAAACCGTGATAAAATATTTTTTTTTAAAAAGCATTTATTTGGGGGGAAAAAAAAATTATGCATTAATCCATACTTCAGGCTGTTTCACCGAAATACTCAAACATCAATGCTTAGCCATCAAATTGCAATTGCAGAGTTCTCTTTACTGTACATACATCAGTACAGTAAAGTACATTTTTGTGGCATTAAAAACGTTTATAGAGCATGATCAAACTTTCTCAGTAAGATTGCCCTCAAACTAATGCTCCACCATGGCAGTAGTTGACCTGAAGGAAAAAATCTGACTAGAAGCATACAGTTAAATTAATGCCTTTTATAGCACCCCTATTGATAAGACTGAGAATGTAGCGTGCACTTGGCACTGCGTTTTGAATTGTGTTGACACAATTAGAAATACAATAATGAATAATATCAAACTTAAATGAAAGCATGTGTGTTTACGTACTTAGTACGTGTGTCGGGCCTAAGAGATTGTAAAAATTTAAAACCGGTACTGAAAAGAGATTGGAACAAGAAATGAACAACAAGAGGAAGGGAGAGAGATCTCACCCCTAACATTTATTTAAATCTATTTACAAGTTTGCAGAATTATCAATCCGAGCAGAGATATTGGTCATCTACAAAAAAGACTGCTACAGAAAACTGAAAATGATTTCAGTGTCAGAAGGAACAGAACGGAGGGCAATTCAACAATGTTGGCAACTCAACATAGCAATAAATCACACAGCTGTAACAGAAACTATGTACACATTTAGTATTTTGTCATTCAGGAAGATATACTTAAGTTTCATCTGGGATAAATTAATCCTTTCTTAGGATTATATTATACGATTAAATACATAACATATGATACCGTAGCTTAAAAAAACATGGAAGTAATGGTGATAAAAAGAAGTGATCTGCGTAGCTACACATTGTTGAATTGCATTTTTGTAAGAATACGATGAAATAAAGAAAACAAAAATAAGCTCTGAGGTCTCCATTTAAGACTGAAATATAGAAATGTGAGGTCATGAGGAGTTACTGAAGACTCTTTGTCAATATTTAGGTTTCATGGACAGGTTCATGGAAGGCACGCTACTAGTCACCACAGAGAGGTAAGGCGAGGCCTCTGTCGTACTAAAACTGATTGTGCTTGTTTATGTTTTTTTAACCATTTGTGTATTCACATCATTTGAACAACTTTTTGAACAACAGATAAATATATTCATGCGTAAACGAGGGTGCTTGACACCTCAAACACTCCACGTCCGGTATGTAGTTTATATTTAGTGTTGTAGAAGAATTATCACATGTTTAGTTCAGTCAGTTGTTGCTCCTGTTAAGGCCTTCATGTGATTAGCCACAGGGCAGAGATATGCAGAAGACGAGCAAGATCGCTTCAGTTCACTACTGACCTCAAATAAGTCCAACTGGCTACAATAATTATATTGTTTCTCTCAGAGGAAAAAAAAAAAGCCATGGAAGTTAATGATTGTCAAGATTGTGTGTGGCTACTTGTTTTAAAATACTTTCAGGGAAGGAAATAAACCATCGAATGCATTGTAGGTAGAAGTCTCTTTTTTGATTCTTCATTAAAGTGCTTAAAGGGTGTCAAATGTACATGGGAAGGAGGTGGTTTTGCCAGGGTTTGGCACAGGGCTTACGATGAAAAGTACAGCAAATCCACAGCACTCAGAAATCACACACATCTTCAGGAGGGACCAGAAAGAGGTGAGGATAACATGCGAGCGTAGTTTGTTCACACAGGAGAGGTACCTGATCGAGCCCAGCTTTCCTGGTAAGTGCCCTCCCTCAGGAGGTACGGTCGTTCTGGGGAAGCAGGGAGAGGATAGGGGGACCGGTGAAGGAGAGAGCTGTTAGGGCTTGTGATGTCGCCTTCTGCGACAAATGTCAGGTCCGTGCCGCTCTCCTCTTCCTCCAGTGCCTGGACCCCTCCGTCGCTCCTCCAGTCTTTGATCCCGGACGAGCCCCCTTTTTGCGAGTGCGAAATCGGGGATAGTGAGGAACTGAATGGTGGTGGATTTCGGTCTGTGGCGTTTCTGAGAGCACTATTGGGAGGCATTAGGGCTCGTCTAGGTGCTTTGCCCTCCACCGTTGAATCTAAGCTCTGCGATTGGTGGCTGGCGCTGAGGGCAGAGCCATTCTCCTTGGATCTGGGCCGGTTCTTGTGGGAGACGGGGGTGGAGCTGAGGTTGCTGGCGTCTGCTTCCGCGTCAAGGCGCAAGAAGTCAGGCAGGACAAGGTCGGATTTGTTCAGCAAGCCCCGCTGGTCGTCAGCTCTGTTGCTCTGTGCTTTGGATATGAGCTCGAAGAATTCTGGTTGGACAACACACACAATTTTAAACCATTTCATTTGTTGAAATGTGACAAGCGACACATTTGACATTAAAGCAAGCGTGAGATAGAAAGCATTCTCGCAAGACCTTGGCAACAGATCAACTGCAGCTGCCAGTTCAAAGTGTGCTTGTGTTAGCATTAGCTACATCAGCCAGTGTTGCTACAGAGACTTTGTTAGAATAAGATGTAGCCAGGATCAACATCAGCGCTTAACTAGGTCAAAGAAAGAGAGTTTATTCAAGAGAGTGAAAGGGGAATAGTTTTTTACCTTCAGCTTCATCTATATTAAGCTTTTTCTGTTTTCGCTTTTCCACTTGGGCCCTGGTTTTCACAGCCGAAGCCTTTCCTGCCGCTTTGTCCTCCCCCTGGGTAGCGACAATGAGAATGGGGCACATTAAGGGTGCGTGGATGAGAACCGCCTCTTCTACAAGGCTTTCTCAGGGGAGCAGGGCTAAACTACAGGGGCATCGTAGGGGCACTAGGAGGGACTCTAGTAACTATCACTAAAGTGAGTGTACATACTCACTCTACTTGTGCAAGCATACTAACGTCAATCTCCATACAGCACAGCATCTCACTGCAGAAAAACCACCACCAGCACAGCATGCCACCACAACACCCAACATTGGTGAACATCCACGTTTCACTTTCTCTCGTCTTTCCACCATGTTTCTCAACATATCAAACAGCTATCAGTAACTATAAAGACCAGAGAGTCTGTACAAGGGAGGAACCCTTGAACCAAGGAACTCTTGTCAGACAGAGGCTGCTATCCCCTCACAAAGGTGTGGTGTGTTGAAGGAAAGGAAGTGGTAAGAGGTGGGTTGCTGTGATTCGAGAAGATGGGTTAGATCATCCAAAGGCCCAGAAATGCACAGATACACACAGCCTTCAGACCAGAGAAAAGAATAGGGGAGCCAGCCATGCACAGACTCCCCACACACAGGCCAAAAAACACAAAGAAAGAGAGAGGAGGAGTTAGAAGTGTATGATCTCGAAGATTGAGGTCTTACTGTGGCAGACTGGCTTCGCGTAGACAGAGGTGGGCCGTGACTTTTAGATGAGACCAGCTTTTGTTTGTCTGTTTAGAGAGGGAAAGCGTCAACTCATTCTGTTCATGTTAATAGCAAGCAAACTATGTAGACATCATGGTAAAGTACTGACAACCCATTTTACTTTCTTCTTTTTTTCTTAGGGGTCCATTATATTGTTTTACAGAGGGTGAAATCAAAGAATCAAATTGGATGGTAGGAATGATGTTTATATCTTTATGTGTGTGTGCATCTTGCCTTTTCCTGGAACGTGGTCTCCTACTTCCAGAACCACCCTTAGTCCATCTAGATTAGATATAGGCAGCCCAAGATCCAGTGGCTCTTTCTCTCCACTCTGCCCAAACAAGCACAATTAATATCCATTTCATTCAATCACAAAACATATTTCATATGTTATGATGCAGCAGTCCAATTTCCTAATCAGTGAGCATCTTGTGTAAATCATAAAAAAAGTTACGTTCTCCCAGGAACATAAATATAAATTGTTTTATGCACAATATTGATACATGCCCACATAATAAAAAAGGATACATCCATTAAACTATATTTTGTTTTAAATGTTTAACTCACTATCCTGGCCACCAGGTCTCCTAAGTTCAGGCCATATTTGGCCACCACCGGTCTCAGCACTTCTGTAACCGGCTTAGTGGGTTTCGCTTTCAGCCCAACAGAACGATTTATTGGCACCAGATCCAGTCTGTGAGGGAGAGATGGAGAGAAAGAGAAGTTAAGGAAACTAAACTTTAATAAACTGAATCCTGATGACTTTTTGATAATGAATGACTTCAGTTAGGTTTGAAATGTAAAAAAAAAGAAAACGAAAAGAGGCCTGATGAATACATAAAGAGACAGAAATTATAGATAAAGGGATGAATGAATTGAAATACAGAGATAAAAACAGATAAACAGGTGTGTACCGGAATAGCGTACGTTTCTCCAGCCGCAGATCTCTGGAACACAGTGTCATGCAGTCCTGGTCCAACACTAAAGGCTTTACAAGGACAATACATGCTATTATAGTCTTTTACAGCACTGCAGTATCAAATGATGCAGATGCACACACATGCACACGCACACACACACACACACATAAATGCAGCACAAAAAACACATACTGAAACCACCTTGTAACCTTTGAAGGTAGACAAAAGCAAAACTGAAGGTACCTTAATTATTGATCATTATAGAATAGTTTTACCACAAAACACAATTGGCACCCTGCAATGGTGATCTAAACTAGAGTTTGATAAGCATGTTACCTTTTCTCCTCCCACTAGGAACAGATCCACAGCAGCCAGATTAATATTGAGCTTCTCGCACAAGCCTGAGAGCACCTCTCTGATAGAGACGCCAGGCCTGATAGGTACTGAGCAGCATGAGCCATCCGGAAGGTTAATGTTACAGTGACGCACCGCACGCTCGGACAACGACATGGAGTTACGCGACACCTCGCCCTGTCAGATAGAGGAACACAAAGGAATGAACAATGCAAATAAATGAAATAAACACACAAAAAATTGAATTCCATTATATTAAATTGGAGATAATATTCATAATTGGAGGTTACATTCTTGAAATAAATAAATATAAAATAAAACTACATAATATAACTATTTTAATACTAATAATAACATCATAATTATCATTATTATTAATTGATTGGGTTGTTTTAATATACAATAAATGATATTTGGTCATTTTAACAAAATACTAATAATCATAGACAGACCAACATCAGCTTGAGTCAGATGCATTTGACCCACCTCGTTTTTTCCAGAACCAGATGTGGCAAGTTCCAAACTTGCACCAGACGACAAAGAGCCCTGTGATTCTCTCCGTCCGTTACTACCTGTAAAGCCTGTGATGAAAGACAAATAACATTCATAACTGACAAACAGGAAAATGGCAAACTGGCAAGTTTATGAGCATCCAAGTGTACTGTAAATGTATAAAATAAATGAAGAAAAGTAATTTAACACAATTGTTACTGATGTCCTCCACTCACTGTAGTCTCCAAGGTCCTTCTTCTTAGATCCCTTTCCAAAACTTCTATTTCTGGACCAGGAGAAGAAAATGCTCTTCTTTTTATCGCTATGTTCATCTCTGCTGTCTTCATTCAGTGACCTTCCCGATTTACTTTTCTTGTCATCCTGCACCTTCAAAAAATAGTTAATTATTTTCCATACTCAAAAATAAAGGCATTACACAAAGATCCACAATGTAGATAATAATAATTAAAAAAAAAACTCTCTGGTGGTATATAAACTACTGAAGGTATAACTAAACCTTCCACTGAGAGATAATTGGGGGTATTGTTATTTGATGTGCTTCACAAATTGTTTGATTTTGTGATTATGTTCAAAGGAAGCCACTGTGTCAACTGCAAACAGATCATCATCATTCTAATGAAGGGCGCAAGACATAGAATAAACACTGTGTATGTTACCTTTTTAGGTGTAGAGAGGTTAGAGCGGTCAGAGCTTGTGCTATGTTTAGATGTGGGGCTACTGGGGACCTGATAGGGGTCTGGAAGAGGACGCCCCTCCACCTCTGCAAGCATACATTCTTGATACAGGTAGGACTTCAGGAAGCGTGTGTAACTGTCAAACTTCATCAGGTTGAAGATCTATTGTGGGAAGAAAGTAGAGTGGCACTGTAAAATCAGCATACTGAATATCTTTACTGGTTAAACATAGCCATATTTTTTACGTTTGTCAACTAGCATAGTTTTTCTAGTCTTGCTGGTTAAGCTGCTTAAGCAAATTGGTGGGGGCACCAGCATCTCGTGCTGGGACCAGCATCATTAAAAACAAATGCTAATTGACCAGCAATGTGGGTCTTCTCAGCTGGGATGACATACACTTCCATTCAAAAGATCGAGGTCAGTAGTATTTATTTTATTTTTTTAAAGAAATTAATACTTTTATTTAGCAAAGATGCATTAAATTGATCAAAAGTTACAGTAAAATCATACAAATACAGTGTAAAAATATTTCAATTTCAAATAAATGCTGTTCTTTTAAATTATTCATCAAAGAATCCTAAAAAAACAAAAAAAAAAACAGGTTTCCACAACTTCACCATTGATAATAAATAATAATAAATGGAACTTAAGCACCAAATCAACACTAGAGTAATGACTGCTAAAAGTTCAGCTTTGAAATGTATTAAAATAGAAAACAGTAATAATATTTTTACTGTATTGGTAAGCATAAGAGACATTTTAAATGCTACAGCTACAGTACAGTATCTGACATTGTAAAATGTGACCAATATAATGTTTTTGGTAAGACTTTAGTATAGGGAACATGTATTCACTATTAACTATGACTTTTCCTAAACTCCTAATTTTCTGCTTATTAACTGCGTATTGGGTAGGATTAAGAATGTAGAATAGGGTCATGCAGAATAAGGCATTAATATGTGCTTATTAATTACTAATAAACAGCCAATATTCTAGTAATATGCATGCTAATAAGCAATTAGTTAAAAGACCTTAAAATAAAGTGTTACCATGTTTTTTTTTTTTTACAAAGATCTTGGATAAAGAGGCGACAGCCAGACAGGAGCCTCTAAATGCTGCTACGTGATTCTTTGCCTTAAAAGACACTTCATAAGAACACATTCAGCACAAAGGTTGCCCGTAGGTTTGCTCATGGTTATCATGGGGTTGAAGTGTACAGGATGCTACATTCATGTACTTATGACATCACAGTGCCAAAAATACTTATTAGACATCTTGCCAACAGCCCTCAAAGATGGGGTTGAGATGGTAAAGCCTTACAGACATGCAGTGGAGGGTACACAATAATTTAAAAATAGCAAATGTTGGATCCTTCTGGGAATTTTTTTTTATGATGTCATGAAAAACAGAGTAACTGAAATCATTTGATTCATCTACATTAATTGTTTTGAGAAAGATATCAAGTAGAAACGCATTAAAAAGACAGGTTAAGGCATGTGAATAGATTTTCCACAATTTCATAATCTTCAGAATGTTGCCTGACGCCCACAGTCTGATATAAACTTTACTTTTGGATGGGGAAATTTTTAAGCTCTGTTAATACTTTTCTAATGTTTTTATTCAGAAATACAGTGTTATACTCTATACGGGCTTTCAGTAAACATCCTAATTTGAACACTTCCTGTCTCACCTGTAGCTGTTGTTCTTTAAACATGTCTGGCCTTGGTGCGTTGAGTATGTCGTCAGCAAGCTGAGCCTGACTATCAATGTTGACGGGTGTGGTGGCTTTACTCGACAGGAAGCTGTTGTAGATCTCTCTAGCCCTCTGGGACAACTGGAGGCCAATAGTTATGACAAGGTTACAAACAAACAGCAAATAAAAAACATTTATTTCATCCTCTCCAAAATAAGGGTGTATTTATTATCCTAAACAGACTGCTATGGACAAAAAAATATCTAGTAAACAGCATTCAAAAATTAATTATAGCACGTTTCTAAAAAAAATTTATTAAATTATTTAAATTCAACTATTAAAAATGAGGACTTTATACCTGTTTCTTGTCTGTTTCAGGTACATGGCTGAAATATTCACACGCTTGCCAAAATAAAATATTCTCCTCGCTGAATTCTTTCTTCAGAAACTCCTGCAGGATGAAGAGAAAAAGAAATAAGATTAAGTAATTAATCTGCAAAACATACACAAAATTAAAAAAAAAAAAAAAAGTGTTGTCTTTCATTGAAAACCTTTCAACTACATAAAAATTTTCTATCTACTCACTGGCTACACTAAATTCTCTAGGCATTCCTTGTTTTAAAGACAAGCAAAATCCTTTTCAAACATTTCTTTGTGGTTTTGTTTCTTATGCAACTTTGCTGAGAAAGCCTTTACAACTTATGCCAGTTTTGATAAGAAAGTATCTGAGGACAGTTTCAATTAAAATGCATAAAGCATGACTTGTATTCTCAGCCAATATTGCTAGAGGATTCTTTAACACAGTGCGGCTGCTTTGCAAAAGGATGACTTAGACTGATCCGACGTACTGAGAAATATCGGACACCGACAGGATCCTGTAGCAGGCGCTCGAAGCAGACAGCCCATGATGCAACACGCCGCTCAGTGTGGCGTCTATGGCATTGCACGCTAGGTAGGCTGGCATTGCTGTTCAGACTGTTATCACTGCCGCAGCCTTTCAGGTCCACACTGTTCAGCTCTAGGCACAAACAATGAGATAACAATGTTACTATTATTCACTCCAAACACAGAGGCACAATTATGTTTGTTAAAGAAGTGGTTTATATTAACATGAAGCTTTTTCTTCATTCTATTTCACATTTTGCACTCATAGACAAAACCCAAAAAACATCAACTCTTTCAAATACGGAAAGGATGAATTATGCAATTATGACTGCCTGAATAAGAGTCAGGGTGTTCTAAATTAAGACCATACTCTTAAAATAGACCCACATTTAAAAATGAACAACAAAAACGTCAGAGGTAGGTGTGAGATATTAAATTATACTCAAATTAATTGACAAATTCAGGATGTTTCACCACTTATCGAAGTGCCTTCATCAGTGATTTCTTAACCTGATTTCTTAAATCACCTGACACTTCTGCTGCTGCTTCTGTTAGATGCTCTCTTTTTAGTTTCTGGGTAATCCTGATGTGGTCAGTGAGCTCTTGTAATCAAATACTATCGATTAAAGTTACAAAGCACATACTTAAAGGCACGGCTCACTAAAAATTCCTTATTTACTCGCCCACATGTTGTTCCAAACTCATATATTGTAATTTTATCTGTAGAACTCAGTTTTTTTTTTTCATGAATAATCAAACAGTTCATAGTGAACAGGAGCTGTCAAGCTGCATAAAGAACAAAAAGTAACATAAAAGTCATCCATATGACTATATTTCATGTCACTAGGAAACTGTTGTGTGCAACAGGATGAGGAATAATGACTTGAGTGTACTATTCTTTAAATAAACCTCAAAAACTCTGAAAGGAACAGCAATAAGCAACGTAGTCAACAAAAAATAGTCATACTGTAACGGCTAAGCAAGACAAAAACAGCTTTAGAAAAGCTGTATATAAAAACCACACTAAAAAAAAACAAGCACTCAGAGGAAATCTAAAGGTTAATTTTCAGATGGACTCCCTCTGAAAGAACCTCAGCAGATCATGGGTTTCTATCTGCACAACCTCTTACCTGGGTAAAGCTGGTACGAGCCTGAGTGATGCCACTTCACCAAGTATTTCATGCCAATTGGACGCCAGGCTTTATCATCCATCACCCCACTACACACACACACTGCCACAAAGCAGAGGGTGAACAGCCATCAAACTGTCCATTGAGCTAACATATACGCTGGCAGCTAACATTATAAGCAACTAGGAACTATATAAACACAGCGACGAGCCTACAGGTGTGTATAGAGGTAAACAGATAGTGGCCTGCGCACAAAGCTCTGAACGGGCAGATGATAAATTATTGAAAGCAGAGAGAGGAGGGAAACTTAGTAAGTAGAGGTAACAAGAACCTGCAGTATTAATGCTGGACCAGCACAGCCAACTGGTAGCACCATAACCGAAGACAAACATGCACACACAAACAGATGGGATGATTTCATTTTGACTGCACTGCAGGAAATTGGTCCTGTTGTAATAAGGGTCAATGACAAAAAAAGAGTGCACACAAATAGAGTATATGTACCTTAATTATTCTCAAAAAAAAAAACAATTTTTTCTAAAAAATATTTTTATTTATTAATGAATATACATACATATTATGTATTAATATAAATTAATTCAAAATATAGTTTTTGTTGAGTCATACCACATGACATTTTAAAACCTGAACTACCTTTGTCTTGTCATAAAAAAGGTCAAAATATTTAATATTTTAAGACACTTTACTGACCCTGACACAGTCATGAGGGTCTGCAGAGGTTTCTTATGATATAAATTCCTGTGTTTTTTTGTTTGTTTGTTTTTTCTGCATTATTGTTGGCCGAACCACATGATTTTATTTGTTTGTTTTTTTTAATATTAATATGCAGTGATTTTTGTGATTTTGTATTTTCCCTACAAAAATAATTATGCCAATTATTTGATTATTTGATGCCAAACTACTTAAAGGGTTAGTTCACCCCAAAAATGAAATTCTGTCATTAAGTACTCACCCTCATGTCGTTCCAAACCTGTAAGACCTTCGTTCATCTTTGGAACACAAATTAAGATATTTGATGAAATCCGAGGGTATCTGTTCCACACATAATCAGCACCTTTTGACTTCCAGAGAGTCGATGTGACTACAACATTAAGGTTCAACCTTAATGTTATGAAGAGATGAGAATACTTTTTTGTGTGCCAAAAACAAAGCAAAACAAAAATAACGACTTTATTCAACAATTTAAACCATTGACATACGTAATAAACTCTGTGCAGGCTTCCTTATTTACGTCCGAACGCCAACTCAGTATTGGCCGAAGCTGAATATGTGAGCAGCATGACGCTAAATGTGATGCTGATACAGCATCCGGCCAATAATGAGTAGGCATTCGGACGTAAACAAGGAAGCCTGCACTAAGTTCACTACGTATGACAACGGTTCAAATTGTTAAATAAAGTCATTATTTTTGTTTTGTTTTTGCACACAAAAAGTATTCTCATCTCTTCATAACATTAAGGTTGAACCACTGCAGTCACATTGACTATTTTAACCATTCTGGACGTCAAAAGATGCAATGATGTTGCTGCCTATGGATGAGTCATATACCTCTCGGATTTCATCAAAAATATCTTAAATTGTGTTCTGAAGATGAACAAAGGTATAACGGGTGTGGAACGACATGAGGGTGAGAAATTAATGACAGAAATTTCATTTTTGGGTGAACTAACCCTTTAACAGTTTTCTTTTCATTATAATATAAATGTATCCCTTCACATTATTATGCACTTTTTATTCTTTATGCTTCCCCAAAAAATATCAAAATGAATTTTAATTCAGATATTAAAATCATGTTCATCATAGAGGAGGATCATTCAAGTCATTGTATTTATGAACTACTTTTTGAATAAATTAATAGATTCGGACTAAAAAAATCAGCATCATGTCATTGACCCCTAGATGCAAATTCCAGTAAACTAACTAGTCTTGCAGAAAGAGAGCTCCAGACTGTAAAACTCACCGAGGCGTCTACAAGAACACAGCTTAACAAGTCTAAAGACAGCAGAATAATGAAGAAAATGAAAGGTTGCTGAGATTTGCACTTTGATCTCAAGATGGATGGGTGTTACTGACATTACAAGTGGTCCTTAACTCACTCTCGCTTCACTTTCACAGGCAGATTTACGACATCCTGCCATGCCAATAATTGATCCTGGAGCAGTTTCTAAGGGATAAAACTGGCTCCGGCATCTGAACACTGATCCAGCCTGCCTGTCCTGGTTAACTATGAGCTGATCTCAATTCAGATCCTCTCACGGTCGTTGTGTATCTTGATAACACCACAAACTATCGCGTGCCCATAAGCAATACAGACATTAAAAACGACACTACATGACTGTAAAAGTAATAGCCCAGAGAAGTAAATTCCTCACATTTTTGCATTCATACATTTGTCTCTCCGTGCCTTTTGTTATGCATAAGGCTGAAAGATCTATGGCTCTGACTGGCAGCGTTAAGCAAACATTCACAGAAACCCTGGCACATTCACACATGCTAATTGGGACATTGAAGGGGGAGAAGGGAGGTAGTTAGGGCTTGTTCACTCCTAGTGCAGTTGGATTTAAAAAACAGAGATTTAGGCCAAAACAGTAACTCACTTTGGCCTGATGAATCACAAACTACATACTTAGGGCAAAACCATTGGTGCTGTTCCGCATGAATTGTTTTGTATAAAAAGAGGAAGTCGGGCTGAAGGTTTAAAGAGGCACGTAATGAAACATCCGAATTTGCTTTGTCACATTATACTGTTTTGCAGTATTGAATACAGTACTGAATACATTTGTTGAGATTTCAGAGGACCACTGATCACAAATAATGTTGCAATCGATCTCAAAAAGAACCAAAAGAACTTCAATTACATTGTTTAAACCAATAAAATGGCAAAGAGACTTCTAAAATAATTCATCCAACAAGTACTTGTATAGCAAAACTGGGGGGATGGATGGCAGAGGGAACAGAGAGCCAATCTTATCAAGAGATCAGGCAACTAAAAGACAGCCAAAATGGTGTTTGCTTTCTCCTTCATTTGGGTAGAACTCTCTGTTTCAGATCTACATATACAAACTACATTAACATTGAAAACACAGCATAGAAAACAACAGTGAGCCTGATACAAGATACCAGAAAAAAGCTGTGAGAAATTGAGGAAATGCGAGTAGTTTGGGAAAAGAGCACAAGATGGTGAAAGTAATGGATATATGAAGAATGTATAAGTAATTAGATCCCAAAGAGACTGAAAGGTTTAATAGGGAAAATATGACAATGTGATGGGGTTAAAAGAAAAGAAACTGTGATAGAAAAGTGGAATAAAATGGAATACCAAAAACAGACAATTGATCAAGAAGATCAGATCAGTCATTTGAGGTTTTAATATCAAAATATCGATTGATTACTCACCACCATCAGAGACAGCCGCAGACTGCAAGAGAACACAGAAAGACATGTGTGAGTGACTCTCTTCACCAACACAAACACACACTGAAGTCTGCAACATAGCAGAGTACTCTGGTGGCATGATACACACACCAGCTCTTCCTGTTTTACTGGTACAGTCTTTCACACACACTCCTCCTTAATCATTCAGATAATGAGATGCATCAGGTACATTCCAGACCCGCCCACTGTGACACATATGTACCGCCCAGTTTGATTTGTCTGAGCATGTCACTTAGTGGTTTTGTAAGAGATTATGCAAGAGGCTGAAACTTTCTTTAAATTACAAATATTGAGTCATAGAATTTTTTCACAATGAAAAACAGTCAAAGCAGATACTTGGTTACCTGCATCAAACCTTTATTTCAGTAAAGCATTGCATTAGTGATTTAGTCACAGTGATGACCAATTTATTGCAGGGTCAAATGATGCATGAAACAGTCACAACCGTGGCATATGTAAAGTATTTGTATGGGATGGGGACCAAATCAGTGATTTCCTTTAAATGTGTCTCAAAGGTCAATAAGTGATAAAATTCCCAGGGTGTGTGCTTAAATAGTAGCAGTTTATCTACAAATAGCACTTTTACTTATAAAACTGGAAACAAATAATTTGTTTTTGATTTACGACTTTTTATTTTATTAGTATAGACTACTGTTCAAACGCTTGGGATCAATATGTTGTTTCTTTTGGACAAAAATGATACTTTTATTCAGCAAGGACACATTAAAATTGATTCAAAGTAAAATTTAAGATATTTAGAATGTTACAAAAGATTTCCATCATCAAAGAATCCTGTTTCACAGTTTACACAAAAATATTAAGCAGTATAACTGTTTTCAACTGTGATGATAATGATAAGAGATGTTTCTTGAGCAGCAAATCAGCATATTAGAATGATTTCTGAAGGATCACGTGACACTGAAGACTGGAGTAATGATGCTGAACATTGTAATAATATTTTACAATATTACTATATTTTTGATCAAATAAATGCAGCCTCAAACTTTTGAATGGTAGTGTTTTTTTTTTTTTTGTTTTTTTTTTAATTAATTTTGATCTGTTTGATCTGCAGTTTAATATATTTTTATATATTAAAAACATATTAAACTGCAGATCAAACAGCACAACATGTAATGAACTACAGGAAATCCATAAAAGAATAAAAGTAATCAAAGATTACAATGAATCTGTGAATGTTTTTCTACATCTTCTGTGAAAATGAAGGAAAATCTGCAGAATTATGCTGAATGGATGCAAATAAGGCTGAGAGCATACTGTTGAGAGCTGAAAACATTATAAAATTAGCCATAAATATTACAACTTCACCTTTTATTCAAACAACATTGAACCTAAAATCTTATAAAATGGTTCTTAACAAACAAACAAAGACACAATGTGCAGGGAATTCAGAAGAATGCTGACTATATTAAAATTACCATGTGAAATCTCAAAAAAAAAAAAACACAAAAAAAAAAAACAGCAATTAATCTCTGAAAGAACTGTTTACTCATTTAAAATTAATCTAAGCTTTCTCAAACTAAATGCTCTATTCTTACGACAAGAAATTTGATTAAATATACACAGGCCTAAATAGTTATTAAAAGCTATTAAAGGACAGTAAAAGGGGAGCCTGATCATGTACAATCCAGAAACAGTCATGGGGAAGAGGAATAAAAAATAACCATGTCAGGCAGCTGGTACCAGAACAGATAAACAGCAAGATAGATGGAGTTTCCATCCAACAGTCTATACAAACAAACGTGCTGGAACTACAACAATTCCTTTCCCAACATGACCTTGTAATTCAGCCATAATTGACCCTGGTTTTATTTAATACTGCATTTAAAAAACCAGTGGGATTTTCAAACTACAATTTGAAAAATAATTCCCAGCAAATGTGGAGAATGTGGAAGACTTTGTATAATGACAGTTTGGATCAAAAGCTGACTCTGTTCTTGGTCAACATATATGAGATGACATCAGCACAGCCTATAACTTCATTATATTGGTCTAGTGACATCAGGGCAACAATCTACACTGTCTTACATCAACTATATTACCATCACGGATGACCGTGAGGTGTAAATCATTGACTGCTCAGCCTTGCTGAAAGCTAGATACCTTAACTATATAAACACAACAGTGTTAAATGTTTGTATTCACACTATACAGTTTATCACATATCCTTAATTTACATTGGTGTAACAGAAACATGGACTCTCTTCCACAATGAGGTCATATATCTCTCATCCAGTTTAAATCTATTTAAATTCACTGTAAAACTTTAAGAGCCTGTTAATGGTTGTCACATGAGGTGTTTGCAACTGCACGAGTCACAATTTTAAAAGTAATAAAAATAACAAAAACTATTAATTGTAAAAGATTTTTAAATAAAAAGATAAATGAATACAAATCATGTCAGTGGTGTTGCTGCAATATAAAATCCTAAAAGGATCATATGAAACATTTATTTAGGCAAAAAGTGTTGTGTTGTGAGAAGGAGCCACAAAATACATACATTGAAACTACTAATAACACAGTGTTATTAAAATCAAAAGCTAGTATTTCTGATGTTGTAATACCTTCCTCTAACTTCAAAATCTGTCAGTGATGTTACTGTTAATGGTAATACTGATTCCAAATGATTAGCTCTAATTAGGAGTAAAACCACAGACGAAAAATCATGGCAGCCAATGATACATTCTTTTTCTTAACTCTACAGTTATTTAGTGTGACCTTGAATGAAATGAGAAAGAAGATAAAACAAATGAAACAGTAGGTTTAATGCAGGATTGATACATTTCACTCCACCGCAACTGTAGAATGAGCCACTTTGGGAAAGGGCTGCTCTTATACTAATCTGCTAAAAGTAATAATACATTCTGAAAACAGCATCTGAAACCCAAAAAAAAAAAAAAAAAAAAATCAGGCACTAGGTCTAGCAATGGGAAGACTGCTACTGCATTGAATTCAGAGTGATGTTAAACAATGTATTGATCATTCTTCAGAACCTGTCCGAATGAAATGCCTCGAAGACATTACAGAGAAAGCAAAGCGGTAAGCATCTTGCCTAGATATACTCTTCTCTCTTATGTTCTCTTTTCGTCCTGCACCCTCTAACCCTTTCTGTTTCCCTCCCTCCTCTTTTCATTCCAGTGGGTTCCCTTCATTTTTTGGCAGTGGAGCTGCTTGTAACCACATATTGAAATATAAGTGGCCTTTTCCAAGCCCCCATATTCCAACCTCTCCACCCCTCACATTCCTGACTCTTTCTACCCCAAATCTCTTCTGCCTTCTTAATGTAACATAGAAGAGCGTGGCTCACAGAAGCTGCTGACAGGGCTCTTTGTTCACTGTTGATAAGGTTGATCTAAAATAAAATCTATATTTTTAGCAGAATAAAACCTATACATCTATTTATCGTTACAAGCTTTGATGCTGACTTTAATATTTTGCATATTTAAAGATCTTTTTTAAATCTTCTTGGAAATACTGATAAATAAATCAAGTTAGGTCATCAATTGATGTCCAATGTCAAATCTGGGTCCTGAGGCAAAAAAGGTGGTGGAGAACCACCGCACTGAGCTATACACATTACAGGCCAACAGCCCAGTTAGAAATCATATATTTTAAGAAAAAATCAATTATTTCAGATGAGTTACAGCCGCATAAGTTCAGCCCCATCTTGCTTTCATCTCAGCATCTCTCTTAGTCTGATGACCCTGGTGTGACTTAATTTGTTTTCCTTCTCTTCCCCACCGCTGTGCATTCACTAACGGAGCAAAGACTGTGGAGAGATCCAGAAATACCTCAGAGTTTACATATACTTTCAACTCTATGCAGCTGGATGACCTGTGATCACTCACACACAAACAGATGTGTGGATGTATGTTTCTCCTGCTGTATGAGGCACATTCCTGATGTTCCTGCTGAGACAAAACCTGTAGGATCTTCACACACAGAGACTAAATTCTAAATATAAAATCTAAATATACACTTACATTAAGCTTATATATATATATATATATATATATATATATATATATATATATAACTTCTCAGTTCACTGACAGAAGTAACAGATTGGTTACTATCCCATTCCTGTTACCATTCCTTTATGACAGTGATGCTGCGACAACAAAATGTGAGAAGAGTTTGTAATGCAATAAAATCAAGAATCTGTGGTTTGTTAACTCTCTTTAACCTTTATTTAACTGACAAAAGTACAATGTACATCGTACATCAAAATATTTCCGATGTTTCTACAGATCAAATTAATTGTATTTTGTAAATATAAAACAAATTTTGATGGCTGCAGCACAGTCCAAAAAAGTTGGGCAGAGGCAAAATAAAAGTGAAAAGGTTATAGAATATCCAACTGTTTTAAAACAGTCTACAATAAGCAGGTGAACTGGTAATAGTCGAGGGTATCTTGATTGGGAATAAAAGAAGCATTTCACTCTTTGCAAGCAAAAATGGGTATTGGCTCACCACTTTATGCCAAATATCAAGTGTGAACGGTCAAACAATTCATAAAAATCACATTTCTCAGTGCAAGATTGCAAAGAATTTAGCATCAAGCGTACATAATATTGTGGAAAGATTCAAGGAATCCAGAGAAATCTCTGATTTCTCCATTGAAGGAGACCTCCGTTGAATGTGCGTGACATTTGAGCCCTCAGACAGCATTACATGAGAACCCATCATGCTACCATGTTAAATATAGACACATGGACTTGGGTGTACTTTGGAAAACCGTGGTCACTTAACAGTCTGGTGTTCATCAAGAAATGCAACCGAGTTCTCTGGGCCTGAGCTCATCTCAGATGGTCCAAAAGAAATGTGTGCTGTGGTCAGATGAGTCAATGTTTCAGCTTGTGAGTTTTCAAAGACTAAAGGGACCATCCAAACTTTCATCAGCAACAGGTGCAAAAGCAAACATCTGTCATTGTATGGATGTGCATCAGTGCAAACAGCTTGGGTGACTTGCATATGTGTGAAGGAATCATTGACGTGAAGGCATATATTGGAATTGTACAGAGACATAAACTGCCATCAAAGATAATGCCAAGCCTCATTCTGCACGTGATACATCAGAGTGGTTTCTTAGACACGCTACATAGAAGGGGTGCGCTTGACTGGCCTTCCTGAAGTCCAGATCAGTCTCTTATTGAAAATGTATGGCACATCATGAAAAGGAGAATCAGACAACAATGACCACAGACAGTGGAGATGCTGATATTTAACAGGCAAGATTGAGCAAAAATTCCACTTGCAAAACTTCAACAATTAGTATAATTAATTTCCAAATGATTAAAAGGTGTATTCAAAAGGAAAGGTGATGTGACACAGTGGTAAACATGCCTCTGTCCCAACTTTTTTGGAGTGTGCTGCAGCCATCAAAATAAAAAATGTGTTTATATTGACAAAATACACTTAAGTTGGTCAGCAAAAACATTGGAAATCTTTTCTTTGTACATTTGTCAGTTAAATAAAGGTTAAAAATAACAAAAACCACAGATTCTTAATTTTATTGAATTTTAGAAAATGTCCCAACTTTTCTGAAAATGGAATTGCATGTTATATTGTAAACATAATCACACAAAAATGATAAGAAGTATTAAATTCTGTTACCACAGGTCTGGTCAGTTTTAGAATGGATAGGGATGGTTCATCAAAAATAAAAACTATCATCACTTAAATCACTTGCTCGCAAAACTCATTCGCAAACAATGAAGTTGTTTGCTTAAACCAAGTGCAACATTTACTTGAATATCCACGATTGTGAATGGGATTTGAGAGTTTTAGGTGCGGAACTAAACATGCATATACAAAACATCACTTGTTGTACGTCCAAAGTGTGTTTGTTTACACAAGACTGTGGGCATTACACGCACCTCAATGCTATGTTTGCAAGGGTGAAATATTCAAACATGCACTAGCTGACACATGGACGACTTTATGATGGAGTGTGAAAGAACAGCTAGCACACACTCACAAAGGCATGATGTTTGTATACATATAACCTCACAAAGGCAGGCCTGTCATGAAAGGCTATTTCACAATATTTCTATAATGTGACATATTTCTGAGTGAATCAGCAGATTCAACCAGATGTGGGGGGGAGTTGCAGTCACACACTTCGCACAGCACATGCAACTGTTACTGAGAACATTTTTTTTTTTTTTTAGAAAGAAATTAATACTTTCAAGATGTCAATTTCAAATAAATGATGTTATTTTGAACTTGCTATACATCTGAATTTCATCCAATAATAATGGAAAAAATGTATCATGGTTTCAATTTTCCACAATAATATGAAGCAGCACAACTGCTTTTTATGGAGCCACACACAACGTGGGGAAAAAATTATATAGGAGAAAAAGGAATAAAATAAGTGTGTGCTCAGAGACAGAAGGAAAAACTGAAGGGAAATGAGAGATGTCAGTTCTCTGTAATGTTGGTCAAAAAACATGTTTGATGACCACTCTCCCTCCCACAAACACACATTCCAATAAGGTGTTTGAAAAGTAACAGACAAGGTTTATCCAAGCCTAACACACTGTGGTTTGAGAGGAAGCAGGAAACTGTGGGACTAACAGCTAACGGACAAACTGATTCCAGTGTTTACATTTGAATCTGAAATGAATAGTGCCTCGCATTGAGTGCTAAATTCCCCCGGATAGAAAGAGTGAATTGTGTGTGTCTACAAATTGAGGAGAGTATCCAATAATTGCCTATTTGCTTTGGCATTGCGAATGCTCAAGCTCACTTACCGGACAAACTCTTTAGGACAGACATACGGAGGTAGTATCTGACAAAATACCAACGTCTAATCAATCTGCACACATTTGTCATAAGGATGTAGTTTTTGATCTAGTGTAGCCCAGGTGTGTTCTGTCTCTTCCCCCTTTCAGATAGCAGGTCTGGAGGATGTTTACAGAGCCATTGAATGGGGACGAACAAAAAAGACGTCTCTTAACATCTTACAATGACTAATGGAGAGACAAGTCTAAACACACAAAAGACAGCAGACAGAAACAGAGACACCAAGAAACATTGAATATAGCAAAGAAAGAAAACTACTTTTTGCCACTCACCGTATAAAAGTAGCAGACCCTTTTAAACGACAGCCTCTTTTTCAGACTCATGGTCTTTTCGCGACGTGTGTCTGATCATATAGCGCAGCTCCCAACGTGTAGAGACCCAATGCATTGACTAACGAATCCATTCCTCTCTTACGCCTTAGACTGCACTCATTTCATTCCTCTACAGCAAGAGCTGACATGCTTTCCGAGCGCAAGACAGACACTCAGTCTTACAGATGAGGAAGTTCCATTCTGATTCTGTGCTGTTACTATGACAACCTTGACCCTGCAGAAAGCGCCTGGGTTGCGAGCGAGAAATTCAGATGGGGAAGAATATGACGGGATTCTCTCGTTCCTCTCTTGCTCTCTTTGCTTGACCTGTGTAGTAACTAAAAAAACAGATGTCAGACTTGGTGATCTTTTTCAACGCCGACTAGCTCCTCTTTTTTCTCTCCCTTAGAGGAATCAAGAAATGCTTACTCAACCGTTTTACCATCCCTGGCTCTGCCACAATTCAAATAAATCCTCCATTCAAGACAAAAGAAAGCACTCACTCCGGGCCTCCAACGGCACAGCACTGCACTGCCACTTCAAATAATCATCCGTCTTAATTTCCCAACGTCTAAAAACACTGCCGGGGAACTCGGCAGCAAAGCTCTGCTGAGTTTCTTACTGCTGTAAAAAATGTGGAATCCAAGAGGATGGACAGGCCTCTGGAACGTCCTGCTGAAAGGCGTATTTTTGGAGAAAAGTGAGGCGCGGAGTAGTTGGAGAATGACGTAAGGTGAATGACCATGCCGTGAGAGTGGACGTTAATGAAAGGCAGGTTCTGGAGCAGGTCAAATCAGAACAGAGAGAGAAAGTAATAAAAATATCCCAGAGCTGGAGGTACAAAGGCAGTGTTTGATACAAAACTCATGAGCTCAAATCAAAAATATGAGCGGTAGAATTGGCAATTTCCTGAGTAGAAGGGTGAAAAAGAAAGATCTTAAAAATACTTGGCAGATATACTTCAGAGAACAAAAAATATATATATTAGAAGACCATTAAAATTATGCTGTTTTGCTGCTGGTGAAAAATCATTAAGCGAGGTTTGTGAGCTTTATTTTTAGTATTTTGGGTGGGCTGTTTTTTATCTTCCATCATAAAAGCCAAAAAAAAACAGTTTGGCTCCATTAAAATGATCTTTATATGATCTATATGTTTATTACTATACTATAAATATGGAACACAGCATTATATAATGCTCTTTGTAAATCTAAAAAACAAATTTTTTTTTTAATTAAAGCTGCTTCTCAAACATCTTTTATCTATTTGTGCCTATACAATTAAATATGTCTCATATATTACAAATTAAAAATATATATGGAATATGTCAATGAATTCTAATAAATAAAAATATAACAATTCATATAAATGAATACAAATAGAATTTTTAAAATATTTAAAATATAGGTAACACTTTACAATAAGGTTCATTAGTTAACATTAGTTAACTACATTAGTTAATAACATGAACTAATAATGAACTGCACTTAAACAGTGTTTATTAATCTTTGTTAATGTTAATTTCAACCTTTACTAATACATTATTAAAATCTTGTTAACATTAGTTAATGCACTGTGATCAAACATGAACAAACAATGAACAACTGTATTTTCATTAACTAACGTTAACAAAGATTAGTAAATACAGTAACAAATGTATTGCTCATGGTTAGTTCATGTTACTTAATACATTGTTAATACATTTTAATACAATTTTAAGTTCACTACTGGGTATGCTGGGGCAAATAGCTGATTTTAGAACACATATTGTTTACATTTGCTGTCAATGAGGTACATTTGCAGACATTTCTCCTAGCAATGAGGTGTGTGTTTCTGTTTAAGTTTTTGCTCTCGGAAGAACTTTAAAGTCTGCTAGTGTGTAATTCTCAGGTATTTACTGTATGATGTTCAGTTTTTCTCTGTAACCATTTACAAAGTATGCAAGTATATGATGTTTAAAAGACAGGTAGTGTACTCGAGTTTCACATTAGTGAAATACAAGGTTCTGAGAGATGCTTGTTATGAACAGATAATTGACAGTGCTTCAGATCACAGCTGACAGCACTGCAAGTTCATATTCAAACGCATTGCTTGGCCCAGATCTTCACTCTAATACTGTGGCACACATTTCAGATGAGAGGATTAGCTCTCTGAATCAGGGGATGTCCTGGTGCTCTCAAGAGAAAACCAATACATAATACGGAGTCAAATCTCAAGTCATTTGAATGCAGACCCACATTCCTCTTGGTTCTCATGACAGTCCTCTCTGGCTGTTCTCAGTAGGCATTAAGGCATTAACAGAGGTTCTCTCTTCCCTCTCGAACCAAGAGCAATGGAGCTAATGTGAGCTAAGCGGGCTGGCAAACAGACAGAACTTTATACAGAAAGCCATCTCATCTGGGAATGTAAGTGGCCATTAAGAAAACCTTTTATATAATATTAATAATTATAATATATATGATATATAAAAATGTTATTATTATTAAGGATTCACAGCATTGCCCCACACATGCTCTGGTGAGTTCAAATATTTTTAAGTGTTATATACACAACCATGACAACTGTGGTGACAATTCAATACATTGAGATAAAAGTAAGCTCAAATACAGATTAATTAATTAATCTATTGTAGTGAATGCTAGATTTGTCAATATTTATATTAAAATGATTTTTTTTTTTTTTTTTTTTTCATTCATCTAAAATAATTCCTTTAAACATAAACATGGATGACAAGCCTGATCAACACAGCAAAATACAAAAATTACAATTGGCTAGAAGAGAGATAAATAGCAAAAACAATATCACTGATGATGGTGACACATTCAACTATAAATTATGTAAATATACTTGATATTTACACAAAAAGTAAAGTTTACAGCTGATTTCTTCATTAAAAGACAACCTTGTCTCAATACTGCCCTCTGCTGTATCTTCCAACACAGACACACTCACCTCACTCACTCATACACAAAATTATCAAAAACTATGAATTAATTTTTTATTTTTTAAATAAAATATTACATAATGCTTGCATACGCTTTACAAGGACTCCAAGATAAATCTAAATGATATTTGGTGAATTTTAGAAGTTACATTTTACTTGGAAATAGTAAAGAGAAAACAAACAAACAAACAGAAAATCTAATGAACTTCTCTTCTAATTTTTGGGTGAAATGCTTCTCTTTCAAAGGAAAAGAAAAAACATGTAATTTTCCCCAAACTTAAATACCACACAACTACTAATCAGTATGAACAAATCACTTCAATGCAATACCATATGAGTTCACTCACAAAGTATTAATGTTTCACTCAACTTCCTCTATGATATCTGATTAAATTATTTTACACTTTTTGATTTGATTACTGTTCTTCTTTGTCTAAGCCTGTACAATTTCAACAATAAAACACTCAACACACAATTGAGATGCATGAGAGTGAAGACAAAGTCGCTTAAAATTTATAATTTCCAAAAACATATGGCAAATAGAGAAATCTTTCATCAGGAGCTCATAAGAATTCGATGACACCTGATTGGACAAATCAGGTCACATGATTATCATAAGCAAGATGATTTGTGATCAAACCATAAAAGGTAAATTATATAATTACATGTACAAATATCTTTCGTCTTGCTAATTTTAGCATACGATTACATCATTCAAAATATATATAAAAGCACATAACATGTCAATGAATGGCATCAAACGAGCATTCGATATGCAGATTCACTTGATAACCTGTCCCTCAGCACAGTTTTTAAACTAATTTGAGGTTTCAACAGACAAGGACCTGCATTCCAAAGCAAGATCGCACAAGTACTTGTGCAAGTGGTGTTAAAATCCAAAGAGCACCTCTTGATCACAGCCTTACTCCTAAATATTAACAGCAAATACAGACTCCTGTGATTGAAAACTGTTGGAGTGCATCCACAACCCTCCACCTCAACTAAAACACTCTGCCTCTAAACACAACATGACAGATCAAACAAGCATACTAATCTGTACAAATGTGCATGTACAGGTACTCACTCCATCAGGATTGACGCTCAAAGTTGGCTCCATGTATGGCAGTGTTAGACTCCACAGTTGGGCGTTAAATGACTCCACGCTCTGTAAACACATCCATCCACTGGCTATGTCCAATACGGCATGTGTGAGCACACACAAGTGTGCAGTGAGTCCGTGTTCACAGTCTGTCCCTGTCACTATCTCTGCGTCTTGTGTCGTTTGATTCTCTCTCTCTCTCTTCCTCTCTCTCTCTCTCTCTCTCTCTCTCTGTCTTTCCACCCACTCCGCTGTAATTCCTATTCCACCCACAGAGCCCAGGGCTCACAGACAGAGATGCAGAGACACGCTCGCAAGCGGGAGTGAGTGTGGGTGCGTTCACACTCATATACTTCACAGAGGCGTGAGAAACAGTCACACACACACATACACGCACAGAAATGTAAGTGCTTCACAGTGGGTATCTTCTTGTTATTTACACAATGTGTTGTGTCACCTACTTAGTATGCCTTGAGCATAGCATCTGCTTAAAGAAAGGACCGTGAAAGAATCACTGTGTGTGTGTGTGTGTGTGTGTGTGTTGAACAATTAAGGGGGTTCAGCTTCCTGGCATGTGTTTATTTCAGTGTCTGTATAATTGCAGTCAATGTGCACAACAAAAAGTATCCGGAACATTGAATTGTTAGTCTCAGTGTGTTTGTGCGGATTTGTCTTGTTTGACAGGCACTATTAAAACATAAAACTGGTATGAAGAGCTACATTCTTCAACAAGTCCCAACCCTGTTATCTCCATAAGCAGTGTTTAAGAATCTGAGGGGGTCTGTTTTTTTTTTTTTTGGACCCTGGAGCAAAGTAGTATCATCATTGTGATAAATCAGTCAGAATTTGTGACTGATGTGATGGTACATGCAGCTGAGCGTATTTGACTCGGCCTCGGAGAGTTAAAAATGCACCATATTCCTCATGCTATTGATTGTACAATGCCCTAACATGAGATTATACACCCATCTAGAGTGATTCTGAAAAACTCTTCTAAATCAGGCAGTCACAAGACCAGGAGAGTAGAGAAGGTTCTTTCTGGGTTGCATAATTATTAGGATTCTACCTTGTTTTCTGATCAAGCTTTTAAACTACAGGAAATCCAGTGATGTGTCATTAATATTTATTTTAAGCCTTGCGGCGCACAACAAAACTGTATTTAGGTTCCAATTATTTACATGTTTGTATCCACAATTCTAATGTTCTATGAACAGTGTGTAATCTTATGGTGATTTAACCATCAAGAGACTTTTTGTTCACGGGTGTTTTCACACATGCATGACTTCATGTATGCTGCAATCTCCTCAATTTAATTTTTTGCAATCATTCAGGCCCATTGCCTCAAACACACAGCACGTATCCAACTACTCATACATAAATGTCATCCAACTTTCATGTCACTAAACTGGTTGAGCAAAGCCTGCATACAGCATATCTGATTGTGCAATTTCATGTCCATTATGCAACATAAAAACAGTATTATTTATATAGTCAAGATTATTAGACTCACATGTTCAAATCAGTAAAGTGATCAATTTCTTCAAAAACCTTAGTCTGAGACTACATGAAATGCATTCACAACCCTTTTACTTCTGCAGTGTAATGAGTTCAACCAAATATTCAACAAGAAATGTACTGAAGCACATCGGAAATACTTTGAAGCGTAAAAAAGTTGTCTCTAAGTGTTTCTCAACCAGGGGGCATCAGTAAACGTCTAAGGGGGCCTCAGAGACAATGCTATTTTTAGCATAATCAGAAAGAGCTTTATTTCTAGTAACAGTAACACAACATTTTTTTCCAGCATACAATATATTTTAAAATTAATTGCATTCCATTTAGCAACACAAGTCATCCAGCTTTTATTAATATGATATTCTAATACCGATCTAGCTTACTGAAATGTGCAACAAGTGTCTCATACCAGCCACCGAGCAAACGTTATAACAACTTTCAACACAATTTTAGTATGATTGTTTTGACAAATTAAAACAGCGCTGCATTACCCCACAATTTTAATTTGTCAGGTAAAGTGACCTGTATGAATAGTAATCCAGCACTCGCGGCTATTTCATTAGATGTTTAGTTAATGATTAAACGTAACTATAACAAAGTACACGTTCAGGGACAAAGGAGGTGGACGTTAAACAAATTTAATCGTAACTTTAATTATAAAATATGCATAAACAACAAAATGAAAGGAGCAGCAGCGGCCAACTGCGGCATATAAGCATAATAAAAACCGCAACGGAAAATGTCCTAGGCTCAAGACCCGGCCTGCTTCCTACCAAAGTAACATCAATAAAACTTAAATACATTAGCTCATCCATGAACATGATTTCTGCATGAGTCCTGTCGGGACTGCTTTCCAACGGCTGTGGAAGTGAAGATGACAACTCCCATGATTCCACGCTAATTCACAGCGTCATCGAGCTACGCCTTTGTTATTGTCTTGAAAAAGCGACCTAGAAAAACTTGAAAAAACATTCTGTGCCTAACAGTTCTATAATCCTGAAATTTAATTTACAGAAACTAGGAGTTGTCAGGCCTTCAAATATTGTTGTGAAAAAAAAAAAAAAAAACGTTTGATGACATCAGCCAAAAATTCATATTGAAGCAAAATTATTAATCTTTGATGAAAGATTACGGTAACAATTTTCTTTAAAATCCTTCACCATAAGACCAGATACATGTATTTTAAGTTCACTTCCATGGTCGGTTTATGAAGAAGTCAGTCTCAGGAGTGCCATTCGGTTTAAATTATCCTTGTAAAATGAGTTTGTATTTAAAAATAAATTGTATTCGTGACTCTCAACGTTAGTCATGATCAGATTTGAATGAGGGGGTGGGGAAATTTGTTGGCTCAGTGAGCAAACTAAAGGCTCGAAAGGCTGGCATGATGTCACACAGTGTTTGTGGGCACGAAGAGAAATGCCATCTCACCGGGTAAACACTTGCTGACAAGATAACTGCATAGCTCGCTTTCTCTTACATGATAGGCCAGCCAGAGGAAATGTGTGTGTGTGTGTACTGCAGAAGCCGATAATTAGTGCCTTTCCTGATGTTGTTTGTGTATGTTCATCTCAGAGCTTGAGAGTGTGTGTCACAGCATTTAAGGACAGTATTCAATTAGCATGTAATTTAAGAGTGTGTATGCAAGTTCATGCCTCGCTGCAGAAAGTGTGTGAGTTCGTAGCAAAGTCCCTGCTAACGAGAAGAATGCTGCTCAATGCTCATTAGCACACACACACACTCTCTCACACTAATTACGGTGCTGCTTCACAAAGCGAGCTCTGTTCACACACAAGTGCCGCCACCCTGCATATGTACAGCTCTGAGAAAAGAGACGAAGCCACCGGAAGACATGACAAAGAGATAAAGAGGAAACAGAAAAGAGAGACAATTCAGGAAAATAATAGTAGCAAGATGGAAAAAATATAAAACATTCAACCTTCATTTCCATACACAGCATTATTACAGTTTCTGTCTTAAATATCAATGCGTTTGTTAGCATTTGAACAGCACAGATAACAGACTGATGTTTTCTCTCTTCTTCACCCAATACAACCCGCTTTATGCAGTCAGGCCAATGTTTGTTCCAGCCACTAACTAGAGGAAGCGTTTCATTCTTTTATCTTATCATGCCCGATCAACAATGTGACTGTCCCGTCAGAGTGGCACGGAAACTCACTTTTACGCTATGTGACTGGTAAAGAGGGATTTCTGCTCTTTAAAAGAGAAAGGATTTGATCATGAGACTAAACAAGTCCAAAAGAGTAAATGTTTTCTGGGATCAGTTACTCATTATTGACAAATCACTTATAATAGTGGACAAAGGTATAATAATAATTACCCACTGATAACCCTTGGAAAATAGAGTTGCTGTTTTTTAAAGTGTAGTTATTTCTTTAACAGTAATTATTTAATTAAAATTGAATATACAGGATATTTAATAATAACAGTAATATTTAATATATATGTAAGATTAAAAAACGTTTATTCAGCAAGAACTAATTAAATTGATTAAAACAACAATGACAAAGACATGTAAGATTTCTATTTCAAATAAATTGAATTTACTTCTGAACTTACTTCTTTACTTTTGTACTTCTGAAAAAATCCTGAAAATATCCACAAAAAATATTAAGCAGCACAACTGTTTTCAAAATTGATAATAAGAATTTTTTTAGCAGCAAATCAGCATATTAGAATCATTTCTGAAGGATCATGTGACAATGAAGACTGGAGTAATGATGCTAAAAATTCAGCTTTGCCATCACAGGAATAAATTATATAAGCAATATGCAATGACAAAATCATGGGTTCAATATCCAGGGAATGCATGATCTAATAAAATATATCTTGAATGAAATGTAAGTGGTTTTGGACAAAGTCCGGCAATTGCATAAATGTAAATGTGTCATTCTGAACCCATGACTTTGGCGTTGATCCCTTCTTAAAGGGTTAGTTCACCCCAAAATGAAAATTCTGTCATCAATTACTCACCCTCATGTCGTTCTACACCTGTAAGACCTTCATTCATCATCTGAACACAAATAAAGATCTTTTTGATGACAGAATGCTGTCAGATTTCCTTGAATAATGCACAAGAACAAACCTCTTCCAGAAGCTCAAACGTGCTGCGTAACACACGAGAATGAGCCTCACTGGTTACACAGCACGTTTGGGCTTCCGGAAGAAGTTCTTGTGCATTATTCAAGTTAGGTTGAGCTTCTGCTTATGTTCGCTAATCAATGTTTACATGCGAGTAAAAGCCTAAATTAAATCTTTTCATCATAAGCAGCGATCAATTCTCCTCAAACTAAACAGCTCGATTCATATGGATTAGTTTTCTGATCTCTTTATGAAGTTTTTGAAGCTAACCCTTTAAATGTCTTTAGGTTCTGTTTTGCCTGTTTTATTGTTGGCCACTTCAACTCAACAAGCTCCATGATTTAGGCTACCATTTACAACACAATTGTGCGGAATGAGTTTATGTACCAATGTTAAAGTTGCAGTGTGTAAATTTTAGCGGCATCTAGCAGTGATGTTGCGAACTGCAACTAA
Source organism: Elopichthys bambusa (assembly GCA_037101425.1). Taxonomy (NCBI): domain Eukaryota; kingdom Metazoa; phylum Chordata; class Actinopteri; order Cypriniformes; family Xenocyprididae; genus Elopichthys; species Elopichthys bambusa. The sequence continues at coordinate 27,926,721 of CM074436.1, forward strand.
CAGCGCACACCCCGCGCACCCCTGTCTTTTGAAGAAGCTACGCCGGCCAGTTTCTCCGCCAGTAGCATTACTGAACGTAATTGAATGTAATTTCGAACATTTAAGTGAAAAATCGTCACTGCGGTTGGTCAAGCAAAAACAACAGTTCCCCCCAAATCAAGCAGGTCGGCATGCTCAAAACAAAACAAGCAATGTTTCATAGCACCACAGATCAACAGTGTTTACAATTTTCAGGCAAATCAGTGTACAAATGGCTTACTTATAGTTGTCTCTGCAAATCAAGCTGAAATAGAAGAAAATATGTCAAAAATAACACACTTCAGCTTTAGTGTTCCAAATTAAGCCTCTAATTACACAAAAAATATATATATAAAAAACAAAAACATAACCACTGGCATGCTGGCTATCAGGCCAGACTGAGATGTGACGTGCTGCCAGTTTTTTCATGCCCCTGAGCAATTCCATCTGAAAATTACACCATCCACGTTTCACCGTCTCCTCCGTTGCCATGGAAATCTGCCATCACTACACTTGTGTGCACATCACATGACACGCGGATGCACTCTATCTCTTTGACTGCTGGGTCTAAAATTAAACTCACGTGTGCGAGTGTGACCAGAGCCATTAATACACAGGAATACACAGGAATACCCCCGCTGCGGTGTCAAATCTATTCTAAAGGCGCACAGCCGTTGTTTCGTAAATAAGGCCCCTTGAGTTCTAACCTCCAGAGGGTTGATTGTGTTTGTTTTTTTCAGTTTGCATGCATGTCTCCTGTCTCTGAAGTACTGCGTAGGTCACTCATTCCTTATGTAATCATTCCCAACTCTCCGAGTGATAGGATCGGAATGCTGGGAAGTTTTATAAGTGAGAATGAGAGAGAAAGACAGAGAAAGGTGGAGGTCTACATCTGGAGAAAAAGAGAAGCATTTGAGGAACCTCACCTCAAGGTCATCGAGTGAGCGAGCCATACTGAGACGCTTAGAACGGCCAAAAGATCGTCTTCCAGAGGAACGCTGAGGAAAGCCCATCGTGATGCCTTTGAACCTGCCACCCTGTGAGAAACAGAGAGAAAGACATTAGTAACATAGACACAACAATTTCCAACTTTTTTTTACTGGTGTTAGACACCAGTTCTAGTGGTGTTAGACAAAAATCTTTCTATTCATCAATTGATCCTGGAAAAAAAAAATGATAAGGGTTTCCACAAAACAATTAAGCAGCACAATAGTTGTTAATAATAAATGTTTCTTTAGCACCAAATCAGCATATTAGAATGATTTCTGAAGGATTACATATAATGATATAGTTCACTCAAGATGGTTCATCAGACCTCTACACAATCTGCATTCTTCATCCACAATTCTGCACACACACAAAAGAGAGTCTGGCAGTCAGGCTGAATCCCAGCTCATAATCATATCACAGTGTCCATCTACCAAAACTGTCTCTTGAGAAATGTTAAGTGAGGAGTGCTTTGTCTCCCTCTCCCTATTTTTGAAAAGGACAGCAACTTTCCTCATCTAACTCCATGTGTAAAATACACAGAGGAACCAGTAAACAACTGTCCTTGCACTGTTTGATGATTTCATTGTGGTGATAGCACAGGATCACATGAACAGACGCAGAGTTTACTCACTCCCTTAGGGAAATGAGTGTGCTTTTTATGTGTGCGCAAAGAAAAAAAAAAAAAAAAGTGTGAAGGTTACCATTCTAATGTTTCTTTTTTCACCAAAGTGATTTTTATGAGGATTTCCCGTTGAGGTTTTTTATTTAAATGTGATGTTTGTGCCACTATCATCACCACACAGCATTGCTAAAAAAAACAACAAGATTTCTATATTTATAAAGAAAATTTAAGTAATGTTTGCATGTGTAAAACTTCTTTTGTCTATTTGTCAATAATATAGTGACATTTTTGGACTTTCTTTTGGTCAGTGTGGTGAATTTGTGTGGCTAACTTGAACTCTTAATATCTGATAGCATGGATTACTGAAATGACTGAATTCTCCAACGAAAATGCGGCAAACAGCAGAAAATGTGATTGCACTGTAAAGGCATCCTCCACCCTAAAATTACAATTCTATTATAATTTACTCTCTCTCGTGTCAATCCAAACCTGTATGCCTTACTTTCTTCTGTGAAACACAAAAGAGGATATTTTGAAAAATCTTGGTATTCAAACAGTTATTGTGACTGACTTGTTATACTGACTTCCAATATACGGACATAAAAATACTGAGACAGAAAGTAAGTCATACAGGTTTGGAACAACATGAGGGTGGGTAAATGATGAGAATTTTCTTTTTTTGTGTGAACTATTTCTTTAAGTCTGAGGTTTTTTGCCCATTTTATCATGTAGCAGGTGCAAATCCTGCATAGGAAAATATTTACACCTTCTCAACACATTTAATTGGTATAAAAAAGTATTTTAACACATAAAAATACACACATCAGCATTAACCCTAATCAATTCTGTAAATACTTAATGACATAACACCATGGCCAACAGCAACAACAGATAGAGTAACAGAAAAACGAATGTACAGAGATGGACAAACTATTTGTCAGGCGGTCAGACAGAGACAGAGACAGAGACACAGACTGATAGAGGGATAATTTTCATAGGCTAAAGTTTAGAGACTGATTGTGCCGATGGCAAGAGCAGCATAATCAAATGGTCTCCTGTGTTGCCTAGAAACACTGAGAACTCTGTGTGTTCAGGCTCATCATTATGACACATCAAGTGCTAACAAACATATGCACACACACAAATATGCCAACACAAGTGACTACATGCACATGGGTGTCAAGGCAGTAACATACTTTAGCTATGCACATATATGTTTCTGCATTTAAAGGGATAGTTCACCCAAAAATGAAAATTCTGTCATGATTTACTCAACCATGTTGTTCCAAACCTAGAAACCAAGACTTTTTTGGTGACCACTGACTTCCATTTTTGGAAAATATTTTTTTTTATGTTCCCTAGAAGAAAGAAAGTCATACAGGTATGGAACAATGGTGAGCACACAATAACATAATTTTAATATTTGGTGAACTATCCTATCCCTCTAAGGCTGACAAAAAAGACATTTACATAATATCTCTCTCAATCACAAGTATGCAAAGACACAAACACACACACACACACACACACACACACACGTATAACGCACATACCATAAAAGGAAACCTTAGAGAATCAGGAGAGGACAAACGATCAGTGCTATAGAAACATATGAACACAGGGCCCTTAAATAAAATATATGACAGTCAAGAACTATAATGTGAAGGATGCTACTGTATGAACTTAAAGTCATTATATGACAAAATTGGCCAATCTTTTTTTTTTTTTTTTTTTTTAATACATTGCAGTATGTATTATAAATGATTTATCTGTGCACTTCATTTTTTGAATGTGCCCTCATAATTTTTAATCAAAATAACTTCCCCTCCCTCTTGCAGCGACATCCTTTCTCTGGTGAAGTTTTTACTGTAGCGAGGGCGGGGCCACCTGTCACTCATATGACATCACAGCAATGGCAAACTACAACCGTCCAATGATCCAATGGATTCCCCATGGACAAAATCAAATCCTGCCGTACATTATTCTTGTTTGAGAAGCCGTTTCACTCAGATACACGTCACAATATGGGAGAAAAGCCCATTGCAACTTCCATTTCATGCTGACTTTAAAGAAGAGGAAAAACTAAAGAATCAACCAAAAATTCAAAGAACACAAAAAGGCTGCTCTAGTATTCCAGCAAATGTTCTTACATTCTGTATCCTTTTCTGAGTACCTGGATACTAGACTATAGATATAGACTACCCATATTGGGTATCATTAAAAAAAAAAACCATCAGTCATGTAACATGAGTGACTGTCTCTTCAGAGACCGACGGTTTCCATGGCAATTAAGCAACACGGAGTTGTGAACTAATCTAAAGGAAATATTGTGGACTAAACTACGTTCCTTGGATTAATCTTTCAGGCGGTTGCTGAAAAGAAGCATAAAGCTGTCAACATGGGTTTTGGAACACACCACTAAATGTTCCAGATGTTAGCGGGAGCTGCTTTTTTTTGTGTGTAGTACTTGGGAGTTGAATCCTAGGAGGAATTTTAAGTTTTATATTTATAAAAAAACTAATGAAGAGAAAAAAACAGAGAAAAGTGAGGCTCATATGACTATGCTTACTTCAGCACAGCCTAAAGCTCAAAGAGTGAATGATACATACAAGCAGAAAAGTCTCAAAGTATCACATTCTGTCTTCTTTTTTTTTATTTCATTTCATATTACAATTTTACCTATTGATTTATTCATTCTGTAACTTACTTTACACTTTCTTTGTCTATCTTAAGGTGCAGTTGTGTCAGTTTCAGGATTGAGATAACATCATGGATTCCTGTGGGGAGCAGGGCCGTATACTGTGTGCTGCATAGACCTTTATCAGGGAGGAGCTATCTTTGAGGAGCTCTGAGGAGCTATCTTTCCTGTTTACTTCATCCATGAGGAGGGGATGACAAAACATACCAAGAAATGTTACTTAAAAAACATCTATCTGTTTATCTGTTTCATAACCACTCACTCTATGTAAGACTGTGAAGCAAAGCTTTCACAGTAAGATTACAATCCGACAGACACTGCAAAGAAGTACTCATATAATCAAAACCATAAACATCTCGATCTTTTATGATAAAACAACACTCCACAAGGATCTTTAAGTATTAAGGCCCGTTCACACCAAGAAAGACAACTATAACATATACTATATTAGTGGACGATATACTGTTGTAATGTTTGCATTATTATAAGTAAGCGCTGCAGCTTTGTTGTCTGCCATTTTAATGGTTTATGGGTCTTAAAGCAGAATTGATTCTGATTGGCTGTCAATGTTTTTATCATTCATCAGCTGTAAAAAAAAATATTCTGTGAGTGATTTCAAAGATATTGTTTCTTTGTGCCGTTATCGTTATAGTTGTTGTGTGGAGTCTACTATTCTTTTACATTTAGACATTTTTTTAGAACTTTATCTTTATCGTTATAATGATCATATTTTTGGTCATGATTCAGAAGAAAGCGTGGTCTTTGACAACTTTTCTGTACCGCTCTCCTCAAGTCTTGACATGACTTAAGTGGAATTGTGGAATTTTTTCATACATAAGTCTCACAGTTGTTCTGCACATGCTCAGTACTCACTGTAGGTAGGTTACAAATAATATGAACATGAAATAGTGAACAATTCTTATATACAGTACATACAGCGGGCCTATTTTTGTAATGAATTTTAGCTAATGGTGTCATTGTGACTTTTAATATATGTATGAAGTCAGTTGTATTCATTACAATAACTATAGACAAGAAAGTGTCTCAACCATTTTTTCATTACTTTGAATAATATATCTATTGTATAATAATATGAAACCAAACAATGTTTGTGCAATAAAAGTAAATAATGAATAAAAAAAAAATAAAAAAACAACAACATTAAAATAAAAGCCAACTTAAATACTTTGTTATTTTGTTTTATAATCTATAGATCAGTTGTATTATACCACCTTTAAACCACTGAATAATCATTAGAAAATGAATATGCATTTGGAAGTCAAAACAGATTAAGGAACAACAAGGTATTTGAACTGTAAGTGGCCCAGACAGTGGAACAGTGCCGCCTGTTGGTAAGTAGGAGATCGACTCATGACCCCATGTGGATGTCAAGCAAGTGTTAAGTTCTGTCTCTCTTCTTCAAAAAGTTTAAACTGAAATAATGAAAGCAACCACAGTGAATAGATCCCTACACTCTAAGAAAAGTCTGTAAAAACAAGGCCAATGTGCTGTTGTTAATATGAAGGAATTTTCAGTATTGATTTTTCAGCGTTTTACCTGTATTTTCAATTACACATTTCCTTGTGTTGTGTTTTAAGGTTAAAAGAAAATACTGTAAATTTAATGGATAATGTTCTGGCAGAAAATTACCAGTACATTTTCTGTTTTTCTACTGATTTTTTTTTTTTTTTCTTAATAAAGAAAATTACAAAAGCTGTTTTTGCTAACATTAATTAACATAACTTAGTAGTCTTAGTAGTAGTAGTATTAGGTTTGACTGTACAGTATTAAAACTCATGCTGCCATGATACCTCACACCTCTTCATCATGGCCGCTATGTCAACAGCCCCCACCTAGAATGTTCCCAGATTAATATATAACCTAACAGATCCTGTAATCTGTAACGCATGCAGTTTTTATTAACTCATTAATTGAAGGACTACAAGGAATATTTATATTTAAAAATGAAATTTAAATTAGTGTAGGCAAAAAGGTGATTAAAATTTGTGTGTGGGGGGTGGGGGTGGGGGTGGGGGGGGGGACTTAAAGAAATGCTACAGGATTCAATACCATTTTCCCTTATACATACAGTACTTTGAACATAAAATTTTGGTAACACTTTATTTTAGGGCCTTTTAACTAGTTGCTTATTAGCATGCATATTACTAAAATATTGGCTGTTTATTAGTAATTATTAAGCACATATTAATGCCTTATTCTATATTCTTAATCCTACCCAATACTTAAACTTAATTTACTATTGATAAGCAGTAAAATAGGAGTTTATTGAGGGAAAAGTCATAGTTAATAGTGAATACAATGTCATGCCTATACTAAAGTCTTAAGTGGTGCTTGAATGAAACAAGCAGAGAATTAACTGTAAATCAATTTCCTTAAAGCAATGAACACAGACCACTGATGCCTGACATGTCTTACTGTATTTAGTAGACCCTGAAGCTATTGTCAAAGCACAGATGATGATGCATATAACAGCTACAATACTATTCTGGGAAATCCAATCAATGCTGTCTGTTCTGTTGCTTTGGGCCTGTGAACATCATTGTTGGCTCCTGTGGAGCGATTCTGGCCTTTACTCAATTCCTACAAATGTGAAGGTGTTTTTAAATGAATAATGCAGGCAACTGTACATGTAGCCTTGTTTAAACAGTGTAGAACACAGATATTATTCATATTTGATTTAGGATTTTTGCAGAACAACTGTGAGACTTATGTATGGTGAATTCCACTTAAGTCGTGTCAAGTCTTGAGGAGAGCGGCACAGAAAAGTTGTCAAAGACCACACTTTCTTCTGAACCATGACCAAAAATAGACGATAAAGATATAGCTCTAAAAATTGTTATAAATGTAGATGAATAGCAGAGTCCACATCACACCTATAACAATAATGGCACCAAAAATCTATGTTGTTTAGTAGTACACAAATAGTCCGGCCAATAGTCTGCTACCTGAAGAATACTAATTTCATTGTCATGTCAATCCAAACCTGTATGACTTTCATTTCATCTGTAGAACACTGGAGCTTAACAGCCCTTGGTCCTCCTTATCTGCTTTCGTTTTATAGAAAAGGGTGTGTGAACATTCTACTAAACTTCTCCATTTACGTTCCACAGAGGAAAGAACATCATACAGGTTTTGGAACAACATGAATTGATGCTGACAGAATTTCCCTATTTAGGTAAACTATTTCTGAAAATATCTCATTCAGATTAGTTTCAGTGGTTTGACATCTACCACCCAGATTCAGGACTTCAATATGAGTGATCTGCTGTCAGCTGCTAGAGGCTCATCAGTGGCAGTCAGAGCAGAGCTCACAGCCATTTGAACTGAAAATTTTCCACTGGGAGAATGATACGAACCCAGCTTTGTATCTCAATCTTCTCATCTCGGGGTCAGATTTAACATGTTCCCTCCAAGCGAGGAGCCACAGCTGAAGCAGCAAATGGGAATGAGGTATTTTCAGCCTGGCTACGTATGTCACCTATCTGACAGAATTCTTTTTGACAGTAAAGTGTTTATGCAGTTTTACTGAGTGACAATGCAAAACTATAACAGCAACAACACATTTCAAACATAAAATATTTGAGAATATAAGTTGGAGTGAAATGTTGTGATTAATTTTTTTGTGGTGGAAAGGATTAAAATTCCTAGAACAATTGAAAACAGCAAAGTCAAGGATCATGCCGTGCCTGATAATAAGGACAAGGGAAAACGTGCTATCCATTCCAGGCACATTAGTTTATGTCTGGAAGGACTTTTTCACAAACAACAGTGGTTTGAATAACACATTCTCTGGCTCATTAACCACTTTACTGCACTGGTATTAAATTTAAAATCATTACTACTAATTCTTCCTAATCCTCAGTATCAATTACTGTTGTAATTTTGAATGCACTTCAATTTGCAGTCAACTCTTCTGGAATTAAGCAGCCTTACTGACTGTGATCCCAAAGTTGTTTACAGAATTAAAACACAAACTTAAATTGAAGACTTTTGATATTTAAAAAAAATCTCTTACCTTTTTCTCTGAATCTTTCGTTCTTCTGCCATCATTCAGTTGCTCTCGTAGGTTCTTCTCCCCAAAAAGCTTCTTAGCCCACTCGTCCTTCTGTGCATGGAGCCGGTGAGGCTGTGAGGCAATCTCACCTGCAGCACGGTACCGGTCGGCTGGAATCTTACTCATGGGTGGTGGCAGGGTGCTACAGTTAGCACTGGACCATCCGTCTGTGGACTCTGCATAAGACTCCTGATCACTGCTGTGTCCTTGACGCCAATCTCTCAGGACGTGAACTGGCAGCCAACGTTGGCCTGATGCCCCCGTCACCTTCTTGCCATGTGCGGAATAGTGGGAGCGTGAAGGAAGGCCTGACACATCCAGCCGTGAGGAGGAGTTCAGATGCCTGCCAGAAAGCAGAGGTGGGTCTGCGTGGGAATGTGGATGGGGCTGAGGGTGATCTACGAACTGGTCAGGGCGGTAGCCATTACGATGCGAGATTGGTGGTGGCGGTGGTGGTGGAAGACCTCCTAGAACACTTTGGCAACGAGATCCTGGAGGGTTTTCCCATAGTCCTGTAGGAACATGCCGACCAGGGTTTGCACCCAAGTCAACCAAGAGGACTCGGTTGCTTTTCTCCTCCGGCAAGAAGTTCCCAATGCCACTGTCACTGTTGCTGCTTGTGCTGTTGTTCTGCTGAGCATCTAGGTCTCCATCGAGGAAAGCTCGAGCTCGCATGCCCTCTATAGATTCTCCCATATCACGGTACAGCACAGACACAAACTGTAGAAGGGGCTGGGAAGTCGGTGGGAACTCCAAGCAACCACTGGTATCTGGGTCTGGAGTGCAGTCGAAGCCAAAGCGTCGAGCAACACCTTGGTGGATCTTATGATGACAGAGCTCTGGGTCTACAATAAAGACGTGACAAGACGTACGCAACCCTTGCTCCTCCTCACCATGTCTATGTATGCCGTGGTCGTTTGTGGCCTGCATGGTGACAAGGCCAAAGAAGCGGCGGTCATCTGGACACACAGCACTGAACGCTAACTTCTCTGCAGGGTAAGTGGCTAGAACAGCGCCTCGGTCGTTGCATAGCTGTACACAATCATGCATGACTTTGAGCAGGACCAATGAGTGCACTTTTTGTTCAGCACGCAGACGTCGCATACAGCCACGAATCGCCTGCAGGCTATCACTTTCCAGATTAGCACTTGTAGAAGCTAATTCAATGGATCCCAGGTAACCTACGATCATCCCAACGTTGAGTATTCCCGCAGAGTCTGCAGTTTGCAACAGGGAAAATTCATCTTGCTGTTCAAACATATCAATGAACACAGAGTCATCATTGAGCACTTTGGCCATCTCCTCTTCAGTGAGCAAGTTGGGATCACTCTGTCGGGTGCCATTGTTACAGTAAGGAAAGTCCGGCTCTGAGAGAGCCCTTGGTTTAGCAGAGGCACAAGCTACTGCTTTCTCTGAGCTGCTGGATGAGTGGCTAGAATTTTCAAAGATCATGTTAAAGATTCCACCAGACTGCATTTCTGCTACAACGCGTTCTGCACGGTTTATGCCTAGAGTCTTTGAGTCTATCTTTGGCCTCAACCAGTGGCTCTTGTGGTCATGGAACCCCAATTCTTCATCGCTTGAACATGAATCTAGGTGTGCGTTGTTATGACTGCCTTCGGCAATGACCAAGTGTAGGACACCTGTGCAGCGACCAATCAGTTTGACAACGTCCTCGTGAGATGCTTTGGACACATTAATGTCGTTCACACTCAGGATCTGATCTCCAGAGCGAAGGCCCACATAGTCAGCCGGACTACCCTTCAGGATGCAATTCAGCACACATGGAGACTGACCGGATAGTGTGAAGCCATAGCCGGTCCTTCCCCTTGCGACCTCCACCCCTCTTATGCGCACAGATGGCTGGGCATTCGCACGCCTCCTCCCTTGCTCTGATTGTCTGAACATTCTTCTTTTAGTCCCCGTTTCACTCTCTTCTGACAAGGGCTTCACAAATGCAGAGTGTTTTGTGATATCATCCTTCCAACTCCAGAGCCCCAGTCTAAGGCACTAACGTGGTGCATGCTTAAATATACACGGAATACCTTTACAAAGGAAAGAGGGAAAAGTTCAGTGCATTGATATATTACGAGAAATTTATACAGGTGTTGTTCAGTGTAAAATATGCATTTGAAGTTGATTAAAATATTAGAGATTCATTAAAACATTGGGAATTGCATTACACATTTCTGTAATTCTTAGTCATGATTATAGTGTCAGTCTAGAACAGTTTTTTTAGCCATCCCCAGTTTTTTTAGCCAACCACAAGGAACATTGTACCAGTGAGCTCACCTTGTTGCAGGTGAGAGGCAAGGTAGCTGTTGTTGCTAGGCAACATGAGTAGGGCACACCAATAAGAGCAATAAGGGCACACCAGACAGCGATAATGCTATATTCCAAATTTATAAATAAAAACAAACTTTTCAGAGACATCTCAATAACAAGACTATTTTGTCCAGATCTATTAAAAATAGATAGATATAAAAAATATATGATTTCCATATGATTTCACATGTTCCATGATTAACGTTTTCAATTGTTTTTAAAATTATTTTTCATATTTTTAGTGTGGCTTCAAGTCAGTCATTAAATATCATTAAATGTCTAAGTGGTGTAGCCTAACTATACAAATAAATCTATAAACCAGCATAACCATAAAGATTTCTAAGAACCATGGAACGTGTTTTCAGAATATCTTTTTTATCCTCATTTGGCAATGACCCACATAATTTACGGTTATATAATATAATGTATGTCAAATATAACAATATAGAACTTTCAATATTCTAAACTAAATAAAAAATACAATCCTTATTGAATATTTATATACTTTTTTTTTTTTTCTTTTAAAAGGCAGAGAACAGTTGGGTTAGCTGCTAGAAAAGTGGCGGAGTTAGCATATTATAATAACAAATATGCGTTTGGAGGAACGCGCTTAGAAACCGATAGGACACAAACTCACAAACTCAATGTTGTTTCTCATCGATAATAACTTTCCTTATTGTTCGCAAGACTTTCCTAAGATGCGAAGTAGACTCATCCACTCTTGCTAACGGTCCCGCCTTCTTTTCCCCATTGTTGGAATCTGGTTGGAATGCCCACGCGTCAACATATGTAACCATGACAATGGAACTGTCTCTAGATATTTCTTATAGCTCATTGGTTTCCATGGTTGTCAATCATCTCCACAACGACCCAAACCCTGTTCTACAGAGACTCGCCAACTGACCACAAAAGTTATGCTACAGGTGTCCAAAACAACACGACCGAAAAACGACACACAAAAAAAAGTTAAACACCGTACACATCTTAATACTTATTAAGTTCCAGATCAATTTAATAGGGGTAGAGAGCCGAGCTGCCTCGGTATTGGTTTTCGCGAGGAACAGCTGGCCAGTGAGTAACATCTAACGGTATTGAATTATCGGCATCAGTAGCCAGATACTGACAAGAGTAACATCTATTGAGACACAACAACTTGTAAAAAGCTATAAAACGATAACCTAATATAGATAGGCATACAGTTAAATAATAGTATTGTTTACCTAAAAGGTCTAGAAGTTTAATTATCTGTAAAAAAGCACAAGAATTTCCAGTGGCTACATTGCTAACATTAGCCGCCACTTCCCAAAAACTTTCCTGTGAGGAATAAATAGCACATTCCCACCATTACAGTACAGAGAATAATAATGAGTTATAAGTCATAGTTATATATTCAGTAATTTACTGTTCTTACTTGTGACGGATGTGTCCCAACCTGATGTGAAGCTTAATGACATGGTAACCTTAGTGCTGTATAAGGAGTAAACAAAAGGAGAGGGCAGCTGGTGTGTGGACAGCAGAAGCAGGAGGAGGAGGAATCTACATCTCAGTTTTTTTTTCTTTTCTTCTTAAGGACAGCACCGGTGTACTGTAGGTTTTATCTTCACATGACAATGAATTTAGATGTATAATCAGGTTTATCCTTACAGTGTTATGTAAATGTAGTGTTAAAGAGATATTTGAATGGCATAATGTGAAAATATCCTGCCATGTTCATGCTAGAATAACCATTTAAGGTAATTGAAAAATTCTGTTTTAATTCTTGAAGTTATTTTGGTCTATAGAAAGTGAATATTGAGATTTTTGTAAGCCTTTTCCTTAACACATAAAACATGGAATTATCAAAAACGAAATTGGTCATTTCAAGTTCATTACTAGTAATTAGTAACTCAACAGTAAAAAGATTATTAGCTGATTAACAGTGAATGCTGGTGCCACTTCCTATAGACACAGCTGCTACTGTTGACCCAACATAGACATAAATTATGTTAAATTTAACTTTTTTTTTGAAGATTACATTGATATCTCTTAAAATGACAAGTTCATAGTTACATTACTGACACATGCACGCACACGCACGCACACACACAGCCCTGGGCGTAGAATTCCCCCATTCGTTCTGCTCACAGTTAATAACCTGCACTTTTCAGAGGATTAACAACATAAGCTCCTAAAATCCATTATCGAGCACATCATAAAATTTCTCACCTTGGAGTAGAAAATGTGCAAAGCCTTGCTCTTGGAGTAAACCTTTACCAAAAAAAAAAAAAAAAAAAAGTATAATAAAAAAAAATGAAGTAGCCTATATCACAATATTTCAAAGCTCTTCAACTACTTTCATTAGGACCAGGACTGAGGAAGTAATTATCAAATCTTAGCACTTTAATTTGAAAACTAACATAAGCGTCAAATACCTAACTGTCATTTTACAAAAAGAATAAAATGAAAAACAAATTACAGTTTCTCCCAACTTCCCCCTTACTGTATAGGCGTTGTTTTTATAAACACTTTTTGTTATACCCATTGAAACTCTCTTCACATCCTGATAGCAATCAATAATAGAAGTGGTTTAAATTTTAAAAAATGCAATGATGGGATGTTCTACCTGCCTGTCAGCGTATGTATTTCCCCTGCACACCCTGCTTGCACAGACATAACACTTCATCAACGACTTTCATGAGGTTATGTACATTGTAGACAGTCACAGAGCACTGCAAACAAACAACAGTCCCATTTTACAGTTCCTCCTGAACTAAAACAACAAGCTTATGCTGCATTCATGCCATAACTACAAGATGTGTTCTACCCAGAGCTGTTCACGGCGTCAGGATTTATGTGTTTCTGTGTCAACACTATCAACGCCGAAATTAATCTGCAGCAGAGCTCAGCAAGTTGTTTACATTCATTTTTATTATAATGTTATGTATTTTGAGACATGAGGTAATTTAATGCAGTCTCGTGACGTTTTGCAGATTCTGCTCTGGCTGTGCGCGTTCATGTGTTTTGGAGGAGGCGTGGATTTCGGTAGTGTACTAATGGGAGGGTGGGATCTAATGCTTTTAAAGCTATCTTGCTATTAAAACTCCCATTCAGTGTGAAATACAAGTCAAAAACAGGCTGGATTTTGCGAGTCACTAGTTGATAAGCCATGCAATGTGCGCCAAACAAAAACAAATAAAAAAAATACAGTAAAACCAAATGGACTATTTTACATCTTTTATTCATTTCTATATTATAGTATTTTCATAGTTTATGACGTTAAAACAATCCATAAAATACATCAATTTTTGTTATTTTTTACCAGCCATAGTTTGCAGAAGTGCGCTAAATAAATAACAAAAAAGGAATAGGTTTATTTTCTTTCTTTTTTTTTTAAAGAAGGCTTCGGTGTAAGACCATTATGGCATTACTGTGATTCTTGTGGGATATAATGCTACTATCCACTCATCTCAAGTTAAGTTTGAACTTTATGTATATCTCAGATAAAAGACAGAAATAAAAAGTAAACACTGATCTGAGATCTAACAGGATCACTATTTTTGTAAAGAGGGGAAATTTAAATAAATAGGGGAAGGTGTAAAAAAAAAAAAAATCTGAATTTGCTAGAAATTAAAAATATAATGCAAGGGGAGAAATGGCTTAAAAATCATTCCCACCCAAGATGCATTAAACCAACCAGGATTATCCTGTCTTTCTCTAGTGAAGCTTTCTAAGCACACAAACTAAAGAGAATAGAATGTATTATCTATCTGATATTTGTGAAATTGTCAGTGGTGCACTATTAACATTACAATTCTGCAGTATTGTCATATTTGGTCCAACCACATTGGTGGTCTTTGTGAAAGGCATTCAAGTTATTCAAGCTGTCTGTGACCCATAACACTACCTTCCTATTTAGTCACTAAAGCAGCCCAACAAGATTTAAATTTAAAGATCTTCAATGCTGCTATCGAAAAACCTTTTTATTATGTAAATCTATCATTTTGAATGGTTCTACAATCTGTAAAACTGCAAGAAATCATGTAGGCAGATATCTAATGGACATGACCAGCTAATTGTCTCCATGGTAGCAAATATGCCATAAGTTGTGTGAATGTGCCCAATTCTTGTGTCGTTGGATGCAATTATGTGATGTCCATGTAGACTGAATCGACTAACAATCACAAGTCACCCCATTTAAAATGTTGTTGCGACATCACAAAATATTGAATCAATATTGAGCAGACTAAAGCATGCTTTAAGTTAATATACAGCTTGTCAACTAGGCTTATATTTACAGTGAAGGCTTCTATGCCACCCAAGTCTCTCAAAAAATGTAAAAAAAGAAGTGGTTATTGCGCATATATTCGGTTACAATGACCTTTCTCTTTACACCATCTCATGTCCACCGATGGGTGTTGTCATGCACCACAGTTTATTCATTTAATCACAAATATTATTTCTTTTACACAAATTGTACATTGATGTAAACACTCTATAGATTAAAATACATACTTCCAGTCATTACACTAGATCAATAATCATATCTTACGTCCTGAGCTTTTAAAAGAAATTTAACAAATAACTGCAGATGTGTTGCAAGGGACACAGTATGTAGATTTTAGCGGTAATTTTTATATGTAGAAACCCTCATCTAAAAACCTACAGTAACTGCTATAGCTATATTTCAAGCCCTCTCCATACAAAAGGACTTCAGTGATTCACATTTGTGATCTGTTTTTTCTCCATCTTAAAAAATGTGTCAACTTAAAAACAACAAATATAGACAACTGAATTTTAAGAAGAAAAATAAACTTTGTTTCAGGCAATTCACCCCTCTTACTCAGTAAGTCAAACACATTTTACATTTAAATGCACAAAAATCTTATATCAATAATCTTATGCATCCTCTTCCACATTAGAGGGGATATACAAATTCAATTTACAATCCATTTTCGCTTCAAGTGCCAGCAAACACAGAGCAAAGCAATGCATTGCCCATGCAAAAGGAATGATTTTAAACTTAGGGTTTTATGAAAGACAGTGTCTTTCATTTCTAAGGGAGCAGGATAGTATGGACTGGTAGACAGGAGGGCATCGTATAAAACACCCAGATGTACTGATTTTAACCAGATTTGATGATACATATCTCTGCGGACTAAAAGATCTAATCTTGGATCGGCTGAATTCCGGAAGTGCAGGAGATATTTTAACAGTGTTTGCAAGATATTTGTAAGAACATTCACTATAATATGTTCTTCAGTCAGTTTGTTTATAGCTGGAAATTCTTTTAGAACATTGCGTTTCTAATGATGGAGAAACATCGTCAGTTTTGACTGCACTACCAATAAAACTTTGTGACCAGCCTTACAGTTTTGCCACAGTAACATTCTCTGAAACCAGATGAATACAAAATATGGAGAAGACAAGCATCCATATAGACTTTTGAGATGTTAAGTGAAATACTGTGACACCAGTCAAATAATCTGATGGTAGTACTACTATTCTTTTTTTAAATTGCAGATTACTGATGTTCTGGTGCATTATGGCCACATACTTCAGTGGATGTGCAGTCTTGCTTGGATTGGTCCCACTATCTCTAATAACAATGAACTATTTGGATCAATGTCCTCTGGTATATTACAGACACTATCATAGCAGCCGATCCCGTTCCATACATCCCATTCCATACATTTTTGCCATGCATCCTGGTGTGATGTCTTCTGCTCTGGTATTATATTACCATTTTTTATGTCTAATTTGCCTTGTAGATACATTATTGTTATTCATATATATATATATATATATATATATATATATATATATATATATATATATATATATATTCATAATATTATTATTATTGTTCTGTCTCATATGGTCTGTTTTATAGTGACGCGTCTTGGTGAATGCTCTGCAAACAGCACAGTAGTTGGTAATACGGACTACCAGGTGAAGCCACCATCTCAAAGACAGACTGGAAGGCCCTACGGTCTAACTCCTCATCGATCTGGTGTCGGTAGAAATCCATAGCAACCAGACAAAAGAGGCTAATGTCCACTGTATCAGACTTCCCCATGCGACTGATGACATGAGGCAGGCTAAAGGGGAAGGGAGAAGTTAAGGAAAACAAGGATGAAAAGGAAAATAAAAGGAAAGCAGGGAACAGGAAGTGTGCCGGTTCAAGTATTGCACCAATTGAAATGTGTTTAAGGATACAGGGCAGAGATCCACTGGCTGGTCGAGGCACTGACAAAGAAACAGGACAGGCTCCACATTGCCATGGCGACAGGTGTTCTCTGTGTGAAGTTCGACAGCGAGAGCAGCACCCAATCACGGACCATGGAGGACTGCCCAGTTGCATGAAGTGTTTGAAATACCTGTCGCAAGAAATACATGCATTAAATGACTATATTACCTAGTTATAAAGTAAGGATAGTTCACAAAGAATATAACTGTTTTTGTACAAACAATGAAAGCCAATGGGGTCCAAAACAACACTGGACCCCCACTGATTTTATTGTATGTACAAAAAATGTTTCAAAACATTTTTCTAAATATGTTCTTAATAAATTATGTTCCACAGAAGAAAGAAAGTCATACAGGTTTGGATCAACATGAGAGTGAGTAAATTACGACAGAATTGTTAGGTGCAGACACATTTACCATTGTTCAGCAAATTTTCGCAGGCGAAATCCAGTCATTTCAATAGGAATCCACACAATCTGGAATTTTGCATGAAGGTGAACATTTTTCCCAAGCAGATTTTGCAGTGGGTTTGCCGTGTTGACCAACAGAAAGCCGCTTAGTTTGAAAGTAACTTCTGTGTGAGCTGTGCATCATATATCGCTATAATATTGACAATAGACAACTGACCTATTTTACCCGCAAAAATTTGCCGAAATGTTGCTAATGTGAACGAACCAACACATTTAAGATCATGGAGTACCCGAAGCATTAAGATATAAAAAAAAAAAAAAAGTCTGTGCTGAAAAAGTTTCACTTGCCTTGTAGACCACTGTAGCCATGAATTGTGGGTAAGGCTGTTGATTGGACAGGAACTCCCCAATGACTTTGTTCATGACGTCTTGCAGTGGGAAAAAGTCATCCAGGAACTGAGGAAGGATCCGGGCTACCACTCGTGCCTCACTCGGAAAGCCTTTACGAATCCTGCGGCAAGAAATTTCCACAGTCAAATTAGCGGAATAAAATTTTTTTTACCTACAGCTCGAAAAAATGCATTTTGCATTAAGTTTCTTCAAAAACAAACATATGTACCTGTCAAACAGGACAGATACCCGCTCCATTGCGACAATGACCGACTCGCTATCAGGAGCTGTGGGGTCTGCATCAGCAGGGCGCCCAGGACTTCCCTTCTCCTTCCCTATAGGGTAAATTTATGGCCACCAGTAAGAAGAACAGTTCCATAATGGATCCATTCAGATAAAATTAGGTTTCTATACATCCTGACTAAGGAAAATCTCAGAGTTCTACGAAATTTTACAAGAACAAAATTAAACCTCTTGCATAAGACACTTTCTTAACAAATTCACTCTGCTGCTATGTGCTTCGTTAGTAGGGTAAGCATCTAAGGTGAGTCTTTTCTTATGGGTTGATGTTAGTAGGTGGGTCAGTATTAAAGATGAAGCTGAAATGTGTCCTGCCTTCCTCTCCAGCCACACCTGTGTACATGCAGGTGAGCATGAGACCCAGGGCAGCCATGGCACGGTGTGGGCTGGGCATGTTCACACGGTCAACGCTCAGCTTGACCAGTGTCTCCGCGTCCATGCGCGACAGCTGCTCGGACAGAAGCAACCTCTCCATACCTCGCAGGACACAGTGGTAGATGATGGATGGTGTGGCCTCCTCGGTAGCAGACAGCATCATACAGCACAGCTGAAAATGTAAAGGAGGAACAATAGTAGAGAGTGAAGGCTCAATGACGTATAAGAAAGTCCACGATAAAAATAAATTAATAAAAAAACGTAATTTGAAACGTCAAGTTCTTATAAATGTCCTCTTTGCATTCAGGTTGAAGTCCAGAATTAAGTGTAGTCAAAGAATATTATAACACTGATAATCTTTTTTCCAAATTATGGCCTCTTCCCACCTGAATGATCCCGGCATTGAACTCAGGCCCAACATCCAGGGGGTAGTTCTCCATCATGTAGAATGCCACAGCGCACATCACCAACACATGCTGCTGGTTGTGTAGATTCACACAGCTGAGAGAGACAAACAAACAGTTTTAGGCCTAAACACGTTCTTCTATGAGGCTATCTGATGCTAATTCTAGCCCTGGTCTTTAATGAGGGATCTCAGATCTCAGTAAGACACCATACATTACAGCTAATGAGGAGCTGATGACCATGCAGTGTGTGGGCGTGTGTTGTGATTGCCAGTGTGAACCTATTATTGAGTCTCCCAGCATGCCACAGAGACTTTGGCATTAGCTTTGACTGCATGGGGCATAACCTCTTAAGAGAGACGCTAACAGTGTGAAGTCTTTCATCCAATGCAGGATGTAAACTGTTAACCTCTCATCCCATATTCTCTTAAATAAAACAGCGAACATTAAGATTTAGTTTAACACTAATGATTGGACAGCCTTTGCCTGCCGCTGGGAGAGGTGTGGTGGAGGGGTTAAAGCTCAACGCAGGTAATAGGAAGGTTGATTCGGTCCTCACAAAGAGCGAGCTAGGAGTCTTCACCATTGGAATTGAGCAGGGATGAAAATATCTGCTAAAATGACTACATATTAGTAGGCCTAGTAGAAATCTCTAGGATTTTTCAGTATTTTCCGCACTGGCAAAATTGGTGGATTATGCATAATTTATTTAAACGTTAAAATTTGTTAAATGGTTAGTTCACCCAAAAATCTCTCCACTGAAAGTCCATTCCACCACAAAGTTCATAAAAACACTAAAAGAATTCCACACAAATGTTTTAATCCAAGTCTTCTGAAGAGACACAATGGCGTTGATGAACAGATTAAATTTTTTATTACAAATAAAGATTGATCAATGCAGAAACATAGAGCACGTCAAACATGGTACACAGAAGCTCAAACATCCTTGCTTGATGCACAAGAACCAAGGTTTGTTCTCACATTCATATGGATTTCTTCTGATCACTTTATGAAGAGTTAAAGTTTTTTTGTAATTGACTTTTAAAAGGAGGAACAGAATTCTCTCAAGTTTCATTAAAAAAAAGTCTTCATTTGTGTTGTGTTTCAAAGATAAATTAAAGCTGCAAGCAGTGATGAAAGGGCCCTCGCACCCGGGCTCCCTGCCACCCGTTGGCCTCAGGAAAATAGCGAACAGTGGGCAACATGCATGTAAGCGAGTAAATACAGGAGAATTATGGCAAAGTCATTTCACAGTGCTACACTTCCTGTTGCCAGCAGGTGGCGCTTTGACTGTAACTGAATATTGCCATGTAGATGTCGTCAGGCCAGGACTATTATGTAAAGTTTGGAGCAGATCGGACACTGTATGCCTGAGTTACAACAACACCCTGTGTCATGGCGTTGATCGCAAACATTAGCCACGTGTTGCATAATTTAACGTTTCTAGTATGTTTGGTACTTTGAGGCATATTGAAATGTGTTTCTGGGAGTGAATTACAGTGTAAAGCATGCCATTTCCTGTTGCCAGCAGGTGGTGCTATGACTAACTGAATATTGGCATGTAGATGTCTTCGGGCCAGGACTCTTATCACACATGTGAAGTTTGGGGCAGATCGGACATTGTTACAACAACTTCCTGTTTCATGGCAAAACATTGAATTTTGTCAGGCCGCCACAGACACTCCCTTCAGTGAAAACTCTAGATCTTTGCAATTTAACATCGCTAAGGCCTTAAGATTAAACTGACCATATATGATGTTGTTCTGGTTAAATCTCTACGAGAGATAATCACAGTGTAAAACATGTCATTTTCTGTTGCCCACAGGTGGTGCTATGACTGTAACTAAATATTGGCATGTAGATGTATTCATGCTAGGACACTAATAAAACGTGAAGTTTGGGGCAAATCTAATATTGTATACCCGAGTTACAAAAACTGCCTGTTTTATGGCGAAACATCAAATTTTGTCAGGCCACCACGGACACGCCCTTCCCCTGAAAACTCAAGATCTTCGCAATTTAACGTCTCAAAGGCCTTAAGATTTCACTGACCAAATATATCTGATTTAAGCTCTAGGAGGAGTTTGTTAAAATTCAACGTCTGGAAATAGCAAAAACTGCACAAATTTTGCAGAGAAAATTCAAAATATCTCACTTCCTGTTGGGTTTTCAGATTTTGCAACCATGGACTCTTTTGTAGGTATTGGGCTGTTACATGTGTCGACTGTAAGGTTGAAAATATCTATATGATATTTTAAAATGAACAAAGACATTCGCTTTACTGTTTCAACCCCCTCTCTCTTGTTACAAGGGCCATTTGGAAGACAAAGGTGTTGATAGTGATCAAGCCCTGTAGGCCAAAATGTGTATACATTGGGACAAATTGTCACACCTTTAGTACAGTGGGGGAAGTTTGGAAATTTCCTGATTGGTCAGTTTGAATGTCTCACGTTTGGGTTTCAGTCACATGGTCAAGGAAAGGATAAAAGAAGATTGTAACTGTTGCTCTGGCTCTTTTCATTCTCTGCCTCTTTTCTTGGGCAGTCATTTTTTCTTCAGAAAGTGTAAGCATCTATTTTCTACATACTACTGCCACTCTTTGGGTGAAGGTTTAAGTTTATACAGACTGTAAAGTTTGTGGCCAGGCTTTAGTTTTACTCACTGTGCTATAGCTTTAAGGTTGGAGAGCAGGTATTCACTGACAGTAGGGATAAGCTGCCGTGCTGTATCGTCCAGCAGATCGCACTCCAGCACGTACAGAACTCCATGAAGAGCACCGATCCGACTGGGCAGATGAGTGCTGCGCAAGGTGCTCTCCAGCAGACGGCACACAGGCTCTGCAATGGCTTTATCCTGACACAGATACAATAGTCCACACTGTTAAATAGCTGTAGCTGTGTTTATTTATATACCTAGTGCATCAGTAGTGCATATACACTCTCACCATGCCCAGCACTGCGGCTGCTTTGCAGATAGCTGGCACAAGGTACTGGCTGAGGATCTCATCTTCTGGTGGATGGACTTTCTGCAGCTCAGTCAGAGTGGAGAACATCATATCAAACTGATTCCTCTCAGTAAACAGATCAGACACTGCCAGCAGCTTAAAGAGACACAGAGAGACAAAGAAAGGATATATGTGAATTGTATAGAATTTTAACTTGTACATTGATCTAAAGACTAAATTTTGTTGAAGATCGCACTGTTGCGACCACTACATTTTCTAACCCAGAAGAGCTGCCATTTCTGATGCATATGAGAAACATCAAACAGCAAACAAAATCAAAGGAATGAAACCGTGCTTGAGCTGCACAGCATGGACCATTTATCAGCTCGGACCAATATTATACAGCACATCACAAGCTCAGAACAGGTACTCATGGGACAATCTTTGATCACATGGCACAGTTACTACACAGCACTGAGAGATCCAGTGAAAAGGCATTTGAATTCACCACAGAATTAATACATCACTGCAAGATCTAGTGAGATGAATTCAAATTCGAGAAACAATGAGTCATGAATCAAGTTATTGAAGGCTTTCCAGTCCACAAATCACCAACATTCACCATGGATTTAATGTAGTAACACTAACTGTAACCATGGTATTGTGGCAGAAATAGTGGCCTGAAATTAATTTCAGGGTTCGTACAACTAATGCCCCTTTTCCACCAAGGCAGTTTGAGTGCTGGTTCAGAGCCAGAGCCTAGATTCAAATCAGTTCTTTGTCTTTCAAAACCCAAAGCACCAGCTCCGAACCAGGAAAAGTGGTTCGTAAGTAGCACCAAAACATTGCTGGGCTCGTCAGTTGAACCAACTCCGAACTGGCACTAGCACTAGCTCTGAACTAACATGAAAGAGTAAAAATTAAGCGTGATAAGAGGGAAATTCAAGCACTTCAAAGACTTTTTAAGTGCTTCACAGAACTTTTTCTAGTACTTCATAGCTCTAAATATTATCCAATTTTAATGTTATTTTTAATGTGATGACCAAAAACATTATTTGTTCATCCTTCAAAGATTGTCCCCATTTGTAAAACTAAAAGTTTTAAGATGTAGAAAAATTAACATTTAACATGAATTTTTTTTTTTTTTTTTTTAATTGTGACTTAGATACACAGACAGCAATCTATAATCACTGAAGCTGTCAGTCAGTTCAGTATAATACTATAAAAGTGCTACTAAATCAGGTGCTGATTTAAAAGCAAGCAGCGCTGAAAGTTTGAAAGCAAGCAGCGTTGTTACAATTACAGCAGAAATACCAGAGCCTATATAGGGGGGCTTCAAATAGTTTTGGACAATGGGGGGCCTTCGAGTCAAAGATACCATAAAGAGGCTGATGAATCGCTATAAATTAACCTCTAAGTAAGCATGCACTCACCGATCTGACAACCTCACTGATTAGCACAACAGGAGTCTTCTTGTTGCTGGGGCTGCCAGGGAGGATCCACTGGCTGTAGAGCTCCAGAAGGAACTGAGAGCAGGAGTGGATGTCAACCCCCGCACGGTGCTTCCTGGACAGGGCAAGCAGAAAGACAATGTCAAGTCTGGAGGATGCTAGTTTTAAGGAGCTTTTCTGATAGTAACTCTGTAAATCTGACCTGGAGTTGATTGGTGATAATTGTGGTGAGGCAGGTGCTGGAGCATCTGCTTCATCTTCTTCATCCTCACCCCACTCCTCCTCCCTCAGAGGGGTGATGTTATTTCCCAGCCACACTGAGTGAATTGACACCTGCAGAGTGTACATTGTTAGTAACATGCAGATATAAACCTTAAAGGGATAGTTCACCCAAAAATGAAAATTCTGTGATCATTTACTTACTTCTTCTGAACCCATAAAACTAAAATTAAGATATTTTTCAATATTCTCTCATAATTTTTGTCCATCCATTGAAAGTCCACACAACCAAAACTTTGACACTTCAAAAAGATCATAAAGACATTGTAAAGTAATCAAGCGATTCAGTCTTCTGAAGAGACACTATCACTTTATATGATGAACAAATTTAAATTAGACTATTATCCACATATACATATCTAAAAGTTTGGAATAATTAAAAAGGCCACATTATGTACTTTTACTTAGTCTTGATTTTGTTTTTGGCTGGACCAGTGTGTTGTGATTGGTCAACCACTTTGAGCATGTTTCTAAAATATCACGCTCCTTACCATAACAGCGGGTTTCAAAATACTACTAATGCAACTCAACCAGGCCTCACCCCTTTATTTTGCATATGTTTTGGGGGGGCGGGAATTATTTAAATGAGGAATATTGTGACGTGTACATCCCTGGAAGAAAACGCAAGACTACAATCAAGGCATTTCAGAGAATTCAGAAACGGTGCTTACTGATATAGAGAATAACTCCCTTTGGAGTGAACTTTGTGCTGGGTAACTTTGCCAACCTTTTTTATGCTCAGACATCATCACACACTAATGAAAGTTGAAAATGTAAAAAAAGCATAATAGTTCCTCTAAGATTTTTTTTGATGTTTCTGAAAGAAGTCTCTTATGTAATTAAATATTGTAAATATATTTCAAAATATTACTGTTTTTACTGTATTTTTTATCAAATAAAAGCAGCCTTGGTGAGCATAAGAGATACACATAGAGCTCATTAAATATGGTAAACCGCAGCTCAACTTTACTTGCTATGATGTCTTGGTTGTGTAGACAAAATTAATGAGATTTTATTTTTATTTTTGGGTAAACTATCTTGTCAATAAATGTTATGAATAAAGAAATAGAGTGCTTTGAATAATGAAATGAAGTGTTTTAAAGTAGTCAGTTTACTAACTTGACCCAGTTTGTAGTCCATGTTGCCCATCTCCCTCTCTGTGTTAATCTGCAGGAGGAGTTTCTCATGGCTGATGAGGGTGCCTGAATATGCAGATATACACGCACACGTAAAGGTCATGAATATGACAAAAAAAACTGCATCTTTTGCATCTCAACAGGATATTTTGGCTGACCATTTACCTGCTGTTGAGGATGATAAAGAGGGCACAGGGTCCCAGGCTTGATAGGGGAAGTGTGTGGCAATGTTGTCTCTCTTTGACACCATGGCCTGAATCTCACGCTCAACCATACCTCTAATCACACTCAGCTTACGACCAAACCTGAAAAACACACAAACTTCTTATCCACTTCTAACCCTAGAGGAACAACACATCAATAAAATAAATGTGTGCATACCTGGTGTCCAGAGCTTTAAGGATTTTGTTGCGGGGTTGCTGTTCAGGGCAGCTGATAGCTGGATTTCCTGCTGTTGGCAGAGTCATGGCACTCAGCACCAGAGAGGTGATGGCCTGAACCGCCAGTACATTTATCTGAGTCCTCTCCAGATCCTCCTGCACCACAAACAGACACGTCTCATCTGTCACACACAATATCCAAAACCTGTGCTTGTCTTTTTGGCAAAAGTTAAATAATTTACCTCTTGCTGGGTTTCCTCCTCTTGGTCCATCGTGATTGGCTGAGTGACCAGCACTCCCAACAGAGTGGCCCACGTCTCTTCAAACTGCGTCCGACTACTCCAGCCTGCAAGGAGACCACATGAACAAATCAAGCAGTTCAATAATCATGTACTACACAAAAGGCTGGACTATACATTAGGTTTGCCTGATGTCAACACAATAATACAGATCGTATAAAGCATAATTTTCATCTAACTTTCACCCAGATCTGTTAAGCTAAAAATGTTATGCTTTTATCGTGTGTGCGTATATATAATGTGTGTGTGTGTATTTTATATATTATATATATATATATATATATATATATATATATATATATATATATATATATATATAGTAAGGGTTTTGAAAAAAATCTTGTTAAATTCCTTTATATTCTTTATACTCTTTATGTTCTCTATATATTCCAATAATTTTAATAATATTTTGCATTAATGACTACTTTTAAATAGACTCTGAAATGAGTCTCTCATGTCATACCCAGAGTGTTAATGCGATAGAGGAACTCTCTGAAGACATCTTTCTCCTGCAGGAACTCTACGGGAATCTCTGGTAATGCTGTAGCAAAATCTCCACTCGGCCTGGGGGACCAGCCCAGCTTCCAGACCTGTTAAATCAAACACATGAATATTTTCATACAGTTTTAAACATACTT
This sequence comes from Elopichthys bambusa, assembly GCA_037101425.1. Lineage (NCBI taxonomy): Eukaryota > Metazoa > Chordata > Actinopteri > Cypriniformes > Xenocyprididae > Elopichthys > Elopichthys bambusa. Next base: position 27,952,680 of record CM074436.1, read on the forward strand.
ACACACAATGTATGAATAAACCCTCAATCACTCTCTTACCAGTGGTGGGATTCGGGTGTAGCTGTTTACAAGGGGAAGCCTGGCCAGACTGATGATGACGTTCTGTAGGGTGGGTGTAAGGAATGCCGGGATGTTCTTGTTTCTATGGTGACCCAGAGCCAGCACACTCTGTAGACCTTCAACCAGCTCAGCCATGATCACACAACATCGCCATTCACGCTGGTCTGAAAATTACAGAAACATTAACGCTTGTTGTTGTGGTCATCACTGATCGATGTGTAATGTGTGCATTAACTTACTGTCTGCAGAGTCACACTGGTCTTCTGACTGCTCTGTTTGTGATGTTTTCCTCTCCGGCCTCAGAAGTTGGTCACCAGGACCAACAGCGACTATGTAAAACACAATAACCATAATCACAAAATGAATATCAATTTCAATTGCATTTTATAAGGTTTAAGTACACTGCATCAAAGTCCCTTTCAGACAGCATAACCAGATCAGCATAAACTCCGCCCCACAGCTGATTCTAAAGATTTCCTTGGTCATGTCAATTGCAGTGCTGATTGCCTATACAACGCTAAAACAAATACTAACCGCTAACCCTACCCTGCAACAGTAACCTCAACCAATGAACTGGCTACAGGGCGAGATTTGTGCTGAACTGGTTTAAAAAAAATAATAATCATGTGACCAACAAAATCTGACATGAACTTTCCCATAAATGTTGTTTCTTATGCTCATATAGCGATAAAATATATATTTCAGGCTGGACCAGTCAATGTGCATATGCAGTCCTAAGCGCCCGACTAAAGACTGATTATTTCTTCTGATTTCTGATTAGAGCTTCTAACGGCAGCTGCAGTGAAGCAATGACTTTGCCGATTGGCTCTTTTATTTAGAAGGCGGGACTTATTCCGGCATATTGCGCATTGCGCTTTCTCCTATTCATAAGTAATATGAGTGCACTGTCTCTGTATATTGAAAAACTTGGCTGCATTCCCAGGAGCTTTTTATCACAAACCTGCGTGGATGAGGAGCTGTATACAGTGGATGATGGAGCAGGTGTGTGTGAGGTAGGAGTGAGAGGCAAAGTGTGTCCACACTGCCGGCTGCTGGAGAGCCAGACACAGACATGACAGACTCATCTGCATGTCCACACTCAGAGGCAGCTGATCCTGCAGCAATTGCCAAACCACCACCTACAGAGACAGAAAGAGAATGAGCTGAGCGGCTGCTTTTTATAGACGTGCCGCTACATCTTACCACTATCTAAAATAGTACCACTTTCATCATCTTTCTATCAATATCAATATATCATAAAGGTCGATGTATCAGCTAATATTTGGCATTTTTTACTTATCATCAGCCAATGAGTTTTTCTGTTTGGCCAATAAATGTCCAACTTTTATTTTGACAGTGCCGGGACTTTTATTTTGACAGCATTGAGAACAGCATCGCCTGAGCTCCCATGGACCCTTTACACATTTCTGGGAGTCTCAAAAGCTGAAGTTGTCATAGTTAGGAAAACTTCTATGGTGAATGGGAGATGACAGCAAATTTTGCATTCCCATTTGCTCCAATAGCAGAATAAAACAATAATCCCCAAGAAGCCGTGGTTTACAGTGAATTTATAACAGCTAAGGGGCGGTGTTAGTCTAAAACCCCTTCAGCTGTTATAAATTCACTGTAAACCACGTCTTCATGGCGCTTATTGCTTTTATAAAATGGTTATTCCATATATACAAATATTAAAGCAAATATCTGTATATATTGATGCAACTTTCATGAAGTAAAATTACTAAAAGTCTTCCTTCCACTGGAAAAAAATAAACAGTGGCAAAGACTGTTTGAGTGAGTCAGTCAGTAGTGAGGACTTTTATTTTGAAAGGACGGACACTGTTGTGAACACTAGCGCTGTCAGTGTCAGGGCACAGGAAAACCCCTTAACTGTTAAAAGGACAAGATATCGCAGCTGACATTTAAACATATTTTTTTAATATGAACATAGGACTGACCTGAAGGAAAATGCTGTATAGATGCAGGTAATACAAGCTTTAGTAAACAGTATCAATGAGAACAAACATGTGTTTACATTGCTACGGGTGGTTGCTAAGGGTGTTGTGCAGTGATACATAAAACCATTGGGTGAAGCGGTCATACTGAAAAATCTGAATCAAGGACTGGAACTAACAGTTTTATAAGAAAAAAAAAATCTACAATAAACTTTCTGACTTTACAAAAGAGGAAAAATTATTGATAGATTTATTATGTTGGTCAGAAGAGAGAAATATCACTCCCTCAGCCGTTATATTAGAAACACTCGCGCAGCAGCATTAACTAGTTTTCTGTAATTTAATGCCAAGGTAATATAACACAAAGAATAGTGTAATAAATGTACATTAAATTTAAAAAAAAAAAAAAAAAAAAACCTTTGCTAGATTCATTCTCCCTCTTCATTAGTTTACTGTCTCTGTCTATTCCTAGCGCACACAGACTGACCAGATTACTGAGTGCACTGTTGGTTAACAGTGTTTTCAATAGGATTACATAATCAAGAAGATAACAAAAGTAAATCTGTTTATTTTCATTTATGAAGTTCTATTCATTTTCAAATTATTTATTTCTAATTAAGTAAACATGTAAAATAAATATAAATTACGTAACAGCATGTGCTATTTGCCATCTTTAAATTAAGTAGTTTGATATCACAAAGGTCTGTTTTCAGCTTTACATTGGCCATGGACCATCCCGCTCTCTAAGATATTGGCATCGGCCATCTAACGATCTATATTGATCGACTACTAGAATGTTCCCTATAAAATCATCTTATTTGGGAAGGATGCATCAGTCTTACCTCTATGGCGAGGGTGCTGAAGGTGGTAATGAGTGTCTCTCTGTCTTTGGGAATGTGCAGTGAGGACGGCAATTTGGACAGAGACAGCAGGTACTGACTCAACACGCCACACAGACTCAACACAGTCTGATAAAAACCAGGCTCACCTGCAACAGACATAAACACAAGCAATGACAGTGTGTTCATTACAACTTCACTATAATTTACAGCATTTGACACAAAGGATAACTCCCATGTATTTACACCAACAAATGTTTAGACACACCTACTCGTTATTTATTATTACTATTTTTACCATGTTGGAATAATAATAATAACGTCAACAAAACCATGAAATAACAAATGGAAGAATAGGAATTTTGCAGTGACCACAGCAATGCTAAACAAAGTGTACCGTGATTACATTTGTATGTTGATCAGCACAACCTAATGTACAGGAGGGGATTTGGTTGTCATTTAGCTGAGGGATTCCCAACCAGGGATTCATGAGGGAATAGCAGGGGGTTTGTTAGTTGATGAACAGCTGATATTTTAATTATAGTGAATGTAAAATTAAAACAAATAAATGAAGATCACAATTAATTTAAATTAAAATATGAAATTGTGATATTGATTACTGCAGTGCTGTGTTCATTTACATGCAAGAACCTTATGATTCTGTGTTTTCTGTGAGTTTAACATGCATTTGGTAATGCAATGTGCACTAGCTTGGCTTTATTTACAGATATGCATAATTGCCAACACATTTGTGGATAGAAATTTATAGCATTTCACCAAAATAAAAGCTTGAGACACTGAAATGTTAAAAACTTGATGGTTTGAATGTTTGAAAGTGAAGAATGTAATGCATAAATATTAGTGTTTTAACTTTTAAAATAAAATTATTAGTTTATTAAATAATTATTTTTTATTTTGTAATGGAAAATAATATTTGTATCCACGTAATGTACAACAGTAATATTATTTAATAGTTAATAATAATAATAATAATAATAATATAATTAATATAATAATTGTTATATTCAATTTGATTATGTTTCTAAAATATCCATGTAAACATTAACTGATCAGAAAACCATGAACATGCGAATGCGTGTCATTAAATTATTAAAAAATTAATTTCAAGTAAATATTTTACGTTTAAGGGTTTCAGCGGACAAAAAAAGTTTAGAAAACCCCTGATTTAACCCAACTAATTTATTTTGTGTGTGTGAACACGCATTTATTTGTAGAAAACAAGCTTAATTCTGATTGTGACTCACCGTATACTTGATTAAGCTTCTGCCAGTAGTCCGTACACGTCTTAGCAGAGGCAAGGAGGGGCTGATGAGGTGTGGGGAGGAGCTCTATGACACCAGCCAGTCTATCGAAGGCCACCTGTTGAGCTGTGTCAAATAAAACCACCCCATGATCCTTACATACCCTCTGTACCCCAACACTCAGACATGATGCCAGCAGACACAGGTTGAAGTCCTGCAAATACAACACAACATCAGTGTCTGTTTGTGTTAGAAAATGAGATATCCATGTTTTTGGTCTTTACCTTGCAGGTCATGATTGTGTTTAGATCAGATTGGGGAAGTTTTGTCAAGAGCTCAGTATTTTCATACAGAGCTCCTTCACCTCTCAAACAACACTGAGATTTCACCAGAGCAACATACCACTCCTGAAATACACACACAATAGTAATAATGTTATGTTTTTGCTAAGACGTTTTAAGTTGACAACCACTGTTGTAACTCATACTTTATTGGGTTCCACATTTTCAGGGGGAGGGGGTGGGTCCCCATCCAGTGGGTGTGTGGTAATGGGTGCAGTAGGGCTTGCGGTATCTTCAGCAACAGTGGCTCTGAACCTGTCCAGCAGGGAGTAGAACCGCTGATGCCTGATATAAGAGAAAGACGATCATTTAAAAAAAAAAAAGCAAGGTTGGGAGATTTTCATATCAACAGCAACAAAAACAGATTAGAAGTAGACTGATGAGACAGGACACTGCAAGCCGCCTTACCTTTGCGCAAGGCCACTGGTCTGTAGGTACTGCTGAATCCTGTCCAGCTCCTCCAGTGGTAGCTGAGCGATACTATTCTACAGTAGGAGAAGAAAACATGATTCACAATAAACATTTAGTGCAGTGGTTCTCAACCAAGGGCCCACTAGGGGGCCTCAGAGCACCCCAAAGGGGGCACATGATGGCTTAATACAGTTCAAATTGAGAAAAAACAAGCATTAAAAAAGCGAAAACTGCTCAGATATAAGCTGGCATTGCATTTCTTATTTTACTTTTTTACTGCTCAAGAGATATCTATGGTCTCACTCCAGTCTATGGAAAAGTAGCCCATTTTTGATTCTTCTGAAGTTTGTGCTTGCATCACTCTTTTATTTTATTTTTGTGTTTTAGTTAGAATGATTTTAAGATTGTTTGTTTATTTATTTACAGTCTACTACAATGAATGGCACAAAAGTGTTTTACCTGCAGGGTCTCGGCAAGCAGCATCTCCACACGTCTGCAGGCGAGTGTATCCACCATGCGAGCCAGCACACGGAACGGCGTGTTGAGTAGTTTGTCTACGTATAGCATGAGCAGAGCCCCAGACTGACTTAGATGAATGCCCTCCAGACACTGCAGGGTCTTCTTCAGCATCACCGGCTACACATTTAATAAATAAGTGACTGAAGATAAGGACAGCATGAAGTAAAAGATGATGTAATGCATGTACATGTACATACAGTAGAAAGGTTGTCGCAGCGTGATTGTATGGCCTGTATGAAGAGTCCGCTGGCTGCCGAATTTCGGTGCACAGCACTGATGAGATCCTGCACTGGAGGTTCATGGGAAAGACTAATCAGATCGCTCACATGATTTACAGTCAGCCACGTCAGATGCTCAGAGTCGTGCAGGTTCTGACACTGAGAGAGGAGGACAAAAAACAAATTTTTTGTGTAATGAAATGTAAATGAATTTTTGTGCTACAAATGTATTTATATATTTTTTATTTTTTTTGGAAATATGATACTGAATGGTAAGCTTGGAAAAGAGAGATGTATGATATGTGCTACCACATTTTTTTTTAAATTATCAGTATCAATCAATGTTACTGGATATATACTGGCCAGTACACTCAAACTTAATCTTTATTTTAAAGAATTTATAAACACTTAAATATAATTTTTTTCTGCTTTATATAGAAAATCTCAAAATCAATTCTTCATATTGTATGTTAAAAGTTCAGTGCCTAAATTCACTTGTACCTTTTAAAATGAATGACTTTGGTGTTTTAGTTTTTACTTTTTAATTTATTTGTTCAAAAGTGTATAGTAATACAGTAATACTGTGAAATATTATTAGAATTTAAAATAAATGTTTTCTTTTTTAATATATTTTTAAAATGTAATTTATTCGTTTGATAGCATTGCTGAATTTTCAGCCTCATTACTCCAGTATTCAGTGTCACATGATCCTTCAGAAATCATTCTAATATACTGATATGGTGGTAATAAATACATTTATTTTTATTATCAATGTTGAAAACAGTTTTGCTCAATATTTTGAAAAAACTGATTACTGTTTTTTTCCACGATTCCTTAATGAACAGAAGTTTAAAAAAAAAAAACAGTATTCAGTTGAGATAGAAATCTTTTGTAAAATTATAAATGTCTTAAACTGTCACTTTTGATCAATTTAATGCATCCTTCCTTGCTGAATAAAAGTATTAATTTTCCAAAAAAGTATGATAAAAACAGTAGTGTAGGTGCTTGGGGGCGCTACCAAGGTGGCTTCAGAGTGAACAGATTAGTTCTAATAAAAACTTTAAAAGTGTGCTGCTTAGTGCCAATTAACATTCCGTTTTATAAACAGGTTTATCAGTATTAGTGGCTCAGTAAGAGTAGGGATGGAGCTAAGTGAAGTTAGGCTAAGTAAAATAAAACTCATGCTAGAGCTCTTCAGGAGTTTGGACACAGCTTTAAAAAAGCTTGAAAAATCTCACCACATAGTCACAGAAGAGGATAAGGGCTCCTCTTCGGACAATCTCTCTGTTACACATAGCCAGCTTCCCCTCGGGCCTCTCCTCCTCTCCAGATGAGTGCGGGCTCAGCAGCTTAGTGCTGGACAGACTGTGCCTCCTAATGGAGTCATGAAAACATGATTTGTGATGAAAAAAGATTTACTGCAGGCTTTGCCTCTCACACCATGTCCTAACCAGATGCAAAACAACACCGCAGCATTATAAAAGGTATCTTTTCCATGTTAATCAGAGTTTTTGTCCTAACAAGAAAGGCTACGAGCAACAAGTGATTCTATTTTTAAAAAAACGGCTTCTATTTCTGGCTTGAACAACAATCTCGGGTACTGATTATGTGATTTATTTAATTTAATGTGAGTATCGTGACCTTTATAGTCATACGGAAAGCGACAATGAATAATTCACCTCAGATATTTAAAATAAAATAAAGGGTTGATATTTCTGTCATTAATTACTCACCCGCATGTCCTTTCAAAACCCGCAAGATCTGCAAATTGTTGAATAAAGTTGTTATTTTTGTTTATTTTTAATTCTCATCAGTCATAACTTGAACCACAGTAGTCACATCGACTATTTTAACAATGTTTTTACTACTTTTCTGGAACTTGAATGTGGTAATTATGTTGCTTTCTAAGGGAGATAAAAAAAAAAAAACCTCTTGGATTTCATCAAAAATATCTAAATTTGTGTTCTGAAGATGAATGAAGGTCTGACAGATTTAGAACGACAAGAGGGTGAGTAATTAATGACAATCTTTTTTGGTTGAACTAACCCCTTAAAGGAAACAAGAACTTTCAAACTGTGAATTGTAAACAAACAAGTGTATTCATAACAAAGACTGTTTCAGTCACACAATATGTATTTTTTCTTAACATTAAAATGGTGTAATATTTATGAATTTGATTATGCACATATCCACTGAAGTGCAGTGTACTTGCAGAGAAAGCCCACCCACATGCTCTTCGTAGTCATGTCACGTCTGGTGTGGACAGACAATTTGCTTGTCTATGGAATGTTATCGCAGTTACAAAGTGCATATAAATGTAATTACTTGCAATCAGTGAAAGGCTAATTTATTATTTGCCATTACAAACAACATTTGACTTCCTAAAACTACCAAAAATTTGGCTTAGGCTGGTTGCAACTGTTGGATCAATTAAACAGGCTTTCCTATTTGGCTGCTGGTATGTAGTCTAACCTAGGGGTCTGATGCACCTCGGACCACCAGGTGTAGTTGGTGTAGTTGATGATGAGAAGGACCTGACACCAAAGCAGGACCAGAGATGGGTGTGTGGTGATGAGCTGGAGCACCAGGCTGTTCAGACCCTCCAGGGTATAAAAATGACCCCCTTCCCCTCCCTCCGCCTTCAGAAGCCTGCTGCCCGCTGCCGTGATCCGCCGGAACATTCCTGTTAGGTTTAAGGGAAATAATATGAGAATTCAAACCAAGAGGAATAATGTGGCCCTTTACTGAGATCATGAAGTACGCTAAGCTGGTAAAGGGTCATGTGTATGAGTTGAGACTCTGTGGGTGTGCGTACCTGATTTGAATATGTGGATCAAACACATGAGCAGTGTGCCCAGCTGCTGACAGTAGAATGTGTGCTGCTGCTCGCTCATGTCAACTTTCACCTGCTTTGTGGCGATATCATCCAGCAACACCCCCACCAACTGCAATAAGAACCTGACAAAGAAAAAGAGATTCATAACTGTATTAATTAAGTATTAATATTGATGCCGTGTTTGTCTCTCTTGTTATGCTGATTGTTTTGTGTGTTATATTGTAATACATAAAAAAAATGTTCTAGCAGCATTCAGCTGATCTTTAACAGGAATGTGATCAACTAAAGACAAAAAAGGAAGGTATCACTATACGACAACAATTATTACTACTACTATTATTCAATATATTACTATTGTACTGTAAAATAAAAAAGTATTAAGTCCAATACTTGCTTCTTATAAATTTTGGGGTGGTTATTCCAAAAATAGTGCCTGTTTTGTTCTAGCACGTCATACTTTCTCACAAAATATGATGTGCATTTTGTAGCATTTTTGCTTTCGACAACCATTTGAAGAAGTCTTGTATTAAACCTTTATCACCAGAAAAAAACATGATTCCTATCTTCCTCTGAGCCCAAGAAATTTTCATTTGTACAACATTATTTTATTCCTAATCCTGATTTCAAGGTTAGAATTATGGCCAGTGACAGAAGAAAATGCAAACATGACACTTATGATTTCTGATACACTGTGGGTGTTTTTACTACATCCAAATTACAGATTTTGCGAGTAAGGATTATATATTTATAAATTTTTGTTTATTTAAAGTTCTTTCGACATTAAATGGAGTATTTGAACATATTTTTCCACTTCTTTGCAGATTATAAGTTAAATGATACATTTTGAATACTGAATATTAATACTTTTGAATTCAGCATTATCAAATTAGGTAATATTAGGCCTGTTTTGCAAATCAGCAGATTATTATTTATTTATTTTCAAAATGCAGCATTTATATTTTTTAATTGCAGTTTCACGATTTAATAAATGCACTAAGCCATGTAACATTTTCACAACCACATGCTGTTCAAATTCATAAAAACGTTTCCGACCAGTAACACTAGGGCCTTTAGCACCGGGTAGTTATAAGAACTTAGTTATAGGAACTAGTCACTGGGGTGGTTCCCCGAGAACTAAAGGTTCCCCTAGGGCCATTTTCCTGGTTGCAATCGCACCGCCAGTAGGAACTCTGAAGTGACATAAGTCGGCCGACAGCGACACCATTTACGCATGGCATTCAATAATGTCAACAACTGGAGAATGGAGGACACCGTGATCAAAGCTGTGTTTTTGTCATGTGTCATGGGATTCGTGATCATAAATTTTGCCATTATCATAAATGGCGTTAACATTAGCTTTCTGTATTTTTATGTCTGGTAACACTTTAAAACACTTCACACTTTAAGTGTGTCTCACACACAGCCACTGCTGAAAGCTATCGAGTCATGAAAAAACATTTATTTAAAAAGTATTTGAAAACCTAGAAATTTTTTCTTGGATTTACTTCACAGGTCTGAATAAATAAATTAAATAAATAAAATTAATATTTCATATTTAGTCGCGCCATAGTAAGCATTTGTTTTGCCACAGTCACAGACTGACTTTAATGAATAGTGACTAGCAATTACCTAGCAAATGTTTCCTCAGGAGGGAAACGCTGCGGCTCCCCATTGGCATCTTCCATGGTAGCAGGCGGAGCTTCAAGAGGGGAGGAGTCATCGTCACACAATCGACGAATAGTGGGACAGGAGAGGAGGTATGGCGACAGTGAAAGCTCCTGTATACGAGACAGAATGATGTCCTCTGTGGACTGCGAGATAAGGACACGCAGGATGGCGAGAATCCCAGACACCCACAACTGCCCCGTACCCACTGATGCCTACAGAAAAGAACAGGGACACGATGAGCCACTTTAAAGGGTTAAGATGCAGTCAGAATTATCACTGTTTGGCTAACTTTTGTGGGAAAACTTGAGAATTTTGCATGAGGGTGAAAGATTTCCTCACGCAAATTTCGCAACAGGTTCAAGTTTGTCACAAGAATTCGCTGGGTTTATCGATAGAAAGCTGCTTTGTTTGAAAGTGACTTCTGTGTGAGATGTACATGCATCACTACACTATGGACAATAGACCCTTTTTCCCACAAAATACAACTAATTTGACTGCACATTTACTTGCTTTTTGACAGCCACTGATCATCCTATTTAACTAATAATAATATATAGCATCAGGAAAGTAATATAAGCAACATGTGACTGATTCTCACAAGAGTAGATGGTGTGATGAACATGCTCTTCAGTAGCATGTCTACAGGCCGCAGAGAGGAGGGAGCCACTGTCTCAAACAGTGTGTTTAACACACCCAATGCCTCATGGGAGTCCAGGTGCATCTGCCAAGCACATAGAAGCAAATATGTAAAGTGCATTTACTTAAAAACTGTTAGCTTTAATTCAGAATCTTAGATGAATCTGGTGGTTGAAAACGTAATGATATCAAGACATTGATAAAGTCGAAAAAAGTGCCTCACTTGCTGTTTGCCGATCATTGGCAGGATGATGTCAGCAATCTGTCGTGAAAGCCTCTTCCACTTATCTTCATTTTCTTTATGGCACTGCTGTAGGATCAGAATAAACATCTCCAGCACCTACAGACACAAACATGCATGATTTTACACATAAATCCACATAAATTCCAAAACGAACACACACACCAGAATGGAGTGTTACCTGATGGTGTTGTACGAGGCGTAGAAGCATGGACACCACCACTTCCTTTTGAGTTTCCAGCTCTTTTCCTGCATCTGCTTTATTGGAGCCTCTCAGCACAAAGAGGTCATGCACTATGGGCTGCAGTGCAGGGATTGCTGAGAAATGAAGTATAAAAATAAACACTTTTTCAGTTGACTAGATTAATGCTTATTCTACATGATATTCAACCATTTCTGAATAAAAATATGTAGTTTGTTTAAAGAAGACCTATTATGCCCTTTTACAAAGTCTTGATTTTGTTTTTGGGGTCTACTAGAATAGGTTTTCATGCTTGGATGTTCTGGAAAAAACAACAACACATTTTTCACATATTTTACATTGTTGCAACATCTTTTTTCAAACAGAACAACACCTATTGTTCTGTTGAGTTCCTGTAACTATAAAGCCCCTCCTTCCGAAAAGGACCTCTGATTGTTCAGCTGGACCAGTGTGTTGTGGTTGGTCAACCGCTTTGAGTGTGTTTTGGCAATGTCAGGTCCCTTACCATAATTAAGTTAGATCCGGGGTGGAAACAACAGCGTCTCTGGACATGGCGACAGCGCACTACTAATGCAACTCAACCAGGCCTCACCCCACTTTATTTTGCATATCCTTTGAGGTGGGAATTATTTAAATGAGGAATATTGTGACATGTACATTCCTGGAAGAAAACTCAAGACTACGATCGAGGCATTTCAGGGAGTTCAGAAATGGTGCTTACTGATATAGAGAATAACTCCCTTTGGAGTGACTTTGTGCTTTGTAATTTTGCAGACCTTTTTCATGCTTAAACATTACACACTAAAGAAAGTTGAAAATGTAAAAAAGCATAATAGGACTTCAGTTCAATATTAGTAAATAAAGAAATATGGAAACGTCTAAAATGGGTTTCAGTTTACAGTTATAACTGCTACTTATTTTCTGCTTGAGGATGTGAATATATATGCGTGATTCTACACACCATGCGTTACTGCCTTCCTGCCACTTGCCATGATGCCATCACAAAGCTGAATGATCTTTGGGATGCTGATGATCTGTTTGGAGTGGTAGCGCTCATAGGACAGCAGAACCAGGAAGAAGAAAATGTTGGGCACAATCTCTTCAGAGTCCCTACACAGACAAAAAATAAATCTGTTTAGTGCAAACTAATAAATATTAGCAAATCTGAGCATGTGCAATTGAATGTACACTACCATTCAAAAGTTTGGGGTGAGTAAGATTTTTTTATTTATTTTTTTAAAGAAATTAATACTTTCATTGTGCAAGGACACATTAAATTGATCAAAAAATACAGTAAAAGACATTTATAATGTTACAAAAAATGTATTCAAATAAATGCTGAAGTTTCTATTCAAAGAGTCCTGAAAATATGTATAACTTTCCATAAATACATTAAGCATTACTGATAATAATAAAAAATGTTACTTTAGCAAATTAACATGTTAGAATGATTTCTGAAGGGTCATGTGACGCTGAAGACTGAGTATTGGCTGCTGAAAATTCAGCTTTGCCATCACAGAAATAAATTACATTTTGAAATATATTAATATTTTTTAAATATTTTAAATATTAATTTTAATATTATGTTTAATATTTAATATTATGTAATAATATTTCACTATATTCATGTTTTTACTGTATTTTTGATCAAATAAATGCAGCCTTTGTGCGCATAACAGACTTCTTTCAAAAACATTAAAAATCTTATCGACCCCAAACTTTTGAATGTTGGTGTGACTATGTCACAAGATCTTACCTGAACTGCCCCACTTCAATATACTCAAACTGCTTCAGCACAAAACCAATGAATACCTGAAACAAACACACAGTAGTAAAATATTAGCATTGTGTAAGTCTAATATAAAAATAAAACAATACAAAGACTTGTTTTGATTCTCAATTAGTGGCGCAAAATGGAACATTGCATGCAGACTCAGTATGAGTTTGATCCACAGGTCTCACCTGGTCTGAATCAAGCAAACAGTAGTTGACCCGGAGCTGCACAAGCTGGGCGAGTAGGTCCAGCACCTGTCTTTGCAGGGCCACTGAGGTGCTGGTAGTGTACTGCTTCAGAGCTTTAATCACCAGCGGCTCAAACAAACGGATGTGATTATGAATGGCATTCTGAAACACACACAAGGACTCAACTATTAGCCACTTATACTGTAGGGAGTGGTCAAGATATCAGTGTTGTTACTGTTAACTAAAACTAAAATTATAAAAAAATAATTTTGCCAATTAAAATAAAGCTGAATTTAAATAAAACAAAAATTAGGTGAAAAACTTCAACTTGAAAACTCAGATATGAAAATGAGAAATTATGCATTTCTTTACTAAAGGTAGTTGCCAGTTAACAATAAAGTTTTTTTACATTTTAAAATTAAAACAAAATAGAAAATGAAAAAGTATATAACAAAAATAACATAAAAACAAAATTTTAACTAAAAATAAAAACCAATTCAAAATAATGAATACTTACTATAATAGTACACAAGTAATAATAAAATAACTGCCAATACAATTCTGTCAATACCTGCAAGGTATTGATTTAAATATATTTTACTGTACCAGATGAGACATTTGACTGGTGGTACACACATACACAAAACATTGTCCAAATCATGAAATAAATAAGAGCATCAAATAATAATACATTAACACTTTACAATAAGGTTCATTAAGTAAACATTAATTAATGTATTAACTAACATGAACTAACCATGATCAATACATTTGTTACTGTATTTACTAATCTTTGTTAACGTTAGTTAATGAAAATACAGTTGTTCATTGTTTGTTCATGTTAGTTCACAGTGCATTAACTAATGTTAACAAGATTTTAATAATGTATTAGTAAATGTTTAAATTAATATTAATTTTGATTAATAAATGTTGTAAAAGTGCAGTTCATTCTTAGTCCATGTTAACTAAAATAGTTAACTAATGTTAACTAACAAACCTTATTGTAACAATACCTTATAAAATAAACAGACCCATCAAATAACTAGATGAAAACCCTTCAACAAATGCACGTCTCCCAAAATCTATCCATTTTAATATATTCCTCATCTACCACAATAAAGATCTAATTATGTCAGTCAACAACTTTACAATTTTGTGATTTTTTTTTTTTTTTTTTCAAATTATAGTCACATATCACAGGGCAATTTACCTTGTCTCCTCGATGGCGAGTGACATTGGTGATGTTTGACCTCAGCTGATTGGAGACTTTTTGCATGACATCAAACCACCTATAGGATCACAGAGATGACATGTGTAGTCATACTGGGTCTCTTGATTTTGTTTATTATTTTTATAGATAGATCTCTATAAGGAAATGCTGTACACAAAACACTCTCACTCACCCAGAGGCGTCCTGTTCTTGTTCAGCTTGCACCATGTTTCTGAGGCTGGCGTCTGCGAGTGCCTGGGTAAAGTGAGTGTAAGGGGCCATGAAGCAGTAATGGTAGAGGCCGGGTCTAACGCTGGTCGAGCCGAGCCGGAGGGCCTTGCCCTGGGACCGACACGGGTGAGATGAGGCCCCCTCATACTGAGATGCAAGATTGGTCCCAAACAACGCCTTCAAAAGCTGTAAGCAGAGAGCAAACGGTGAAGCCCAGGAGTTTGTAATGTCATGGTTTAAAACAGAGGAGTTAAAAATGTGCACGTCTAACCTGCTGAACACACACAGTGGCCATAGTAGGTTCCCGTGAGAAACAGGACTTGAGGTAGCCCAGGATCTCTTCAACACACTAGACGGATAAATACAGGAGGAAAGTTTGTTCTTAATATTCACTTTGCTCAGATATCATACTTTGTTCATTGACAAGATGGAATTAGACTTTGATGTCATACTTTGCCAATATCATGCAGGGTGGCCAACTCAAGCAGCTGTGAAAGGACATCAAGCGCTGACCTCAGGAAACCCCCAAACTTCTCATTGGTGTTGTGAAGGTCTAATGTGACCTTGGAAAAAGAAAACAAAAATTATAAGCAAGATGAATCCAGCAGGGATGGATATTTTGAATTGAGTACCCGGAATGGGATAATAAGCAAAGCATGTTATTGTGATATCTTTTCCTAAGATATTTCCTAAGAGCTTCTCTTAAGCAGTTAGTGCTTGGGGTCTGTCAAAAGTACTCCTGCTCACCAAGGCTTCAGTTATTTGATCAAAAATGCAATATAAAATCCACAATATGGTGAAATATTATTATAATTTAAAATAACTTTTTCATTTTAATATACTTTAAAATGTAATTTATTCCTGTGATGCAAAGCTGAATTTTCAGCATCAGTCTTTAGTGTCACATGATCCTTCAGAAATCTCATTAATTCTCATAAATCTCATTAAATCTCATTAAATCTCATTAAATCTCATTAAATCTCATAATTCTCATTATTATCAATGTTGAAAACAGTTGTGCTTCTTAAACTGAATATAAAATAAACTTTGAAAACTTTGAAAAAAGAAATTTGGAACAGAACAGAAATGGAATATCATATTTATAATATTTGTGCCTGCACAAAGGGGGGGTCACATGGTTTGGCACAGCAAGAACGATCAGTCATCCTTCCAGTCACCTGGTAGGAATGCCTTAGGCATCTTACATTACAGACATTGCAGTTTATTGCTCTGATCACATCTGCAGTCCTCGTGCCTCCTGCAGCAGGACTATGGCATGTTCACACAGGTGTCCAGGGAACCTGGGCATCTTTCTCCTTGCGTTTTTTAGAGTCCGTAGAAAAGTCTCTTTAATGTCCTGAGTTATTGGAACTGTGGCCTTAATTGTCTACCCCCTGTAAACTGTTAGTGTCTTAAGGACTGTTCCACAGATGCATGTCCAATAGTTATAATAATTAATTATGGTTCATTGAAGAAGCATGAAAAACATTGTTTAAATACTTTCCAATATAGATCTGTAAAGCTTATTTGGAATTTGGATCAATTAATGCATTCTTGCTAAATAAAAGTCGTCAATTCTTACAAAAAGAAAAAAAAAAATCTTACTGTCCCAAAACTTTTGAGCATTAGTATATATAAAAGACAAAAATCAAAATGCTAATGACTGCAGACTTACTTTGTAGTTAGCGTGTGTAGCTCTCAGTGCATCATAAAGCTTTAGATAAGGAGGGAGGTGATAAAAGCTGCCCATAGTGGTGGACTTGTTAACCGCTGCCGTTGCTGTGCTGTCTGCTGCTCTGCCTGTAAGTAAACAGTGAAAGACACCCGTAAATATTCAACTAATAAATAATGAACAACACAACGAGACCTATTTTCCTTGTTTACTCAAAGCAATATTACTCATCTGTATGGTCAACAGGTGTCTCTGTAGGTATGACTGTACCTGTGTTGGTCTCTCCTCCTTTCTTTGGGCTCATGGGGGTGTTGCTTGACTCCGTCATCTCCTTCTCTTTACCCTTCCGTCTGATTGGACTGAGAGAGGGAGTGTTGGCCAATGAGGGTAAAGTAGCCTGGCAGAAAGGATTAACAGAAATAATGAAGCTTTTAAATATAGTGAGAAAGTATTATGTTGTATATTTAGAGAATTATTATAATCAAAATCTACTGAATGCATTTTTACCTTGACTGCAGGGCCTGGGGGTGTGTCATCCAGCACATGGGCGCAGATGTTTAGGATCTTCAGCAGGTGCGAGAACAGTTGCTCTACCATAACAACCAGAGAACGGTCGTTAAGAGCAGGCCATGGCTCCTCCACCTTTGAGGGGGCGGGGTTAGACTCCTCCTCACCGGCCCATGGACTCTTCATGCACTTTGGTGCAATAGCTTCAAAAACAGGCAAAAAATGTGTAAAAAAGTTACACTCTTCTCAAAAATGACTGTCAACAGCAAAAGTGTGACTATTTTAAAACAGCCCAGATGGGTTAAACTGTGGCTAATCTAAAAGAGTTTGTACCAGCAAGAAGGTTTCCAGCCAGTAGAAGAGCAGCCTGATGGGCGGAGAGATCAAGAGGAAACCAAGCAGAGGAGAGGAGAGACAAAACCATACCGGCCACGCCAACCGTCAGAGACCTGCGCACCTCTTCACTACTGCCAGACTGAGACAGACTAAAGAAAAAGAGCACATTTATACCTTTGCACAGTGAAACAGACGGATCAAACATTGTACTTACATTACCAATGGAGCTTGACTTTATACTCTCTGCACTAACGGTATGATCAAGACATCAAATCTTGACAGAGAAGGAAGACATTATTGCTCTAAGCTTCAGATTATTTTGTGAGTGTGTACCTAAAGGAGCGTCCTCGGCTGCGGTACTGGCTGGAGCGGTTGAGATGAAAGACAGAAGAGCTCACAAAGCCACAGTGCCAGCCTGTGCTCCAGGTGCACACTGGGAAGGTGCTGGACAAAAGGTACAGAGCCTCACAACAGCCAAACTGGAGAGATAACATTAAGTCATGAGATTAGACATTGGGTTCAAATAAGACCACTCATAATACATAAAGGTATTTCTGCAACACCAAATTTCCAACCAAGGAAGGCCTTTTGTTATTATAAATTTTTTCTGTCTTGTTTTGTTATAGTATGTTGGGGGGGGGGAAGTGATACCTCAAGACAAAATTACAAACAAGAAAAATAAGTTATGATCCTCTAAAAAAACAACATCTTTGACCTCTGTAGAGTCTTGGTATTTAGAGATGCTTCAAAAAAGTAATACAAAACAAAGTGTGGCCTTTAAATTAATTTTACTTAAAAACGTCAGCAGTGCTTCCCACAGGTTTGAAATATACTTGCGGTGGAAAATCCTCCTATTGCTCGCGGCACAAAAATGATCTACTACATGTGACAAACAACAAATAATGTGTGATTTTTAACAATATTTTTATATTGTTATTTTATTTTACATAGGCTACATTTAATTAAATACTAATATCATGCATTATTATGTATTGTAAATTATGCAAAATTGCAGCATTTCTCCATGAGTTCTCCATGCTATGTCATACAGTGTTTCTCCCAGTGAATGGGACACAGATTATACTGATACTAGTAAAATTTATATATTAAATAATATGTGTCAAGTCATGTTCTTAGTCTTTTCTTCTTGTGGGGGAGCATCCCAAACTGAGACTACAATAATTTATTATTAATTAAATGGAAATCAAATTAAATACAATTTATTGTGTAACCAAAATACCAATAATGCCCAGAAGAAGACTTTTAATTATAAACGAGCCCGAAATACACCAGAACTCTTATTTTGAAATGTCTATACTATTGAGGGCTGATCCTTCAGATGAGAGAGATAAAATATGCATTCTAACAAACATCTAAACATATTATATGAAGGCCATAATGTAGAAATTGTCATAATTCATCAACTCGAGTTCATTAGCAATCACTTGGCATAAATGCGCGCTATTCATTGATTGAGAATCACTTTGAATCAGTCAATCGCGGATGGTTTCATTATCTCGGGCGGATACAAAAGTGTAAGAGGATAATAAAATTAATAAAAGCAAAAATGTGTTTCCAAGTATAGTAAAGTCTATGTGTGGGAAGCACTGGGTCAGAGTTGAGGCACTCACAGTCGTGGCTCTGGAAGTGGAGGAGGTGAGGGCATGGGAGATGGCAGTGATGACCCGAGATAGGTTGTTCTCTATGGTAACATCCGGTGCGTTCTGACACAGATTGTAGCCACGGTATGTTCTGCAGCAAAACAGATCATATAAAGAAGAAGATTAAAGCCAAGTATACTACCATTCAAAAGTTTGGGAATGGTAAGTTAAGTCAGTAATGCTTTTGAAAGAAGTCTCATATGCTTATCAAGACTGCATTTATTTGATCAAAAATACAGTAAAAATAGTAATATTGTGAAATATTATTACAATTTAAAACAACTGTTTTCTATTTAAATATATCTGCTCAAGAAACATTTCTTCTTATTAATATTGTCGAAAACAGTTGTGTTGCTAAATATGTGTGTGGAAACCATAATACATTTTTTCATGATTCTTCGATGAATAGAAAATTCAAAAGAACCGCGTTTATTTGAAATAGAAATCTTTTGTAACATTATAAATTTCTTTATTTTTACTTTTGATCAATTTAATGCACCATTGCTGAATAACAGTACATTTCATTTAAAAACAAAAACAAATGAAAGCTGCCAGTTAAACACTAATTAAACACAACACTGGTGTCATGTAAATGGAGTATGGCTATAGTGTACCGTGTGATAGTGCTGACAGTAAACTGTGATGGAGGCTGGGTCTCATGCATCAGCAGCTGCAAGTACACACTGCTCTGATCTCGTGCTATAGCCACAACTGGGTCTGTCTGAGCCTGGTCACAGTCATAGAACAACCTGGGCACCAACCTGAGGAGAGAGAGATCGATCAAAATCAGGGTGTGAGATTTGTGATGTGTAGTCAGGAGATGATCAGTCAAGGATTAAACGTGTGAATACCTGCCGATGGTGTTTGCTGCCACATGTCTCACACGTGGGTCATCATCGCCCAGTAGATAAAGCACAACATCATTCAGAACTCTGTCCTGCAGCCTCAACAACTGATAATATAAAAATTAAAATTAAAAATTAAATATTAAATATTAATTATATTTCTCATGCTGTAAAATATATTATAAATATATGTTATAAAATATAAATAAAATATTATTCATTACAAAAAACATGTTTAGGAAGTTAATTTTACATCTCAGAATTAATTTTACATCTCAGGTAAAGTCATATTTATGCTGAACTGCCAATATATTATCATGTAAATTGTTTAGAAAAAGATGAGCCATGAATTATTACATTTAGCATTTTAATATGGTGCAAAGTGTATTAGATCATGTTTTGTGATGATATTGTCTAAAAAAAGTGACCAGTATATTTTTAAAAATTAATCCTTGTGTTCCACAAAAGAAAATCATAAGAACAGCATAAAGTGAGTAAATTATGACAATTACTATTATCATTATTTAGTACTTGATTATTAAAACATAACAAATGATTCCTTCATCTTAAATTGAGAAAAGAGAGAAAGAGAGATGACATACCCTAGTGTAGTGATGCTCTCCTTTGTGCAACTTCTCAGTTTTTCTCTCCAAAAAACTTATTAACCTGACAAACACAGAAACTTAACATTTAGATGTTTGTGATTTTTCACAAAGTTCAGCAGTTATACAATCATTATGCATATATGTGCCTAATAAAAGATTTTATCAAAATGTGCTTTGATATTCACTCAAATACAAGTAAAGTTTATGTACTCTCACCGGAAATCTATCTCAGCAAGCGTCTCTAAGAGCTCAGTGCGAACCAGCCAATAAGAGCAGTCCTTCAGGGTCATCAGATCAATGAGCAGCTGCAGGCCAAGTTCACTGAGACTGCCATTGCACAGCGCCATGATACAGTGCTGTGGTTGAGTAAACACACTCGATATTATTATAATCTTCCAAAACTGACAGACAAGCATAAACTAGCATTATTTACATGTTTAAAAATTATACGAGCGACATGGTAAATGTATATTCTCACCCTAACAGCAGCACAGGCCATTTTACACGTGACTGAAGATTCGTCTTTTAGACTTCGCTGCAGCAGAGGAACAAAGTTTTCAATTGTCACAGTGTTACCTGAGAAAACAGAAAGGCAGAGAATGTGAAGACAGGCCTTAGGTTGTGTGAGTCATTTGATTGAGCTGTAGCTGTAGTTCTCACCTGTGACACAGTGGATTTGGGACAGCCATGTCTCCGTGTTGTAGCGTGTCTTGAGCTGGATGGCTTGGATTAAAGCCCCACACAGGATGGCGGTGGCTCCTCTGATCTGAGGATCCCCATGTTCAATGTATTGCAGTATATCACTGATGTACTGTTGCTCTGTTAACACAAACACAACAACATATGCACATAGCTTGGTTTATTTAACTTTTAATATATTTAAAAAAAAAAAAAAGAGAGAGAGAGAGAGAGAGAGAGAAGAAAACAAAAACAAAACAAAACAGACACTAAACTAACACAAAAAGACAAAACACAACAAAAAATATATGTCAAAACAAAACAGAAAAAATATATGTAAAAAACAAAACCAAATTGATGTCAAAATGATCTCAAAATGAAAAATCAGATGTCAAAACAAAAGAAAACAACATACAGATGTCAAGAAAAAACAAAAGAACAGATATCAAGACAAAAAACGTAAGAAAAAAAAATGTCAAAACAAAATAGATGTCAAAAAAATTAAACAGATGTCAAGTCAAAACAAAAAATTTTGAATGTAACAAAAGATGTCAAAACAAAACAGAATGTCAAAACTAAATAGATGTCAAAAGAAACAACAAAAATAGATGTCAAAACAAAAGAAAAACAAAACATGTCAAGACAAAACAAAAAATAGATGTAAAAAAAAAGATGTTGAAACAAAACAAAAAAAATGAGAACGGGAGACTGATGGATGAACAGGATCATGGTCAGTGTATTTCTCACTCACCATCTGGTTGTTGTCCATCTAGTGGCTGCAGGTAGAGTAGGTTAAAGAAGGCTTCCGGTAGAAGAGCTGCTGCTGCCCCCACACAGCTAACGGCTAACGCCTTAACGCTCACACGCACCTCATTATCAGGAACCAGCCCTAAGACATACATACATATTTATTATTTAATATTTAATGAACACACTTTAATGTAGTAGCAAGCACCAACACCCAAGAGCCTCGTATGCTATTGTGACAATACAGAGTCAAGCAACACATGAGAGTTCATGTGAAACTGTAGTCTTGTTTCTCACCATTTCTTTGGCCGGTGAGCAGGAAGGAGGCAGCCAACAGCCGGACACAGTGCACCAGAGGCTCTTCCTTTGGGTCAGTATAGTGACCAATATCTCCTTTAATCCTAGATGGCTAAACACATAGAACATATACAAAATATTCTCAGATTGTACAGTTTAACTATTAGATCTTTGTTGTGAGGACAACATTTTTTGGCCTTTATAAAGACTATGGGCGTGTTTACCTTGTTGTCAAGTTCTGGAGGTTCCAGAACCTCTTCCTTTGGTATGAATCGATCCACACTGCTGTCAGATGATTGCCTGTTGTGACCTTTTCCCTCCAGAAGATGGGGCTTACTTAAAGCTGGCGACATAACACAGAACTGTGAGCCAAAAGGATGACTAATAAACATGTGCACTTTCCACCCAAGTTAAGACTATCAGAGCAGGGTGTATTACTAAGCAAGTGTACAAGTGAGTATATGTACCCAGTGCCGACTGAGAGAAAAGCTCTGGATGTTTGTCAGGTTGTGGAGCTGCACCCTCCTCTTCTTCATCCTGCAGTGTGCCGATCTGCATCCCTGAGTACTGACTTTCACTGCCATCCAGCACCTACATATCACACAAATATACAGTACACACACACATATATATATATATATATAAACAATAAAACAATAAAAATAAATAAATATATAAACAATAAAAAATAAAAACTCACAAACAAGCAAAAACATTCACAGCAACTCATTCATGCAAAGGTACACAAATAAACAGTCGAACATGCAGTATCACTGAGGAACTTTTAGAAACAAATATTGTTTGATCAAAGCATAATCATATGCATGTCAAGACAATTTTGGGCCTCACAAAAACCAAAAGTACTGTGTTACTCTACTGTCAGTTGCACTACCAGAAAATATTGTGGATTTAATGACTGATTCATTAGTTATTCATTTATAAAGTGGTTATTTATAAAGTTTCATTCTTCTAATTTGACTGAAACGGAGATTGTGGCCTGTGGCAGGGAAACAGAAAAAATTCAATCCAGTGTTATTTAAGTATCATTTATAAACTATTTTAGTATTTATTAATATTTTGAATAACCTTTTAATTTTATATTTTGCATTTTTATCTGCATTTTAGCTAAAGCTTTAGTAATTTAATGTGTTATTAGTTTTTGTTTTCTTTAAATATTTCTATATAATTAACTTTTATTTCAGTTTTAGTTTATTGTAATATTTCAACCTAAACTAATTTACTTCAGTAAGTAGCCAAAGCAACATATCTAATATTCATATTTTATTCTATTTCAGCTTTATTTTAATTACCATTTTCGTTAACAATAACTAAAAATTAAGCCCTTAAAACTGATCTGACATCAGTATCATGGTTGTTGGGACTTGGTTTTTAATCATTGGTCCAGAATGAGGTAAATAAAAGGCGTTTGAACACCTCAGGAGAGAGGTCGTGCATGTGGGGACGGGGCAAATAAGGGCGGGGTTCTATCAGGGGCGGGGAAGAGTAACAATAACCCCTTGTCCTCTGCTGACCTGGTCACTACTGCTAGAGGAAGAGATGGCAGAAAAGGTGGAAGAAGAAGACGAGGTAGAGGAGGAGGAAGAGGATGGCCTGTAGATAGACGATTCGCTTTCGGAGTGTGTGTCCGGCCCTTCTGTGGGAGTTGGGGAAGGTGGTGAATAGTTCCGATATCGCCTGCTGGTGCTGGTGACACTTACGAGCTCGGCGCAGTCTGAAGGCGTCACGGCGGAGTCCGGCCCCTCCGTGGTCGTCTGGGAACTGTCACTGGGGGGCGACGATGACGCAGCTCCAACTGACATCTGGTTGCCATCGGTTATTAAGTCGCCAGACGTGCTGACGACCCCAGCGCCCCCGCTTGAGCTGCGGCTTAGCATGTCCTCCTCATCTTCCTCATCTGGAGTATCAGGCCCTACACCCTGCTCTGATGCACTCAGGTCCACTGAGTCCCCTGGCTGCAAGGCATGCTGGGAGGACCGTGGCTGCTCTGTGATGATATCAGATGTGCCAAGAGACGAAACGCCTGATGAGGAGGGAGCTTCACTGGAGCTATCGCCACCGACTGAGGCTTAGAGAAATGTGAAAAAGTAAAACAATGCATTATTCCTGCCATACAATACATGTAATGTATTTGTTTGAATACAATGAGTGCGTGCAATTGAATATTACTAGATTTTCACACTTTATAAAGAATGCAAAATTCATGGCCATGATACTCTGAGTAGTAGCTATGGTGAAGGTGTTTTGTGTCATTGCTAGCATGTTGCTATGTGGTTGTTAGGATGCTCATCTGGGTGCTAATCTGGGGTCGGTAAGATTCTTGTATGCTCATCAAGGCTGCATTTATTTGATTAAAAATCAGAAAAATGAAATATTGTGAAATATTACCACAGTATAAAATAACTGCTTTCTATTTTATTATATTTTAAAATATATTCTTTTGATGGCAAAACTGAATTTTCAGCATCATTGCTCCAGTCTTCAGTGTCACATGATCCTTCAGAAATGAGTCTAATATGATTATTTGCTGCTCAACAAACATTTATTATTAGTGGTGCAACGGATCACAAAACTCACGGTTCATATCGCAGATCATATAATGGTTTTTGAGTCATGGATCAGATAATTTTTCGGATCAGCAAAAAAAAAAAAAAAAAATGGGGGGGGGCGGTAACTTTGCTTTTCATTTATTACTTAAAGCTCATTTTAAGTACTTATATACCACAACAACAACTACTAGCTTAACTAATAAAGTTTAAACAGCATTAAATGCAAGTGAAGAAATTACAAACAGAGATAAATACAATATAACAAACTGACAAATAAAGTAAGGTAGAATTCAGGTACATAAATTTAATTTTGATTGTTGCTTGATTAACATTAAGGATTAGTTCACCCAAAAATGAAATTTCTGTCATTAATTATTCACCCTCATGTCTTACGGGTGTGGAACGACATGAGGGTGAGTACTCAATGACAGAAATTTCATTTTTGGGTGAACTAACCCTTTAATCATACAGACAGTGGCAGGTATTTACAGGCTGCTGTCACTTTAAGACCTAATGCACGGATCCAGTATAATGATACAAATCCAATTTCTTTCTCAAAGGTTTACATTTACTTAAGACATAACTGTGCTCACGAGAGTACTTTCAATAATTTTGTGTTTATGTGTTCGTTCAAGAGCAAGGAAATGCGAAAGAGGAATCAACTGGATGGCGTGCTATGGAAGCTCGCCTCTCTGTATGTGTTTGCACTTTTGGTATGTACAGCTGTGTGTTTTTAATGGAAACCATGATATATTTGTTCTGTATTCTTTGATGAATAGAACATTCAAAACAACAGCATTTATTTGAAACGGAAACCTTTTGTAACATTATAAATGCCTTTACTGTCACTTTTCATCTATTTAATGCATCCTTGCTGAAAGAAGTATTAATTTTGTTAAAAAAAAGGTAATCTTACTGACCCCAAACTTTTGAACAGTAGTATATGATATTCAGGTTCCTAAATATGGCTCTGGTCCCTCCTTTAGGTTAGTTTATGGGATTTTAAACCACAAAACAACAATTATTTTATCCGTCAGGAGAAACAGCACACCTCTCCTCAACTTACCAGTGAAGGATCCAGTGGTGACTTCTGCCCTCTCAGGGTCATCCTCCAAACCCTCTTCTTCACCCGACAACAGCTTACCTAAGACAAGCACAACATACAAGGCATATCATTACAATACAATAAACATTTTTCTATTCCAAACACTATTCTTACTTTCTTTAACAGCCTAAAACTATAACCACACATTCACTATTAAAACTAATGAAGTTCTACTAACGTGCCACAGACAGCCCAGAAATATGTCAGTAGGTTAGACACAAAAGAATGGCAGAGAAGAAGTCACCTTTCTGCTTCCTGAGGAGGAGAGGACTGCATGTTGACCCACCAGCTGTATGCAGGAAACAGGAAGCGAAGAGAGCAGAAAAAGCCCAAAAATTCATTTTGAGGGTTAGAGGTAGGAATAAGCAGAGAATGAAAAGCACATGCATGGTGAAAAATACAGATTAGAAAGATACAGATTAATGATTAGTTATCAAACAGGCTTAGTTATCAAAGCTTATTAATAAGCAGTGTGAGAAATATTAAGAGCTGAATTTAAGAGTTGTTATTAGTGAGTAACAAATAACTTGACCAGCTAAAATATCAATTCAACTGAAAAAAGAAAACTTTAACAATTGAACAACTTCAGATAAATCGTTTATATCGTTTTTACCAATTAATCTGTACTGAACTATCGGTTATCAGTAAACATCGATGCAAAAGTAATAGTTTTTAATTGCTCCACGTTCCTCTGTGCTGTTCTTGCAAAATAAAGTTTATGTATTGGTTATGCAGGCAAGGTAAAATATATACATCTAAAATGTGAGCACGGTATAACATTCATGTGAGGGCACAAGGATATACAACATGTAAAATTTCATAAGAAAACATTTAAAAAGACATTGAGTTGATTTTTCTATCCCTTTTCCTCTCTCTCTTGTACATTATATAAATCATATGACAACAGAATAAAAACAAAAAGAATTCTCATGGTCAAGTCAACATTGTAAAATTAAGTAACATTTTTCATGAAATGGAAAGATTTCTTTCATATTATTGATTTTAAAGACTACTGGCCGATTAATCGGTTACCGGACATGTTTTCCAATCTTAGTTATTAGTATAAACAAAACCCAATATTGGTCAACTTCTACTTATTTAAGTCCCTTATATAATCAATGCACAAGATGGTTTTCTCACAAGATGCTTTTCCACTGTGTAACAAAGACGACTGACCAAACGATTGTGGCATGACCACTAATAGGATCAACACAACAGGCTATATTGCAGATAGCAATATTTACCAATAAGCTCGAGGATGCTGCCACTGCGTGCACGGCACTCTGTCTCTTCTCTGAAGACGCTGGTGTGTGTGATTTTGCCACATGTGATGAGCACGTTCAGGAGTTCAGGGGGAGGAGTGCGAAACATCTGCTGAAGAAGCTCCAAAGATGCCGTCACCACATTATGATCCCAGTGCTGCGTGTAGTGCAGGGTCAGTTCATAGACCTAAGAACCGGAGAATAGACTTTAGATGTGCACAAATAAACAGTGAGCAACACACAATGAATCACTCCAACACACATAGACCAACATAATAAAACAACAAGATCTGAAAACTGAAAAATTATCATTACATCATTACATTTAAAAATTCCCCTTGGAATTTAGTTACATAACCATTTTCACCCTCTCTATAAACCCTTGGAATTAAAAAGTGTGCTTTTGCTATTGTACCTTTAAAAATGTTAATATGTATATGTCACGATTGACTAACCATTTTGCATGTGAAAAAAGTAACGACACCCCTGCCAAGTTACTGAATGGGCATGACATATAAATATGGGTGGTCATGTGTTAACAGTTATGACATTATTACAAACATGATTTCTGAAGAACAAAGTTTGGGGCCAGTAAGTTTTTTTTTTTTTTTTTTTTAATTAATACTTCATCAAGCATGCATTAAATTGATTGTGAGACTTTTACGCTGTTACAAAAGATTTCTATTTCTATTCAGCAAAGAATCCTGAAAAAAATATGTATCATGGTTTCAATAAAAATATAAGCAGCACAACTATTTTTATATAATAATAGATTATACATTTATAATAATAGGAAACATTTCTTAAGCAACAAATCAGCATCCTAGATTGATTTCTGAAGGATCATGTGACACTGAAGACTGGAGTATTCGCCAATGAAAATTCAGGATGGTCTTCGCAAGAATAAATTGCATTTAAAAAAAATATTCAAATAAAAACAATTACTTTAAATTGTAATATTATTATTATTATTATTATTTCACAAAATTACTGTTTCTACGGTAACACTTTATAACCAGGGTCTCATTTGTTAACATTAGTTAATGTATTAACTACCATGACCATGAGCAATACATTTGTTACAGTATTTATTATTATTTGTTAATGTTAGTTAATAAAAATACTGTTGTTCATTGATTGTTCATGTTAGTTCGCAGTGCATAAACTAATGCTAACAAATACAACATTTGATTTTAATAATGTATTGTTGAAATTAACATGAACTAAGATTAATAAATGCTGTTTATGATATGATATTGTTAATTCTTAGTTCATGTTAACTAAAGTAGTTAACTAATGAAACATTATTGTAAAGTGCTACCGTTTCTACTGTATTTTAGATCAAAGAAATACAGCCTTGGTGAGCATAAGAGACTTCTTCCAGAAACATTTTTTAAAAATCCAAACTTTTGAACAGTAGTATATGGATTTCAATAAATGGTTAAAGCTGAGTCAGGAAAATTATATCTTCCATCAAAATGTTAAATCACAATGATACAATGAACTTTATCAGCACTGGTACCTGAATGAGCTGCTCAGGTGCAGGGGTGACATCAGCCTCTTTACGAACAAGCCCAAAGCTGCCCTTCAGGCTAGTATTAGGAGCCTGCTGCTGAAGAAGAGGCATTAGGTAGCGCAACGTCAGTAATACACCCAGAATCAGGTGACTGGAATGCTCCTCATCCACCGGCACCACCAAACCTGAGAGAGAGAAAGAAAACAGGCAGCTGAATGAAGACATTTTAAGCGCACTGTTTTGTCAAAGTCTGTTTGTCCAGTGTGTGGGCGTCCTACCGAGCAGCACGTTGAGGAGCCAGGTGTAGAAGAAGTGTGTTCTGCGTGAGTACTGACACACGCTGACAGCCGAGCTGGCCGCTGTTCGGCGAATAGTGGGAGAACTAGACTTCAGATTGGCAACAAAGGCCTTCAGCAGCATCTAAATACACATTCACAGGGTGAAATCATAAGCGCCACATTAAAAATGACCTCATATGAATAAAGATTCTTTTAAACAGAAAGTGAGATTATACATTTCTAAAATCATATTAAGTTGCTTTATTAACTATAATATTGTTTTATATATTATTAATAATTAAATAATTATAGTTTATTTTTTTAAGCATTTTCTAAGAAAATGACGAGAAGTCTAGCAACATGAGGGCTTATGCTTTAAGAAATTAATACATTTATTCAGCAAGGATTAATTAAATAAATCAACAGAGACAGTAATGACATTTATAAACTTACAAAAGATTTCTATTTCAAATAAATGCTGTTCTTTTGAAGTTTCTATTCATCAAAGAATCCTAAAAAAGTGTATTATGGTTTTCACAAAAAAAAACAAAAAAAAATTAAGCAGCACAACTGTTTTCAATATTGATAATAATAAAAAAAAAGTTACTTGAGCGGCAAATCAGCATATTAGAACGATTTCTGAAGGGTCATGTGACACTGAAGACTGGCGTAATGATGCTGAAAATTCAGCTTTACCATCACAGGAATACATTACATTTAAAAAATAATAAGAATAATAAAATAGAAAACATTGTTTGTTTGTTTATTTACTTATTTATTATAATGAGCAGTAATAATACATATAAATAATACTTAATATTACTGTTTTACTGTATTTTTGATCAACATTTAAAAATCTTACCGACCCCAAACTTTTGAATGGTTGTGTATTCTGCGTCATTTTTAAACTGTAGTTAACCGTTTAAGCCCTCATGAAGTGTTTGCATAGCTACACAAATTGATTTGTCTTTGTTTCCTGTCTTCCCAAGGACCTTCACTTGTCCTTGCATGTGAAACGACTGTTTTTTTGACTGTAGGTGGATTTAAACATCAGAAAACAGCACTAAAATGACAAATGTCCAGTCTTTAAATGTAAATGTGTTCTTGGCAAGGGAACAGACTCTTTCCGTCTCCTACTGATGTGAGGGAGAGGAGGCTCGTGGATAATTAAATCCCATCTGACTGAGTCACATTCCATATTGAGAGGATGATGTCACCACTGCGCATTCACGGCTTCAGACAGCAAGAGAAGATAACGGTGAGGGAAATCCTGCACTGAAGTGCCAAATCACAGAATTCAGGCCAGGGGAATCTAACTGACATGTCAAATTTATGAGGGCATCCTGAATGGATTATACTGCTGTGGAATGACTTTTGAGTCAAGGTGAAAAATCAGGTGATGTGTTCTTTGGAAACCTTTTACTTTGACAAACTTTCGAATAAACCAAAAACACATTATTGGCTTAGGTTACAGTGGTTTCCTTTGGGTTTTTTAAAATCTAGCACAATATTTCATTAGCACTGAACTCATGGACTGCAGTAAATACCTTGATCTCTCCGTCGTTGGCGAAGTGTCCGAGGGCAGACATAATTTTAGGAATTGAAGAAGAAAGAGTTTCCTGCACAGTCTCTTCCTGACGTTTTGTGATCCGTGTCAGACATGGCAGTAGATTCACAAGGTACGGCCTGAGAAAAAAGAGAAAGATAAGAGAGGCTGAGGATTCATTCATTTATGTTTGTTTGTTGATCGATACAATTAGAAGCACGTCACAGCTTATTCTAAATCTGAATTTCACTGTGTAATCACTTACCCAGGATCAGTTTCACTTATTTCTAAACGGACCAATGGAAGTAATTGACTTTAAGTCAATAAGCATACCTGCATTTCTGTGGACGCACCAGGTGAGCAAGCTCAGCGAACCTCCACAGGGCTGCCCGCAGACTCCGAGAGGCAGCATTCTGTGACAACAGATAGACAGAGTAATGCTCTGTTAGTGATTTGTACATCATTATGGAGAAAAAAAAAAACCCTGTGTCTATGAAGTCTACTCTGATAATCAAAAGTTTGAAATATTAAGATTTTTTTGAATGAAGTCTCTTCTGATCACCAAGGCTGAATTTATTTGATCAAAAACACAGTAAAAACAATAATATTGTTAAAAAAAAAAAAAAAAAATTTCAAAAGAAATATATTTAAAAATGTAATTTATTCCTGTGATGGCAAAGCTGAATTTTCAGCATCATTACTCCAGTCTTCAGTGTCACATGATGCTTCATAAATAATTTTCATATGCTGATTTAGTGCTCAATTAATAATAAAATTCACTGGTTCTTATTATTATCAATGTTGAAAACCTTTTCCTGCTTAATATTTTTGCAGATTATTTGATGAATAGAAAGTAGTAACCCTTTGTAACATTATAAATGTCTTTACTGTCACTTGAATCAATTTAATGTCCTTGTTGAAAAAAATGAATTTCTATATATTAAAAAAAAAAACTTTTCTTACTTATAACTTACTTATCCAAACTTTTAAATGGTAATGTATCACGGATTAAACAGTAATATGTGGAATCAGCACAACTGTTTGTAAACAACATTTATCATAACAGGAAATGTTTCTTGAACATAAAATCAGCGTATTAGACAGTTCTGAAGGATCATGTGACACTAAAGACTGGAGTAATGACTGCTGAAAATCATCTTTGCCATCACAGGAATAAATTACATTTCAAAATATATTCAAATAGAAATCAGTTATTTTCAATTGTAACAGTATTTCACAATATTACTGTTTTCATTGTGTTTTTCATTCAAATAAATACAGCTCTGGTAAGCATAAGAGACTTCTTTCAAAAATATTCCAAACTTTTGACCGCCAATTTGTAACATTTTAAAAAACAGCAATAAAGGATTGTTTGTACCAAGAGCAAAACAAAACAGCACAGTGAATCACAGGCAAATTATCTATTCACACCAAGAGCATAACAAAAATTAAATTCGTTTAACTGCTACAGAAAATATAACCAATCATACAACATATTCCTTGTGCTCAGGCAGTCAAGCATCCGGAAAATGTCCTGGAATGCCAGTTTCATATTTTTAAAAACTCTATATAAAATATATACATAAAATATTTTTGTATATTAAAAAAAAAGAAAAGAAAAGAAAAGAAAGAAAGAAAGAAAGAAAGAAAGAAAGAAAAAAGAAAAAAAAAGTTGGGATGCACCAAAGTGAAAAATCTGGGCTGAAACCAAAAATGCTTTTTAAAAATATTTTATTTCTTATTTTAATTTAGCCTTTTTTGTATTATTTTATTAATATTAGACTTAAAATGAAATTCAATAATTTTAAGGATACTGAATTAAAAAAAAAACAAGCCAATAAAATAAAATAACCACACTTTTATTAAAAGTAACACAATAAAATTGGACAGTAATTGGACGGCATATATTTTCTGCTCATATCTGCCAAAAACCGAAAATGCCATTTTCCACCAATCATTTTTTGAGGCCAACACTTTGGTGCATCCCTAAAAAAAGCCAGACAAAATTTTGTTCCTGCTGAAAATACATCCAAATCCCATAAAGAGAATGCAATCATCTGATTCACCTTTTTAATCTCTTTGTACAGTTCAAGCTGCAGTCTAGGCAAGTTGGAATCCATCAATGCCTATAAAGAAAAACAAAAGGAAATTACATTTACAATTAAACACAAACATAACTACAATCATCATGCAAATGAATGCATATGACAAATAAACTATACATGACATACTTTGATGATTTTGTTCAGGCACTCGTCTGCCACCATCCTGACGTCAGACTCCTTGTCGTCGCTGCACAGCAAGAACATTTCCATAGCAATTCCAAGCAGTTTCTGGAACTCTGGAGATGTCCTAATAACAAAGTCAGGGCAATAACATACATTACACATACGGCTAACAATACTAGTGTGTTAAAAAAAAAATGATGGGCTAAAGCTCTGAAATTAGCAAAGGCCTGGATGGTCATTATGTACATTAGGTCATGACAAAGGCTATTTGTCTTGGCCATTTGATTAAGTTTATTATGGCAGAGAGGAGGGAGAGAATACACATCTGAGTGTGATCTATTCCTCTGTATATCTACAACAGCTGTTACTATCACCCCAATTACCCTCAAATAAACACTGACAGCTCCAAGAGAAAAGCAGTTGTGCAATACTGTCCGGGAAATGCTAGATGAAAAACAAGGATAGGATGTGGCTAAAGAGTTAAGCAAAGATAGAAACCCCTTGAGTCTGATGCAGCAACACGAATAATGGACTTCATATGGCTTCCTGCATTCTGCACATATGACGTACTGTTGAGGATGCTCCAGCTCCAGCTCTTGTTTTGAGTACAGAGCGTAGCATGGCCAGTAAAGCCAAAAAAGTTAATGGAAGTCTAATTTTCAAAGAATAAATAAAATTGTGATCAAGCTTTCTGAGAAGATCTAATGCATACATATTTCAAAACATCTAAAGTGCCAGGTAAAAGAGATGTATTCGCTGTTTAAGATTTCTGTTTTGGCTTTTTAAAAGTATAAAATAATCTAATAATTTTTGCGTTTTTTTACCAATAAGATTTATTCTTTAAGTGTATTCAAACTGAAAGAACTGGACTTTGAAAACTGCTGGCATTCACATCAAACTTTGCTAGGTGACCTGTAATAAATGAGGATTTTTCATCTTGAATACCTTCCCTGAATTTGCATTCTAAAGGTGAAAAATGCTGACCTAGCCTCAGCATCAATAGGCTTTTGCAAATGACTCATAAGATGTGACCAAATCTGATTATCCTTAATCTGACGTGCCCGTCCATTGACTGTTGCATACCTCAGCGACTGTGCCACGATGTTTTCACATATCGTCAGGCAATGAGTCACTCTGTCCTTTTTGGTTGTAGCAAGGTCTTTTTTTCTGTAAGAAAACACAGTGTTACTGTGGAAGACATATAAACAAAATAAAATGAATAGGAACATTTCATGAATAATGTGAGCACACTATTTGTCTACAAGGTAAAACATCATTTTGAGAGATGAACAGTAATTAATTTAGTATTATTCATTAAATCCCTGTGAAATTTCAATGTAAACACAACGTCTTCAGCACAGATAATAATATGCAACTTAACAAAAACAGAATCAACTGGCCTGAAAATGGGACATTAATCTGTAAGCGAGTATATTATGTTTTTCCTAAATCCATTAGGTTAATGTAATCTTGCTAACATAGCAGCACATATAACATCACTGTTCACTGGTGGTGATCCACAACAAATCTGAATTTATTTAAACACAAACAAATGACAATGAAGTGGAGTTCAACCTTGAAAAATGATATAATAGGTCATCTATTACACTGCTTGACGTGATCACTTGGCTGCTCTTAACATCCAAAATAGTAACAGTTTATCTTGAGTTGTTTTATCCAGAATCATGTAAATCTGTCTCATTAATAAAACAATAATTTATTAATTCTCATTAATTAGCAAATGCTCAAAGCAAAGTGAACCATCCAAAGGCTCCTGGTGTCCTAAATGAGGAAATCATTTTTTTTTTTTACAAATAATTCCCATCCAAAGACTTTTCAAAGTTAGTTGTTTACAGCGTGTTTAATATGCTTTGAAATATAGTATAAAAATTAAAAAAATGCATTTCCACTTTGAAATGAACTAGAGATGATCACTAAAATGTTCTTCATTTGATCTTCTCTTTATCAGAATTACAACATCATATTAATACTCAATACTTCAAAACAAACTGTACTAACACCGTATAATTCAACACTTCACAAGAATTAAAATATATACAGTCAAACCAAAATGTATTCAGACAACGAACATTTAATTTATTAATACAGTTTATTCACTACAGTTTGAAAAAAATGATAATAAAATATGACAAGATCTCAGAGTTAAACTGTCAGAAAAAATGTATCTTAATTATGTCAGATAACACTTAAGCAAAACATGGTCAGGTCAAAGTGTCTGAATAATTTTTTGTTCCAAATTTGTATCAATTTTACTGGTAGTCCAGAATTTGAAGAATATGAAGAATTTTTTGGTATAATATGTCACAGTTTACTTTATTTTGCTATCCTCACTTACATAAATGAACTATAGTGTCCTGCACACACTAGAAAAAATATATATAAAAAATATCTGAATAATTTTTGGTTTTAATGTATATTCAACTTAAGCGCTAGCAACACCAGAAAAATAAAATGGCTCTTGCATTTATTACATGCGTGATGCACAAAATGTGTATAATATGTGTCATATTTTTGGGGAGCTGACTCATAATGAGTGACAGACAAGAAGATGGAAAAATCAAGAGGCGCTGCATTCAATCACAGATTGACAGCTTCATACAAGATAATTAATATATAAATAATATTATAAACATTTTCCAGTATCTTGTTTTGTACCAGTATTCAAGAATAATGGAGCTATTTCAAGGTTTCTTTATATACAATAGCACGTTTTTCAAAAGAAGTGCGCACTGTCGGTGCAAATCGGTGCAGTATCTATTAAAAAGGCTGTGTGACACTTCTACGTGTTGAGCATCATGTGATTTTCAAACCCAAGACAACAACAACAATCAGTATTACACGAGAAAACACACAGCCCTCATGCATGTGGTAATAACATTAGTATGGCGACTGTGTCAGGTGATGTCAGCACCCTGGTGATGATGGTGATGAAGCTGAGGGCTACAACAACATCAAAGCGTTAAACTGCATTAACATCAGTTCAGCACTCACTGTTTCTGGACGAGCTCCTCGGCCGACAGCGGGCCTTGCTGCTGCTGGAATGATTTAAGCGACTCAAACGCTTTCATTAGCTTCTCCATGGTGGCCATTTTAACAGAAGCACTGATCTAAATGGAGTCTAATTGGAGAGCTGATAATATTTACAAACTCAACACCACAGCCAGTGTAGCAGCACTGATAGCGAGCGCCTTGCAGAACACCGAAGGGAAACTGAAGGTGTCGTCGAGATCAGACACCGCTTCCAGTGGCCAAAACCCCCTTAAATTCGGTTTAATTTCCACACACCATCCGATTATGACCTGTATTCAAACAAAATGTTCAGAAGGTAGTTGATAACATGTCCAATTCTGAAAGCCATCTTAAAGCAGGGTTATGGGAGCAACGGTTCTGCTGTATTTCCGGGTAATAAAACTCCCGTCAAAATTAAAGTCCTCTACTTCATAATAAAATCTGTGATGATGTATATCTATAAGGAGTTTGAGTGACGTGCATTTTACTTAAGCCAGATCAATAAATTAATGTATTTTAACTTGTGACTGTGATCTGTTTTTCTGCAAAAACTAGCCTACACATCATTGCCTTCAATTACTGCTGCATGCTTTATTGTTGTGCATAATGTAGCCTATGTTGATAAATAACTTCTAAAAGTGTGTAAAAAAAAAAAAAAAAGAACTTACTTTATATGAGTCGTGTCTTTATTTTTTCATTAAAAAGTTTAAAAAGCAAAATCAAAGAATTTTTTTATTGTTTTACATACAGTGTAGAACACAGATTAGCTAGACTAATACAGACGAAGAGTCTGACTTAAAGGTGCAATGTGTACATTTTAGGAGGATCTATTGACAGAAATTCAATATAATATACATAACTATGTTTTCAGTGGTGTATAAAGACCTTACATAATACCTTAGAATGAGCCATTTCTGTCTACATACACCACGGGTCCCCTTACAAGTTAAGTCGCCATTTTGCGCCTGCATGTTTCTACAGTAGCCCCAAACGGACAAACTGCTCAACAGAGCGCGTTTGCTTGACTGGCTACTCTCTGCTGTCTCAGACCACGACATGTTTGTCCTGTGTTGGCCACCTTCTCTATATTGCAGTTTGCAACCTCACCGCTAGGTGCCGCTAACATTTACACACTGCATCTTTAAATCTAATCTTTAATGTAATTACATTATAGCAGGTAAGATGTTATGATTTTGTGTGAATAATTTTTATTCATGTATAAAACAGAATCACTTACGAAAATGTTCATATCATTTTAAATAAATGATTCATGAATTTGAATTTAATTATCAGATTAAAATGAGGCATAAGTAGCCTAATTAAGCATATCATAAGAGAATAAGACAGAATAATCATACTGTATAATGCTTCCATAGCTTAAAAATTAAGCATTTCATATTCATATTCACATATGTAATGTTTTTTATCTTCACATTGAAAATCATTCCAGTTTCCTTGACTTGACCAGCCAGGTTGAATCTCCACACAATCTTCATCCATCAAATTATTAGGTTCTCCTGTTATCCAGTGCCTGAACATAAGTTTTTAATTAGGAGACATTTCAATACATTTCTAACAACTTTAATATTTCGATTTGACTTTTTTTTTCCTTTACATTTTTATGTGCCAAATATTTGCACTTAAAAAAAAAAAATTTGGTCAAATATCACCCTTGGATGAGTTCAGTGTTGTCCACCCATTTCCACACTCCCTCAGCATTTTCACTAAGGCCAATCCATACATTCATTTGGAAATTAGACACATATTCCTGTTGAAAAAACAGCAGTCAACCCAGGAAAAAAAAAAAAGTTAGTGCCAAAATGATGTATACATGTTTGCAGATATAGTAACACTTTACAATAAGGTTTCATTAGGTAACAGTTAACATGAACTAAGAGTGAACGATATACAGCATTTATTGATGTTAATTTCAGCTTTACTACATTATTAAAATCAAAAGTTGTATTTGTTAGTATTAATGCAGTGTGAACTAACATGAACAAACTATGAATGACTGTGTTTATATTAACAAAGAATAATAAATACTGTAACAAATGTATTGCTCATTGTTAGTTCATTAACTGATGTTAACAAATGAGACCTTATTGTAAAGTGTTACAGCAGATACGGTATCTAAGATCACTCACCTGCTCCTCTGAACTATTTATGATCACAAGATAAGCTC
Source organism: Elopichthys bambusa (assembly GCA_037101425.1). Classification (NCBI taxonomy): domain Eukaryota; kingdom Metazoa; phylum Chordata; class Actinopteri; order Cypriniformes; family Xenocyprididae; genus Elopichthys; species Elopichthys bambusa. The sequence continues at coordinate 27,990,333 of CM074436.1, forward strand.
CTCTCTCAGCACAGCTGTGTCTGCTCTCATTCCATGTCAGCATCACAGCAGAGGCACAATAAAGATGAGAGGAAAAGTTGCTATACCCTGTGGTACAACCTTAAAAGAGTATATCTGTGTTAAATTGAAGTACTGTGTCACAGAGCATAATATACATGGCAAAATCACATAGAAAAAAAAAACTGATCTGAAAAATCTGCAATATTAATCTTAAATGAGGATAAATGTATTAAATTAATACCTACCAATTAGAAGAAGCTTTTCTAAAGTCTGTACTTTTTTTATTTTGACTTTTTCACTGGCCTGCAGCTGGTCTCTCTCTATTGTCAGATTGTAGTAACGTCTGTTCAGATAGTCATGGTCATCAATACACTGGTCATAGTCGGTCTTTAAATGGACAGTGTCTGTTCTATATTTGAAAGTTAGAGCTATAAGACCAGCCAGCAGAATGCCAAACAGCAACACCAGACACACAATGACTACTCTGTAGAACTTTGGTGACCCTAAATAAAAAAGAAATCATAATAGGATATACAGTACTCTACATTTATAATACCCTAGTTAGTTAAAGGTGCCGTGTGTAAATTTTAGCGGCATCTAGCGGTGAGTTTGCGAATTGCGATATAGAGAAGCTACGGTGACCAACACAGGACAAATATGTCGTTGTCTGAGACACAGGCTGCGTCCAAAACTGGAAAATGCTGCCTTCGGAGTACACATTTTAAGGTAGGAAGGCATCAAGGCACGTCCAAATCCAATGTTAGCTTCACTTCCTTTTTTCTGAGATACCTTCAACTGGTCGATTTTTGAAGGCAGCATAGATAAATCCTTTGCTGCCTTTTATATCCTATGAACCTCTGCTTTCCATTCTGTGACAGTTCAGCTAGAAAAATAAAGACGGCGTCCGAAAGTTGCGTTTGCTGGTCAGTTTGTGTGTAAATGTACGTTTTTGACCAACATTTTCCACTTTTGATGTCATTTCTAGCGAGAAGTTACTACTGTAGTAATTAAATATTTGTTTTGTTCTCACCAAAGCTCACACTATTTTGCTGTAGATCATTAAACTGTTACACTGCCTCAGGAGTCTGTTTCGTGAGGTGTCTTCATGCACAAACGCTGCCTTACAAGTCATTGCCTGATAAGGCAGCGAAGCAACAAGTCAGCTGCCTAGGATTTCGGATGCAGCCAGAAGAGAGAAGCTAGTCAAGCAAATGCGCTCTGTAGAACAGTTTGTCTGTTTAGGGCTACTGTAGAAACATGCAGGCGCAAATTTGGCGACTTAACATAAGAGGACCCGTGGTGTATGTAGATAGAAATGGCTCATTCTAAGGTAATAAAAACATAACAGTTCATTATGTAAACTAGTACATAACTGAAAACTAGTTATGTATATTATATTGCATTTCTGTCAATAGACCCTACTACAATTTACACATTGCACCTTTAATTTACTGTATTTGCAGCCTACCTGATTCCTGAGACTCAGTGCGAGACTTTGGAATCCTGGCGGTGAATTCTTGATTGTGTGTAGCCACAGATGTGCTACTACAGTGGACTGGATTTGCTCTGTTCATTTCAGTATCTTCGTAGTTATTTTCACACAGTTTCAATCCTACCTAAGCAGCCTGCCACTGATAAACAGCCCACAGTTTCACACTTTTATGGCTTGGTAAAGCAAAATATTAGATGATATGTGATAATGTGTAAAATGGCAGAAATATTTGCATTATAGATGTACAATGAGCAGAAATAATTAAATAATAATTTCTTGCCTTGATTTCGTATTAAAAAAAAGAGTGTAACAATCTCACTACATGTTTTTAGTATACTACTGTAGAAAAAAATATAATAATTGACTGAAGCCTTGTAGACAAATCAGTTATACTCACTGTGTGATTGTCAGGCAGGTGTAGCTATAATCTATGACGGACACACAGCTTGTCTTTATAACATACCCAAATCCTTCTGGAAATTTCACTTCCTTCTCATTGGAATAAATTAGTAACTGTGGTAACTGGATTCTGTTTTCTCTCACTACAACATTATAAAATGTTTTATCGACTGTATCCATTAATACATAGATACCAGATTACCAAATTAGAAACTGTTGCTGAGTAGGCTGCAATATAAACGGCAAGCTGTTTAAACATTTATCCCTATCTAGTTTAATGTTAGCAGTCAGTATTTTTAGATTTCAAAAGTATTTCAAAAGTGACTTCATTAGATACTAGTAACCAATGCAATAGATATTAGTACATTTTTATTAGATATTAGTGCTTATATGCAAGCACTTATACATTATATACTAGCAGACATGTTCAAGTTGCCACTTATTTGGCATAAATCTGAGTCAAGTCTTCCAAGGCCAAGCGTATAAGTTAAAGGGTTTGTTCACCCAAAATTGAAAATTCTGTCAATAATTACTCACCCTCATGTTGTTCCAAACCTGTAAGACTTTCGTTTGTCTTCAGAAAACAAATTAATATATTTTTAATTAAATCAGAGAGCTTTTTGTCCCTCTTTCTTTTTATTTATCATTGTTTTCAGTATATTTATTTATTTACTTCAAAAAGGGAATGCACCCAAATTAGCCCAAAGGCTAGTTTTCATTGGTAGTCCCTTTGCCAGATGTTATTAATATATACCATTTAAAATCTAATAATGCTCAGAAGCAAATCCATTGTTTGTGTTGTTTCACACAGAAAAGATTTTTGTGCCAAATATTATGCTGACAATATTATGTGGCAAAAAAAAAAAATGCTATGCATTGAATATATTCATTTAACTCTTATACAGTACATGAAAATTCATTAAGGACAACACTTTGTTCTTGATCTTGATTTACAAATACACATTAGTTAGGTAGTGATTGTTCAAATTACATTTTGTTTATGTCTAACAGCAAGCAGATATTCATTGTAGAGATTTACACTCTCAAATAGTCCATCCCGATGTCATACCTCTTGCTTTTTAGAAATGGAATATGCATTAAAACTTCAATAAATATTATTTCACTTTTCTTATTTTCCTTTTAGTTATCTGACCTTCATTATACATCTTGACCAGTGGTGAAATTAGTACAGCAATCATACTAAATGACAGAATCAGCGGAAAAGCATTGCAAATATATGCATGTTTACTGATTTTAGCTATGCGCATAATATAAGCTACTACTTGAGGTAAATAACAAATCATGATAAATGCTAAACTGTGAGAGATGATTTTAAAAGCCTTCCTTTTCTGCTGGTTCTCAACAGCTCTGCCTCTGTCAGTTTTATTGTGTCTGTCTTTCCCTGTCATTTCTACATTCGTTCTTCAGGGCATAAAGGACAGAAGCACAGCAAAATGAGTTTATCGTAACTGCAATGTAAAAAAACAAGAAGAATACATGATCTGGGAAATATTCTAGTCCGATGAAAATGAGCCTCACGCTGTTTCCCACTGCAGTTAACCAAGCTGCTGCTGCCAATGCAATCCTGTACTGGATGCCCTTATATCTCAGGAATGTTACTGGATGAATCACTGCCAGGTAATGGTCAATGCACACGCAGATCTGGAGAAGAGGTCTGACAGTCCAGCAGAGACCAATGAAAAAGACAAGCAAACGGTCACCTGTCACAGTGGGACAGCTGGTAATAATTAAGTCTATAATACAATGGATGCAAATAACCAGCTCCCCTATAGTGATATTTAATGGAATGACCAAGTTGGGTTTGATGTTTCCATGAAGAATCACCCAGAGGGACCAGCAATGAGTCGGATTTAATGTTATTTTCATTTAGTTACATAAAATGTTATGTTAAATTGAAAGTTAATCTCTCTCATATGTGACAAATGCTATGAATTTATTGTTTCCCTCATAAAATGAAAATCAGGTTACTGAAGCAACAGAAAGCACCTCATCCTCCATGTTTCATATGATCGATTTAAAATATAAATGCTCCCACTCATATTGTGTTTGCATAGGACTGAGTGTGTTGTTTAAGCTGGGTGTTAATGAGTATTCAGCAGTATATGAAATTGTCTAAACAGCAATCTTGGTGTAGTATTTGAATATTAAAATGCTGACCTTGTTGAATGTTATTGTAGATAGACATTTTAACAAAGCTTTAGAGTTTTGCATGTTTTTGACAAATGATTTTATGAACATATAAAAGTAACGTCATAATTTCTAAGGTCTCCATAAAAGAAAATGCAAAGATTTGCAAAGCAACATCAATAATTTAATGGAAAAAAATAGATATATTTTCTTGGCCTTTTAAGCAGAACAGCGTAGATAGTAAAATTTGTCATTAATTTCAGCTATTGACTTTTTGATGGTTTCTTTCTTTAAGGCAGTCACAAATTCAAGCTGTTTTTATTTTCATTTCTCAAATTGCTCATATCATATACACTTTGCGTGGAAAAAGTATGGGAAACACTTGCAGAATCTGTGAAAATGTGAATAATTTTAACAAAATAAGAAGGATCATACAAAATGCATATTATTTTTTATTTAGTACTGTTCTGAGTAAGACATTTTACATAAAAGATGTTTACATATAGTCCACAAGACAAAAAAATAGCTGAATTTATTAAAATAACCCCATTTAAAAGTTTGTGAACCCTTGATTCTTAATACTGTTTGGTTACCTGAATGATCTACAACTGTTTGTTTGTTTTGTGATGGTTGTTCGTGAGTCTCTTGTTTGTCCTGAGCAGTTAAACTGCCCAATATTCTTCAGAAAAATTCTCCAGGTCCTGCAGGTTCTTCAGTTTTCAAGGATTTTTTGCATATTTGAACCCTTTCCAGCAGTGACTGTATGATTTTGAGATCCATCTTTTCACACTGAGGACAACTGAGGGACTCAAACACAACTTTTAAAAAAGGTTCAAACATTCACTGATGCTCCAGAAGAAAACACGATGCATTAAGAGCCAGGGGGTGAAAACTTTTGAACAGGATGAGGATGTCCAAATTTTTCTTATTTTTTCTCTCTTTTTTTTTTTTTTCATTTAGTACTGCCATTCGGAAGCAATAGAAGATACTTGCTTGTTTCCCGGAAGACAAATTAAGTACAATATACCTCGACCTTCAAATTAAAAAAGTTTTGGTTCCCAAACTTTTGAACAGGGTTATTTGAAATTTTTTTTTTTTTTTTTTTTTTTTTTTGTCTTGTGGACTATATGTAAACATCTTTTATGTAAAATACAAAAAAAATAACATGCATTTTGTATGATCTCTCTTATTTTGTTAAAAATATCCACATTTTCACAGATTCTTCAAGTGGTTCCCATATTTTTAGATTTCAAAAGTATTTCAAAAGTGACTTCATTAGATACTAGTAACCAATGCAATAGATATTAGTACATTTTTATTAGATATTAGTGCTTATATGCAAGCACTTATACATTATATACTGATAAGTGGTTCCCATACTTTTTCATGCAACTGTATGCCATATACAGTATATTGGATATTTTTCAATAGTATATTACACATTTTCCATAACAAATGTCCAAATAAAGATTTGAATGATGTTCAGTATGTGCTGTTGCAATTTTAAGTTTATAGAGTGTTAAATATATATTTGTGCTGTTTCGTTTTACTATGGCAGACATCAAAAAGGCTTCCAGATTGTTGTCATTAATAATCCATGTGTTTCCAATCTGTTAAAAGCTATTTAAATTACTATTCACAGTTGTCTTTGTTGATCACTTTAAATTAATCAACTGCATAATGAATAAACATACACTTGCAATGTAACATTTGCAAAGAACAAGGAAAACATCTTTTAACAAAATTAGTTATTATATTAAAATGCACAGAAGACATAACATACCAATAATAATGTTGAAAGATTGTATTTAAATGTTGAGGGCACATACATTGATATTGCATTCTATAATGTAACATAAGAGATCTAAAATATAATAAATAGATTTTCAGTTTCCTCTTATTTGTACTCTAAGCTTTGAAAACCACAGTATGTGCTTCAGCTGGCCTTCATTATACATCCTGACTAGTGGTGAAATGAATACAGCAATCACAGTGATGGACAGAATTATTGGAACAACTTCACACAAAAATATACGTGCACTGACTTCAGCTACGAGCATAAAATAAGCTACTACCTGAGGAATATAACAAATCAGGATAGACACTAAAATATGAGAGATAATTCTGAAGGCCTTCCTTTTCTGCTGGTTCTCAACAGCTCTGCCTCTGTCCGTTTTATTGTGTCTGTCTTTCTCTGTCATCTCTACATTCTTTTGCTCTCCTGGTCCTGGACTCTCTAGGGCTCGACGGACAGAGACACAGCAAAATGAGGTTATTATCACAGCAATGCAAAAAATGAAAAAGTATACATGATCTCGAAAATAGTTCATCCTGATGGAAACGAGTCTCAAACTGTTTACCACTGCAGTTAACCAAGCTGCTGCTACCAATGCAATCCTATACTGGATGCCCTTATATCTCAGGAATGTTACTGGATGAATCACTGCCAAATACTGTTCAATACATGTGCAGATGTGGATAAGAGGTCTGAAAGTCCAGCTGAGACCAATAAGAAAGGTAGCTATGTTGTAGCTCACTTTAGATGAATACTTGAAATCAATGAAGTCTGCAAAGCACTGGATGCAAAAAAGCAGCTCCAGTACAGTGATGTTCATTGGAAACACTATGCTTGGTTTAATGTTCCCACGAAGAAACCAGAAAGGGGCCAGCAATGGATTGGTGTTCCCACAATAAAGCACAATATTGAAGTGAAAATAATGACAATAGGGCCAAAATGTTCCTGACACATGCAGAACCAACTTACACCCTCACCGATTAGTAAGGTTGTATCATTGATAATAATAAAGGATGAATTGCACATGGTTGTACAAAGCTGGAGAAACAGAAAAGAATGAGTGTGCACAAGACTTTTCATAATACTTTCTTTCATTCTATGAGCAGCAAAAATAGTCAAGCCATTCATATTATCAGCACTTTATATAATGTAATAAGGACTTCTAGATCAAATCTTGTAATAAATATTGCACTATGTGTATACTTTTACTCTTAAAACTAAGGTATATGAAACATGATTGAAGGGATTGTCATACCTGGACTGAAAAATATACTGAAGACTTGTTGCATTTGATGCCAGCAGCAAAGAGTTCATCTGTTCATCTGGAACTGTGAATATAGATGTGCTTACTCCTATTTTGTTTGTATACATTGTTTGGTATGGGTTTTTTATTTTATTTTATTTTTTTAGCTCATGTCATAGGAAACATTAATGTTTGCTTGTTCAAGGGCTGCATGTAAATGAATATTCTCAGGTCATCTTCAATTTTTCTTGGCCTTTTTATAATAGCAATAACCACATATTGACAATAAACTCAAAATAAATGCCAAGTGACATATTGTATTTGCATATGTTGTATCTGGTGTTTTAGTTCACTTCATGAATGTGTGTACATAAAATTTATTGGCTGGTTCAAAACAAAATAAAAGTGCAAACATCATGGTGTGCTACATAAACATTACCTTGTTGACACTGGACCTCATTCATTATGCAAAAGCACATAAAACCTGTGTATGACTGAACATTTAACTTAATTACATTTTAAACTAAATTTATGAGAAAATAAAGTAACTGAAAGCACACATACTTCCAGTTGCCCGAAAACATGCAATTTGTTCAAACAAATGTTTTTTTTTGTTTTGTTTTGTTTTTTTTAGTAGTAAAAGCACTTCAGGGCTGAGCTACGCTGTGAACTTCTCTCTCTCTCTTTCTCTCTCCATTTTGATTCAGATTTGCACAAATCAATCACATTTAAATGATCAAATTTTAAATTGACTAGCTATAAAAAAAAAAAACTTTACATTTTACATTGTCAAATACAATTCTGATCCTAATTTCACATCACTTATAAGAAATCTAATAATCTTTGAAACTCCTTCTTCAGTTGGTCTTATTTTCCTTTTATTAGTCCTCTAAGATTTGAAATGATGTGCTTTAGATGGCCTTCACTATACATCCTGACTAGTCGTGAAAAAAACAGAGAAGTTATAGTTGAGGACAGAGTCAGTGGAACAACTTCACATAAATATAAATACTTACTGGTTTTTGCTATATTCATAAAATAAATGACCACCAGAGGCAAATAACAGATTAGGATAGATACTAAACTATGAGAGATGATTGTGAAGGCCTTCCTTTTCTGCTGGTTCTTAACAGTTCTGCCTCTGTCGGTTTTATTGTGTCTGTCTTTCTCTGTCATCTCTACATTATTGCGATCGCCTGGTCCTGGACGCTTCAGGGCATGAAGGACGGAAGCACAGCAAAAAGAGGTTATTATCACTGCAATGCAAAAAACAAAAAAGAATACGTGATCTTTAAAATAGCTTTCCCCACTGAAAATGAGCCTCAAGCTGTTGCCAAAAGAAATGAGCCAAACTGCTGCAGCCAATTCAGTCCTGTACTGGATGCCCTTATATCTCAGGAATGTTACTGGATGAATCACTGCCAAATACTGTTCAATACACACGCAGATCTGGAGAAGAGGTCTGACAGTCCAACTGACACCAATGAGAAAGTTAGCCAAACGGTCACCCTCCAGAGAAGGATATCTGATAATAATGACATCTATAATGCACTGAATGCAAAAAAACAGCTCCTGTATAGTGATGTTTAATGGAAACACCAAGTTGGATTTAATGTTCCCACGGAGAAACACCCAGAGAGACAAGCAATGGACCGGCGTTCCCACAATGAAGCACAGTAATGAAGAAAAAAGTGTAAAATAAGTGCCAAAATGTCCCTCACACATGCAGAACCAATCAAATATAGTGGCATTCCAGATTATTAAGGATGAATTGCACATGGCTGAACAGAGCTGGGGAAATAAAAAATAGATGAGTGTGCACAAGAGTTTTAATCATATTTTCTTTCATTTAATGAACCACAAAAACAGAAAGTACTTCATATAGTAGTAAGAATGGACAGGACTGATTTCCAGATCAAGTCTTGTTAGGGACTATTTGTGTAGTTAACTCTTAAATATAGATTATATAAATTAAAGAAATGTAATTTTAAAGAATATCATATTTGAAGAAATCATACCTGAATTACTGGTATACAGAAAGAAAAATATACTGAAGAATTGTTTAAATGGATCAGAGGCTACGAGCTATCAAACATGCATTATCCACTTTGGTTGTTTGGTCTGTTCATAGGAAACCACGAATGTACATGTGCCCACTCCTATTTTTTTAATTTGCATATATTTGTTCCTCTTATTTAGCTAATGTTATTAATGCATGCTTATTAATATATAATTTGTGCAAAAATATATTGTGGGATAATGCATAAATTATGAGTTGCCTGGTACATAAACACTCAAGTCACTCAGGAGGCGATAGCTAAAGTAATCAGTCCCTAACAACAAATCTAAAGTCTTTTCTGGCTGCCCCAAATGAACCATAAAACTTTAAACTTTAGGATATACCATTCCACAAAATGATTCACGACTGTTTCAAATCACTCAAAAGTCTGCATTCTGAGACAGCTGCTGGTTAAAGCTGTGTAAATGCAATGAGACCACAGTAAAAATGTAAACAATAATACATTTTTTAAAAATCGCAAATGTTATAAAACTGACTGGGTAGATTACTTGCATATTGTAGTCGGTTACTGATTCCAAATTAAATGACAAAAATTGTAGTTAGTAACAATCCATTGCATTACACATTTAAAGTAAAATAATCTGACTACTCTTTGTTTACATTTAGATTACTTTTGATCTAACTTGTTTATCACGTTAGTTTTAAAAGGATAACCTTGTACCAAATTAATATAAAAATACAAAGAGTGTATATATATATATATATATATATATATATATATATATATCCATTCTTTGGAATATATCAACAACATGAATTGCATTAAACATCACATTAATCAGGGTTTCCCAAAGAGTTTTTACTTCAAAGAGGTTCAGATGACAAAAAAAAGTTGGGGAATCCCTGCGTTACATGTAAGTATGAAATGATGTTAATTAATAGATTTTGATGTTTTTGAAAAGACAAAAGCCTTCCAAAGACAGTAATATAAAATAAATGACTCACTGAGTGATAATTAAAATAATGATTAATTTGTTAGTCAGGAGTTGATTTAATATGCAATGTTGTAATGTTGAGAAAACACTTTTGAAACACTGGAGATTCATATTTTGTGAATAAAGTGGTAAATTATGTTTTTTGCGCAAACAAAGCATTCGTGTCACTTCATAAAATTGAGGTTAAACCACTGGAGTCCCATGGATTACTTTTATGATGTCTACATTTCTTGGGCTTAAAAGTGATGTCAATGGAGGGACAGAAATCTCTCAGATTTCATTAAAAAATATCTTCATTTGTCTTCGGAAGATGAACAAAAGTCTTACAGGTTTGGAATAACATGATGGTGAATAATTAATAACACAGTTTTTATTTTTGGATGAACTAACCCTTTAAGACAGTTCCAAAAAGTATGAATTACACATAGTTGTACAGAGCTGGGAAAAAAAAGAAATGAATGAGTTAGTCAATTTCATTCATTTTATGATTTGCAAAAGTAGGTATAAGCAAAGTTCAAAGCAATTCTGTATAACAGTAAGAATGAACAGAAGGACTGATTTCTCCTGACTAGTGGTGAAATTAATACAGTAATCATAGTATGCTGGTAATCATAGTCTTCAATTTAACACCATCACCACATTATCTGGATCAGTCTCCTGCATGACAACATGACCAAAACAGGGTTTGTCTTGGGCCATAAATAGCTTCTTTTTAAAAAAAAAAAAAAAGTAATAGTAATACACACACACAAAATGGACTATTCCCAAGAACACTGACCCCATACTGACAATAAACTCAAAATAAATGTCAAGCAACAGTTTTAACATAACTATGAAAATCAAACTACAGAAGCACCTCACCCACCATGTTTCATCCATTCATAGGGAACTAAAAATGTACCTGCACTCATATTGTATTTGCATAATGTTGTATCTGTTGTTTTAGTTCACTTTATGAATGTGTGTACATAATATTTGTCAGCTGGTTCAAACAAATCTTAGTGCCATAGTTGAATAAAACATCATGGTGTACTGTTACAAATAACAATACTTGTAACCTTGTTGATAGTTAGACAGACAATGGACTTCATTCGCTATGCTAAAGCACATATGTTTGTGTAAAACCTTTGTGTGAACACTTTCACTCAGAAAGTTATTACTTAAAATTACATTTCAATTAAATTTATTAAATAAATAGAACCAACTGAAACCACACATACTCCTAGTGGCCTGAAAACATCCAATTTGTTCAAACAAATGTATTTTTAGTAGTAAAAACATGTTCACTTTCGAAGTGGAACTTCGACACTGCATCTTGAGTTGACACTATGGGGAATGCCATCAGTGTGACTGGTGTCTGAAGCATGTGTGACAAATTTGCCTATATATTGTCTGCCGATACTTCTCTGAGGAGTCCATGACATCATAAGCGGAGTACCCGTAAGTATAAAAGGCTGCCTGTAATACACGTCATGTATTTACACTATGAATTTCACTCATAAGGTTAGGGTCTGCCTTCACAGACCTGTGTGATAGGCACAGAGTATGGACTAACATTAAGAGTGCAAGTCGTGAAAAAAAAAAAAAAAGTTGCATTCTGCTATCTTTTCTGTCTAGAGCACTTCTGTTCAGCATGCTCCTCTGGGGCCTAGGTCCAGGGTCTAAATGATAGAATATAGAGGACCTCGCTACACGGACTCTACATTGTCATTCATGGCCGCCTCCTGAGGGAGGAGTTGAAAGCAACCATTGCTGAATTAGCACAGGAATGAAGCAGGTTTGGGTTATCCACATGTCTGAGGAGGGTTGGCTTATGCTTGAAGAGAGTTATTGGCAAACTAAAGAAGGAGCAGACTGCCTTTCTCTTGTCTGGGACTTATCTACCCCTATATTACAGTCAGACTGATTAATCTAAGATTAGCTGTCATTTTTTTGTTCCTCACAAAAAAATGTTGGGAAACGACACCACTAGCCATTCCGTTGGGTCGTTTGTCCAGTCACAGATACTGTACGGACAATCCGACCCAACTACGCTCAGTTTTTCTATGTAGGCCTATCTTGCTATCTGGGCAGTTGTGGCCTAATGTTAGAGAGTTGGACTTGTAACCCAAAGGTTGCAGGTTTGAGTCTCAGTACCAGCAGGAAATGTAGGTGGGGTGAAAACAGCATTCTCTTCACCCTCATTACCCACAACTTGAGCAAGGCACCTAACCCCCAATTGTTCCCCAGGTGCCGCAGCAAAAATGGCTGCTCACTGCTCTCGGTGTGTGTGCACTTGGATGGGACACCATACTTGGCCACATTTCACTTTCACTGTTGAGCGGCAGAAGTGATTCTAGATAGGCCATACTGGGTTAACACCATGCTTTTCCAGTCATGGGGAAAGGATTGTTTTTCCCCACGTCACGCCTCCAGCTATGACTTGACGTTGACCAAGTCTATACCACTACTCACATATTTCGAACTTCATTTTACCCCTAAACAAAGAACGAAAAAGAACTTAGCTGTAAGTATATCGGGGCCTTCATGCTGCCTTCATGTGCTATAGGAAATTTAATTCCCACCTCTGAAATCGGTATTATGAGGATATCGCATTCAAGTTTCGACATGAGAGGGCGTTCATGTGCAATTTTTTTTTTTTTTCCCCAGAAAACTCATATTTATGATAATTCTGAGAGCATGTGAAGGCAGCATAAGCCTAAAGCCATATCACATTCTCAAAAAAAGTAAAACTGTTTCAAGTCATTGAATTGAACTGAGTCACAAAATAATGAGATTTGCTTTGTTCACAGTTATGTTTGTGCTATCCATACAGGATGCAAGCAAGGTAAAGCAGACATCAAAGTGTGTCCAGACTGTTTCCATTTAAAAATCCATTTAATTCCATTTTCAACAACTCTTTAATTGACTATATGAATGAATTACAAAATGATAACTCTATCTATCTATCTTTCTATTTATCAATCCCTGTTATAGGGACAAAGTTATAGGGGGCCCTCTTGTGGCCCAAGAGAGAAGGGAGAACATTTTGATTCAGATCTTATATTTTGATTCAATCACATACAAATGATCAAATTTTATGTTGACAGTGTCTAAAAAACATATTACATTTTACATTTCCAAATACAATTCTAATCCTAATGTCACATCCCTTACAAGAAATCTAAAAATCTAATAAACTTTTAAGCTCATTTTTTCAGTTGGTCTTATTTTCCTTTTATTAGTCCTCTAAGATTTGAAATGATGTGCTTTAGATGGCCTTCACTATACATCCTGACTAGTCGTGAAAAAAACAGAGAAGTTATAGTTGAGGACAGAGTCAGTGGAACAACTTCACATAAATATAAATACTTACTGGTTTTTGCTATATTCATAAAATAAATGACCACCAGAGGCAAATAACAGATTAGGATAGATACTAAACTATGAGAGATGATTGTGAAGGCCTTCCTTTTCTGCTGGTTTTTAACAGTTCTGCCTCTGTCGGTTTTATTGTGTCTGTCTTTCTCTGTCATCTCTACATTATTGCGATCGCCTGGTCCTGGACGCTTCAGGGCATGAAGGACGGAAGCACAGCAAAAAGAGGTTATTATCACTGCAATGCAAAAAACAAAAAAGAATACGTGATCTTTAAAATAGCTTTCCCCACTGAAAATGAGCCTCAAGCTGTTGCCAAAAGAAATGAGCCAAACTGCTGCAGCCAATTCAGTCCTGTACTGGATGCCCTTATATCTCAGGAATGTTACTGGATGAATCACTGCCAAATACTGTTCAATACACACGCAGATCTGGAGAAGAGGTCTGACAGTCCAACTGACACCAACGAGAAAGTTGGCCAAACGGTCACCCTCCAGAGAAGGATATCTGATAATAATGACATCTATAATGCACTGAATGCAAAAAAACAGCTCCTGTATAGTGATGTTCAATGGAAACACCAAGTTGGATTTAATGTTCCCACGGAGAAACACCCAGAGAGACAAGCAATGGACCGGCGTTCCCACAATGAAGGACAGTATTGAAGTAAAAAAAGTGGCATAGGGGCCAAAATATCCCTCACACATGCAGAACCAGTCCACTGACTCATCAAATATGAAAGCTGTATTGTTGATGTGGATGGATGAATTGCACATGATTGTACAGAGCTGGGGAAAACAGAAATGGGTGAGTACTTTGGTCAATTACTTTTTTTTTTTTTTTTTTACAGCATGTAATATCTTGTGTTTTATGCCACCGAAACCTTAAAAAGCATACAGTTTAAATTATAAAAACATTTTATTAAATAGTCAGACTGGATACAAAGATTGATTTCTGGATCAGGTTTGCCACTATTTGTTTAATCCTTAAATCTGAAGTATGTGAATTCAAATGATGGGGAAAAATGGTCATACCTGGATTGATGTTACAGCATGCAAAATATGCTGAAGAATTTTTTTACCAGCAGCGACAAGATACTAAATGTGCCTCTGTCCGAAACTGTGTAGAAAACAAGCTACAAAAGCACCTCTAAGGAATTATAAATGCATGTCTGTCTACTCCTATTTTGTTTTGCATTTATGTTTGTCACTGTATAGGTTTTTTTTTAAATCTATCCTAAACCTACCCATCATAGAAAACTTTTTGCATTTTTACATAATTTAGGAATGATTTATTTGTGTGTTTTTTTCTCATAGGGACAAAAAAAAAAAAAAAGTCCTTAGCTCATGTCATGAATGTGTTCTTAATGATAAATGTGTGTGTGTTTTTTTTTTGTTTTGTTTTTTTAACAGCTTATAGTCATGGAAAGGTCCAAACAAATGTTGGTGAAACATTTGAATAGAAAATCATGATGTGCATATATATATATATATATATATATATATATATATATATATATATATATTCTGGCCTTGTTATTGTAGGCATACTTTTTTTTTAAATACTGGACCATTTTAGAAGAAAGCTGTAGTAAAATGGGAATTTTTCTCCTGGGGGGTATTTATATTTTTTACAATTTTACTTTTCTCTTGAAATCTATTGTCTTTTTCCCCTCCCTATTTGTTTATACATGTTAACTTTTGTTAACATAGAAGAAACCAACTGTGTGTAAAATTACTTTTTCCCCCTGAACATTTCCAGTTGGCTAAACCTGCTGCCTTAAAAATGTGAGTAAACTCAACTACACATGAGTAAACTCTTGCTTAAAAAAAAGCTTGAACATAAACAGATTTTTAAATGGCATACATGGCTAATCCAGTGAAACATAAGCAACTTCATGTTTTCACATTTTCTTGGTTAAATAAACATTACTTTCCATTATATATTAAAATAATAATAATAATAAATAAAAAACAATGTAAGCAATGTTCTATTTATTAAAAAATAAAATTAATCTCATCAAGCATTTTTACATTTATTCCAAAATAATTACTAAAGGCAGTAGGCTAACAATTTAAACAATATATTTTATTTATGAACTGATGTTCAGCCGTTCTTTTTAATAGTCAACTTATTTTCGGATCATTAATCAAGCTCGGTAAACACCGCATGGTCATCAGTATGTGAGTGGAGTGGCAAAAATTTCCGCTACGCGCTCTAAGCATTCCATGATCACTCCGTTCCAGCTCCGCTCCGGGTTCACTATTCTCCGTTCCTCGCTCCCTCCCCGGTCCGTCCTCTCTAATTCCTCGCTACATGTTTGCTCAATGGAAAAAATGTTCCTAATTACCAATTACTGTTATAAAAAAAAATTATTTTTTTTTAAAATATCACAAACATTAGTGCAGAAGACGCAGTGTAAAATAAATACACAGTACGGAAAAACAAACTTTATTGGAACAGTAATATTAGCTCAAACCAGTAATGAACTATAGTTTAGCTCACTTAAAAAAAAAAAATGCTGGATGAGCATAACAGCCTAATAATAAATTACCAAAACGAAAAACATCACATTAAATTATTACCAAACGGAAAAAAGCAACTACAGTCCCATAGACATGTAGACGTAAGTACGTTTATGTATACTGTAGTGAGCTAAATGAAGGAACGCGCTTGTTGTTTTAAAACGCAAACAACATGGTGAAGAGCGAGGGCGTTGAACGTTGGTATGCTGCCTGTTATTATTTTTTTAATAAAAAAAAACTGTTAACTGTTAAATTAACTGTTTTATGTGTAGTGTTATTGGATCATTTATTTCTCTATCTATCTATCTATACTTCATAACTTTATGAAATTTATGTATAATCATTCATCAGATTCTAACATAACGGAGTGATTCTAAAAAGAAAGAAATTATGTTAGATATTGAAACCGCCAGTAGGCGGCAGCGATTCTGAATGTTTGATACTGAAATGTTTCTTAAATGAACACTTCTGTAAAGAACACCTGAAACTGTATCATTTAAACAGAGATGTGGAATGTGTTAAATTTTGAGCACCTTGAATGTGTATGTATGTTTGCATGTGTGTGTGTGAGAGAGCGTTTGACAGATCTGCAATTGCTTTTACTACTTTTTCTTTTTTCCTCAGGTATCTCTCCCTGTCTCTTTTTAAGTCTCTCTTCATATTTTATAGGGTCAGCTTTTATTTTGTCCCTATAGGCCTGTGACCTTACTTTCGTCTTAGGTGGCATCTTAATGGCAATTAATATAAAAGTAATATAGCTTAGAAATAAAATGCTCATAATATAATTATAAATATAAAAAGTATTGTAATATACACTATAATCGCCAAAAGTTTTGGGACGGCTGCCTTTATGTGCACATGAACTTTAATGACACCCCATTCTTAATCAGTAGGGTTTAATGTGTAGTTGGCCCACCCTTTGCAGCTATAACAGCTTCAACTCTTCTGGGAAAGCTTTCCACAAGGTTTAGGAGTGTGTTTATGGGAATTTTTGACCATTCTCCTAGAAGCGCATTTGTGAGGTCAGGCAGTGATGTTGGCGAGAAGGTCTGGCTTGCAGTCTCCGCTCTAATTCATCCCAAAGATGTTCTATTGGGTTGACTCTGTACAGGCCAGTCAAGTTCCTCCACACCAAACTCGCTTATCCATGTCTTTATGGACATTGCTTTGTGCACTGGTGCACAGTCATGTTGGAACAGGAAGGGGCCATCCCCAAACTGTTCCCACAAAGTTGGGAGCATGAAATTATCCAAAATGTCTTGGTATGCTGAAGCATTAAGAGTTCCTTTCACTGAAACCAAGGGGCCAAGCCCAACACCTGAAAAACAACCCCACACCATAATCCACAATGCAGTCAGGCAAGTACCGTTCTCCTGGCAACCGCCAAACTCAGACTCGTCCATCGGATTGCCAGACAGAGAAGAGTGATTCGTCTCTCCAGAGAACACGTCTCCGCTGCTCTAGAGTCCAGTGGCAGCGTGCTTTACACCACTACATCCGACGCTTTTCATTGCACTTGGTGATGTCAGGCTTGGATGCAGCTGCTCGGCCATGAAAACCCATTCCATGAAGCTCTCTACGCACTGTTCTTGAACTAATCTGAAGGCCACACAAAGTTTGGAGGTCTGTAGCTATTGACTCTGCAGAAAGTTGGCTACTTCTGCGCACTGTGCTCCTCACCATGTGCTGACCCTGTTCTGTGATTTTACATGGCCTGAGTTGCTGTTGTTCCCAATTGCTTCCACTTTATGATACCATTAACAGTTGACTATGGAATATTTAGTAGTGAGGAAATTTCATGAATGGACTTATTGCACAGGTGGCAACCTATCATGGTACCACGCTTGAATTCACTGAGCTCCTGAGAGCGACCCATTCTTTCACAAATGTTTGTAGAAGCAGTTTGCATGCATAGGTGCTTGATTTTATACACCTGTGGCCATAGAAGTGATTGGAACACCTGAATTCAATGATTTGGAGGGGTGTCCCAATACTTTTGGCAATATAGTGTATTATAATATAAAAAGTATTTCAATTGTCATTTGTAACTATAAATGTCATTTCCACCACAGAGGGCAGTGAGGTGGAAATGACATTTCTATATGTCTATATGTAAAAATGTATATTAATAATTATTTTAAAAAAAATCTATATTCTATATGTAAAAATGGAAGATAGCTTCACTGATTAGCTTTGAATTAATACTTAGCATTTCATGTATGCAAAATACTCTTAACTTAAAAATTTTAGCTTTTTAAAAACACCCTTGAAGGTACAACATGTTTGGAAATGACGTAGAATAAATATATTTACTAATCAAGCAATATTTACCTTGATTTTTCTTCATTTGTTGTTGATGAAAATTTAAATTCCTTCCATGTCCAACATGTACTCTGATGTCACTGAACATTTTCATAGAAACCACCTAAACAATCTTTCACACAAACTTTTTAAAGGGACATTACAGTGTTGTGGTGGAAATGACACCAATACTGTGCGACAGCTATATTTTGTATAAAAAGTAATATTGATAGTGGTCTCACATTAAATACTATAATGTATTTTAATTCTTTTACTAGTGCTTAATTCAGGTACATTAATAGTTACCAGATAAGTCATATTTTTAAACTGTATTTGCATTGTTTAAGTTTAAAAGTCTGAGTGTGCAACAAGAAAACAGTGATTGTGACACCTATAAAGAGGTTGAAAAGTATGAAAAAAATCATAATAGAAAAGGTAGTAAAAAGGTGAGTTTGACAAAGAAAGAGGAATTTGTCCAAAATTATATATATTTGTAAAATATATACTCGCTCACACCAGCTCGGAGAGTGTACTGTTGCTGTAGTGACAAGTAATTTGTTGTTTGTGTTGTGGATATTTAAGAAAAAAGCTTGCTTCGCTTCGTATATTCAGTTTAACAGCTGTGTAATATTGCTCACATATTTTCTGATATATGTGATTTCTCAGTAAAACAGACAGTGTAATGGAGTTTACTTATGATGACTGTATTACACTGGTTTAGGGTAGCTTTGTTCGCCCTGGTGTATCGGTCAGAACACAGGAAGCATGAATATGAATCAACAGACTTCAATTAGTTCAGCAATGATCAGCAAAGCCAGACCACAGGGCATTGCTTGGCATTATCTTCACAATAATGATATGTGAGGTTACTGTACAGGAGTAGGCATAGGTGTGGTCTGAAACAATTAACAATAAACACAATTAGTAACATCAACAACTTCAATCAGTATAATAACCTGCACTTATACGGTTAGCTATTCACTGTAAACATGAAATTATCTGCAGTAATACCACTTTTTCACCGTTAGATGGCGCATGGCGTTCATAAATGGAATTATTTGCTGCGTCATCACACAATCCGTTAATTAAACTTATAACTAAGAATAACTACAAAGCGAATGTATAAACATTCAAATCTACACACGGGAAATATCAATCAGTAAAGCTATTAATACACTGAATCCAAGTGTAGTAAATATACAAGTAAAATGAAGGGCTTAGGCAAGATGCTGGGTTTAGCGTCACTAATCTTCATGAACGAACTCACAATATCTTATGAATTATTCCTCATACAACACATTCAGTAAAGGACAATCGTGAATGAACTTACATGTTGTCATTAACGCACAACTTGAACACAGTTAAATTCAGTCCGTATTCTGACGAGACCTAGGTGGGGTACTTCGTGCGATCAGCTCGACCGGAACTGAAAGTTATTGACGCACGCAGTAACCCGCGCTCTGATTGGCCGTTCCTTCCCAACAGACAGTATCGAGAGAACAAGCAGCCGTTTTCCTCTGTGAACATGCTCTAAATGGATGTTTGACAATTTAGTTGCTTTTTAGAACATTTAAAAGGTTTAAAAAAACATTCAGATGAAATCCTGCAGGCGCCCGTGCCTTCTCCTTAACTTACATGAAATAAATGCACATCCTTGAATGAGCGCGGATTTCCAGCATATTTACTTGAAGTTATCAGGTAGGCTAATATCTATGGTTTGATCCATTCTAGAGGTGGCCAAAATCATAATTTATAATGGACTGAATAGCTCTCTCAGAACTTGGCGTGCGAGGACACACTGACTGACATATGCACACGAATCACGGTCACACGCTCAGAGCAATATTGTTTTAGCTATGTCTTATAGTATTAAAATATTTCAAAGGACAAAAACATGAACTTTATTGGCTTTACTTCAAGTCAGCTGTCACTTTACTTTGGCGCGAGCCCCTATGCGCTCGCACACTTGGCACAGCCCTTGCTACGGTTCTGTCATTAATTAATATGAATGAATATATTTAGCCTTTTGCTTGACTATGTTATCAAACAGCTAATAATGTGTTGCTAATGTTACACACATCGTTCCTGTTCTTCATCTCAGAGTCAGACAGCTGCCTTCCAACAATCATTATCCTTACAAACGCTTTAAACAACAAAAGGCATATAGTTCATCATAACATCGTTATAGACTCGCTATATTGCTAAATCTACATAATTTTTCATATCAACAGAATATATACCAGGATAACCTGTCTTCTCTCCAGACTTTCCTGCTTCAGAGCAGTCATAGTTAATGATATGCTAAAGCCTGCCAGCACGTTGTTGTGATTGGTTACAAGGTAGTCTGTGATGTCACAAACACCCACGATTTCAAACCGCGGGTTTTAGACTGTCTTTGGTTTACTGCAGTTTTAAACATAAAATACTCAGCAATGGTGCTGACTTATGAATTTGTACATGGTTCGTCTTAAAGCATATTAAAAACACTACATAGACATATAAACAACATTAAAAACTTGATTTTCACCACAGGGGGTCTTTAAAACTCAATGCGCTCAGGGGAGGCAAGAGACCTAGATGTGGACTTCCACTGTAACTTTTACCTGCTGGTGTTTGAAATTGTTAGAAAAACTAGTCATTTATACACTTTTTAATGTCATATTTGCACTTTTTTTACTTTTGTAATATGGATTATTTTCTCATCCAATTTTTTAAGGAAGCACTGTCTCCCTTGCCTTCTTGGGGAAACACCCCTGAATCATAACACAATAAAATAACAGTACTGTATTACAGTGACAACGTCAATGTATTAAATGTTATACATTTATATTTGCACAAAACAGTCAATTTACCTCAAGTACTAATATTACATTTAAAATGCAATAATCTTTTTATTTGAAAACATCTGAAAAACACGGTGTATGTTTCAGATGGCCTTCACTGTACATGAAATTAACAGAGTAATTGTGGTGATTGAGAGAATCAGTGAAACAGCTTCACATGTATAAGAAGGGTTATTGACTTCAGCTATGCGTATAAAATAAGTTACTACCAGAGGTAAATAACAAATCAGGATAGACAAAATATGAGAGATGATTGTGAAGGCTTTCCTTTTCTGCAGGTTCTCAACAGCTCTGCCTCTGTCAGTTTTATTGTGTCTGTCTTTCTCTGTCATCTCTACATTCTTTTGATTGCCAGGTCCTGGACGCTTCAGGGCATGAAGGACGGAAGCACAGCAAAATGAGGTTATCGTCACTGCAATGCAAAAACCCACAAAGAATATATGATCTGGGAAAAAAGGAGCGTCAGTGAAAATAATCCTCAAACTGTTGCCCACTCCAGTTAGCCAAGCTGCTGTTGCCAGTGCAGTCCTGCACTGGATGCCCTTATATCTCAGAATTGTTACTGGATGAATCACTGCCAGGTAATGTTCAGTGCACATGCAGATCTGGAGAAGAGGTCTGACAGTCCAGCAGAGACCAGTGAGAAACATAGCCAATTTATAGGCTGGCACTGAGAAATAGTTGGTAATAATCAAATCTAAATAGCAAAGAAAACAATAAACCAGTTCTAATACAGTGATGTTCAGTGGAAACACCAAGTTGGGTTTGATGTTCCCATGAAGAAACACCCAGAGGGACCAGCAATTGATCGGCATTCCCACAATGAAAAATAATGCTGTAATGATAATAATTAAGACAGTGCCAAAATATCCCTGACAAATGCATTTGCAAAATAAAGTGTCATCGAACATGGAGGTTGAATTGTCAATTTGCAAGGATGAATTACACATGGTTGTACAGAGCTGGGGAAAAAGAGATTAACGAGTCAGTTAATTCAATTAATTTTATGATTTGTAAGAGTAGCTTAAGTAAATTCAAATGAACACAAAGCAATTCTGTATAATAGTAAGACTGGACAGAAGGACTGATTTCCAGATCAAATCTTGCAGTTATTTTGCCTCTGTTAGTTTGTGTAAATTAACCATTAAGTCTGCAGTATATGAATTAAAAGAATCAAAAGAAATGTCATACCTGTGTTGATGAAACAATGTGCAAAATGTGCTAATAAACTGCTTAATTTAATCCCAATAGCAATGAGCCACAAAAGTGCCTTTCACCTGTTCATAAGCAAATATCCTTCTGCTCATACATACTGTTTACATACCTGCTTTTTTTTTTTGCTCATGTCATGTCACTGATATGGTATGAGCTTTTTGTTTTGTTTTTTTGCTCATGTCATGTCAACTATATCGATCCTCATTGCTATGGTTGACATGACATCAGCAAAAAAAGTATATTTAAAACAGCATATGTAAACAAATCTTGATGCCATTTTTGAAAAGAAAATTATGGTGCCCTATCATAAACATGGTCATTGTGCACAGACATTTTTCACAGATTCCCTTTGATTAGC
Source organism: Elopichthys bambusa (assembly GCA_037101425.1). Classification (NCBI taxonomy): domain Eukaryota; kingdom Metazoa; phylum Chordata; class Actinopteri; order Cypriniformes; family Xenocyprididae; genus Elopichthys; species Elopichthys bambusa. Next base: position 28,013,024 of record CM074436.1, read on the forward strand.
TTTAGGGATTTGCAAAAGGGCAATTATTATTCCTGATAATGAAAAATGAAATGAAAAATCTGTTCTGATGGACTATCATTGCCAGCATGTTGTGTTGCCACCACAAAATTTAACATCTTCCTCTACCATCTGGCGGTGACCATGATTAGTGTTAGTTTGTGTGTGATTTAACCCTGACGTATATGAATTAAAATGATGGAAAGGATTGTCATATCTGGAATGATGAAACAGCATGCAAAATAGGGTAAAGAATGCCTTCCATCTGTTCCTTTAAATGAGCCTGTGCTCATACAAATTGTGTTGGCACAGAATTGTCACTGGTCTCATGTCAGTTTGCTTATGAATGTTGATATGTATAACAGCACACTATGAAAGGTGCAAATACACCTTATTTGCAATATTTGAATAGATAATCATACACTATCATAAACAGACATTTTTACAGATTACCTTTCATTAGCTTTAGGGTTTTGCAAAAGGGCAATTATTATTCCTGATAATCATTATTATTCTTTTTGGTTTGTAGAGTCAACTTATGATTTATGTATTTATATAGTAAGGGAGTATATAGGTATACCTTTTTTTTTGTTTTGTAACCAATATTCAGGAAGTCCTATCATTTATAAGTAAATTTCAAAGTAAATAACAATAATAGTATATGTATAGTTGTAAAAATAGCATTAAATTATATGTTGTATATAAATTATATGAATTTAATGGCGACTTTAAGTCTATAGGATTAATTTGTTTTTAATTTAATTTTAAAAAGTTCTGCACCGTTGGCTCTAGTCTGTTTTTTTGTTTTTGTTTTTGGGGGGGGGATTGAGCATGTAGAATCGGGCCGTCAGGCAAGAGAGAGAACTCTGATTGGCTGTTCAGTCGAAGCGTGAGAATAATTGCAAAACAGTGAGCAAACAAGTCAAGGCAGTACAGACAGAAGGCTGTTCTAATTTTACATCATGTACCTGAGTGATCCTGGGCGATGTTTATGTTTAAAATGTTTAATTTTAACGTGAGCCGAGGGGAATATAGAAAGTGATTAAATGATATTCAAAACGGTAAGCACATGCTTTCCCGGACATCCTGTAGAATTCAACCAACCAGATGACGACTTCGAAAATCCTGAAGTGTTTCTAGTTAAGTGTGCCATGTGCATCAGACGTTCAGCCAACTGCCGGGGACATGATGTCTGAGGCTAAAACTAACTCTGCTCTGATTGGTCAAATGGCCCAGTCTATTGTGATTGGTCTACTGTCTACATTATGGGTCAGAAATGTCACTGCACGCCATATTTGAATTTCAGCTCTGGAGGCTTTCTTCAGAACTTGTATACACAGTGATATGAACGGTAACAATGGCATCAGTTTTACCGTATCAATCCTCATCCATTGAAAATGCATGCAAAGTAGATTTGCTTTCACAGTGCAGAAAACAGATTCTCCTTGATATGTTAACAACACAAACCAAACTCTTCCAGGCCTCAGCTACATCTTTAGTGTTTGTGGGCAAGTCAAAGTAGAAATTGTTCGCAGGCAGCTAATGAAGACCATAGGCTGACATTATGCAAATTTGTTACAAATCGACGTTTGAGCAGGAAATAAGACTGGAATTACTGATGACTAGTTTCAGGCGGTTCAGAATCGGTTCTTTCTTTTAAGAGACAATCACTCCATTTATCATGCACATTGATCTTTGAATCTTTGCAGACCTTTTACATTCACAAACAGCATTATAACACTACGTAAAAGGTAATATCCAAAAAAGCATAATAGGGGAACTTTAAATATTAGCCTATGTGAAAATACCTTTTGTTTTGTTGATTATGTGTTTGTGTTCAGCAGTGCAAGCACAGACATCAGTGCACATTAATGCTAGTTGATTCATACATAATGGAAAATAGGATCCAAGTAAAGCACACTTTAAACAAAAATAACCAAAGTAAATCTAAGATTTACTTTGTCCCTTTGGTTGTTTCTTCATGGGAACATCAAACCCAACTTGTTTCCACTGAATGTCACTATAGTGGAGCTAGTGTTTTGTATTCAATGCTTTGTAGACTTAATTGCTACCAGTTATTTCTCAGTGCCAGCCTATGAATTGACTATGTTTTTCATTGGTCTCAACTGGACTGTCAGACCTCTTCTTCAGATCTGCATGTGCACTGAACATTACCTGGCAGTGATTCATCCAGTAACATTCATGAGATATAAGGGCATCCAGTTTAGGATTGCATTGGTAGCAGCAGCTTGGTTAATTGGACTGGGCAATGGCTTGAGGATGATTTTCTTTGGAATAAACTTTTTTCCAGATGATATATTCTTTTTGTTTTTCTGGATTGCACTGATAATAGTCTCTTTTTGCTGTGCTTCTGTCCTTTGCGCTCTGAAGCATCCGGGACCTGGTAATCGCAAGAATGTAGAGATGACAGAGAAAGACAGACAAAATAAAACTGACGAGGCAGAACTGTTGAGAACCAGCAGAAAAGGAAGGCCTTCAGAATCATCTCTCATAGTTTAGTGTCTATCTTGATTTGTTATTTGCCTCAAGTAGTAGCTTATTTTACACTCATAGCTGATATCAGTAAGGAGACATATTTTTGTAACATTTTTCCGTCAAGTCTGTCCATCACTTTGATTACTGTAATAATGTCACCATTAGTCAGGATGTATAGTGAAGGTCATCTGAAGGACATAATGTGTTTATCAAAGCTCAGAGGACAAATAAAAGGCAAATAAGGCAAATATATATATATATATATCTATGAGCTTCAATGATTATTACATTTTCAATAGTATTTGAGAGAGTAAAATCTGTATTTCTTTTATGTTTAGTCTTGGAGGAGAAAATTTTGATATTGCTATGTGTCTTTCGATGTTTAGATAAAGTATAATAAACAATTTTGCCTTTAGGCTTGCCCTTACAATATTTAAATGTGTACAATATTTTAATCACAAAGGAAAAAACACAACTTGAATAAAGAAACAAATAACCGTATTGTCTTAATTTATATTTGTTAAATATGCATTGCAAGAAATCACTTTAACTTTTTTATCTGCATGTGGGTGTATGTGCGTGTGTATTTGAGAGAGGGAGTGACTCAATTTTTATTTCTGAATCTGCTATAATAATAATAATAATAAATAAATAAATAAACAGAATTGTAATGTATTGTAAGTGTACTGTGTATGTAGTGCAATAGACCAAGTCTCACTATTTAAGGGATAATGTAAAAAAAAATCATATGTGTCTATTATCCTAAAGCTTCTGCTAATCCAAAAAACAAAAGTCCATTACAAACACTGCAACAATATAGTAGAATAATTTTAATACTGTTTTAATATTTTAATACACTACAGTCACTAATGGCATTGTGTTTGTTGGTGACATGAACAATTGGGCCCACCGGTCACAGGTTTTAGTTACTTGGATTGTGATTTCAGATATAGGCCTACATTTCAGAAAAACATGCTGTTCCTTATTTGAAGTGAAGTAATTATGACCTGCTTCAAGACCCGACAGCAATTGTCTGATCTGTGAATGAATCAATCTGATCGAGCTGATTCTTTTCAATGAACTAGTTCACAAATACCATTAAACAAATCATTTGTGAATTCCACTGATACGATTGCAGCAGTTAACAATTTACTTTTCAGAAGCATGTTAACAAATCCCTCAATATATCACAAATATCCTATATAACTATTTTTAGTTGTTGTTTCAGTTATATGTAAAACACTTCATGAATTAATTCCATAGTAAAACAATAAATAGGACTATTTTAATATATGTTAGGGACAAAAATAAGTTATTTTGTCAAAACTATGCTATTAAACAGCTACATTATAAAATGTAACAAACCTTTACTATTTCTCCATGTAGATGAACATACAAATGAATCTGACTGAAAAATAGCTATATTTAATATTTTATACTTAGCTGACCAGTCAATGTTCAAGTGAAACCAACAATAATAAAATTGCATTACATTTATTTCTAGCAGGTATTCAATACAGTCACACAAAATACATTTTTTTCCAGTTAGTTTTATTTTTCTTTAGTTTTCCTCTAAGCTTTGAAAAGCGCATTATGTATTTCAGATATATTTATGTGCTTCATTATACTGACTATCCTAAGATATGATATAAGAGTTATTTATTTACTCTTTAGTACTGCTCATAAACTAAGCATAAACTCAGTTTATTATAGAATATTTGAACCAATCGCACTGTATATCTGCATATCTCAAGCAGGTATTCAATACTCAGATTGTTAACGTTTTAAATGTCACGTCCATTTGCCTTTTTAAAAATCTCAATACATCATTAAAGCTTTCATAGATACATTATATTGCCAAAAGTTTTGGGACGCCTGCCTTTATGTGCACATGAACTTTAATGACATCCTATTCTTAATCCGTAGGGTTTAATATGGAGTTGGCCCACCCTTTGCAGCTATAACAGCTTCAAGGTTTAGGAGTGTGTTTATGGGAATTTTTGACCATTCTTCTAGAAGCACATTTGTGAGGTCAGGCACTGATGTTGGACGAGAAGGCCTGGCTTGCAGTCTCCGCTCTAATTCATCCCAAAGCGCAGTCATGTTGGAACAGGAAGGGGCCATCCCCAAACTGTTCCCACAAAGTTGGGAGCATGAAATTGTCCAAAATGTCTTGGTATGCTGAAGCATTAAGAGTTCCTTTCACTGGAACTAAGGGGCCAAGCCAACCCCTGAAAAACAACCCCACACCATGATCCCCCCTCCACCAAACTTTACACTTGGTACAATGCAGTCAGGCAAGTACCGTTCTCATGGCAACCGCCAAACCCAGACCACTTTGTGGCTGAGTTGCTGTTGTTCCCAATTGCTTCCACTTTGTTATGATACCACTAACAGTTGACCGTGGAATATTTAGTAGTGAGTAAATTTCACAAATGGACTTATCGCACAGGTGGCAACCTATCATGGTACCACGCTTGAATTCACTGAGCTCCTGAGAGCGACCCATTCTTTCACAAATGTTTGTAGAAGCAGTCTGCATGCATAGGTGCTTGATTTTATACACCTGTGGCCATAGAAGTGATTGAACACCTGAATTCAATGATTTGGAGGGGTGTCCCAATACTTTTGGCAATATAGTGTTTTTCAGTGTCTTATTTGCCTTTTATTTGCTCTCTAAACTTTAAAAAACCCATGATGTGTTTCAAAAGGCCTTCACTATACATCCTGACTAGTGGTGAAAGTATACTATAATCATAGTGTTGGACAGAATGATCAGAAATTCTATGCATATGTATAACTGAATACTGACTTTAGCCATGAGCATAAAATAAGCTACTACTTGAGGAATATAACAAATCAGGATAGACACTAAAGTATGAGAGATGATTGGGAAGGCCTTCCTTTTCTGCTGGTTCTCAACAGCTCTGCCTCTGTCAGTTTTATTGTGTCTGTCTTTCTCATCTCTACATTATTGCGATTACCTGGTCCTGGACGCTTCAGGACACGAAGGACAGAGACACAGCGAAAGGAGATTATTATCACAGCAATGCAGAAAAGCATAAAGAATATATCATCTGAAAAAAATTCTGTTATAAATAAAATAAGCCTCAAGCCATTGCTGCTGCTGCCAATGCAATCCTGCACTGGATGTCCTTATATCTCAGAAATGTTACTGGATGAATCACTGCCAGGTAATGTTCAGTGCACATGCAGATCTGAAGAAGAGGTCTAACAGTCCAGTTGAGACCAAGAAAAAAATGCAACCGATTGATAGTTTGGCACTGAAACATTGTCGGTAAAGAATAAGTCTATAAAGCAAAAAAAAAAAAAAAAAAAACTCCAGTACAGTGAGGTTCAGTGAAAACACAAAGTTGGGCTTCATATTCCTATGATGAAACATCCAGAGAGACCAGCAATTGATCGGCATTCCCAAAATTAAGAACAATGCTTTAATGGTAGTAATGACAAGAACGCCAAAACGTTTTTGACAAATGCAGTGCCACAGTCAGGATTCATTAAACATCGAAAATTGAATTGTTGCTTTGGAAGGATGAATTACACATGGTTCTACAAATCTGAGGAAACAGAAATAAATTTTTTATGATTTTCAAAAATAGGCAAGCAAATTTAATTCCATCAAAATTAATTGTTAGCAGATATTAAGCAGACAGTCTTATACTGTAAGGGTAGTTGACATGTAGGTACAAAGTTACTTATGTCTAAAGTGGACTATTGAAATAGTGTTAACATAATTTCTAAATGAAAGGAATGATTTCTGGATCAGACTTTGCTAATATTTTGCCACTATTAAATTATGTGAAATGTCATACCTGGATTGATGAAACAGCATGCAAAATACACTGATAAATAAAGAATTGATTCAACTATTGTATGACTTTATTTTATTCGTTCATAAAGTAATATCTGTGCTCAATGCATATTGTGTTTGCATAGGACTGTCCTAGTTTTTTTTTTACCCAAGTCATTAGCATTTGCTTATGAATATCGATATTTGCAACAGCATATTATGAAAAGGTGCAATATTTGAATAAAAAATTATGGAGCTGTATCAAACAAACCTATATTTTGACCTTTAGTCTGAATTTACAGAAGCAGAATTGAAAATTGCTGTAGGTGTAGTTTTTCAGAGAGGATCACCCACACTGGTAGATCTTTTGCTGTGCTGTTTTCCAAACTAAAATCTGGTTCTGTTAGTGGTTTTGAGAGGTTGAATATAGTTTAGATAAATATGTCAATCAGTTCAGAGGAACTGGTGTTAGGGAAATAGTGAGATTCAGGCAGAAATCATGGGCTCTGTCCGAAATCGCTTTATGAGGCCCCACGCTGAACGGACTGAGCCCCCCTGCCCCGGAAAGCAATCACAAAGGGATCAGGACGCATTACAATTGACATGTTGTCATTGTTGTGTGACCTACAGTGTCAGTTGTGTCGCTTGACTGATTGTTTTACAATTTCTTTCCTATTGGCTCTATGCCTCATGAGATAGTAAAAGTGTTTATCAGATGCACACTTCAGAATCTCACCAGAACTACACCAGAACTCACCCGAAAAATGATTCTAATTTTAACAGTAAAGGTCTGTAGTTAGTTATGTTCATTAGGGTTTTATGTTGAAGCTTATTTTGTTAAATTAATATTTATTGCATTATTTTAGTGTCATGTGTGTTACCATGATGGTGTTGTGTATTTGTGTGCATGATACTGTGCACCTTCTCTATATTAGTAATTACCTCAGCTTGTGGATAAGCTACTTGTGATGACTTTGATTCATCATGTGGCTTTCTCATTTAACCAGTGTTATTATGATAGATATGTAAAAAAAAAAAAAAAAAAAAAAAGTACATGTGTATGTAAAAAGTACAAAACAGATATTAGTAGCAGCATGACCTTGCTAATTCAGCAGAGAAGGGCTGTTGGATTTACAGATTGAAGAATTATTATTATTATTATTTGTTTGTTTACATTTTTACTGTACATTTTAGCTGCCAGGTTTTTTTTGTCTAGTAAGGGATGTATGCATATTCAAATGTATAGCCTTGGAGACGTCCTGATATTCATATATGTCATAAAGTATATCATTACTCCAGTTTTCTGTTCGTTTTCTGTTCATGTCATGCTCTGGCTGAAAGGATAACAGATACAGGAGAGAGCTTTTAAAGCTTGTCAGATCACATTATTTAGTGGAAAATTAATAGAAAAAAATAATTTTCTCTCAAGAAAGGTGACATAAACACATGATACAAGACTAAATGGAGTTGTTTTGTGCAGTCCTGTGATCACAAAGCAGAAGCAAACATCATTATAAGAAAGGTATACAAAAGTTGTTTATTCTATCTTGAATGGGGATGATAACCTTTATCAATATGATAAATATCAGAACTTCCTTGTATAAGAATCATAGGTGAAATGGCCCTCAGTTTAACATGGGATCAAGTCATTCATGCTAAACCACTCTTTGGTGCTTGACCCCTAAAAATATATTAGTCATTTTATTGTGTACTTAATATTGTTAATATTATCAAGTGTGTAAGAAAGAGAGAGTGTGACTGCAGAGGTGCTCAGAAGGAAATGATAGGGGGTGGTGTTGGGAGGACGAGCAGGGTCAGGGGGATGAAAACATACTGAGAAGAAAGAATGTGTTACAGTGTGTGTCCGACCAGAGTAAGGAGTGGGTAAGATTTACAGAGGGTGACAAAAGTAGTGTTCATGTCCTATGAAATGATTCATAATCAAGAGGAACAGCTTAAAAAATCTGACGTCTGAAGATTGACCCAATAATGAAGAATTCAGTCCAAAGGAAAAGGAACTCCAGCTCAACTTTAACTGAAGCCAACATGTGAGTAAGGATTATGTTGTGATTGAATGAAGAATCTTTCAGCATGGGTCATGTTGCCAATGTTATCACTCTTCAAACTGATATGGCCACACTATATTCTTTGTATTTGATACACTAAATCAATAACTTAACATCATTAAGACCTTATTTCTCGAAATTGTGACTTTATATCTGAAGATTTTTTTCTTGTGATTTAATCTTTTTCCCTGAAAATTACGACTTTATTTCTCACAATGAAACTTTTTTTTTTAAACTGTCTCAATTCTTTTTTTACTTTGAGGTATATACATCCACTGATACATAACCTTTTCTTATGCAGATGTATTGCTAGTTAGAACAGTGACAGTTAGTCAGATATATTTACCTGAATGAAATTAGCATTATGAAGCATTATAATAAAGTTTGGTTTGTTTGTTTGTTTAATGTATTTTTTACTTTCAACTGAAAATCAGTCCTGATAAGTTTTTCTCATACAAAACCTTAATAGTAAGCCATAAGAAGCCATCAGTCAAAAGTCACTAATCACAAGCACAGAAATTTATGACGTGAACTGTTTGGTGCCCAGAGAACAGTCTTGTCACCTGCTGCATTCCATTTTTAACATCCATTGTAAACTTAAACAGAACAATTGTGTCAAGGTCTTGAATTCATTCTCAAGTCAAAGTCACATGTTTCTGTCTTTTGTTGCCCACAGGCTAACAACAGGCTGTTAGTCTTTATTTTTATTCCCACATTACAAAAAGAAACTATTTCTTAGTTTACTACTTTATATTCAGTAAATAAATTATACTGGAGAACAGGATAGCTCTCCAATTTATATGCGACCATTTTTTGAGAATGTGCAAGTTAAAATTTGATGTGGTAGCATTTGTGCAAGTGCATGGTCATGCGCTCAGTTAAATTCGCGCGTGCGCAACAGAACGGCGTTGTATCAGCAGCTGCTGCAGTCCGTAACTTTTTTGTGCTCAGAATTAACAAACTTTATATAATGAACGAGTACGTCATGAATCCATTTTCCAAACTGTGTTTTTGTCTTATCCTGAATCACTACAGTACGCCTATAATACGTGTATATTTTCGGACTATTTTAGACAGGGGTCGGCTCGGCTCCGCTGCGGAGTAGCACAGTACTGCGTGACTCGTCATAGACATAAACAGCGAGAAGTAGCTCCGGCTACAGTGTTCTTCCGCAAGTCACATGCAGTTCTATATATTAACTGCTAGAGAGCGAACGTACACGCGCACTGCACACTGATGATGAAACGCACCAATTAGGAATTCAGGAAATTTAGGAATTGAGCCATATTAAAACGAAAAGGTCAATAGCTGAATACTTTAAAAAGCAAAGTTTGGAGGTCAGGGATGCTGGTGGAAAGGACGAGCCAACGAGCCAGCATACAGACACAACTGATGACAAGAGCACAGGTGCGGACAGGAAGGAAACGAGTGAGCAAAGGAAAAAGAAAAAGCACAACTTCCAGCCGCAATGGCTTAGACCAGTGGTCGCCAACCTGTCGATCGCGAACGCATTCTGTCTGCATGTCTGACCGATAGTCGGTCAGACAGTCGGTCAGACCCATTTTGACCGATAGTTTTTTTATTTATTTTTTTTTTTACACGTTTACTGATATGATTTTTCTCCATCTCCGGTATGATAGCAATGGTGATGATAAGTGTGTTCTTTAATTATTAGGTGTGCAACGGATCGCGGTTAATTCGTGATCCCTACGGACAAGGTCCAATGGTTTGGCATGCCTGTGATTCGTGGATTATCTGCTAAATTTAACCATCATAGAGTGAAAGTTTATTATTTGGACGTGTTTTGTCTCGTCAGTTAACACATTCAAACAATTTTAAAAGCTGAAGAAGAGGTGAAAATCGGGACTTGCAAGCTGTTATCTGTGCACACAGCTTCACACCCCCGAAACGCACGCACGCAGAGAGAGAGAGAGCACTCGAACACCGAATTAATTCCTCTTTCGCGTTTACTTGCGCTTTAACGGACACGTACACACAAAATGACGTCAAAATACCAATCGCGGCAAGTATTATCTCGGTTATGTCATAAGTGAACAGTTGAGAAAGAAACCGGATGTGTGTCCTTTCATTATCATCATCTACCGTTTTCGAGGGAAAAGAAGATAGTGAGGAGAGCAGTCTGGAGCACAGTGATGAGGACAGCTTTTAGGATAAGCATGTTGTGTAAAGTGTGAGTACCAAGTAACATCTCCAGGTGCTCCCTTGAGAACCAGACCATAAAAAGTTATGTGCACCCCTGTATATATATATATATATATATATATATATATATATATATATATATATATATATATAAACATTGTTTTGGGCATGTGTGGATTGGCTCATACTTTCATTTATAATCATTTATTTATAATTTATAATGAAAAGATTTAATTATCTTTTTGTTGATTTGAGTGCATATAGATATTTTATATATATTATACTTTTAAACTAAATTTTAAATAATATATAACAAAACATTTTAGATCATTAGCATAGTGGCAGAAAGCAGGATTCCCCTTTCTAGCCTTGTCCAATACCATTCCTCATGGGGTACATAGCTCAAATGTACAAGCACAGTCCACAGAGGTTATACGGATCTGGGTAATCTCTTTGAGGACGTCATGTACCAGAGCGACTGGATTCCCCCCACCTCTATAGTTGTTGCATATTTAGCTGTAACAGAGACCTGAATTTTTCAGGCGAGGCTTGTGTAATTCAGTATGTTTGGCCTTTTCGAGGTGCTGGGTCATTAACATATCTACATATCTATATCTATGAGTTAACAACATAGATACTTCTGGTCTAATTCCAGAATGTGCTAAAACCCCATATCCTAGTAATCCAAGAGGTATTGAAGAGGTATTGCGCGTATTGAGCAGAGGTATAAGTTGTTCTATAATCATGGTTTTATGTTTAGTTTTATGTAATGGGTTGCCCTTGACCGACCAGCATGGACTGTTCCCATGTTCCCACTTTCCAGGAATGAAGACAGCGTGATGAATATCCATCCAGGAGTTGTAAATCACTTTATTAGTTTATTAACTTAGCACCATCTGCTGAGCAACATGTCTTCAGGTCATCATCATACCATAACTGCAGAAAAAAAATGTATACATTTCCATTACATCTCTTGCTGTTAGTCTCAGTGAGAAATGTTGAATGATTGAATCTGCTAAATATTTGAATCTGAACATACTTCTGGGAGTGATCCTGCATCAGATGAGCATCTAAAAATAAGATTTACCTAAATAGATATGTGACCGATGAGTGAGAGAGACAGAGTGAGAAGGCTCAAATGATTTCATTAGGAGATCAAGCTAGTGGTTGTTGAGTCTCGTTACACTTGGTATTTGAGTTAAAGGCCAGCTGGATCAGAGAGCACACTTAGGAACATGCCGATCTTCATATTAAATTATATGATACTGTACAGCTTATCTAAGAACTTCTCCAATGTCAAGCATAAATGCCTCTACACTAGCATATCTTTGTTATCTGTCATCAGACAAACTATTTATGTGATGTTCCGGAGTATTCTTATAGTTTCAACAACAGTACCAAGGACAGATCATCTAAAGTAGCCAATATTTCAACACAAAATCTAATGTCCAAGTCTAACTGCCAGGAATAGACTGAGTTTCAACAACTATAAGTGTTTATAAAGAACATAGCCCACCTTTCAAGATTTGAAGTACACTACAAGTGCACTTTCAATTCTATTTAGCACACTTATTTTTCACAAGGGGAAAAAAGCATTTTTGAGATCTAATAATGTAATTTCTCACCACTTTTATAAAGATATCACCGTAAACCCTAACAATCAAAATAATTAATTGGTTTGAGTAGGGCAAACTTAAATTAAACAAATTAGTTCTATCAAATGAACTTTTATGAGTATTTAGACATTTTTTTTTTTTTTTGAGTTCATGAAACTGACACATTTTAAGTAATCTGAATTGTTTCATTGTTTTGAGTTTTATGAACTTCATTTCTTTAAATTTTTTGACAAATTTAAATTTACCTGAAACTGGGCTGGGATTTCTATTTCTAGTTTTTGTTATGTGGGGTTATGTGGGCAGTTACCATCATGGTGACGAGTGAAGCATGGGCTTAGTCTGAGAACAGGTATTTCATAAATGTTCTGTATTGCCGTACTCTTTTAACAATTGCAATGCTATGGTAATGTTATCATGGTAGCATCATTGTGTTTCTGGCGACCCGAGTTCGAGTCCCGGCTCGCAAACCTATACCCAATTCCGCCCCCCTCTCTCCCTCCCACTGCTTCCTGTCTGTTTATATCAGAAGTCACACATGTGCAAGTCACAAGTCTCAAGTCATAACCTGCAAGTCCAAGTCAATTTTTGTGAGAATAAAGTAAGTCAAGTCAAGTCACTGCTTTATGTCAAGCAATTCAAGTCGTAGCTTGGGTCAAGCAAGTCACTGGCAAGTCATACAAATGTTTGATGATTTGACTGAATTTATATTAAAATAAGTTAAAACCACAGTAGTTATGGACTATGGGAGTTTTATTTGCAGCAAAAAAATTGCAATATGCATTTCACTCAAAAGGTGTCCACATACAGCTGAGCTGTCAATACAATAAAAATCTAAAAAATAATAAATAAATAAATGTGTGTGTGTGTGTGCGTATGTATGAGTGAAAAGTGTATTGTTTGCACGTGCATGGTTATGTTTGCAAATTTTATTGTTTTTTCTTTGTATTTGTGTGTGTGTGTGTGTGTGTGAGAGAGAGAGAGAGAGAGAGAGAGAGAGAAGTGATTTGATTGAGTGTGATTAATATTTGTGAGTGAATGTGTGTGCGCATGTATAAGTGAAAAGTCTACTGTTTGTTTGCAAGTTTGAGTTTTTTTGTTTTTTTTTTACTTTGTGTGTGTGTGTGTGTGTGTGTGTGTATACAATATAGGCTATTTATGTGCATACACAAATTATGTAATATTTGTCAAGCAAGTCTCAAGTCTTACAATGTGCGACTTAAGTCTGACTGGAGTCCCCCACCACTGGTATATATATGTTAAGATTACATGATCATTTAAGTTTAAAATATGAATTAACTTACTCAAAAATTTCAAGTTAAGAGCAATTAAAATATATGAATACAACATTGATATCTGCTAGTTCTGCTTACTTAAACTTTGAATTTCTTAATTCAAAAAAATGATATAACTGATTACCTCAGTTGTTTGAGTTTTGCCAACTTATTCAGGTTTACAGTGTACATTTTATATCTTTATATTACTGATAAAGATACTTATTTTTGAATTTAACTTTGCTCTGCATATTTCACTGTAAACCCGAACAGTACTACTAACTTATAAAGATTGAGTACACTGCAATTAAAGTCTGTTAAATCATTGATGCAACTTAGAACAATTACATTTTCTGAACGAGGAGTGTAGCTCAACATTTTTGAGTAAACCCTTATACTTAAATCATTATTTTTTTAAATCATTATAAGTTTACTGAGCTATATAAAGTCTCGTCATTCATGTCATGTCGTTACTGATGTTACCGACGTTATCAGAAGAGTCCATTCAACATTAAACTGAGTTGCAGCAGATTTCAAGTTCCCAGCATGCTCAGCGTCACACTCTGTGGGAGAATAAATATTGAAATATAGTGTTATTTTGTGTGTTTTTTTTTCACTAAATTAATACAGTGAAAGATGTGTTATTGTTTAATGTTCTGTCATTTTGGTATTTAAATGTGTTTTGTAAGTTTTGTAGGGTTACCATTGTGGTGAAGAGTAGTGCCTGTGGTTAGGTCGAGAATGGGCTGCAAAATTTCAAGGCTATATATACTGAATGTGGATTAGCAGTTTATGTAAGTAAATAGTGATAGTCTCTTTGATGGTTACATTAGCGCATGCTGGTGCGCTGTTGCTTACTAACACTTAACCGTAAAGATTAGGTGTTTGTTTATTCAATATTTTAATTAAACTTTAATTACCGAATTTGTGTAGTATAAAATAATATTTTTTAGGTTCTACTAAAATAATCTTTGTGTTGTTTACTTAAATGTTTTGAGTATTCTGAACTTATTGGGTTTTACAACCACTGCATCAAAATAACTGAACTTATCGGGTTTTACGGTGTGTTCATTGTTTTCCTTTTAACCAATTTTGAGCTATGAACAGGTGTGCACTCTCTTGAACAGATTTTTAGTAATGCATCATCCAGGTTTTGTAAACCCCTCTTTAAAAAATATTTATTGAATGACACATTATTCAAAGATCTGTCCAAGAGAGTGCACACACATGCAGGGAACCAGGTGGTTGTGGCTGTGGAACTATGGCAGCTGTGTGGTACTTTACACTAGACAAATGTTTTTCACCTCTTACTCAAGTTACGAGGACATGCTGTCACAGTGTTTGAAAAACACCCCGCTGGTGTGTTATTAATTATACATAATGAAGTGAGTACATGTCTGAGTGAAAGCCTCCATGAAGTTGTCCTTTCATGCTCTGTCGAGACTAGCCGTCCATTCATTAAACTATAAAGTATTTGTTTATGCATGTTCAACACCAGAGAACTATTTCACAGTTTATATTTTAAGCTTGCTTGGGAGCTAAATGTTGAGCCTCAGTCAGGATTGATGGCCTAGGTGAAAGAAAAGCTTATCAACAAAATGTTGTTTGAATAATAAGCAGATAGGAGTCACGAGAGTGTCAACAACAAATAAGAGTGTCCATGACAAAAACAAAGAAAGACACACCATACGACTTTGATTTGGCAGGTAAACATTTTTCATATATTAATAAGCAGTGAAGCAGTTTTTTAAAATATTATTTTTGTATGAAATAATAATAAAAGATTATGACAAATAATTTAATGAGGCTTTCTTTTCTCAGTATTTGTTTCTCTTTCCTGTACATTTTCTAAACATGCTTAAATCAAGATACATATAAATCAATCTATATTACCATTTCAGTTGTATCCGACTCTTGGTGATTCTGTGGCAATCTCTCACCATATGCGAGACTGTCCATGAAGTTTCTTGGCAATGTTTTACCCAGGGTAGGTTACTAGGTCTTTCCCCAACCCTCTCCATTACATGGCTTGGGACTCACACACACATTCACACCTACAGCCAATTTGGCCTACCCTGCACAACTTTAGATTGTGTGGAGGGAAACCCAAGCTGACAAACACAGAAAGAACCAGGGTTCTTGCTGTGTGGTGACAAGTGCTACCCACTGAGCCACCACGTCACCCCAATAAAGCAATATACATATATATCTATAAGTGTTGTTTCCTTAAAAATATATATATAAATAAATAAATAAATAATAATAATAAATTAAAAAAAACATATATATATCTTTTTAGGGCAGTTGTGGCCTAATGATTAGAGACTTGTATCCCGAAGGTCATGGGTTCAATTCTCAATACTGAGTATGTTCTGAGTATGGGTTACCATGCTTGGCCTTCACTTCACTTTACACTTGAAACAAGAAAAAGGTCTGCCAACAGTAACAAGAAATAAATATCTGTCAGCGTGGTAAAAAAAAATTAATTTAAAGGGAAAACATTTAAAGGGATTTTCTTTTGTTTTTTTTTAATTGTTCTCCCTTTATTTTTTTATAACAGATATTGTTCTTGTTTTAAGTCACTTAATTTTGATACATTTTTGAGAAAACAAGACTTAAGTCATTTTGCTTCTTGAGTAAATGTATCTTGATTTAAGAATATTTAGATATTTGTAAAGGAAAACAAGACAAAAATGTTAGCATTATATATAAATTGCATTTGTAATGTATTTTTAAATAAATTTCTATATCCTGAAAAAAAAAAAAAAAAGACTTGGGTGCTGAATGTATATGTTAAATGATTTAGAAATTTTAGATATTAATGCTCTTACATCTTTTCCCCCCTCAGACTTTCACATGCTCCTCAAATCAATACCAGGCCAGTGTGTTTGTCTCCGATAAGCAGTGTTTTCACCAGCGTGCCACCGCTATTTGGAGCAGCACAAGCTTTCCTGTTAAGACTAGCGCAGCTTGAAGCTCAGTTGGTCTTGAACCTGATTAGTAACGTTGCAGCTGGAAATAGTTATGGGAACCCCCTTGTTCCTCCAAGTCTCTTACAGCCTGTTGGCATTCAAAGATCCTCATTTTTGAGCATGTACCAGCCCCCAGGAGTTTTTACCCTCTCCCAAATATTGCACAGAAAAAACATGGATTTCATACCTCACAGGGTTAGTTACCCCTCATCATCAGTCACAGAAATTAATTCGGTTATTACCAATAAGGAGAGTGGTGACCTTCTAGCAAAAGAGATCATTCAGGAGAAAACACCCATCATTAGTAACACAAAAGTGCCACTGCCAACATCTGAGGAACCTCTCGTTAGATCCGGTACCAACCGGTACCAATCACTGACAGCCAAATCGATGATGGCTCCTGATAGACCACAAACGGAAGAAATAGAGCCAAAGCAACAAGCAATGCAATGTTTTCCAACAGAAAATCTGATCAAAGCTTTAGCCAGCCTTGGCCTCTCTCTTGAGGACCTAGAATTACTCAGTCACTTCCCAGACAACCAGTTAACAACAGAGAAACTCCCCTTCATTATACAAGACATCCAACAGCGCAAAGAAACAAAGAACATTCATCATGGCCATGCTAGATGGAACTCATCTGATCAGATGGATTCACATGCTCATGGGAAACATCATGATCAAAGGTGTATTATTAAGCACAGTGAATGGCAAGGATCTGCTTTACCAAGTCCCTGTGGGAAATCCTGTCCATCCTCCCATTACCATAGATCCCTCAGCGCTAAAAGATACAGCACATCCGAGGTCATTCATGAGCACTTCTCAATCCAGTCTAGAGCACTGAAAAGAGTAAGAGATTCATCAGGTGAGTTTTTATTACATCTACAACTGATGCATCAGTGATCCAGATTGAACTGTGGCTATTGTAACTTACAAGCTAAAAATGTTGATTGGAAAAATATACTGAATATACATGTTATATGTTTTTGTGCCATAAATATACCACTTGGGGAAAAAAAAAAAAAATTATATCATTGCTTTCGGGGCAAAGAGTTGGACTAAACCCCAGTTTCTCTACCTTCCAGGAAGAGGATCAAATTCCTTCCTTAAGAGACTGCAGCATGGGCCGGCTGAGGTCACAAGGTTGAGGCCTGGTTCAATCTGTTTTCCCTCTCGCTCAAAATGCAGCATTAGGCACAGCTTTGTCTCTCCAGGCTGTAATAAAACAAGACATTATACAACAAAAAGATCCATGTTCTCTTCAGACAGATCCACCACTTCCAATGCCACAAGAAATGGTCGTCAACAGTCTTTTCCAGTCAAGTCTGCAACATCAGAAGGAACCAATGAATCAACGAAAATTCAGATGCCAGTAACTAAGATGACTGCAAAAACATCAGCACAAACTGTAAGTTCTAGGAGGTGTAATAGAAATACTGTGTGTTATAAATGATGATTATTGATTTCATGATAGTAATAATAGCTTTTAAAAGCTTTGAAAAGGTGTTTCATAAAGGTCTTTATTCTCTGTAAGCATTATGGTTAAAATACCTCCATTAAACCATTAAAGTATCAGTTTGGTCTCAACATTGCAGGCTGAAAACAACAAGGTAAGGATCGTTCACACCAATAAAGTCCCATGATAACAAATAGAGACCCCTAGTGGTGTGAGAATTGTTAGAACACTTAAATGTTTCAGAGAAGAAACAGCACAGACTAGGCCTATGTGCTGTAATAGGCAAACTCCACTATTTTAATAAAGCACTTAATTTTATTTCTCTTATCGCTCCCGTGTTTTCCAACAGAAGGGTGTAATTCGTGTGTCTGGAATCTCTCTTGACTACTCTGAAAATGAGCTAATCAAAATGGCATCTCCATTTAGTCACCCTGTTGAGGTTTTAATTGCAACTGAGATTGACATGGAAACCTGTCTAGAATGGAAGAAGGTATGTGCTATTTTAGAATATATATCTTTGCACTTCATTTTAAAACATGTCTGTACATTTCTGTAAAATTGCGGTTTCAAAGTGTGTAACTGTTACAACTGTTATAACTTGCTATTCTTGTCACATTTACATGGCTTTAACCAGCTGATGTCCTCAGCATGCTATGTTTCGAGCGAATAGTAGTGTAATCGATCTAACTAAACAGTGAATTTAGCTGACGAAGTCAATATAGTGGAATAAAAACAACACCTAGTCTTTCACTGCAACTTCAAAGGAAGCAAGACAATGTTGTCGAAACTAGCACTGGATCCCTGAGGTAATTTTATTTTACACTGTTTGCTACCCTGGCATAATGATCTCATCATTGATACTTCTCACTGTTTATTCTGAGGGTTTGACCGATTGTTTTCCATATATCCATTTTTTTTTAAGTATCCTTGAAAAGGGGGGTTGACTTGTCAAACAGTGGTGGCTTTTTCTGGACCTTTAACTTCTCTGCAGTGTCGTCCGCCATTTTAAATGGAAAGGATTCTGATTGGCTGTCAGTGTTTTATCGTTCAACAGCTGGAAAAAATAGTTCTGAAAGTGATCCTAACGATATTGTTTCTCTATATCGTTATCGTTATAGCCATGGTGTGGACAGTGCTATTCTTTTATATTTAGAACGATTTTTAGAACTATGTCTTTATCGTTATCTTTATAGTTATCATTCTTGGTGTGAACGGGCCATTACCAAAAATCCCAGCTATCAGGGAATGTTAAACGTTGGGTAATGAATAATGGATAATGGTTATGAACAAATGTTCTCCCAGTAACGTTGACAGAAGGTTCTTTCAAAGTCATCTGGTATTTCATAATGTTCACAAAACATTAGCACAAAAACATTATTTATACATTGTTCATGGAACGTTTTTTTTCTTTCTGGAATGTTTAGTTGGATGTTCAACTAAAGTGTTTTTTAAAATGTTATTATAATTTGTTACTCTGAACATTCTGTAACATTCCCATTATGTTTGCAAAATGATCAAATGGAATGTTCCCTTAATGTTCGCATAACCAAGAAAAAGTGTTTTTAAAACGTTCAGAGAATATACAGTTTTATAACTTATTGGGAACATTAGCAAAACATTCTTGGAACTTTTTTGTTAGCTGGGATAGTGCTTTCTAAAACAATAGACATAGACATTCAGCACTACTATATCAGCTTGTGTGTGTGTGTGTGTGTGTGTGTTTTTTTTTTTCTTCCAGGCTTTACTGATGCTTCCAACTGAATGCTCAGCCCAGGAGATGGTAAAGGTTTACTCTGCTATCCCAGTTCACATGAGACAGCAAAGTTTGGAGCTGGTGTGCCAAACCATTGACTTTAGTTCACCTGTGAGCTAACACACTCATGGATGCATGATGGAAATAGTTTTATAATAAATATTTTAATGCATAAAACATTTTTGGTTTATTTACTTTTTGGGTTTTATTAACTTTTGCCTTAGGTGTCAGTGTTTCATGCTTTTGTGGGACCATCAGTGTCAAATGCAAGTATCACTTGTTCTTGAGACATTTCAAATATTTAAACTTAAAAAATATAAAATAAATAAATAAATATTTATTGTTTTTCAAACTTCCATCCATCCTCCATGACTCTTGACAACAAGTCCCCACTGTCCTTTAGGGGCTGCTGACACCTTTGGACCATTTGCTGGTTGTATGTAATGTACCTAACCAGCCCAGTGCTGCTACAGGAGTGCTACGGCTGCTAAAACCTTTTGGAAAAGTTTTCAGAACTCTGGTGTTTAATGGAAACAAGGTAAGCTATGCTGCTGTAGAACACCAAAGATGTTTTTGACAGCAAAAGGAGAAAAACTTAAATGCATTTGGATGTTTGAAAAATATGTGAAAACATTAAAGAGTTTGACTCCATTTCCTTGATCATACTTTTACCTGTATTGTCCCACTGAGTCTAAAAGATCATTGACTTGATGATAATTTTTGTTCTCATAACTAGGTGGATGTTGATCAGTGCCTTTGGAACAAGAGCAGTATCCAGCTGGTTTTAGAAATGGAATCTGCTTCAGTTGCTTTATCTGTATATGAGTGGTCTCAAAAAATTCCTTGTCTTTATCACAACCATCGTCTCTCTTTCCTCAGAGGATGTCATATACAGAAAAATACATCTGAGGTCAATTCAGTCAAATACCTTCAAAGTTTTTCCCCTTAAATATGGTAATTTTTCATTAACTTTGTAATAAAATACAATGAAACAAGCTGATATGAAGTATTATTGTTTGTCTTTTGCCTTTTATATTTATGAAGAAGAAAAAGAAAAAGTTAACAATTAATTGAAAAATATCAGTCACTACATTGCATGGTCATGGAAAACCTGGAAATATCTGGAAATTTTGTCTGATTTACAGGCCTAGGAAAGTCCTGGAAATAATAATAAAAATTATTATTTTTCCATTAAAAAGAACATTTAAATTTAAATAAATAAAAAATGAAAATTTAAAACTGAATTCAATTATTCTGGTTATATTCTGCTTTACAGTGTTTCATTGACTAGAAATTGTGAGTGCAATATCCATAAAATGATTTTTAAAAGTCCTAATCCAGTAATTACAATAAAGTGGAAAAGTAATGGAAAAGTCATTTGAAATGAATAGGTCAAAAATTGTGCAGGAACCCAATTAATTCAATATCAGCTCTGATTGTCAAAATTATACATTAAAATATATGTTTTTATTATTTTAATTGTTTGATACCATTAAAAGGGTCATGATCACTGAGGTGAAAAACCAAAATCACAGTTTTAAAGAGTTCACCCCCAAAAAATGAAAATGGAAAATTATTTACACTCATTTACACTCACTTATTTTTTTCTTCAAATCTGCATGGTGTTTTTTCTTCTGTGGAACACACATACACACAGAAAACTGAAAAATACATTTGAATTTATGCATTTTTCCTGTATAATGAAAGAATTAGTGAGTAGGGGTCACTGTAGAAGAACAAAAGAGCACCATATTTGTTTGTTTGATTCACCAAGTTTAAACAGACCTCTAAAATGCAAGTGAGATTTGAGAGCTGTGTGACAGAGGGGATATTATTTCTACTATAAGCTATACCACAATGCACTCAACTTGACCTAAATCCGCTCATATTTGCTTAGCAGACTCTTCTACCAACACTTACATAAAGGGGACACACGCAAAACATTTTTAAAAGCAGACATTCCCTGACCGGGAATCGAACCCGGGCCGCGGCGGTGAGAGCGCCGAATCCTAACCACTAGACCACCAGGGAGTGCGATAAACAAATTAACAAATACAGCAGGAGTATGATACTTTGTCGTTTTATTGGACAACCAATACTTGACAGTTTGGATTTTAGGGTGTTTTCAGGTCTGTAGATCTTTCCGAAACAGAGACATCATTTGTTACAGTGCTGCATTTTCTTTTTGGTTCGGTTGGCTTTCTGTACTAAATAGTTTTTAATCACATGGGTTCTATCTATTTTTAAACACGTGAGTGGGGTATATCAGATTCAAGCCTGTGGCCGCCAATATTATCCGTCTTATTTATGCACTTTCAGGGCCGCAGTTTTAGGACCGCATTCCTAGGACCCTAGTATTGGAGAACCACCCAATTCTAACTAATTAGAGTTTTTTTTTTAAGGGTTTATAACACCCAAATACTACTTTCATTCTTGCAATTAAACCTGGTTGCTAAGAGTTGAATGTTGAGTAATTATTGTGACTAACTAGCATAATATAAACTCATCAAGTAAAATAAACAAGGAATCATGGTATAGCCTTTTCAGTCAGATCAACCACATTTTCAAATACAGAGGGAAAACACAAGGATGACTCTGGGGGTATATTTAAGATTGTGTATATTTTATAAAATAATATATTACAACAGTTGAACACACAAAAACAAATTTGTTCGTGACGTGAACCACACAGAAAGAACTTCAGCGACGTCTTCACTGACTCCTAAGAGAGAGAGAAGTGAATGAAATAAGGAACATTTAGTTGAACATGTTCAACTCTCTAATTTTAAATTTCATGTTTAAAAGAGCACACACATTATATATGATACAAAAATAATTATATCAATCTTCATATCAATTCATGTTCATATTAAGCTAAACTAAGCCTAGTAGTTGACCAATTTATTATTCTTTCGTCATATATTGCCTGCATTGAAATCACTTATAGAGAACACAGTACATGACACAATCTAACACGTGGTATTTTAACAGTCAATTATTATGATGGCCTCTCTGTTCTGTCTGACTATTAAAAATGTCAAATGCCTCAATCAACATTATAAAAACAATGTCAAAATGAAGAGACATGCTCATAACATGTATTGAGGGGTAAACATGCCCAGGTTTTTTTAAACCATACTATAGTAAATTACTTGAATTAATTTGTTGTGATAAAGTTTTCTACAACTATAGGGTATATTATGATACAATATACACTACAGTATTTATTACAGTTTATCAGTTCACTGCATACAGTATGCTGTAGGATTACAACAAAGTGTTGTAAATACTATATTTTATACAGTATACTATATTTTACTGACATGGGCATTCAAGACTATTTAGCAACTCCCGATCGCTTCACTTCGCAGTTAAATGCATCACAATTGTTTTTAATGTTAAACAAATAAAAACGTATTCACATTTGATACTCACACTCTGAATATCGTTCATCTTCCAGAAAAACATGCGGTCTCTGGTCCTGTAATTCGGTAGGTGGCGTTGTCACTAAACATCTAGGGTCCTAGAAATGCGGTCCTAGGACTGCGGTCCTGAAAATGCAGCCTCCGGTTGTGCAGGCAGATGCTACTCGTGGCCGCTGAGCTTTTGAAATACCGATGATGACCAACAGGAGGCGCCCGCGACATGTTTGTTTGAAAGGCCCACATGAGCACTCTGACGTAGGCTTGAAATCTAGCCAGGTAACGGTGTCGTTGCAAACAGGAAAATTACCTCTTTTAGTCGACTTATTTGGTGATAGTTAGAGGGACAGAAGCGTTACAATGCCGGGTAAGTATTCTTAATAGTTCAAATCTTTGAAAGGGGTCATGTTTAATTTTTTGACTTTGTAAATGCGGTATGCTGCTCTCTCTTCTCTCTTTGTTTTGTGAAATGGTAGCCATCGTTGAATGCGTGGAGTTGCTAAATATAAGTAAATCAACATATTTAGCATGCGGTATAAAGCAGATTAAGGCCAAAAATGCTCACTTGGCAGAGTTTGTGTAAAGCGCAGTGTACATGGAGGCCTAGTAAAGTGAATGTGATGCAGTCGTGAGGCTAACTCACGCACCCGTCGTGTTTCTTCATTTACTACACTAATGCCTTTAAAACTAACTATATAACACAACTAGCATCAGTTTAGATCAGGAAGCCAAATAGCAATTAATTGTTACTCTGTTAGGTCAGGCAACCTTTTTTTTTTTTCACGAGGAAAGGCCGCTGTTGTTATTACGGCTCGCTCGTGGCTCGAGCTAACACGCATAGCTTCACAATATACGCTCTCGCCAAGCGTGAAGTTAGAACAATTGTTTAACTTTATTATGCGAAGGCAGGAAATGTATTCAACAAAGGGGAGCTGTTTTAATTTCAGTCTTTGATGGTTTGTACTATAATTAGTTATCCCTGGAGCCTTAGCCAGGCCTCACGTTACAATGAATCAAATCCATGTGGAGAAAGATGGTGTCGACTGACCTCCTCTTTGTCTCATTTATGCAACACACAGTGATAGATAGTAACAGATAGTTACATAATATTTAAATTATGTGTGTTATGCACTGTGTCCCGTCGCGGGTATTAGAAGAGCTTAATAAACGTTATTGTGCTTTTAGTTTGTGATATAAAACGTCTTAATTTGCTTGCAAGTTTCGTGTATGTACGCGAGAAAATATCCAAACACAGAGGGACGAATCGTTCTTGCTGTGATTAACAATGTCTAAAAATTATATTTGCTTATGCATTATGGTTTATATACTTATTGAATTTAGCACGGGCACCATAATGAGTGAGGTTTTACTTATGCCTGTAACCTGTACTAGTTGTACTCAGTGTCCCAAAAGTCTGTCATGTTCATTGGAATAACTTTTGTGTGTGTTCTGGTGTAGTATGTACTTGGTTGAGTATTAACATTGCATTTTACACCCACAGAACCTGCTGATATTAACAGTCCAGAGGTAGCAAAGACACCAGGAGGAGGCAACGGGCAAGGGAAGGATGAGAATGTTGTAAATGGACACAAGGAGGGGGACGCCAACCCCTTTGCAGAGTACATGTGGATGGAGAATGAGGAGGAGTACAATAGACAGGTCAGAGTGGACCTGTTTCTCTTCTGAACTCAGAAGAGAATGTTTTAATGTGCTTTGTCTGCATGTATACTTCTTATGCTGCCTTCACGTGCTATTGGAGTTATGGTAAATACGCATTTCCTAGTTAAAATTGAACATGAGCGCCTTATAAAGTTGTATTTTTTTTGACTGGGAAGCTCGGGAAAATTTTGAAATACAAGTTCCTGACTTGGGTGGGCCATAAACTTTAAACATGGCGGAGGGGAGAACGGTTGTTGCTGTGACTGCTGCTATTTATTATTTTTTTCCACAACAGCTACATCACCTTGTCTTGTCGTTAAAGTAGTGCATATTTCCATATATGAATAATCTTTTTTTTTTATATATATATATACACTGCAAAAATAACTTGTATTTACTTGAAATTCCCGAACAGTCAGTAAGCTGACTATCTAGGTAGTGTGGTGAATGTTTATATGGTTGTCAATGAATGGGACACTAAACATCATTTTGGGTTTAATAATTTTTTCCCAATAAATAGGCAAGAATAAACCTGGTGTTCTCCATGATTCCTGTTCTTTCCCACAACAAAGCACTCGAATGCGACACTCATAATCACAACTTTGGAAGTGGGAAATTTCTGCTAGCACATGAAGGCAGCGTTTAATAGGATTAAATTCTGTTCAAGTTGTAAACTGTTTACTCAACCTCATGTTGTTGCAAACCTTTATGACTTTATTCCATAAGAGACAAAAGGTGGTATTTAGGCCTGTTCATACCAAGTTGAATGAATATTTGGTGCAATAAACATTGTAATTTGAAGGAATGGCTGTTAAAGTGCTCCTATTATGCTATTTTTAAGGTTCCTAATTTTGTTTTGGAGGTCTCCTACAAAATAGGTTTACATGCATCCAGGGTCAAAAAAGAAAAGGAAAAAAAAGTTGAGGATTCACACTTGAATTGATACAGAAAAACTGATGCCAACGTTACTGTTCGTATCACAGTGTATCAGGTGCTGAGGAGGGCTAACATTCAGATAATGGTAATGGACGTTTAATTTCCGACATGCGCTGTAAGTGGTAGACCAATCACAACAGACTGGGTCTTCGGACCAATCAAAGCAGAGTTGGCTGGCAGTAAGGTGGGGTTTAGAGAGACTGAATCTTATAACAAACTGTTTTCAGACTAAGAATTGAGGTGATGTGCAATGTGTATTATGAGAATTTTTTTATTTTTTTTTGACCCTGAATTCATGTAAACCTATTGTAGATCTCCAAAGCAAAATTAGGAGCCTTTAAAATAGCGTAATGGGGCACTTTAATCTTTACAACAATTAAGATGTTTTCATAGTTTTATAACCGCAGCAAGAAGAATAATAACAATAGGCAATATAAAGTCAAATATAAAGAGCATAAATTACAAAGGAGTCTATTAACTTATATGCAGTCATTTGTTGTGAACTGTTAAAAACAATATTGCAGTCTGAAGGGAAAAGTCTGAATTAGCACTGAACCGAGAGACTGAACAGTCTCACAAAGGATGGCTGATTTTGTAGTGGAAATTGTAAATAATTAGGATACCACGTTTACCATATGTTAGATGTCCATTAGTCATACTTGATGCAAAGGACAAACAAAATGCATAACTCTTGTTTATTTTGGCCTCTTACTAAATTGATACATTCTAATGTTAAAACAACCTATGGACAATATTTTTTTTCTTTTTTTTTTAGACTTGAAAAGGGGGAGTGTGGTGCATAGCCTTACCCAGTCTTCACAAATCTGGAAAAATAATACTTATTTCAAAATTGTTAGGCTATCAGATAGCTAGTGGTGTACTATCTATCTTTAATAACATAGTCACTGTGTAGGCAATGTGACCCAAATCTTCTGAGCAAACCACAGCAAACAATACTTGCCTAATATAAGTTAATATAAAGTAATCAAGTAAAAAGTCAGTAATAAAATAAGAACAAGGAAATAAATCACAATATGACAAATACAACAAAGATACAGATACAAACAGTGCTTTAGAGTGATGTTTTTTTTCCTGTTGTTGAACGTGAATGACTCAGACAGTAGTGGGTATATTAGGTTTCTGACACCTTTAAGACCTATGGTAATGCGTGGATCCAAAACTGTTTGTTTGTTTCCCAAAAACTGTTTATTCAGTTAAGACATAACCACCAAGGCAGACATTTTGACATAATTGTGTCTATTTGACCATTCAAGCGCAATGAGCCTAGAAAGAGAACACAATTCGGTACTCACCGCTGAGAGGCAGCAAAAGCGTGCACAGAAATCCACACCCAGTCTGACATCGGTCAGTATGTCAGTACTGAATTAGTTCTCTTTCGCAGTATACAGCCCTTCTAATAAGTTTGATAGTACTTATCAAGCATATCACACTTTTTATTTGGTTATTCCTTCATTTTTCTTAATCGCTTCGCCCTAGACCACGGCAGGTGAGTTTCACACCGACCACTCACTGACATAACATGCACAACATCTGTATCCTTGTGAAAATAATGCATTACCACTTTAGTTAAATTAGGTATAGTTCAAGAATTTTTTTTTTTTGCACTTATTTTGCAGTGAAATGGCAAATTATGAAGCATCGCAAAAAAAAGATAATGAAAAACTGGAGGGACTGACTGAAAGTGTACATTTGAATGTGGTGGACTATCGCTCCACACTGTCTGACTGACACTACATCTAGTATAGTCTGATTTGTATTCACATTTGCAATTTATTTTACATCCATTTGCTGTGTGTTTGTCTTCATCTTTAACTGTACAGCGAGATAGAAGAATTACCATAATGACTCTTGAAAAGGGGCACCTTAAAATTCATACACAAATTTGAATGGCTCTGATGCCTTGCTGCAGGTGGAGGAGGAACTCTTGGAGCAGGAGTTTCTTGAACGCTGTTTTCAGGAGATGTTGGAGGAGGAGGATCAGGATTGGTTCATTCCTGCCAGAGACCTTCCCACTGGAGTAGGGCAGATCCAACAGCAGCTTAGCGGGTTGTCGGTCAGTGACGGAAACGCCGAAGACATTGCAGTAAGTGTTACAGCATAATGATTTGAAGCTTGATTTATAGTTATTAAAGGATTAGTTCACTTCTGAATAAATTCCTGATAATTTACTCAACCCCATGTCATCCAAGATGTTCATGTCTTTCTTTCTTCAGTCAAAAAGAAATTAAAGGTTTTTGAGGAAAACATTCCAGGACTTTTCTCCATATAATGGACTTCAGTGGGATACAACGGATTGAAGGTCCAAATTGCAGTTTCAATGCCCTCTACATGATCCCAGACGAGGAATAAGGGTTACGTAATGTGTGGCGGATCGCAGAGCAAGATGAGAATTTGTGGTTAAAAAGTATATACCTTTTTTTTTATTTTTTAGACAATGACCGATCATCTCGCTAGATAAGACCCTTATTCCTTGTCTGGAATCGTGTAGAGCCCTTTGAAGCTGCATTGAAAATGCGATTTGGACCTTCAATCCGTTGTACCCCACTGAAGTCCACTAAATGGAAAAAAAAATGTTTTCCTCAAAAACCTTCATTTCTCAAAAACATTTCTTTTTGACTAAAGAAAGCAAGACATGAACATCTTGGATGACATGGGGGTGAGTACATTATCAGAATTTTAATTCTGAAGTGAACTAATCCTTTAAGATGTAATCTCACATCCTTCCTGAAAGGAAACTACTTTGTAGACCTCAAATAAACTTTTGTGATATTGTACTCATATGTACTTCATCTCATTTCTTTCTCAGCGCAAAAGCAGCTTGAACCCAGAGGCCAAGGAGTTCGTTCCAGGAGTGAAATACTAGAGACCCTCCAGTTAGGGGCTCCTTTATAGAGACTTTATGTGACCGCTGATGGCCAGGGGTCACCCTCACACATACTTCAATCTTCCTGGGGTTGTGTGGGGCTTGATGGGGTGGGGCTTGTGGGTTGGGGGGGAGGGGGGTGGGGGTGCTGGATGCTCTTCTATAAGCTTTTTATTTCCGTCTGTCTCCATGTATAATGTGGGCGGGTTACTCAGTGTAATGTTCCTATTGGACCGCTGCAGATTGCGACTAGTTCTCTTGGAAGATCTTTGTATTAATCTCAGAGGAACAGTTATGTGAGTTCCACTATTGTGATAGTGACTAGCAGTTTGTCCCCGTGTCATTGCCATTTTCTTTTTTTCCTGTCTTCTCTTTTATTTTCTTTAAAAGGAAGTTTGGCGGGGAGGTGTGTGTCATAAGAGTGGGAGGGGAAGGGCTGGGACAAAGGAAACCTGACAGTAAAAGGACCGTTGACAGGTGGACCATTCTTTGATGGACTGATGAACTGGTGGCAGCTGACAACTTTTGAGGGATTTTCACAGAAACATTTTTTTCTGTTTCTTTTCTCCTTCCTCCGTTGAAGTTCTGTCACAGTGTGCAACATGCATTAACAAAAATGGAAAAAAATCAAATAAAACAAGCAGGTTCCCTCTTGGACATCTTGTTCTGTCCCATGATGTTTTGTGTTTGTGCTTTCAATGTCATGTAAACTAAATTTCAGTCTTGACAGTTCTCAACCCAAAGTTTTACTTCTTCATTAAATGCTGTAGCATAATGGAGCCATTGTTTTGTTTTGACTATAACATGCTGTCAAGAACACCAGATGAGCATATCACAATTTTAACTTGAACAAAAAAAAAGGCCTTTTTGGTCTGTTATGTTTAATGTTTTTGACTGCTGTCAGGGTAGATACCAGTATTAGACCAGTGAGATGTTACACTGCTTCATGCAAACCAGAATGGTCATTTATTTTGAGTTTTGCACCTACATAGGTTTAAATGCATCAATTGGTGAGCTAAATAATTATTGCAATAATGAAAATTGAATTGAATTATAAAGCATACTGAAAATTTATGAAAATTTTATTTTCTTGCATTTGAATGTCACATTGTTTTTTTTTAATGCCATATATTGTAAATTGTCAGCAGTAGCTGTTCTTGATGACTTTGAAATGAGGGATTTTCCCAGTGTCTGTAGCCTGGTTACTCAGTCGACTGGCTAGCCTAAAAATGAGTCCAAAGCCACTCAAGGCAAATTTTTTGTGTATGAGTATTTACATTTCTGTATGTATTTGCTTGGAGCACTATTTGGATTGTCCAGGTATAACTGCAGACAGATTGCCCAGGTGTTGCTTAATCAAACACTGTCATATAGTGGAACTGCCCCACCTTTTGGAACAAGGGGTTTGCATTACTTTGTACTTTTTTTTTTTTTTTTTTTTTTTTTGCACCAGTTTCTCACTTCTCTGGTTTCTTTGCTTTTTTTTTTTTTTTTTATCCCTCAAGGTGTTCATAATCTGTTGATGGTTATATAACTTTTCAATTTTCTGTTAAGGTAATTTTTTATAAATTAAGATATGTTGTCCCATAGGTACTGTTCTGATACTTTCCACGTTGTTTATATATAACTGTCGTCTTGCATTAGTTTTTTTTTTTTCTCCCAGGTTTCTCTTACAGTATATATTTGACTGAAGGTCTGTAGAAGTGTGGTGTGGAACAAGATATGCGGAGCAACCCAGATGAAGTGCTGATCAAGAGCCTGGACACACTGGGGTCTGTGGGTATTTCTTGTTATCAAAAAACTCAGGCATTTGATGCAACAATTGAATGTCAGAGAGGGTGTTGGCAGGTTTATACTTGATCCTTTATTAAGTAATAGTAGGAAAGATGTGTTTATGTGAACAAATGACTGACTGTTTTTAGACTGTTGCTAATTGTAACACATTAGATAATACTGTGTGTCAGTGAGGCTGCATGAGTTTGTCTGTGCCAGTCTGAGCATGAAAGTTCTTATATGTGTGGTTTGGAGACTGTACTGGAAGGTTGTAGCCAGCTATGTTGTAATTGTTTTGTGTTTTATGTTCAAAAGGGTGCTCAAAGAAAAATACTAAATTTTAAATGCTTTAAAATGTAAAATGTTCATATTTTGCATCACTATATCGGAGTTTCCTGTGTAACCATGAGTTCCCAAAAAATTCAGTTATAAAGTGGTTAGTAATAATAACAATGTGACTAGCCCCTCAAAAGAAAAAAAAATTATTTTACCATTAAATATACTTTGATTAGAAGTGGTGTAAATATAAAAGCAGATACATAGGATGGTAAAAAATGTGCCCTGAGTGATATGGCAAAATTTGTCACCAAATGAAAATCCTGTCAGATGATATTAATAATAAATAAAAAATTATCAATTTAGCAAATAGTGCACAATTTTCAGTTTATTTAATAACTTTTAAATTGCAAGGCCTCTTAAATATCAAAAGCTACTCTTTATACTTTGGAGCTACAACGTAAGGCATATTTCACAAATGAATCTTTTTGGGTCAATCAGTGCAAGCTTACAAAAAAGCCATTCCCTCCTGAATGAAGAAAGTTATTTTTTTGCAGCATAGTGCTGCCTTCTGCCAAACCTAACATCCTTTACACTCAATGTACTCGATTCAGCTTTTGAATACATTTTAAATATAGATTTTATATTTTTGATATTTTAAAGAAGGGTATATTGTGTTGTGATTGAATGTGTATTGTAAAGCAGTTTGTTTCAACTCATGATGTTTTATAATGTGCTCTATAAATGACGGTTTAGTTGAGATTGTACCCTTAAAATGTGCACAGTTCTGATATATGTAAATTCTCTTTATATTCCACAAATTTATGGGCATATGATCCCAAATAATGGTTTAAATCTTAAGCATATTTTAAGTGTATCTTAATGTGTTTATTTATACTTAATGTCCACCTGCTTATGCTGGAGTATAAAGTGTAGGTGCCCAATGTTCAAGGGTTCAACATAGAAAAATTATTTTAAATAGTATCAAATTGGGGTTCTTCAGCTTGTAACACCCTTTTTGCTTAATAGAACCCTTTTTATAAGGTTCCTTAAAGAACCATGTTTTGAAAGTGCTATATGACCTTATTAAAAGGTTATTTATAACACCATTAATAAGTTTTTCATCACTTTTAGTATATTTGTATCTTCATATTAGTATTATTACTTTTTATATATCATTTATTTATTTTCATTAATTTTTATTAATAAATCTGCCTGGTCTTATAATATGATTATAGACATTTTAAGAAAGAAAGAAATTTACCTGTTGAGCGTGTGCTGTAATTGAATGGCTGACCTCCAGAAAATCAGTAATGAGGGGACTTTGACAAACAAACAAAAAAAGGCAGGAATAAAGAACCCTAAACTCTAACACAAAGAACCATTTCAGTATATAAAGGGTTCTTCAGGACGATACGGTTCTAAATAGAACAGTTACTATATGTAAAGAACCATCTCTTTTTATTAGTGTAGAAAAAACAACAAATAAAAAAAGCAATATTCACTCAATTTATGTCTGAATTATATATTTGAATGGTTTTATTATTTTCTCAACATTTCGCCTCTGTTTGGCCTCAATGAATGTATAAAGAAACATCACAAAGCTGGATAACCATGGCACTTTATTAAAAAGTCTTTATCTCATGGCTATACCATTTTTATAAAGCTTTTTAACATGCCATGGTTATCCAGCTTTTTGATGTTTATTCATACATTGATTAGACCCATATGAGATGTTGAGGAAATAAGAAAACCATTCAAATGTATAATTCAGATATATCAAGTAAACATTGCTGTAAATCAAACAGTGATTCTTTTTTTTATCTTTGATCCTTTTTTTTTTTCTGCTTTAAGAGGAGGAGTCTAAGTTTGCTCTCACTGTACCTCATGTTATAGGTTTGGTAATGTCTTAACAGTTTAAAGAGGTCACACATTGTGCTGTGAAAGGATAAACTTTTTAAAGCAATTTTTGAGCTGTCGGAGATTAAGGAAACAGACATGGACACTCACGGGAAACAAGGTGAAGTTTACCTTCAACATCAGAAACATGGTGAGGTAAGACATCATTGGAACGTTATCATTTATTTAGTGCTATTGAAAACGGGCAGAAGTTTGGTTTTTATTTGTCAATCTCTAGTCTAAAACTACAAAATGTTCTATGGCTGATCTAAATAAAATAGTCTTGAAACTGAAATGAAACTGTTTTTACCATGATCTTACTCTTAATATTGATATTCTGGTTTTTAAAAACCTAGAAAGACAAAGCAGGGCTGTCATATATAAAAAATAAATAAATAAGCCTGATGGTATTTTGTTTTGCCATAAACTCTCCGGTGTAAGGTTATGTTCTGGTATGAAATGGATGGAACTGGACTGCCTCTACAAGTTGAAACTTGGTGCGCACATCTTGGTCTTGCTTTTCATATTATGGCACATTCCATTGACTAAAAACACACCCTCCTGAAAGTGCACTTCACATTGTACTGTATTCAGGCCCTGCCTTACAAACACACACACATTACATGTGAGGTAAATGAGGGATTGGCTGAGTGAGTAATCTACATCCGTACCTCCAGGTGCTCTCTGAGTACTTCTTACTTTTAACAGTGAGCAATGTTTTCAGAGGTGTGTTCATTATCTGAAGTACAAGTTCCACCTGATGAACATCCATCCGGTCTGACTGGATCGTGTCAAATTTGATCAATTTATTGTCATTTGGTGTACTGCATAAAAATGCATTAGGCAAAAAATAAATATAAGTAATCTGATTTATTTACAGAAGTGGAAGCGATATTGGTTGGCCCTTCATCCGGCTAGTCGGCATGGCATTGCACGATTGGAATTATCAGAAGCTGTTCACGAACGGTCAACTGTGGTCAGACGACATCCGGAGAGAAAAGTTGTACGTCTGGCTGACTGTTTGAGTGTCGTCAAGCTGCCTCCTCATGCAGAGGCTTGTCCAGGGGAAAACATGTCTGCCTTCTGTGTGGAGACAGAGGAGAAGAGGCTAGTGTTTGCAGCAGACAGAGAAAGCTGTGGAGAATGGGTGGACATAATATGTAACATTGCCTTTCAGGTGAGGGTTTGGATTTTTCAAGTATATTATACACTACCATTCAAAAGTTTGGAGTCAGATTTTGTTTTAAAGGGGACCTATTATGCAAAATTCACTTTTCCACATTGTGTGTAAACAACCAGCCTATAATGGTAAAAATCCACCCACTCCTTTTTTTTTTTTATAATCTCCATAAATCATAAACAGTATCTCCAAATGTGCAGTTCCAGATTTCTGCCTACTCTTATGTAAAAGTAGAGAAGCCCCGCCCATGACTGGTGACGGTCTGCCTTGTTAGCATAGATACCGCCCCGAATGAGCCAGTAATCCGCCATTTCTGTTTACTCACTGTAGCAGCTACAGATATATAAAAAAAAAAAGAAAGAAAGGAAAAAAAAAAAAACACTACAAATGTTCTGTTATTGGAGGTATCAACTACCATAAGAGTCTCTGTGGACTCTGACATCTGAGCCACTGAGAACACTGTGGTTGAATTCCATTTATGAAGGAAATGTGCTGAAGAAAGTTTTATATATTTGCACAAATCATTTTACGCCAGACTGCTTCACAAACAAGGGTCAGTTCAACACTGGATTTACACAAAAGATTAACATGAAGGTACATGCTGGTCGATGAGTTGAATGAATCAGGTCCACAGCAGCTACATACATTTATCCACTAATTATTCAGAAACATCCAGTTGCATTCTAAAAGTTGTAACTTCTTCCTGAGTCTCTTCATCAGTGTCAGATTCCAGTTTGAATAATGTAAGACTGAACTAAGTTACTGACAATTTCTGATATTTTGGCTGCGTGAGATTCTCCAGTTTTGTTGTTGTTGAAGCACGAGCTGTTAAAGTGCCGCCCTCTTCTGGAAGAAAGCCCAAGTATGGCTAGCTGAAGCCTGCAGTGGACATCCAACCCCAAAAGTCACATGCCCAGTACACTTCACCAGAAATCTTGCCCTGCAGGTAATTTCATTGGTTACAGTGACGAGTAGGTTTAGGGATCAGTGTTTGGTGTAGTAGGCAATCAGTACTGTGATTGACATGACCAATAAAAAAATCTTAAGAATCGGCTGCAGGGCAATGGGCCTGGCTTCTGACGTCACTAGGATGTGGGCCGGGTTGGATGTCCGCCACAGCCTGCAGGAAGACACTTCTCAAGTGGCTGGTAGCAGCAGCTCATTTGCATTTAAAAGAGGACACACAAAAACAGCATGTTTTTGCTCACACCTAAATAGGGCAAATTTGACAAGCTATAATAAATTACATGTGGGGTATTTTGAGCTGAAAATTCACAGACACATTCTGGGGACACCAGAGACTTACACTACCAGTCAAAAGTTTGAAAACGGTAAGATTTTTAATGTTTTTAAAAGAAGTTTTTTTTGCATTTATTTAATTATTAATTTAATTAATACGATAAAAACAGTAATATTGTGAAATATTATTAAAATTTAAAATAACTGTTTTCTGTCTGAATATATTTTATAAAGTAATTTATTTCTGTGTATTTCAGCATCATTACTCCAGTCTTCAGTGTCACATGATCCTTCAGAAATCATTCTAATATGCTGATCTTCTGCTCAAGAAACATATTTGCGTACAATATTTTTTTCAATTCATTCTTTGATGAATAGAAAGTTCAAAAGAACAGCATTTATTTGAAATATAATCTCTTGTAACATTATAAATGTCTTTACTGTCACCTTTGATTGATTTAATGCATCCTTATTGAATAAAAGTATTAATTTCTTTAATTTTTTTTTTTTTTTTTTTTAATAAAAATTCTTACTGACCCCAAACTTTTGAACGGTAGTGTATAATGTTAAAAAAGCTTTGTATTTCAGATAAATGCTGTTCTTTTGAACTTTCTATTCATCAAGGAATCCTGAAAACTGTTTTCAACATTGATAATAATCATAAATGTTTCTTGAGCAGAAGATCAGCATATTAGAATGATTTTTGAAGGATCATGTGGCACTAAAGACTGGAGTAATGATGCTGAAAATTCAGCTTTGCCATCACAGGAATACATTACGTTATAAAATATATTAAAGCAAAAAACAGTTATTTTAAATTGTAATAATATTTCACAATATTTTTAATTAAATAAATGCAGCCTTGGTAAGCAGACGAAACTTCTTTTAAAAACATTAAAAATTTTACCGTTTCCAAACTTTTGACTGGTAATGTATATTACATCTTGTGAAAAGGAGCATAATAGAAATACTTTGATTCAGCAAGGATGCATTAAACTGATCAAAAGTGACAGTAAAGACATTTATAATGTTACAAAAGATTTCTATTTCAAAAGATTCATCTTTGCATTCCATGTAACATTTACCTTTTAAAATATATTAAACCATTTTAATATTACAATTTTACAATACAATTTTTCACTGTATTGTATTTTCATTATATTGTAATAATATTTCACAATATCACTGTTTTTACTGTGTTTTTGATTAAATAAAATGCAGGTTTGGTAAGCATGAGAGGCTTCTTTCAAAAACATCAAAATCTTACTGACCACAAACCATTGAACAGTAGTGTATGTATGAATTCAAGATCTTAATATAATGAAAAATGCAGTCCACTGCCACCACATAACTGGTTATTTGAAGGGTACTCTACTCCCTGTCTACTTGTGTTTATCATGGTATTCATATTTCACAGAAATACACTAAAAGTGCTCCACAGCCGGTACCACTTATGGAGGACAATCAGATCTACATGTCCAGAGAACAACGTGAGTACACAGAGGCTAAATGTATCAGAACAACATCTGTCATGTTCCTGAAAGGCCAATCTCACCACTTGCTATAAGAGGAACCATCTTCATGCAGATCTGGTTTAAAACATAAATTATATAAACTCTTACCTCTGAATCACAGTTTAAGATCATCTAATTATCTCTTTCATTTTAGTGTCCGAGTTCAAAGTAGTTGTGCTGCAGAGTGAGTCTTCAGTTCGTTGTGGCCTGAAAGGACAGTACTGGCTGCAAGCTGATAGGGACATGCTAGTACTGCAAGATCTGGAGACCAGGAAGACCGTCATGGAGTGGCCATACAAGCTGCTGCGCCGCTATGGGCGAGATAAGGTCAGCCGTAATCATGGTCTTGATAAAGTGAAGGACCATCATGATGTGTAAAAAAAAATATCCTGTTAAATTCATGGCAAAATGCTGGCAGCTGTGGTAACCTAAAATTTTTCATGTACTACAAGGATGGACTTTTGTCTCTGTATATGGTGTCCCTAAAAGGAAACAATCATAGGGGAAATATGAAAAATTTCGGTGCATTTATGTTCGTTCGCAGATGGAATTCCAGATGGAAATAATATAAAGTGGGAGGAAAACATCCTTTTCCCTCTTCTCATATTTTTTTTCCATCACAATTTTTTTAAACCCAAGAGGGGTTCCATTTGAAGCATCTTTTCACTGTTTTTCAGTGTAAATTATAAGTTGGCTCATATTTTTACTCTTTTTACTCTAATTTACTCTAATTTTAACAATACTGTAAATTGTACGCATATTCTTGTTGAATATTATAAACTAAAATAAATAATATATTAACCCTTTTGTGTTATAATGTTAAATATTCCAAAAACCATACACTTTAGAGAATTTTATAAAATGATATGATGTGTACATTTAAAGGATTAGTTCACTTTAAAATGAAAATTACCCCATGACTTACTCACCCTCAAGCCATCCTAGGTGTTTATTACTTTCTTCTTTCAGATGAATACAATTGGATTTATATGAATAAATATCCTGATGCCCAAGCTTTATAATGGCAATGAACGGAAACCAACAGTTTGAAACTCGAAAAAAAGTGCATCCATCCATCATAAATGTACTCCACGCGGTTCCAGGGGGTTAATAAAGGCCTTCTTAAGCGAAGAAATTTTTTTTTTATTTTAAAGTGAACTAATCCTTAAGATCCATTTTAATTTTTTTTTTTTTTTTTTGCTCAGAGTGCATATAAATATTTGATGTTCTGTCTATTCCTCTCCAGATGCTGTTTTCTATAGAAGCAGGCAGGCGCTGTGAATCCGGCCCTGGGAACTTTAACTTTGAGACCAGGCAGAGTGAAGAGATCCTCCGCCTTATTGAGTCAGCTATTCGTCAACAGAAGAGCCTTGCCATTACTGGAGAAAAGCACTCGCCACATTCTCCACGTTCTCGCTCTCCTCGCTCACCCCTGCCCAAACGCCCTGAAAGTTTTACTTTGCTTGATACAGAGGGCAATAACAGCCCTCAGCCTTCAGATGCAAAACTGCCCTTGTACTCTACTCCAGCAGATGCCCTTAGCCCTATCTCAAATCCTGTACATACAAAACCTGCAAGTCCTGTTGGCTCAACTGAAGCTGTATATGCAAACACTGCAGGTTCCATAAAAAGCACACACTCAGATCCTAGTGGCAGTATAAGCTTGATTGAGCCTGTGTATTCAAACCCTGCAATTTTAATAGGCAGACATGAACCAGTGTATGCAGATCCAGCAGATCTCATCAAATCCCATCATAGTGTAAAGAAAGATCCTCTCCCATCTCATCATAGTGATGATTCAGAACCAGTGTATTCTGATCCTGCTGATGTCATCCGCCCAAATCCTAACAATTGTGTCCATGCCAACCCTAGTGACACGATGGACTGGCAGCCTGCAAAGACAATTATGAACAACGACGAGCAGCCAGAACCAGTGTACTCTGAGGTGTATAACCATGTCACACTAAACTCAAGTGTAAAACGTGACCAGATGATTGAGGAGCCCATTTATAGTGTACCTGAGGTTACACAGGCAACCCAAAGCAATAACTCTCAACAAAACAAAATGCTTGATGAGAACCAACCTATCTACAGCAAAGTTAACAAACCACCCAAAACTCCTCAGCCTCTCGAAGAAAAGAAGCTAAGCCAAACACGAGAGGTTGTCTCTGAGGACCTTGGAATGATTTAATTAAATCTGTAATATAATTTGTCTTCAAAAACATGTAGCTTTTAATTCTTAATATTTAAAATTTTATACTCCCCCACCCCACTGATTTCATAATTTATTAATCCATTCTACCGGACATGGTGAAATAATGACTGAAAATAAATTTTCTAATGTAACACTCATGCACATCATTGTTTTGAATTTATGTAAGCAATGAGGTACGAGAGGCTGTGCTGTATCGTGAATAAGTCACGGCTGAAGAAGGGCATTGTTAGGTACGAGTATTAAAGCCCAAAAATATGTATCAGTGCAACTTTCATGAAGTAAAATCACTAAAAGCCTTCCTTCCACCGGAAAAAAAATTGTCCCTGACCATGAACAGCAACAGAAGTTACATTATTATGCCATTAGATGGCAGCAAATTGTGTCAGTGAGCGTGTCAGTCAGTAGCGAAGACTTTTATATTAAAAAGACTGAATTGTTTTGAACACGGAACAAGACGCAACTGACTAATGCTTTGACTAGCACTGTCAGTTATGGAAAAACCCCATAACTGTTAAAAAGACAAGATATTTAAACTTTTTTTATTATAAACACAGGACTGACCTGAAGGAAAATGCTAAATCTGAATGCTCGTAATAAACTTGTTCAGTCGATCTTTTTCTCACAGTACTCTTCTACATAATACAGTAAGCTTTAATCAGTGTTGTGCAAGTTACTTCCAAACTGTAATACATTATAGATTACTTGTTACTGTTATTTAAAAGTAATTCTTTACTTTACAATATTACTGTCTCCGAATTGTAATGCGTTACATTACTCCTGTATTACTTTTGAGTTACTTTCACCAAAATAACTACAGAAGTAGAACTTAACATTCTACGGTGACAAAATGTACTGCAGAGCATTTTACATCCAGTAGAGGGCGATATGATGTGGCATAATGACTGTGGGCTATCCAGGCTACTAACAATATAGCTTATAATTGGCAAAGTGAAGGCTTAAGACAATGCAAGAAAGAATGACAGACAGAATCACAAACGATCCAAGTCTGTTAAAAGTATTGTAGAGGTAAAGTGATTATCTGGCAATTGCTTGGGTCTATTCATATTACATAACTGTCCTTGTCTCTGACAAACTCGAAGTAATGCGCATACGTCCATCTCGCGAATGTACAGTCTTCTGCCATCTTCACCCATTAGCCGCTTTTCCACTGGCCAGCGCGAACCGGAGCTTACAGTGAGCTGGGCGTGAGAATAGCCTCGGACCTCGAGCACAGAGGCCGAAATCATGCCGTTTCCACTGTCGGGCCAGTAGCCTCGCGGCACTCCTGTAAAACCCGCACTAAACACGCCTTCAGTGGACTACGTCACACAATACAAAGTTACACCAGCGAGAGGGAGATGAATGAAATAAATAGCAAAACAAATATATCAGAAGCTGTCGTTTAGTCTTTACTTACAAACTTGGACACCACGCGCGGCTATTGACTGACCACGAACAGGAAATCGAACTTACTTGCGGCATTTTTCATTCGCTAATGTCTCGCGGTCTTGCTGTTTTTTTCTTTCTTTCTTTGAACAATTAAATTTTGGGCTAAAAGTGTGTTGTAACGCAAGCGTTACTGAACATGTACCGAGGAAAATATTACTGAAAATTGATTAGTAATGCCTTACACTACTGCATTACAGCAAAATCAGTTACTGTAATGCATTACTTTTGTAACGCGTTACTCACAACACTGGCTTCAATGAACAATATAAATTGAGAACAAACAGTTTACGTTGCTAAGAGTGGTTGCTAAGGGTGAAGTGATACACAGAACAGTTGGGTGAAGCGGTCATAGCCATGTTTTATTGTGAATAAAACACAGCTATTGACCAGTCAGAATCAAGGATAGGAACCAACCGTTTTATAAATATTATATATATATATATATATATATATAGTTTTTACAAGCCCAAATATGTTACATGTTTTATTTATGTATTTGCATTGATGTACCACAGCAGAATTAAACAATTATGTTATGATAAATCCAGCGTATTTTACTGAAAGGCTTAATATGAGCAAACATGGCTAAAATCTCAGCAGACCAGACTAGTTCAGGGATTCAGTCAGAAAACAGGATTTGGAATAATATGAGGGTTAATAAAAGAGAGTACTGAGACACTTTTTCTTTTGGAGTGAACTGTCCCTTCAACTCTTGTATTATGTTGGGGGTCAATTTGACCTATTTTGATCTTTGAAAATACCGGTTAACCTATGATTTTTTTTTTTTTTTTTTTGACATTTTGTTACGTTTTCTCATTTAGAGTCAAACATGCATGCAAAATGAGAATACACTTATGTGTTTTTTAATGTTCCATGGCAACTGTACAGACCCAAAATGAAAACAGTATCAAATTGTTCATTTGTGATGTTCTGAGCATACTTGGGAGAT
The DNA here is from genome assembly GCA_037101425.1 of Elopichthys bambusa. NCBI lineage: Eukaryota > Metazoa > Chordata > Actinopteri > Cypriniformes > Xenocyprididae > Elopichthys > Elopichthys bambusa. The sequence goes on from CM074436.1 coordinate 28,054,017, forward strand.
TATTGTAGAAGTAAAAGTGTATAGAAGTGAAAGAAAATAGTTATTTAAGTTTATGTTTATGATTTTTTTTTTAAACATTTTATATAAAATACATATTTTACAAAACAAGTCAGACTTTAAAATTTCAACAAAAAAAAAAAAAAAAAAAAAAAAGAGAGAAATCAAAGCCATAAATCTGATCAAGTGTTTCAAATTTTAGGTTGATATCTCAAAAAAAATGAGCTTTCAGTAAGATTTTGTTTGGACGCAGTACCAAACTTTTCCACTAGATGACATCCAGGCTCCATTGGTGACCATATAAGGATCCACCCATATGGTTTCAGTGATCTGAACCATATTTTTCTATAGTTTTCATAATATATATGAAGTAGACATCATATTCAGAAGTAGCTTGGGCAGTATGGTAATATTTGATTTGAATGCAACCTTCTAACAAACACATAAAAGACATGCAGAAAGAAACTACATGTGTTCTTTTTGAAAAAATAGTGGTTAAAGATTTTTATAAATCATAATTTGTCTTTTTTTTCTTGTAATGTGTGTATTGATATTAAACGCTTACTGTTTGTAACTTACCTGATTCTTTGTTGTTTTTAGGGAATAGTATTGTCAGTTAATTTGATCCGCTTCATAAAAGTCGTACCCAGAAATCGAATATAATAAGGGTTAAAAGCCACAACAAGCTGTTTAGCACAAAAGAACCAAAACATAACTGACAGAGCAGCCAAAAAATAATCCGTTTTATTAATGTATCAAATGTATTAAGCAGTGTCAACACGAGATTGTAGTGCGCTCTAAAACAGTCTTTATGGCTTTTACGTCATTACTACTGACCGGAAGTGCTGAACGATGTCAAACCAGAGCAACTGATTGTTATTCCCACGATGTTTTGAACATATTTCACATTTATTTCGGAATTTTGTATCATTTTTATTAAGCTCCCAAAACGCTGAACGTTTACTGAAACGTGCTATAGGACGCTTAATCGATAACCATGTCGAATCGCATCGCTTTCCAGACGCAGTTAGCTTCCATTATGGAGGTGCTGGCCAATGCAGCGGTGGCTGAGATATGTAAACTCGTGGACGACGACTACGCGATTATAAACTTACAGATGACTCAATGTCAGCGTGAAAACAAAGCGCTAAAGAGAAAACTTCACATACTTGAGCTTAAGATGGCACGAGGGTTTGCAGAGAGGAGGATTAGTTCACTGAATCGCACTAACCGGGTTCAAGTGAGCGCTTTGTCAGACAAATACAGGAACCAATCTAACGGTGTGTGTTGTCATAAAAACCTTACATACTATTCTACTGTCAAGTGTATCTGTCACACCAAATAAACTATCAAACCTCATGTGCTTAAAGTGTTGTCTTGTTTCTCCGGTTTTCATACATTCAGACGTCCTGTATGGAGCACAGTTTAACACGGGACTGTGGAGAGGTGGAGGGACAGACTCAACTGCTCAGCAGGCTGGAAATGAAAGTAACAGTATGGTAGGTAAGCTGTCTTTTTGATAACTGCAATAAATAGTTTAGCACGTTTTATTGTGCCATGTTTAATAATGAGCACAAAGTTTACAGTAAATAGACTATCATAGACAATTAAACAATAGATAGATAAGCTATTATACAGACAAATGGCAGACTGTCAGACAAATAAACTATAGAAAGATAAACACTTACGTAGACACTGTCATAGACCAATTAACAATAAATAGATCTGCAATAAAATTTTGTACACTACATATGTATCTATATGTGTGTAATGCATGTATAGATTTATGAAACATTTCTTTTCATAAAAGACAGGAGATGCAGTAATATCAGAAGTAAACACCGTGCTGATAAAGGATGAGATGTTTGAGGAGGACCAAACACAGCAGAGACTGTTCATCAGAGATGGTGGTGAGTGGATGAAAGAACATAAGCTGCCTGTTATAAACGTAACAGATACCCAACAATACCCATCTTAAAACTTGACTTAACACTGTTTCTCTTCTTTAAGGAGAAACAAATACTCCTCCACAGACTGGAGAGGCTGGTTTTGGAGATGTTCAGATGATGAAAGATGATGATCAAGTCTCTAGGATGCAGCAACCGACTTTGGAGGTCAGTGGATCTGACACTGCGCTTAAATCTGAGCCAGAGTTTGAGAGTGTTAAGGGGATATCACAAGAGCCCATAGAATTACTTGCCGAAGCAAAGTTTGATTTGAATGGAAAATCCAGTCCTATGAGGGATTATTTAATGCAAGGGAGTGACAATGCAGATTTGCGGCAGCGATCTTGCGTGTACGTGAACAATGCAAGATTGACTGAGAGCCAATCCACGGCCTCTGTACGGCGTTCAGAGATCATAGAGGTCGACTCTGCGGAGGAGGGGGAAGAGATTTCTGTGTGGGCTAGCAAAGTAACACAAGGGAAAAGCCAGGCTCCACATGTTTATCCACAATACGGGAGGGAGGAACATCAGAATAGCATGGTCCTCTTGCCTTCCTCCAATCCGCCTCTGGTGTCAAGTGGCTTTGCAGCAGTGGCATCGACATCTTCAAAAATACAGGGCACGGACAGCTACCACAATGTCAGAGATGTCAGTTTTAACCAACAAAGAGTTGGTCGGACTAGAAATGACAGAGTTCCCCGTGAAAAACTTTTTGCGTGCACATACTGTGGCAAAGTTTTCAATCGCCCCAAAAAGGTGGTGATCCACCAGCGGATTCACACGGGTGAGAAGCCATTCAAATGTAACACCTGTGGAAAGTTCTTCTCAGAGGCGGGAAACCTGAGGAAGCACCAGAAAGTCCACACAGGAGAACGACCGTATAGTTGTACCCAGTGTGGACAGACATTTGCCTGGATACGGAACCTCAAAAACCACCAGCAGAAGAACCATCCTGATATGTTAACTGCAGAAGAGCTGCTTTCTCTAGGAGTCAATAAATAATCACCAGGGGCCAGTTGCACCAGCTGTGCGCAAGTTACACCTTAGCTTAGTTAAGTTTCAGCTTATGCACTACTAAATATTTTTGCGTTGCACCATTAAACTTCCACCACAACTTCTGATCACATATTTAAACGCTACTATTGGATCATTGAGGGTAAAATGTCACATTATTCAACTATGCATTACGGAGAGCTTACAACCTACTAGCTACGTTCTGCTTTAAAGGATTAGTTCACTTTAAAATGAAAATTACTCCAAGATTTACTCACCCTCAAGCCATCCAAGGTGTATTTGACTATCTTCTTTCTGACGAACACAATCAGAGTTACATTAATAAATATCCTGATGCATCCAATTTTTTATGAAGGCCTTCTGAATCAAAGCAATGCTTTTGTGTAAGAAAAATATCCATATTTAACAAGTTAAAATTACTACAAGTTACTCTTTCTTCGTTAAGTTCATTCATACGGAAGGCGGTCTGACGGAAGCTAGATATTTTACTTTAAAACTTGCAGATTTTTTTTTTTTTTTTACACAAATGCATCGCTTTGCTTCAGAAGGTCTTTATTAACCCCCTGGAGCCGTGTGGAGTACGTTTATGATTGATGGATGGATGCACTTTTTTGAGCTTCATACTCCTTGGTCTCATTCACTGCCATTATAAAGCTTGGATGTGTCAGGATAATTATAAATATATCTTGGATTGTGTTCATCAGAGAGAAAAAAGTTATATACACCTAGGATGGCTTAAAGGTGAGTAAAGCTTGGGGTAATTTTCATTTTAAAGTGAACTAATCCTTTAAGAACCAATGGTGCAACCAAGTAAAGTACATTAAAGTAAAGAGTTAGTTACAAACTAGCTAGTAGTTACTAAGCCTCTGGTGTGGACTTTTACGTTCCAATTTAAGAAAGAATTTATGAACAGCTGGTGCAGCCCTACCCAGATTATTGATAAGATGAATGATCATGAGTGTGTATTATACACCATCATATCTTTTCTGAATTAAGACTTTCATTTAAATGATATACATGATTTGCATTGTTTTTGATCAATAGGGATGTGAGTCAAAGTGTTTTTATATAATTAACAATTTCAAAGTAAAGCTCTGTGCTGTGTTCTGTAGAAAAAGTAAAGCGACTTAGTCGAAATGGTTACAAGCAGTTTCTGGTATATTAAAAAGTGTTTGACATGTTTAAATAAACATTTCTGCACTCATTTTGTGTTTGTTTTTTGAAGAACAGCAAAACACTTTGTTTTTGAGTCCAATGCCTGTCTCTCCTCTTATTGGTGTTATAAAAAGTAATGATTCAACACAAGGGTAGGCAGGTAGTTTCAGGACAGGGAAAACATTTAAATAATACTCAGAATAGAAGCACTGTGCAATAACGTCATTTCTGGTTTCTCCATTTACAAAACTGGCGTTGTGATAAATGAAAAGATGGAATGATTACTTCCACATACTAGGTTGAAGGACACAGCCATTGTTAAATACTAATAAATCATACTCTGGTTGTTCAACAGTGAAGTAAATACTTTCCCATTTTTGTTTTTTTTAAATAATGAATTTGTGCTTTAGATATTAGGAACATTATGTACACCCTCACAATTCCTTATATACAAGAAATTCCTAGATCATTTAGACAGAGAAAGCCTTATGTATACACAACCTTTTTGTTTCTTGTGCCAGCCAGGGTCATGTTGTAACACAAAACCTTGTTTCATGTGTTCAGCAGCAAGGACAGGTGGAAGATGGAGAACCTGAAACAATAGTGATAAAGGAGGATCTAAATGACCAGTGGGAAAGAAACCAGACACAAGCCATAGTTGTGCAGGATGGTGAGTAGAGGGCCAAAAAGCAGCTTAAGTGAATGCTAGAAAAACATGGTTTATATACCAAATTGTGAGAACATAATTTTTGGCCAGGCTGTTATACAAAGAAATTATGAACCTGTGCAAAAACAAGAGGGAATCAATTAAACATTAATACTTGATTTTGTATGCTTTTCCTGATATATATGCATGATTTTGCATAGTAAAATAAAACATGTATCTGTAGTTTGCCTTTTAGTGTGCCAAATAATTTTGTCTGATAAATACCTTAACCAAGCTTAATGTTTTGTTCTATCTTCATATTTAAAATATTGAGAGGGGGAAAAAAAAAAAAATAATAATAATAAAAAAAAAAAAAAAAAAAAAAATATATATATATATATATATATATATATATATATATATATATATATATTACTCATATTTTGATGGTTTAATCAAACTTGTAGGGTCATTAAAGACACATTTTTGGCCACTATCTTGTATGTAAACTACACATTTCCCAAATGATGATCTTTTATTTTATGCATAAGATTTTTTCTTTTTTGGATGAACTATCCCTTCAACATTTGCTTACTTTAGTCTGGAATCTTGTATAAAAAAAATTAACATTCATTCTCTTTTCCTCTGGGTCAGAGTCAAATACAGATATCTGTAGTGGGAGACTTTCTACCTCACCAGCCAAAAGCACAGTTGCTCCTGGAACAGAGAAGGTTTGTGTATTTACTGTTCTTCTAAAGTGAAAAAGAAAAAAGAAAAACTAGGACAATTAAAGAATGCCAACAGCAAAGTATCATGTCACTGCTGCAGTAGATGAAAGTGAAAAATAAATGTAGTTTTTTATTGTTTCCAGCCTATAGAGGTGGAAGTTTTGAATGATGATAGGAGCCAGAAAACTGACATTTCTCCATCTACTGGACTGCAGATAAACATACAGGGTGAGTAAATAATAATACTAATACTAATACATTTTAATAATAATAATGTTTTATTTATTTACACTGCCTGGCCAAAAAATAGTCGCTGTTTGGATTTAAATAGGCAAATGCTTAAAGGGTTAGTTCACCCAAAAATTGTCATTTATTATTCCCCTTCATGTCGTTCTGATTCGAAACAACATATTTGTAAAGCTTCGAAGCAGTGTTTTGAGTAATAAAGTAATAAATGACATAATTTTCATTTTTGGGTGAACTACCCTTTTAAGAGTCTATGACTGGATCATTATTACAGTGATTATTATGTTTCTAGCATGTTATATGTTTGGCAACAGTTCTTCTAACCCTAATTGATGGAGTGTGTGTGTAGCTTTTAATTTCTTAAACAACCATGTAGGAAGACACATCATAGCCATATTCCAGGATGACAATGTTAAGATTCATCAAGCTCAAATTGTTGAGCCTAAAATCGATGCACCTCTTGATGGAAATAACATCACAACATTTATTTCCATCAAGAGGTGCATCATTTTTTGTTCAAGTTCTTGTATTGAAAATGCAAAGAAAATGTCGAGCACTCTGTAAAGTCTCCTCCTACACATCCCAAAGACTTTCAATGAATTTAAGGTCTGGACTCCGAGGTATCATTAATGATCCAATCATAGACTATTTAAATCCTATTTTGCCTATTTAAATCCAAACAGCAACTTTGGCCAGGCAGTGCACACACACATATATATAATAAATATATAAATATATATATATATGTATGTATGTATATATATATATATATATGTATATATAGTAGATTGAAAAAAAAAAGTTTGAATTTAGTTTAGAGCAAAGAATATTTACAGATTAAAAATGCTCTGACAAAATCTGAACATATTTACATTCAGGTACTGTGGAGTCCAGCCCAAGTAGTTCTCAACAGCACAGGTACCACAAGTTTGTTGTTCAACCTAGCAAGGGTCTAACAACAGGACAAATGGCAGCTCTCACAGGTTCAGGGCACATACACAAGGGAATGGTGAAAAGCAGAACCTCACCCAAGAACCATGAAAAGACAGCCACTGAAACATCAGGAAAAGGCTGCTTGTTGTATGAGAGACCTGCAGAGCATAAGACCAGCTTTGCACACTGGCCCACACATCCATCCTGCTCATATACAGAGTCGGACCAGGATCAAGACTGTATGCTGGTTCAGTCAGACACAGTATCATCTGTTAGAAGCTCCAAATGTGGACGGGATGGAGCGCCGTCTGCCCAAAAACATGCTGTTAGAAATGCAGGTGCAACAGAGGGACGTATGAGAGAAGAGGAAAGGTGGAATCAAACTGCCATTTTGAGGCAAAGCCAAACTGAAACATCAGGCCACATCAGTAGGCCTGAAACTATTCAAACAGAAACCGCAAGTAGAACAAACCCCTCGTATTTCACTGTGATTCCCCAAATGGTGTCCAACTTAAATCAACCTGGGGCTTCTTTTGCTGGGCTGCAACTACCAAAGCACATGGACAAAGCTAGGCGGAAAAGTTACGTTTGTAAGTACTGTGGAAAGGCATTCACTGGACTGTCCAATGTCGTGGCACACCAGCGAGTGCATACAGGGGAGAGGCCCTTTAAGTGTGATACCTGTGGGAAGCTGTTCACAGAGGCAGGCAACCTAAAGAAACACCAAAGAGTTCACACAGGAGAGAAACCCTTCATCTGTTCCCGCTGTGGGAAACGATTCGCCTGGATCTGCAACCTCAAGACACATCAGCAGTCGGCCTCTTGTGGTGGAGTAGGATATAATTAAACATATCTGAGGACAATGCAGGGCTTCCAACTTATGCCTTCTTATGAATCATGTGGTCTTCTGAATGTCAAGGGAATCATTATAATATTCCTGGAATAAAGAAAGTCTAAATTTAAAGGGGGATGAGAAATATAAACCGAAACATTAATAGTAAGATCAAGATGTGTATATGTTACCAGTGACTAACGCTGACGTAAAGCGACTTCGGCGTTCTAATGTTGAATTTCCGTGAATTGTAATACTAGCAGTGAACAGCAGGTGGTGCACGAGCACTAATAAAAAAAAAAAAGAGCGTCCATCTAGGTTTTCTTTTTGTCATCATCTGCACTGTATTAGCCAGTACCGCACTGTATTAGTCTGCTACCTTTTAAGTATTGTTATCGGTTAAAATTAAAAGGCAATGTTTTAACATAGTTTTGTGTTTGCAATTATTTTTTGTCTAGAATAGTAACGGTATGGCAGCCCGGCTAGCTCAGTCGGTAGAGCATGAGACTCTTAATCTCAGGGTCGTGGGTTCGAGCCCCACGTTGGGCGCAAATATTTATTGCTAATTTACTTTTTCTGTTTCAGAAAATGATTTCAGCACCTCCAAAAGCGGATCTGAAAGAAAAAGTACGGTTCGTATTTTCCAACATCAGCTGGATTTTTCAAATCATCCCGAAGCATCTTTACTGAGCGAATGGCATTCTCGGACTTCATCTTTGTCAGAGTTCCTCGGCCAATCACGCGTCGGATATTCATCTTGCAGTCACCCAGGTGTACCCCGCCGACGTACCAATACATTTCTCTTTTTTATCGTATTTTATGATCCATTAAGATGTTCTCTCTGGAAAAATGTTTAGCAGAGGATGGTTTCGATCCATCGACCTCTGGGTTATGGGCCCAGCACGCTTCCGCTGCGCCACTCTGCTTGTGTCTAACACATGTCTGGTTACTTGTATTGAGTCTACTGAATATTGCGGGTTCTGTTTATTCATTCTATTTGGCATTACTGATTTTTTGGTTAAGATTGATGACTTTTTGGAGATTTTTTTTCAGTCAATTTGTGAGATAGAAAGCATTTAAAATAACATAACAGCCAAAACTTTAGCATATGTCATACATCGGGAACTACTCTGATATATGTGCATCTGTTCAAAACGTGTTCAAAAGCGCAAATAATTTAACACAATATACTGTTTGCAATTGAGCTGATTGTGTCGAATACATTTGTTTGAACGACAAACAAAACGTTGTTCCCTGACCGGGAATCGAACCCGGGCCGCGGCGGTGAGAGCGCCGAATCCTAACCACTAGACCACCAGGGAGTAGTGCTAAAGAGAGCTGATCAAGTGTCATTGTACATATGGTGACAAGTGTTTAGGCTGTTTGTATAGTTACTCGGTTTTACATATAAGTTTATTGATTCATCTGAAAACAGTTTCTGCATGTATGCGAAATATTAGTTCTCGTTGTATAAATACATTTTTAGTTGTAAATGAACTCTACCACAATAATCTGAATGCATAAGAATCACACCAGTCTTATGGTAATGCATTCCTAGAAACTGTATCTGTATTATTTAACACTGTCAACTAACAGCAAAATAACAAGAATTATAGTGTTTTTAATATTTTTCACCTTTATTTAATACTTGAGCAGTGTAAAAAAAAAGGCTAACAACCTTTCAAGTAACCCATGTTTGACTTGAAGAAGTCATAATTCAAATCATAAAAAAAGTTTGGGCAAATGTATGTTTTCTGTAATGCATTTTTATAACAATATTAACACAACATATTGTATTAATGTCTTTGAAAGAAATAACAAAAACAACAATAATAGCAAACAACTGAAGTAATAATATATAATTTATATTACCATACATATTCTTACATCTCAGCTAAAATGGTATGCTGATGGGCAATACTGTAATGTGACCGTAAAGACTTTATTAGGATACACACAGGCTAATAGGCAATGTAAGATATTTTGAAAGTCATTTCCTTTCCCTTTCGTCATCATTTCCCATTACCACTTCACTAAACTGTTTTCCCTCTACCCTTTTCTCCTCTTGTTCTTCAGTTTCCTCATCTTCCTCCACAGCGTCTTTTACATTTCCCTCTCGTCGTCCTCGGTTCCTCTGTTCTCTCAGTGCGCATGGCAGGCAGTTGACCAGGAAAAGGAGGGAGGAAAGACAAAGAAGAGAAAGGACAGCTCCAATGCCAATCTCTACTTGTCTACCAGCAGTTTTAACCTCTTTCCTCTCTTTTTCCACCCCAGGAGATAAATACACGACACTCTCTTCGTGGTTAGGGATCAAAACCGCCTGCTCCAAATCATTTCTTTTAAATATGTCATTACCAACATCATAGTCACTTGTAGAATTGACCACAATTTGCTGATCTTCAAAGTTATCATACAGATCCTTGTTGGAGTCAACAAGCATATCAGTCACATCATGCATCTCAAAGTTGGTTTCCTCACTCCCCATTGGCCAAAAGTCCACGTTCAGGTTCACCCTTATCCAGCCAGAGCCTTTAGCCAATCTTTTTGCTTCGCTTCTTTTTTGGATTGCTTCCAATTCAACATGGTTAGATTCTGGTTCACACGTGGAAACCAGGAGCTCGGCTTTCACAAGAGGCCCTCCGCCATCACCTTGTGCCAAGATGTGCTGTGATGGAGCAGGTGTCACAGCAACCACAGACTCGGCCAAAGAGGAGAGCCGGAGAGTAAAGGGAATCCCACTAAAGGCAGATACCGATATAGTGGTCTCATCATTAAACTGGATCCAAACACTGATGGATGCTTCCTGATTAAAAAAAGAGAGACTGAGAAATAGAACAACACTGGTAGAATCAATAGTGTTAAAATGTTAGTACTCACTATACTTACTTGCCCGTGGTTGTACAGTGTGTTGTGAGCATTCACTGTTGCTGTGACAATAGATGGATGAGATGGGCTGGAATTAATTGACAGGCCAAGCCCTCCCACCAACTGAACAGAGAGGTCACCAGGACTGACAGGTTCAGAGGTTACAATGACATTAGCTCTTCCAAGCACTCCATCCCACTGACTTGATATTACCTTCAAAAACAGAGATATGAGAATCAATTAGGGGTGGAAGTTAGGAACCAAGACAGGCCTGTGCTTAAAGGGATAGTTCACCAACAAATAAAAATCCTATCATCATTTACCTTCATGTTGTTTCCAACCGCAGAAGACTGAGTTTTGGTCTAAACAATAAAAGTCAATGGGGTCCATAACAACACTGGACCCCATTTACTTTCATTGTATGACCAAAAAAAGTGTTTTTGTTTTTCTTTTGAGTGTCACATAGGACAGTCATACAGGTTTGGAATGACACAAATTATGACAGAATTTAAATTTTGGGGTGAACTATTCCTTCACGTTGTTAATGTATAATGCCACAACAAAAATTCTGACAGTAAATTCAGATACCAACATATAATGATGTAATTCCAGGCTTCAAGCCAATTAGATTTCTTTGTTTATCAAGAGCTGCAATATATGGATTTTCTATCCTCAGCCAGTCTTGGACAAGTTCAGTCACATCCACAAACCAATCCGGTGATCCAAGCATGTAGGTTGGTTGGCCTCCTTGAGCTGCTGATTGGGCAGTGAATTGTGCCAAAATCTGTATAGCAGATCTCTGATAAACTGGTTCACACCTAAAAAATAGACATTTCAATTTCCTTATGATCAATGCCATTACTGCACTATTTGAAAGGTCTGCAGAAGAATATTGGGTAACACTTCACAATAAGGTTCCATTTGTTAACTTTAGTTAACTACATTAGTTAACAAACTATGACAACTTGCAGATAATATAATATTGATGAAATAAAAAGCCACTTAAGTGTACTTAAGTGAGAGTACATTTTCATGCCTGTTTCTTAAAACAGAGATGAGATTATATAAATATGTCCTACTTAAGTGGGTCAAAAACACTCTTAGTTTAAATAATTGCATTTAATATAAATTTAAACTAAAATACATTTTCACTTAATAGCAACTAACATGCAATTAAGTGTCCGAAAATATTACATTTATTTTGCACTTAAAGGGTTAGTTCAGCCCAAAATTAAATTTCTGTCATTAATTACCCACACCCAAAAGAAAAGTAGTAAAAAATAGTTGAAATAGTCAACATGACTACAGTGGTTCAAACTTAATGTTATGAAGCAATGAGAATACTTTTTGTGCACAAAAACAAAGCAAAACTAACGACTTTATTCAACAATTTCCTCTCTACACTGTCAGTCTCTGCAGTTGACACACTGCAGCACGTGTTTACGAACACCGAACACCAACTCAGTATTGGCCGACACTGTTCACGTGAGCAGCATGACGCATGCACGGCCAATACACAGGAGCGGCCAATACTGAACCGGCGTTCTGACATAAACATGGAAGCGCTGCACTGTGTTTTGTTTTGTTTTTGCGCACAAAAATTATTCTCGTAGCTTAATAACATTAAGGTTGAACCACTGTAATCACACTGACCATTTTAATGATGTCTTTAGTACTTTTCTGAACCTTGAATGTGGTAATTACGTTGCTTTCTATTTGAGGATAAAAAAAAAAAACTTTTATCATTTTATCAAAAATATCTTAACTTGTGTTCCTAAGATGAAATAAGGTCTTACGGGTTTGGAATAACACAAGAGTAAGTACTTAATGACAGACATTTTATTTTTGGGTGAACTAACCCTTTAAGTATGTTATAAAGTATATTATTTCTGTAATAAGTACTCTATGAAATGTATTAAATAATGTAAACTAATGGGACCTTTTTTGTAAAATGTAACCAAATATTGCATACCCGCTCTCACTGTAGTAATTCCAGCCATTGATGGGACTCAGGACAGAGTCAGAGAGAGACACGCGTAGTGGAACTACCGGAGCCCACACAGCCAAGCACAAAGAGCCACTGAACATTCCCAAAGAAAACTCCAGCTCCACACAGATGCTGCCCCTTCCTGATTCACTCCCATCCACAAAAAGCACAGAGCAATCATGAGACACCTGCCAGCAAAGAAAAGAGCCATCAGATGAGTTCATATATTTCATGCATTGACCAGACCTCCTCAGAAATCTTCATACCTTAATGATATCTTCATTGGCTGAGTGACACTTCACCGCTGTGGTCACATCTGACACTTTGCCATCTAGGCCCACAGCGAGGACAATGACATGAAGTGACACAGGTTGACTCGTCAAAATGGCTGTGTTGATAATTGTGTTACTCTGCCAATAAAAACAACTGGATCTCAGTAAACATCATGTTTTTCCTGTTCTTTACACACATTATATTGAATATCTAACATTATTACAAGGCTTTCTGAAAGGCTGATTGTCGTCAGTTGCCCAAAAATAACAGACTCAGACAAGTTGATATCATGGGGAAAGGTGTAGAATATTTAGTAAACTGAAGGCATTGAGACTTCTTATTCTAGTGGTGATCATTGTGATATTTTATTGTATGCATATGGAAATAGATTTAGCAATAGATTTATGATAGTATACCTCTGTGATGGGGGCAATGCCCATTATTTCTCTGTCGATAAAGGAGAAAAAGCTTGTGACTGTCCCGTGTGGTGAAACTGCAAACTTGCGTGTTGAGTACTCCACCCACCAGCTAGCAGTGACAGTCATCGCTACGCCAAAGTTTCTGTGTAAAGCCTCAAATGAAAGACAGGATACCTGGCTTAGAGCAGATGTGCTGCAACAAAAGAAAGGGGACAAAGACAAAAATGAAAGGATGGATGGCAGATTATTCTTTTAACTAACTTTCAGGTTTGTAAATAATAATGATGATGAGGGTTTAAAAGCAAAACTATGCTTATATAAAGGACTTTTATTGTTTGTTTTTTTTTGTTTCTTACAAAACTGTTATTATGCCTATAAAGATGTCTAAATTGTACTTTTAACGGTTTGACTTGTACGTGGATGAGCTTTTAGAATCAATGTAACATGATCCTTTAATGTTGAAAACAGTTGTGCTGCTTAATATTTTCTTGATATGTTTTTTTCCAAGATTCTTTAATGAATATAAAGCTCAAAAGAACAGCATTTGAAATATAATTATTTTATAACATTATAAATGTCCATTTACCGTCAACTTTTGCATCCTTGTTGAACAAACATATTAATTTCTTTAAAAATTACTAACCCTAAACTTTTTAAAGGTAGTATATGCTATACACTAATATATTGATGTAAAATAGATTAGTAGATATTAATTCTAGAGTCAATAATTATTTCTCTTACCCAGTGCTGTCTGGATGAGTACCAGTGCTGTGGACAGTGATGGAAATAACATCATGTTTAGAACCTGTTGTCCTCTCTACATTTACCATCCACAGGTCAGCGTTTGTGGTGGGATGGACCTCCAGAGACAACAACCTTCTTTTCATTTTCAGTCTGAAGGTGAAAAACAATATGTGAACAATAACATACAATTCATTACTACATAAAATGTGCTGAGCAATTGTATGTTATGTAATAATATTAATGTTACCTAATGGTCAGTGACTCCCCACTAAAATTTGCCCTCAAGTTTACTGACACTCTGATTGGTTGTCCAGCACGTACAGGCCCTTTGCTGTAGACAATTAGCACATTGGAATCCAACCAAAACTTCTCTTCCGCATGTCTATCTAAACATGCAGCGCTTTGCTTGGTTTTGTTGATCTCTTGGTCTTCAAGTCCCACTGGACCAATGTAGTACATCTTTCTCTCTGATTGCTGTAATACTTCCTCCGCACACCTAGGGGGTCCGACTTTAGGACTGGACACAATGCCAAAGGAAGAGTAGTAGAGCTGAATTTTATCAGAATGGGCCCTAAATTGTCCTGGCACATATGGATGCCTTCTCCCACGGTTTCGAAAACGAGAACGGTTCCTGCTCAGGTGATGTTGCTTGAAAATCTGGTCCAGGTTTGCCTTAATGTTCTGATTAGGCTCAAACCAGTCATTTGGAAGTGTCATAGTGACCACACACAACCCAAAAGGTGGCTTAGAAGAAATTGAAGAATACTTGTAAATAATAATAATATTTTAGCACATATTTGAAATATTTTTTTTATAAATATTTTTGTATTTATATTTTATAATATATACAGTCAAACCAAAAATGATTCAGACACTAGATATAATTTTTTATATTTTGTTTTACTAGTTGGTGCAGGACACTATAGTTCATTTACGTAAGTCAGGATAGCAAAATAAAGTAAACTGTGACATATTATACCCAAAAATTCTTCATACAGTGGACTACTATTATTTATTTGACCTGACCATGTTTTGCTTAAGTGTTATCTGAAATAATTAAGATTCAAGTTTTCTGACACAGTTTAACTCTGAGATCTTGTCATATTGTATTACCATTTTTTGAAACTATAGTGAATAAACTGTAATAATGAATGAAATGTTCAAGGTGTCTGAATAAATTTTGGTTTGACTGTATACATATATCACATAACACTGAGGTTTATTTGATTCTTTGCTTTATAAAGTTTCTGTCTTATAATGCTTTCCTGACCCATCTATGGTGCGTTTGACTAGAAGTACCTGAGTGATGCAGGAAGCTTTCTGTTCTTCTGTCTGTTTGAAAGCATGGAGAGTAATGCAGGTTCCTCTGTTAACATCACCCCTCATATGAAACAGCACTCGCACCTCAAACCGCTCTCCTCTGTCACCCTCCATCTCTTTGACAATGGTTTTAGAAAGGAGTGATGCAGTGAGAGATGGAGTCAGAGGAGGAATGGCTTCAGTCATCACCTTGAGAAGACAAGCGGAAGCACAAAAATAAGTAACTTCACATTATTTATCTTTGAAGTTGAGATAAAGGCTATTAACCATAATCAAGACTGTTGTACCTGTGTGATGGTGTAGGAACCAAATGAAGCACGGAGAAGAGGTTTGGAGGCCGTTCCTGATGGAGGCATGAGGAGCAGGGATTGGGTGGAAGAGAAGGGGCTGGAGTTGGTGAAGAGAAGGCCCAGATCGGCCTGAGAGAGGGGGAAAGACTGCCATGGCGAGGGAACAGTGATTCGGACTGGAAGCGATGGGGAGGGAGGTGTCTGACAATGGGCTTTTGCAGAAATAGGAAGGTAGTTTGTGGGATTAGTAACAATCACTTTATTGTTTAAGCATAGGTTTTACATATCCAGATTAACCACAACACCTGAAACTTTGATGTACAAAAAGTGAAGAATTACGTAAAAAATGCTCACACTCTTTCGATTAAATTTAAATTTGGTCTAAGAAACTTCAGAAGAATTTCTTTCTCCTAGTGCTCCAAAAAAAAAAAAAAATCCCTCCAAAATATCATTTTAAAAAAAAGAGAGAAAACAATCACACTGTTAAAGGACATAAAGTAAAGTGTGTTGTGCAATGTTTTGGGGCGAGTGTAAAAATAAGTCAAACTTACAGAGGATTATGAATAAGTGAAGGATTACCAGTCTCATAGTAGAATACTTCCATTTGAGTCTAGAAAGACCCATTTCATCCATAACACCCTGTAACACAGCAAACAACATATTCTGCTTGTTGAATATTAAATAGTTGACAAATTTTGCTGTTGTTAAATTATTTATTATTAATTAATATAAAATATTAGTTATTTTAATAAATATATTAATATTATTCATTAAAATCACATTATACTAATCAAAAATCAATTACATTTTTAAAAATAATGGTTCTTTATTGGCATCTGTGCTTCCATGAAGAACTTTTAACATACATGGAACATTTCCATTCCACAGATGTTTCTTTATAGTTAAAAAAAAATAGGTTATTTAGATTACTAAAATGTTCTTCACATTAAGAAATAATGGTTCCCCTTAGAACTGACCATCTTTGGGGAACCAAAAATGGTTCTTCTATGGCATCACTGCCCTTTTGGAACCTTTATTTTTAAGAGTGTACAAGAAATTACACGTTAAAATAATTTCAGGTAAAATAAGATGATATAAAGCAAAACAAAAACAATTGACACTATAAAACTTCCAAAAAGTTTGTACTTGCCACAATGGTCCTTTTAGATTTTCAGATATCACTCTCCTCACACAGACATGCTCAGTCTAATGTGTGATTTTGGTCACAGAGTTTCATCAGTCCATCTTCTGTCAGAATGCTTGCTTCTCCTTTAGAAGTTTTTTCTTAGTTTTGTAAATATAAAAATATTCCAAGTTCAGGTATGTCAGAAGTGTCCAAATGATTTTAAAATCCTTAATTTCCTTATTTTAGTGTGTTGTTTTTCTCTCTCTCCTTTTTAGTCATCTATAGCTCTGCACTGTTAGTGGTCAGTCACTCTCTCTCTGTCCCTCTTTGGCTGGTGTGCCAGATTCACACAATATTCATTTAAAATGGTAAATAATCCTCTGCTCTCACCCTCCCCCATTTTTCCTCTCTTTATTTCTTGGATATATCTGGCCAAAGATAGTTGATGTCCTTCCAAGAAACTCTTTCTAAATCTGAAGATGAAACCCACTTCCTATCTCATCTTAATCTCGCTCTCTCCCCGGGTCTTCTACATTTCTGTTTACTGTAATAAAACATGCAGAATTTATGCTGTCAGAAATGGCGGGTTTCTGAACATACATTAAAGCAATGGGATCTCAATGCTTTTAATGTTTAATTTCAGCGGCTTAATGATTAGTGCATGAGGGAGAAATGCTGCAGATGGCATTAAAGGCAAAATCCTATTAGCAAGAATGAGGGCATTATATGCATCTGAAAAAAAAATGTATTTAATCACACCACTCTTTTTCCATCTAATCTTTCTCTGTTTTCCTTGACCACTGAGAATATCTAAATACATGAAATCCTAAGAATATCATATTAACTCTTTCTCAACCCTTTATCCCTATATCTTTATCATTACATCTATTCTCTCTTAGTCATATAAGCTGCAAAACTGCTGCATTTTCATGGTTTTAACTTCTATAAGCATGAAGCTCAAATTCATTTGCTCAAATTCTTTAATATGATGTTAAAAAAATTAACTTTTTCTTAGGACATCTATAGTGCAAATCATTTATTATTCACTTTTTGCACAGTTTATTCAACTTTTAACATATTACCTCAAAAGCTCATGTGATTGTGTATAAAAAATTTTTTTTTTAGATTTCTTTCTCAGTGACAATTATAGCGGATTGACAGTCAGAATACGTTGGATAAGTAAGGAATAATTGATGACGGGCAGTTGAATTATTAGAAAATAATGCACACCCAAGGTGATAATGCGACCATGACACAAAGCACGCATTACTTTCTAATAATTCAACGCCCTGTCGTCAATTATTCCGCTTATACTAAGGTTACCACACCTCAAGACACTGTTCAGATGTTGCATTTCAAGACATTTATTTCAGGTTTTTGTCCTTAAAACACTATTATGTGTGGGACTTATTTCTTAAAGGGTTAGTTCACCCAAAAATGAAAATAATGTCATTTATTACTCACCCTCATGTCGTTCTACACCTGTAAGACCTTCATTCTTCTTCAGAACACAAATTAAGATATTGTTGATGAAATCTGATGGCTCAGTGAGGCCTCTATTGCCAGCAATGTCACCGATCTTCTCAAGATCCAGAAAGGTACTCAAAACATATTTAAAACAGTTCATGTGAGTTCAGTGGTTCTACCTTAATATTATAAAGGGATGAGAATACCAAAAAAACGAAATAACAACTTTTCAACAATATCTAGTGATAGGCGATTTCAAAACACTGCTTCGAAGCTTTACGAATCTTTTGTTTCAAATCAGTGATTCGGATCGCAAACTGAAATCACGTGACTTTGGCGCTCCGAACAACGATTCGAAACAAAAGATTCGTAAAGCTTCGAAGCTTCATGAAGCAGTGTTTTAAAATCACCCTAGATATTATTGAAAAGTTGCTATTTTGTTTTTTTGGTGCACAAAAAGTATTCTCGTTGCTTTATAATATTAAGGTAGAACCACTGTACTCACATTAACTGTTTTAAATATGTTTTGAGGACCTCTGGATCTTGAGAGGTTCGGTGACATTGCTGGCAATGGAGGCCTCACTGAGCCATCGGATTTCATCAAAAATATATTAATTTGTGTTCCGAAGATGAACGAAGGTCGGTGTAGAACGACATGAGGGTGAGCAATAAATTACATTATTTTCATTTTTGGGTGAACTAACCCTTTAAGTATCTCATCCCAAGCCTCTGTTGCTAATTCCAAAATGTTATTTTAGAGCTAGTAAGGGAGGCTTGAGCCTTGGTAGCAGAGACTGAATACAGTTATTAACGCAGTTATGAGAGAGAGAGAGAGAGAGAGAGAGAGAGAGAGAAAGAGAGAGAATAAGCATATGTCAATTAGTCTAAGTTACTCGAGTCTGTCTCTCTCAACAGTGTTTGGCAGCATTGTCTCTAATAGCGAAACTTTAAGTTTATCTACCTCAAGAACAGCATCGTTATTACCTCGCTGGTGAGAAATGTAATGCATCTTTTAAGTTGCTCAACCGTGTTACTGATTAATTCTCTAACAACTGTGCGAGTGTGTGTTCGTACTGTATGTGTGTGTGCGTTTGAGTGAGAGAGATCGGGCGAAAGAGAGTATGACCTTTCAGGACATAATTAAGCGTATTTTGTGGCAAAAAACCATGACAATAATTTGTCGTTTTATCCTATTGTTTATTATATTTATTTGCTTGGTGTCGTTGAGGGTTTTGTTTATTTTGCTGTTGTAGGCTGTAGGACCTTTTGAAATAACTGAAATCATTTGGCGAAGTGATATGGAACTGTAATGCGGTCAGGAAAGGCCTGCCTAGAACTACTTTAGCCGTGCATTTCCCTGAAAATAATTGCACACCTTAGCACAGCCCCGTAGTGTAATAAAAAATATTTATGTGAAAATAGACTGAATGCAGGTAACAAGCAGGTTTGATGTCAGTGTCACAAGTGTTGAGAGAAGGAGAAATGATGAATGGATGCGCTAGATATTTTACCCAGTGTGGTCTCTCTGTTAATCTGTGCATGTAATCTGTTGTCATCTGTCATTGTTCTCTGCTGGAACCTCATTTAAACTACAGATTTAATCCTTCACTCTGACCTGAGGACGAGGAGGAGACGACACTTATCCACCCACACACACACACAAAACACATTCTCTCTCCCTCCAAACCTGCTGTTGCTTTCCCTCTGCTGTGTATTTGTTCTCAAAATGAAGAGAGACTAAAGCGGCTGCAAGGGCGTAGCCACATAAACAATAGAAATAATAATGAACAGAACTGAAACAGTCATCTTGAAATGCTGTGCATGCAAACACACTGAGAGATGTGTGAAGGTTTAGGCAAAACCCATCCAAGCATTTTAACTTCCTTTCTCACTGGTGCACTTAGAAAGAGAGTTTTACTAAGCTACCATCAGTCAGGCAAGGCATAAGATTTTAAGCTGTTGTGATATTAAACCCTCTATGAGTGCAGTATTAAAAAAACAAAAAAACAACTGGGTCAGAGAGAGAGAGAAAATGGGGAAGAAAGGAAGAAAATGGGGAAGAAAGGAAGAAAGAGACAAAGAAACTAAAAAGAATGAGCAGAGTCTACAGTATATTTAGAGCATGAACGACAGAAATAACACAAACAGGAAGTCAATAGAATTACGACAGGAAACCACACTGCTGCAAAACTGTGCATTAATACCACATTCCCTCTTCCAACCTTTACATCGCTTCCATGCCAGAAGAAATTTCTCTTCAAAGCTTAAACAAAACCATGCTAGTATATCTATCATGTAGTGTTCAACTTATTACAGTATATATCCATCCAATTTGATTCTGATTCTGCACTCAAGTCACAAAAGATTCAAATGATTGTATTTTTAGTTTATTTCAAATTATTCATTCTCCAACTCAAAAATCAGTCACTTGTATAAACAAACAAAAGCCAGTGTCTTTCAGGACATGAGCAAAAATCAAATTTTGTTTCTGTTTGACTATTTAACAATATCAACAAGCATATACAGCAAAATCAGGTAATTACAAAAATGATTAAAAACAAATAGTCTGCTATGCAATACAAAATAAGCGCTTTGGTGGTTACATTGAGACTAATTTATTTATTTTTTAAATTCTGTCCTAGATGGATTTCTTAGCTGAACTTCTCAAACATATTTACACCTTGCTCGACAGCTCAAACCAACCAAATCCTCACAACGCAAGACTGTTGACTGAGACTGACGAGAGAGGTCTGCTCAGGGTCAGTAAACACACTCTTAGGTCTTTTGTCAGCACAGGCCTTCAGTTGTAGCCGTATGAGTCATAGTCACTGTTTCTGTTGGACGAGGGCTCTCTGCTCGTGTTTACCGTCAGCCTCTCCAAACCTGACAACACAGGATAAAAGAAGAATTGTCACCACTGTATGTATGGCACTTTTCAAGAATTTTTTTTCACCAAATGGTCAGTAATCATCAACCTCAGGAGGTTGAAACAAATATTCAACTAAACATTGTATGAGCTGTTTTACTCTCTATTAATTTTATATTGTTTCCAATTTATATGGTATCTTTTTTTATTTTTAGCATTTAACATTTAGCATTAAATAAACATTAAACTACATCTCAAAAGCAAACATTTATCTTACGTTGCAAACAAATTTGCCATAATATTCTATTTTTGGATATATCTTTTTATTATTATTACTGGACAATATCAATATACAAACTGAAGTAGGGAACAGTAATAGGCATACGAAAATATACACAAATGACGTGTAATTAAATCTCCATATTTTTGGATATATCATATACACACAGTTATTCAAAACCTTAAGCTCCTCTTTCATGAGATTGAAAGTAATTGGCAAAGAGATGTTGAAAAATTCACAGTAAACACGAAAACAAGATTGAAACCAAACTATTTATTTTTTACTGTAAGCATTTGTGGTTGTGAATACAGTATTACGCAGTACGAAAGAAATACATCAACCATGTGACAGAAACAATGGTTGTGTTTGAAAAAGAAAATCAAGATACTTCCTAGATTTTATTGTGTGTTACATAGAGAATTGAGTGTTGTGTTTTGCAAAAAGTGTTTTATGAAATTGAAAACTGAGTCGAAGGCCGAGAATTGGTGTATGGTTTTGCAGATTCGGCGTGTGGTTCTGGTGTTTAAGTGTCAGGATTTTGTGTGTAAGCAGTTGAAAAAAACGGTAATAGATTTGTTTAGTTGTTTTCCCACACTGAACTAAAGATCTGTAGATTACATAAAAATATGACATTACATGATTTTAATTGATGTCGAGAAAGTCAAGGTCTAATTTGATGATTGACGATGATTTAGATGCTTTCATGCAAAGTTAATTTAAGTTAATAGTTTAATCTGACATATCCAATAGATCTCACAACCAAAAAAAGCACACACGTGTTTTGAATGAAAGCAGTTCCAAAATCCCAATGATACTCAATGAAAATCCCAATAATACTCAATCCATCATTATGTAATTGAGTACAAAGTAAATGAGCATGAATGCAAGTGAGAGATTAATAGAAAGAGTCCACAGTGGTAAAATAGAAAGATAGAGAGAGACTCACCAGGAAAGGACTGTCTCTTGAGTGTGTTGTTGTTTGGGGCACCTTGGCCTCTGTGATAGGACACTTAAAGAGGAAAGATCAAATGCTGAATGCTTTCTCACAACCCAGTCATGAATGTGTTAATATGTGAGATGACTCACCACTCTGACTCTGCGTCGGGCCGATCCAGCGATTCTGCCGCTTTTGTGAAACTGCATCAGTCCAGGTAAAAATAGTCAAATTAGACAGAGCATTTAAATTTGGATTTAGAAAGATTCAGTGGCAAAACAAATGGAATGGGAAATGGAATTTTGTTTTTTTTAAAGTATAGAGCTTTTATAGAGTTTTGCATTACATAAAGTGGGATTCAAATGCCTGAAAGCACTAGTGAAAATGCTATTACAAATTATATTCTATAAGCAAAGTAATTTGAGTGAAAGACTGAGTTGAAAATCAACATGAATTTGATCACTTACTCGAGCTGCATAAACTTCACATGCATGAATTCTACAAAAAACTTCTTGTGCTTTAATGGAAGAAGATCTGACTGTACAAAGAGCTCACATGATCAATCTCGCTAATTTGTTTAGATTTGATCAGTGACCTAGTGCAGAATATGAAATATTTCTTCTTCATTTTACATCATAATGTTTACTTCTTTAAAATGTTTCAAAATCCTAAAACGTGTTTTTTTTTTTTTGCCAGATTTTGGGAACACTTTGCAGTAAGGTCCCATTAGTTAACATAAGTAAATGCATTAACTAACGTAAACTAACAACAAGAAATACATTATAGTATTTATTAATCTTTGTTAATGTTAGTTCATGTCAGCTCAGGACCATTAAATAATATTAAAAGACACAACATTTGATTTTAATAATGTGTTAGTAAATGATAAAATTAACATTAACTAAGATAAATAAATGCTTTAGTATTTAGTATTTTCAATGTTAGTTTATGTTAAGAAATGTAGTAGCAAATCTACAGTGTTAAATGAACACTGGGCGTTTTCCTAATGGAACTTACTGTAACGTGTTACCCAGATTTTCAGTGTAACCTTAGATTTTTGGACTGTATAAAACATCTCTAAGCAGACAAAGAGAACTTTTGAATGGTGCCATGTGCTTGCATATATAAACATTTAAAAAATTTTATAGGTAATGTGAGATTAAAGACACGCTCGTTGGCTTCACAGACTCACATCTTTTGCGGATGGCTTTGTACGCAGGCCGACTGAACTGAAGCAGAATGACTCCCAACATCAAGAAAATTAATATGCCAGTTACTGCTTTATAAGCAGCCAACTCACTTCCTAGAGAATCTGAGAAAATGTGGGAAGGAAAGAATATGATGCGTTATTTAAAATTTGTCTATGAAACCTAATAAAAAAAACATTAAGAGAAACATTCCAACATACAGAGTTAAACTCTTATCTTTAAAAAAAAAAAAACAAAAAAAAAAACACATACCTTCGCAAATGATGTGCAGGCCTCGGCATTTAATTTTGGTTAAAGTCTTATTGCTTGTAAGCAAATAACCATCAGCCATACTTGTGACCTTAAAGCCCTTGTATTCTCCACATCTAACGTCTTTACACAGTTCACTCCACCAGCTCTCTGGTATGTAACTGCTATAACATAAGGCTAGATGCTGATCAGGGGAATGCAGATACACCTTGCCCTCACACAAACTCCCTTTATTCCAGATTACCTTCAGCCGAGCCATAACATGCTGAGTGATATTATGGATGGGACATGGTTTCTGTTGGACAGTGGCGTTCGTAATAGTAAAGTTTTGTGGGATTGAGGAGTTTGGGGTGATGAAGTTTGTGGTTTTATTCTCTGATGTTCCTTCTCCTTTAAAGGATAAATGCACATAGACATAAATTACTTTCATGACAATGTTGGAATACCAGAATCATTCTTCTCTAAAATGTGTAGTTTGGAAATAAAAATTCCAGTTTTTAAACAGTTAAAGTAATAAAAGCAAATGAAAGAAACTTTAGTTAATTAAAATACCACAGCAGAGAATTTATATACTTGTAAATGCATGTACATTATTCTGATTGCAGTCGTTATGCTGCTCTGTGCTCTTATTTTATTACATTGCAAGACATCGCTTCAGTTGTGATATTATACTTGTAATACAGTGCTACCAATATTCTCCAACTTGTCACTCTCAATAACATCTCACTAAGATATTACATTTTAAGAACTACACATATTTATTTGACATTTTGAATGTAAAATATGGCATGACATGCACTTTATTATTCAAGCATAAAACGGCTTGTTACTGAGGTCAGAGAGCAAATAGATGGTTCATTTGCACAAATTGCACTCATTACGCTCTTGCAATTTTTGCACAGTGCTTGAAGGCATTCACACACTTTGCACATTTGATTGCATGATTGCTTGATCCCTATTGCACCTTGCAAACATAGATGGCTATTCAGAATCAAGTAACAGATCTACAATTTGGATTACCAAAAATCACCATATAATATTATATACTAATATTAAATAACGTTAAAATTGTATGTATGCATGTATGTATGTATATATATATATATATATATATATATATATATATATTGTACTATGTCTATGTTTATTCACAACAACATTTTCGACAACTTATGTTTTAGATATATCATTTTCACTTTTCAATGACTCATAATTAAAAAATTTTCCTTGTTAATAAAAAAATTATTTGCTGGGGTTAAATATGTTAAATGGTTAAAAAAATGTTATACTTAAGCACAACACCTGTTCCTGTGATTTATTTAGCACACAGTTGGCTAAAAAATTTAATTTGGTGTGATTTACTTCTAGGCAAAGTAATCTTTCATAGATTCTTGCCATTTTTACATAAAAAAAAAAAAAGAAAAAGAAAAAAAGACGTCTTTACAAAATGGGATAACTTCTGATGAAATACTATCACCGGACATGCAAATGACCGTAGAAATGTAGAGTCTACTCTCTTATGTAAGAAAACAGATTGAAGTATGCAGTATGCAGAAAAAAAATTAAAACATCTTTCATGAATAATAAAAAAAATATGTAAGGAGTTTTTGCGAGGATGACCAATATATTGAATTCACCCTATTAGACAGTTAAATCACCATATTAAATTGCGACAATGTTACAATATTCACGTTGACATTAGTTTCCAGTAAATATGAAGTTAAGAGTAAAAATTTGAAAGAATAATAAAAATCACTGCAACAAATTACATATTTTAACAGGACACTATTGACGCTTGCACTAATTTTGTAATGCATTCTTGCAGGCCCGGAAGTTGTTTTATTTTATGTTGGTATTCATTATTGCTCTTCATTGATCAAACACATTTTGCATTTTAAACTTTCTTCTATATAATGCACAATGTTGTGACTGGAAGCATCTGAATATTCTAGTCATTGTAATACTAAGTGTTGTTCCTTGGTCCGTTTTGTCTTGCTGATATATTAAAAGTGTACATCAGCATTAACAGCTAACTACAGATATTTTCTGCAGAGCAGATCATATATGTAACTTGGGTTTGTGCATGCATCATATAAGAGCACAACAATGAAGTATATTTAAAGAATAAACAATTTACTTACGAACACCAAGGAGCAGGAGCATCGTAAGAGTCATCAGCAGAGAGTTTTCCATCTGGCAGAAGGTTGTGCCAAACATTTAGAGCTTCATTTAACTTCATTTGACTAAACAAAGTAACTCCATGCACTCAAACTGATAACAGGCCCAGAGGTCAAATGAATGACCTTTGGTACACAAGAAACCGCTGCTTTTTGTTAGATTTAATTGGGCCTCATGCCAATTAAAATGTTTCATTTTGTTTTCTGCATCCTTTTCTGGAGTCCAGTTCAGATAAAGCAAAATAATAAACAACAATGACTTTGTTACTTACTATAATGTTTGATATATGTTTAGCCTGAGTTTTTTATCAGTATGGCAAAGATTTCAGATCGTACCATGACTTAAGCCGCAATAAACAAGAACATATCATTCACTACAATGACACAAAGTAATATTAATTTTTTGATAAAAACCAGACTCCCTTTTAAATTAGATTACTGTTTATGCTATTTTAGATGTTACAGTACGACTCGTTTTTTAATTGACAACTGTCTTCACTTCGCTTCAACTGTGTTTTGAAGGGTTAGAACATCAAACATCTATGAAACACCACAACTTCTAACCAGCTTTTTAACAATACATTATCAGATCTTACCTTGCCTGTGACTGACAAAACAATGTGTGCTGCAAGTGACAAGAAAAATTAAGTGAAAGGAAATAAGCAGAGGTGTGGAGCTACAATCTTCATTCCCCGCCCCCATCCTCTCTCTCTCCATATAGAGCGTCTTTTATTCTCAAATGTTGTTTGATTGCACATTGCACTGCTTCCTCACTTCAAAGAGAGCAGCATACAAAAAAATGAAGAAAAGCTTGAACAAAAAAAAAATTTCGAGTGTGGGCAAGTGGGAGGAGAAAAGGTAATAAGATATTGTCTAACTTGATATTAAATGTTAAAAAATAATCATTTTAAAAAACAAATTTTAAATATATATATATATATATATATATATAAATTTCAGAAAAAAAAAATTCTTCATCAAAAAAAAAAAAAAAAAAATAGTGGAGTAAACAAAGAGGCAAAAATCTGCATATTCAAAACTGAAAATCTTTCTTCTTGCATACAGGAACTGAGTCTCTTGTGGTGTACGGCACACTGAAAATGTTCATGAAAGTTACGCAGATGATTAATCGTGCTTGTAGGAATCAACTGAGAGTGCCGTGGCAAATTAGTAAAGCTATAAAAACCACCGATATCCACATCTATCTGTTCATTTCATTGTTACTCATATCTTCTGTTCATTCACAGTCTTTCCCAACCGCCTCTCTCCCTCCCTCACTCTCTCGATCTTTCTCAGGTGTCGCCGGGGTTGGTTTACCATATCGTACAGTTGGAGAGAGACCCGTAAAGACTGGTTTTTGTACCTGTACAAAAAAATTCCCCCAACACCCTCTTGAAACTCTCGTCTATGATTCAATATGAACGGAATTTAAACAGTGAGTCAATGAGCTCCCATTTGTCTTCTTGTAAAAACATTGTGATCCTTAAAAAAAAAAAAAAAAAATGTTCATCAAGGCTGCATTTATTTGATCAAAAATACAGTCAAAACAGTAATATTCAAAAAATGTTTTCTAATTGAATTTTAAAATGTAATTTAGTCCTGTGATATCAAAGCTGAATTTTTCAGCATCATTACTCCAGTCTTCAGTGTCACATGATCCTTCAGAAATCTTTCTAATATGATTAGATGCTCAAGAAACATTTCTTATAATTAAGTGTTGAAAACTATTGTCCTGTTTAATATTTTTTTGGAAATCGTGATACATTTTTTTCAGGATTCTTTGAAGCATATAAAGTTTAAAAGAGCAGCATTTATTTTAAATATAAATATTCTGTAATGTTATAAATGTCTTTACCTTCATTTTAGATCATTTTCATCTTCACTGAATGAAAGTATTAATTTCTTTAAAAAAAAATCATAACTCATTTTTATACTTTTTACAACTAGTACTACTAATAAAAAAATTAAAAAATGAAGTCAAAAATTCCAATCAACACAGAAATCAGATCAACTTCAGTGTTTAATATTCACACCCGAAAAAAGGACAATAAAAATAAAAAAAAACACTTTTAACAGGCTAGTCATCACAACCAATGCAATAGAATCTCTTTCCTCTAATGCTGCAAATCAATGTGCTAATAAAATTTTTATCCCATTTTTTCCCCCTCTCATCCTCATGTCGTATCACCCCTCTCCCTCACTCCAGGTGCTGGGGAGGGAACTTAAACGTGGGGGTTTTGCTACAAACCTGAGTCTTAATTACTGAGTTCATGAATTAGACAAAGCCACCCGAGGCTTGATTGAGGATGCCTCTGGTTTTGAATTGCTTTAAAGTACAAAAATAAAGAGTGACCCCGCACGCCTATTCTAAAGCGGACAGTTCGAAGGCCCCGCTCCCAGCTCCTGTTGCCAAAGACTTCGGGGCTGTTAGTGTGGAGTGCTAGTGTGATTCACATGGTCCTCCTCAGTTAGGTGGGGCTTTTACAGAACTAAATAACACCTCATAATAACACGCACAGGCCGTTTTGTTAGGTAGGCCTAGACCTTTGTTTTTGGAGGCTAGTGGGATGTTTATGTGGCAGAATCTGAAGGTGGGCTCAAAACAAACCACAAAATAGTGTAAACAGCCATAACAAACCACGTTATGGCTGGCTGGCTGTGCAAGACCATCAAATTGCCTCACTGTGTCTAAAATCAAAGTGTAAAATATGCAGCCATGCATTTGTCTGCATAGTTTTACCACAAAAGGTTTTCTCTACCTTGATGGTAGGTGCTGAATGCTTTATTTACTAACGTACGCATGTTATGTAGCGCCTATTTTCTTTGCATATGCTCTGTGCTATGTTATGCTTCACCTGCCCCATTAAATCCTGTGCTATAGCAGATAGATATGTCTATATTAATATCCCTTGTTCTCTGCTTTCCCTTTAATATTAGCTTAATTTGTTTAGTACACTGTCCCTACTAGTGACTATTCCATCTGATCAGTGTCAAGTGATATTTAAAAAAAAAATGGAGTGTAAGGGTGTAAAGGAAAAAAGAGGGAGCAAAAGAGGTATTGAGAGGGTTGGGAGTGATTGGTGCATTGGTACACTAAGCATTCGTAACAGGGCGCATTGCACCCACTGACATGGATTTCAAATCTGCACACATGGAAGTTGTCTAAATTTATTCATGATAAAGAATAAGCTCGGCTTTATTAAGTAGTTTTCATCTGTGATAGAATGTAAAATGATGCTGTGCTTTCTGGATTGACACTGTCAACAAGGGTCGATATAGACAAAAGAATAAGCCTGTAACGTTTCCATGTAGTGTGATGTGTTTGTCTCAGTAGAATGATGACAAAATGCTTGGAAAAAAACAGCCAAATTAGGCTGAGCTGTAACACAATGTTATCAGTAAACAAAAAAAAGCATCTTGTCATTGAACATAATCAATATATCAGAGATTTTTGCAAACCGATTTGAAAACATGCTTTAAAATGAAACTGAGCCGTTTAAGACTGTGCCGCCCATATTGAGTCTCTAACTGAGGTTCTATGGGGGAAACAAGCACACACTCAATCTCAAGTGTCTTTATATGCCTCAGACAGGAACAGGATGTGACGTGGGTACACAAACCACAAATCTGAGGGTAGGGAAAAGGCAGAGTAGAAGGAGAAAGGAGGGAAAGAGACGAGGGGGAGGATGATGAGAAAAAGAGAAAGACAGACACACACAGTGGCTCAGGAGTATGGTTGTGGTACCCCAAAACCTGGCCTATAAAGCGGTCTACCTGTGGGTGATTGGGTTGGTGGCCCATGGGGGCCTGTGGGGTAGCTGAACCCTCCATACGGGTATGGAGCGGGGTACGGGGCGGGCGTAGGACCAAACTGCCCAAACGGTGGGGCAGGAAATGGGGCTTGGGTGGGGTATGGGCAAGCGGGAGCACCAAACGCAGGCCTGGGAGCGGAGTAGCCTGTCGATGGAGGGAAGGGAGCACCCTGGCTGGGGTAGGGTTGAAACGCTGTGCTAGGGTTAGTGGTGCCCGCTGTGGAGGCTGAGGGGGGAGCAACGGGGTAGGGGGAGTAGGGGAGAGCAGAACTGGAGGCATTGGAGGGTGCATTGATTTTGGAGCTCTGCTGCTGCTGAGGCTGCTGTTGTTGCCACGGCGATGATGATCCAGCATCCTGATTGGCACAGGGTTGTGATGTCATTGTAGCATCTCCTATCCCTTTGCTTTTTTGGCAGAGAATTTCTTGCAGCTTTTCAATGCGCACTCGTCTCATGTGAGCGAGAGAGCGGAGGGAAAGGAAACGTTCGAGGAAGGAGTCCAGTGATATCGAACCCTCCAGAAACTCATCTGCTAGAACCTGAGAGAAAGAGATTGAGTGATTTTTAAATCCTCACATTGTGGGCTTGGTAACACAAGTTTTATAACATTATGTAATGCTTGAGTAGTTCATAAAACTTCAAATACAAAAATATACATTACATTCAAAACTTTGGAAACAGTAAGACTTGTAAATTGTAACTTTTATTCACCTAAGATTAATTAAATTAATCAAATATTAATAAATTACTATTTCAATAAATAAAAAAATAAAAAACTATTATTCAAGATCTCGGCTCAAAGAATCATTTTAAAGATTACATAAGATTTTCTTAGTAGACTAGAGTAAGGACTGCTCTGGATTGATGGCTTTGGCTAGAATTATATAAAATTTAATTTTAAAATATCTTAATAGTAACATTTTTATTATAATAAATTAGATTCAAATTCATTTTAGTTATAATAATTTACAATATTAATATTTTGATCAAATTAAATTTACAGTTAAATTAAAAAGAAGAATGCATTTTATTTAAAAAAAAAACATAAAAATGTCTTGGTGTTTCCAAACTGTTGAATGGTAGTGTATATGAACATACACTATATGAGTAGATCAAGGTTTCCAGACTTTAGACTTAAATATACAGGAACAAATCATTTTTAATATAATTTAAGATTATATAATATAAAAATGTCAACATTATAAACTTATATAGATTATTTCACTGCAAAACAACAAGAGCACAGAACACTTTTTCCCTTTTATTGCTTTCACAAACAGCCATTCTTTACTTATTTATCTGCAATTGATAACCCTGCCAGCAGTGAAAACACAAACATCAAAATGAAAAAAAAAGAAAAGAAAAGAAAAAGAAAATACATGTTGATCATAAAAAAGATGGTGACCTCTGATTCCGCCTCTGTGTTGGCGCCCTCTGTCTGCAGACGAGACAACAGGCCCTCCGGAGACACCTGCCCCATGATACTGTCTGCAAATAGGGAAAAGGGGAGAAAGAGAAACAGAAGTGAGAGAGAACTGATACATAAATAGGTTGGCTTGTAAAAGAGTAAGAAATTGAAAAATGAGAACGGTTATGCAAACAACTCAGTTGGCTAGAAATGTGTAATAATTTTAAACAAAGGAAAAATAAATAATGAATGAACAGAGAAAGAAAGGCAAAAGAGAATACAGAGAAGAAAGAGGCCAGACACATATCTTCTGTGTGATGTAATGTCACAGATGCAAAAAGGGGGAGGAGAATGAATGCTAGAACAAAACAAGCTCATAGAACAGCACTATATGAAAGACGTATGCGCATATACAAGAATTTCCGGCTGAACAACATGCTCCATTTAAAAACCCAGTAAGAATTCCTGTCTGTTCAAAGGTTTATGGCTCCAGGGTGCCTGAAAGTACTATGAAAACTGCCAGTGCACTTTAATTGTAGTGTGAACAAAAGTTGAAAGAACACTGTAATTTTGATTTATCTTAATCACTGAACTAAAAGCAGTGCTAACAATGGAATCTTTCAAAAAAAAAAAAAAAAAAAAAAAAAAATCATCAGAATTCATCATTCTGATAAACTATTTTTCACACTGCCTAAGCTTTACCTTTTAGAATATCCAAATTAGTTTTCATATATAACACCGAAAAAACAAATCTGATATTGTAGGTTGGTTGGTTTGGTAATTTTATAAAAAATATTATGAATTTTGAAAGGCTATGCAGTTTATAATATATTCAACATATTTATTTTCTATGACAATCCCAAATTGTTCCTGTTTAAATTAGGAAAATACAAAAACACATTACCAACATGAGTAATTTCTGGTCAGTGCAAAACTATTCGCTTCTCCTTTTTTGGTTTCAGAAAACCTACTCTAAAAACAATCAATTTCTCACCCCCTTCATTTTACATCAATTTACCCAGCATTCATTCCTGCATTCTCTTTGAAACCTTTACTTTCTTAACCTAAATCAATCCCTCTCTTCTTTTACCTCTCAGGACACAGTGCTGTTTGTATTTCTCCCTCACTTTCTCCAGTTCAGTGTATTTCTCCACCAGTCGTGCCCTCTCATTTTCGAGACGGGGCTTCATGTCTAGGTTTTGCTCGGCCAGACTGCGGTTGGCAGCCAGAGCCATCTCCCTCTCCAGCTGAATGTTCTGAATCTGTAGGAGAAGAAAGACAGTGACACATGACAAAAGCTACAATGCTACAGGCATTATGAAGTCCACAAGGACAATCCATCCTCAGCAGGACTGACAAGACTGAGAAGTTTACTTAACGATGACTGTGGTGCAGAGTAGTGGTCATTTCTCTATCAAGTGATCATGAGATTACCAAGATGAATGGGTATGACACAATTCAATGTAATGTTTTATGCAGTCTTCACATGCCATCCGAAATGTCCTACTTCCCACTTCTGAAGTTGCGATTATGAGCTTGTCACGTTCTTTGTTGCTTCTTTGTCACATGCTTTGTTGTTTGAAAGAACAGGAATCATGGAGGACAACAGGTTTATTCTTGCCTATTTATTGGGGAAATCTTAGCAAAAATGATATTTAGTTTCCCATTCGTTGAAAACCATATAAACATTTCCCGCACTACCTAGACAATGAGCTTGCTAATGATTTTGGAATTTTGGTCAAAAACGGGATATTTTCTCTGTGTATAAAACATACATTTTGCTTCAAATAATTATTCATATATGTGAACATGCAATACTTTAACGACAAGACAGGGCGATGAAGCTGTTGTGTCACAGCAGCAGTCATTCCCCCCTTCACCGTGTTTAAAGTTTATGGCCCGCCCAACTCAGAAACTTGGGTATAAAATTATCTCTGAGTTTCCCAGTAGTAAATATGACTTGAGAGGGTTTCCTAGTAGGAAATTAAAATTCAAATAGCACATAAAGGCAGCATTAACTGTGTTGTGGAAATTAAGGTAACATGTCTAGAACAGCAATACATACAACGCAAATTTTTATTTAGTCTCAATAATACAAACAAGTAAATCACACCACAAACTAAAAGTTTTACGTCATTCCAAACAGCACTTTTTAGCCTTTTAGTGCTGCATTTACTAAAAACATTACACACAAAAAATTGGTGTAAAAAACATTTTCACTCAGAAATTGCTAGTAAATTTGTAAACAATAACAAAGACAGCAAGTAACACACTGAACTAAGCATAAAACCTTTACATTTAAAAAAATGAAATAATATTTTCTTGTAAAACATACTCAGACAATCCTACAATTTCAAAAAAAATCATTTTTTAACAATGTAAGCTCAACATAGAAACCACTGGCACCAGTGATCTCTACAATCTACTTAGGCTTACGATGCTTTTGGGAAATGCAGCACTGATCATTCACTTTTATAGCTAAGGGTCAGAAACATGAATCCAATGTAGTTTTTTTTTTAGACTATTCAAAGTTTCTGTACTTAATCTTAATTTCATTTTTAATCAAATCCTTTTAGAAGGAAAATTACAGGTAATCAAGGTAATCGAGATGAAAAAGACAACACATACATCACATTCATTATGGAAGTACCAATCATTCACAAAAAAAAAAAAAAAAATTCTGAGTATGTACATATTCAAACATATAAACAAATGTTAGACTTGAGAGGTATGGCAGACAAGGAAGAATTTTAGTTGATAAGACTTTGGTCTGTTGGACTACTTATACCAAAAAACTTGGAAATGCATGAGTCTTAAAAATTTGCTGTTAATTTACTCACCCTCAGGCCATCCAAGATGTAGTTGGTGACTTTTTTTTTTATTTAGTAGAACATAAGAGAAAAGTTTTAGCTTAAACTGTGGACCTTGATGATTCATATAATGCAAGTCAATGACTACCATCACTTTGGGAGTCAAAAAAATATATACAGGCAAAACAAAATTAATATCTGTGGCTCCTGACGATTCACTGAGGTCTTAAGAAGTGAAACGATTGGTCTGTGCAAGAAACCGAGACTTTTTAAGCCGATTTATTAGCCGCTATAGGGAAATAATGAAAGTAATATCAAAGTGCAGTAAACTGTAAAACTGTTTGAGTGTTTATAATTAAGACAATACATTAAAATAATATGGTAAGAAATACCAGTTTGCAACATCAAGCAGCATAATGAGCTGTTTTCTACAGCTAAAAATAACTGGCGAATGACACCAGAAGCCAGACACACTAAATTAAATTTATAAATGGCCGCGCCTGCTCTTACCTGTAAAGTAAGGTGGATATAGGTTGCGGCATCCAGGAAAAACACAAGTAAGTACCATTATGATGAACAATACAACACACTCATCCTCCCTCTCTGTTGTAAACAAACACAGCGTCTGCTCACGTGTGAGGCTGATCCCGCACATACGTCATTCTGCGACAGGAAGCTCGCGCTCCAGGCTGCCATGAACGCTCTCAGGACCGTTTGCTGAGGTTGTGGATTACAGGTAATAATGTTGTAAATAATGTTCAATTTCTCGCACAGACTGATTGTTTCACTTTTTAAGACCTCAATGTATCGCCAGGAGCCACAGGTATTCATTTTGTTTTGCCTGTATATTTTTTTTGGACTCCCAAAGCGATGGTAGCCATTGACTTGCATTATATGAATCCCCAAGGACCACGGTTTCAGTTAAAAATCTTCTCTACTGTTTTACTGAAGAAAAAAAAAAATGGCCTGAGGGTGAGTAAATTAACAGCAAAGTTTCATTTTTGGGTAAACTATCCCTTTAAGAAGTACTGCTTAGGTACTTTTTAGGCCTTTTTTTTTTTTTTTTTTTGGACACTATTCACTTTCATTGCATAAAAGAGAGGATCTCCTTTTATGTTCCATGGAGGAAGCAAAACAACTTGGGTTTGGAACAATATAAGGGTGAGCAAATAATGACAGAATTTTCATTTTTGGGTGAACTATACCTTAAACAAAGATCAGTTATCATCATCATCTTACCTCATCAGACTCCAGTGCCATAGACTCCACCCGCTCCGAGTTGTCCAGCAAATTCTGCAACTCGGACTGGCTGAGGTCTTGAAGCTTCTCCATTGATTTGCTAGGCCAGCTGAAGATCAACAGCAATGTTTACTAAAGTGTGCTAATAATTTACTTATTACATTACAGTCAGCTTGACTGTCAGTTTGGAACAACATAAATGTTGGCAGAAATTTTAATTTTGGATCCTTTCAAGTTGAACTATGCTGTCAGTAAATACTTGGTAAGTGTCATTTGGATATGAAACTAATACTGGAAGATAATCTGAACCACTTATGGCAGTCATCTGTCATTCAGACAGTGCATCTAACAGTGGACTACTTAAAAGTATTTCGAAGAATTATGCTATTGAAACTAAGACTAACTCTAACTGCTTGTTATATATTAAAGAATAGATCCAATACTTACAAGGTACAAGCAAATCAAAGTCCTCTCCGCAGGGTGCTCATGGAAAAACATCAAACTTAATTGGAAGCGAGTGACGTCAAGATGTAGACGGAAGCGCTGAGACTGACAACTAACTCGCGAGCGTCTTCAGCGATAAAACCAGCTTTCTGCGAGAAACACGTACGACACAGTATCGGTACGAGGTGTCGCGCGTTATTTAGCGCGGCAGAGTAGAAAAATGTGCGCGAAATTATTCCTGGAGACTGGAATCTCCTCGCGGTTAGCTGGACGGCTAGCTCACTTAAAAGAGAGCAGTTGGGCAAGGCGGGTTGCTATTCAAAACAAAACGGCGTAGAGCGAAATAACAACTCAGAAAGACATAATAATATGTGTCCGGTAAAACAGCATCGATGTCAGTTAGATCGAAACAGTACAAATAAAGGTTGATTAGCGGGGTATATTCCTATTCATAAGGGAAAGTTTCACTTCTCGTTGACAGATATCGCGGCCATCTTTGGATGAGACCATTATCGATTTTGGCTGAGATATGTTTAAAATACCATAAAAATACAGTTTACCTTTCTTGTCTGGAAAATCACATATAGTTTTAGAGTATGGCATAAATAACCATATAAAGGTTTTATATTGCAGACAGTTGTAAGACATTCTCATATTTTCGTGAAAATACCATTATGCTCCCCTATCTTTGACATTACATGGTGTGGTCCTACGTTCAGCGGCTCTGAGCTGACTGAAAGGGAAACCCCGATGTGACGGGAATATTCCATATGTGACATGGCAGTAGGGTTGGTCCTAATATTTCACCACACAGACAACATTGATTTTTTTTATATAAAATTTAATATTGCAGCAAGATTTTGGGTTTGAAGAATTGTCTCGCATATTTACATATATAAACACTAAAGAGACACCCATAGTAGAAAATAATTTTTAGCTGCATATTTTCATAGTTTTTTGCACATTCGATTACATCCATGGGTGGAAATGGGGGGTAACGCGGTGGGACGGCGTCCTGGGAGTGAATTTTTATATTGCATGAGTGGCGCACAGCGCGCGAATCACCGCAGGCGCGTTCACCAGCGCGCTCCAAAAGTGTGATAAGATTTGCGCGAGCCATTCCTATGATAAAATGTGAAACCCATTTGAATTCTATTGAGAATGTAGTAAAACGCTATGGAGAAAGTCAAACATGATCTAAAGACAGCCACTAAAAAGACTGAGGAAAAGAGGGGAAAACATGATGATGATCTTGCAAGCTTTTTAAACTTCTCATGCACCTTTCCTAGAATTTAACACGTTCTATTGTATTTATTGTGGTACATTTTAACTAACTTGTTAAAGAATTTATAATATATAATCTATTAATTAAAAAAAAAAAAAAAAAGAGATAAAAAAGTTAACATTGCCCTAAGCATGCAATGAGGAGCCATCAATGTAGTATATTCTTATTGTAACAAATGCTACTGTTAAACAATTACAAGAACTACTTTTTCATAAGGCCAAGTACAAGCTAGAATCATGGATCTTCTTGATTAAACATTAGTTTTCCTCATGTGTAAAATGTGTTCTGCTAATATGGCAGATATGCCCATTAGGAAAAACCTGGCTGTATTCCAAGAATTAACATGTTCAGTATAAGAGCATTTTAAGTAAAGATAGTTTGACTTCCCATGGCACTTTGTAAACAAGTAATTGTTAACTATAGGCTGTTACTTGGTTGCAGTTGTGTTATCAACCAACTTTGCATGTGTGGGCCATTTTGCAAAAATAAAGCAACAAACAAATAAATAAACCTCACGAGGGAGCAAACCCAAACTCCTCACAACCGAGGGAGACAACCAGTCTCCATCCTAAATGGAAGTGAACAAAATAGAGTAAATCACCCTTTGAAAGTAACTTGATACTTTAAATAAAGATTGCATCAATTAC
The DNA here is from genome assembly GCA_037101425.1 of Elopichthys bambusa. Classification (NCBI taxonomy): domain Eukaryota; kingdom Metazoa; phylum Chordata; class Actinopteri; order Cypriniformes; family Xenocyprididae; genus Elopichthys; species Elopichthys bambusa. The sequence goes on from CM074436.1 coordinate 28,091,364, forward strand.
ATCGTTACACCAGTAGGTGGCGATAAATGATTGTTAAAAATGTATGTCATTGAATCATTCATTACAAAGAATTGTTCAAAAACATTAATTCATCTATGAAACAAGTCACATCTTTATAACTGAGTCATTGAATCATTTATTCAAACCGATTTTTAAAAAATAATAATAATTCATTCAAAATAATTAATGTTTTTTGTAAATAGACTGCAGCAACTAACATTATGTCAGAATTTCTAGTAAATTACATGTAATTTTTTTTAGTTGTCTATTCAGAATCATGGGAGAATTGTGAAAACTATTTTTAAAAAATGTGATTCTCAATTTCCAGAATCTTGCAGCTAAAACAGCATCATAACCTCATGTAATGAAACGGGTTGTGAGAGTGATGAGAACAACCCATTCTGGAGAATCTAATATTCAGAGAATATTAGAATATAACTTTTAAAAAACTCCATGTCTATGGTAACATCCTCAAAACAAAAAGTTTTTATAAAATGATAAACATCACATTTCAACCCTTTTAACCATTGTTTAAGAAAAGGGATGAGTGAATATTATTATATTTTCCAGATACATTATTATCCAAATGATTTTGCTTTTGATTTTCAAAGTATAGTAAACTAAGAGGTAACCATCCAAAACATTCAGTTTTCTTTAACCTGAGGACAAATGTATTTAAAATGTTTGTGACCTGTTCGATTCAGTATGCACCACATATGCAAATTTCTGTTGCATATGTGTTGAATGAACATGTTTGTGCCACACACAATTCATAAATGTTGTTCATTGACCTTTCATGTGCTTGCTTGATAATTAAGAAAAAATTGTTTGGAGGAAACATGAAATAGGCCTGTTTAATGTTAGCATATTATATAATTATATAATATTTTATATTTAAATACATCTGAAAAGTCATTGAAAGTAAAAAAAAAAAAAAAAAAATCCTTCCCATATAGAGCCCCCCCAGTGAATCTCAGCCATTTCCAGCCCTGATTACATCCATTTGTCATTTTTGTGATGGCAACACTTTTTACGTTAAAAATTAAAGGTAGCAATTAAACTTACATTTTGAGTTAGGCTATAGTGGGTTAAATGCAGTGTATAGCAAGCTACTGTCTCCAGTTTCACAAAACTTCCAAATCTACTTTGTATATGACAATAGGCTATTGTAAATTCAAATTTTTAAGTAAAAAAACAAGGACAATAGCAATGATAATGTTTTAGAGCAGTCTACTAATTAAAATTTCTCCTACATAAAATGAACAAAGAGAAGTGTATGGTATATGTACATGTGATCTCAGTGTGTTCTTAGTCCTTTAAATGCAGAAAATGTTAGGAAACAATGAAGAACCAAAGCTGCAATATCATAAAACAACAGCTGCCCAGAGATCGCTTTGTAAAAGCCCTGTCAAAACAACAAAAAAAGAAGATTTAATGAGTTTACAGTAAAAATTAGACGTTTATATTTAGCAAAAAACATAAGAGTATTTGATAATATGCGATTTTTGGCCTAAATACATTATCCATTAATGCTGAATAAAATAATGTAAGTCACAGGATTTTTTTCTTCTTTTTTTTTTTTTTTGTATAACTGACTAATGGCAGGATCGATCAATGATTTGCACTTACTTGAAAAACCTTTTCTGGACAAACAAAATATGATTTATGTGCGCAAGGAGGGAGGACTGGAGAGTTACTTGCGGCATAACCATACAGAACAAGACCAATCAGCGTCCCCATCAGGCTAGCAATACCAGAGATCAGACAGTTTTTTAGCTTATAGGGAGAAAACGACATTATTATTATTATTATTACTGTTCATGTTGGAATAATCCACATCCAAAAGAAGAATGTAGAATTTACCAGTGCTCTCCTAGGAGTTCTTTCAGATGCCATTCCAAAGGATCCAGCAAGCACAGACTAATTAGAGAGAGAGAAAAAAAATCAGAATTAAAAGGAAAAAGTCACTGGGACTTGATGCTATTACACACACACACACACACACACACACACACATATATATGAAATGTTTATTTTGTCTAAATGTTTATTTTTGTGTTTATTTTATATATTTTGTGTTTGTTTTTCATTTTGGCAAATCATAAGACTATGACAATCATTCAAAACATAACGACTACGGTATCTTAGTTGTTAAATAAACATACCACAGAACCAATACAGAGAGGGCACACAAACATATATTTCATATCAATGCTGATGCTGTAAGTTGGTACAGTCAGGAGAAGCTGGAACAAACCTAGTAAGATTGCCATAACCTAGAGAGGGAAAAACATGGTGAGGGGAAAAAAATTCAAACAAATGTTCAACAACAAAACATCTCAAAGAAAACTGTTACTGTGAGCAAGATACCATTATCTCTTTTCCTTAATAACAAAAAAACTGTCCCACATCCACTTACTGCCACCACTTCAGGATCGTGAAACTTGAACAGACGTTGAAATTTGGGAGGATCTGAGTCAGCAGACTGTGTTTGAGTGCTTGACATCTTTAACAGCCAGCTAAAAGTCAACAGAGGGACTGAAAAATAGGGACATTTCAGAGTTCAGATCAACGATTATAATGGTTCTCTACAGTCTGAGATAATAGTGAGAGAGTCAGTATGAAACATGATCTGATCCCCCTGGAATATTGGAACGTTTTGCGGGAATACAGATGCTATTGGAGAAAAACATGTTTGTGAGTAGAGGAAGTGGGAGGATAGAATACAGAAAATGTGGCTGGAGAGAAGAGCAGCACAGCTTGATACAATTCTGATTACTCAACAGCACTGCAGAGAAAGAGGGTTAGGGTTAGAGAAAAACTTTAGTACACAACATTCATTTCCTTAAGGGGGCTGGACTGCCCAGATGTTCAGCTTCTTCCTTTTTTATTTATTTATTTGTACAGCATAAAATCACAAATAAGCATGATAACCACTGTAAACCACTGCACAAGTGCACTCTTTTTAGTTTCAGAAAACTAAAAGAATATATTCACAAATACATTCATGAATATATAATATGCTTGTAGGCTATATGTTATTGACGGTAACTATGTCTAATCAAATGTAATATCCTTTAAAATAATGCACGACCGACTCACCTCGAATGTAGTTTCTGCGAATCCTAGAAAGCTCGTGACAGAGAGGAACAGAGCTGTTTATGAAGTGATCGAAAACACTTAATAAAAGCTCCTATTGGGAGAAGGGGGCTGGACAGACCCCTTTTCTTTGCGATGCTTGCATAGAAATGCAAGGGAGGGTCTAACTCTTTTTGTATTCCAGAAAGAAAAAAGACTAGACCTTTTATTTGGAATTATTGCGAGTTTGCTCAACAGAAGAAGAAAAGGGTCCTGCTAGCACACTACAAACAGCTCAAAGAGTCCTTGCAGTTTTATAGGTCAGTCATTCATGCGGAATTTCGCCCTGCATTTGCATTCGCTCTGAGTTTGAGGTACTTAAAAGTATCTGTTGCTCAACTGTAACTTTAAAGACTTGTCGCATTTGTTATTCCTTGTTATAAACCTAACTTACTTGAAACGAAGGATGACTTTGACAGTGTCGACGGACCTGTCAGTGAACACTGGCCCAAGTCAGGTAGAGGAAAAGTTGGAAGACAAACAAAAAGCTCTGCGGGAGAGCATCGAGAAGGGGGAGCCCAAAATATTCGGGGTGAGTGAACGTTGTGTTATGGCTTCATTAATCTTAAAGGGCTTTGCTCAGATTCTTCATAACTCACATATTCTTCTTATGCTATGTCCTCTGTAGTGGACACCAGGACTAAAAATATAATGACATGAAAGGCAAAAACAATGGGATTTTGGATGAATTTTAAGGCTTTTTTTTTTTTTTTTTAACCAAACTTTGTTTAAAGATGATTCTCAACTATGTTATGAAAGATATAATGGAATTAATTGATATACCGTTTTACTTTGTGCAATATGTGGGTAAAATAGCCATACACGGGTTTTCCATTCAATACAATGCATATACACTGTATATAATTTGCATATTAATGTGTTCTTGGGGCAACATGTAATTAAAAATAAAGTGTAATAATGGGAGTAATAATTGGCAACATTTTTTTATAATAATATCTAATAATTAATAGGAATATTGATATATAATTAATTTTGCTATTAACTTGTGTCTCCCAAAATGCATGATAAACATGATTTAAGTCCTAGTGTCCTCTTCAGTGGACATGTATAAAATTGATGTCCTGTTTCATAACAGAAAGTCATATTTTGATTTGAAACCCCATAACATTTTCTTGAGATGTTGAGATATATGAGATTTATGACAAACAATTTGAAATTAGTCAGATGTAACTGATAATAACAAAATATTATCATATTTCCATAAGAGTGTTAAATTTGATCACTGAATTAATGTCAAGGAGAGGGAGTGGTCATGGTGAAACCTCCGAACATTTGGTATATCTGAAAAGCCCTGAATGTGCTCTTTACAGGAAAACTAGTCTGTGACATGTATGATGTCAAAGAAAATCACAAAAATATAATGTCCACTACAGAGGACAAAAGTCTATTTCTGGGTCCCAGGAGGATATCTGTATAAAGTATAATCTTAAATAATATCTTTATAGTCTTCCAAATCTTGGTAACACTTTACAAGAAGGTTCATTAGTTAACATTAGTTAACTACATTAGTTAACATAAACTAAAAATAAACTGCACTTATACAGCTGTCACAGTCACGCCTGTCCTGGACTCCGTTTCCCAGTATCCTCCCTGTTCATCACATGTTGGCACTTTCCTCATCAGCTTCCCGCTTCTCCCTGGATTCCCTGCACCTGTTCATTGTCATTAGCACTCCCTTTAAGTTGGACTCACTCCCTGCACTCCCTTGTCGGTTCTATTGTTTATCCTATTTTGTGTTGTATCTTTGTTTTGGTGATTAAACCCCGCTTAACGTTGAAGTCCGTGTCTGTGCTCTCTCTACTACACACAACTGTAACAACAGCATTTATTAATCTTTGTTAATGTTAATTTCAACATTTACTAATACATTATTAAAATCTTGTTAACATTAGTTAATGCACTGTGAACTAACATGAACAAACAATGAACAACTGTATTTTCATTAACTAACGTTAACAAATATTAGTAAATACAGTAACAAATCTATTGCTCATGGTTAGTTCGTGTTAGTTAATACATTAACTAATGAACCTTATTGTAAAGTGTTACCCAAATCTCTTAGGGCTCTTGATTCAGGGAACATGGAAATTTAGAAAACAAACAGGGCACAGTATAAGTAAAAAGTGACAAGTCCTTTAAAGTAGAATTTTATTAAATTCTGTGTTTCCAGTCTGGCCATCACTATAGGAGTTCTGGTCCCCTGTCCATTTTTACCATTTTAAATCACTGGTCATTTTGCCTACTAAATCAATTAAATATACTTTACAGGTATTTATGTTTATGTTAAACAATATTTCTTAAAAAAAAAATATAAATTTAAAACTACAAATCCACGTAGTATATTAATTATAAAACAGATAGTTCCTGTCTTGGCTTCTGATGGGTCAATACGGTATTCCAGTATTGGAGACTGGAGACTATTTTGTATTATTAATTAAAGGGATTGCATGACTATATTCACAATTTAGTATGACAACTCATACAACTATTGCTTAACCCTCTGGTGCTCTTCGCGTGGTGGTCAAAAATGACAGAAAAATGTATATATTCTTTCATTTAAATGATTTTACTATATTTTAGTTTTAAAAATTTTTTTATTTAATATTTTGTATTTTTAGTGGATTTTAAGATACTGAATTATATGTATGCATTAGTTGTAATCCGTTTATTCACTTTTGGGCATAGACCTGAAAATTAAATTTCCAAATTAAACTGTTAAAATAAAAAAAGATAAGATGCAAAAATCTAAACAAGTTGTGTTCCAAATTTGAGAGTGATATCTCAAAAAATGAGCTTTTAGTAAGATTTTGTTTGGGTGAAGTACCAAACATTTCCACTAGATAAAAATTTGTCCCCCGTTAATTTCCAATGCATTTAAGCTGCGTCTGAAAGCTTAAAAATGCTGCCTTTGGAGGGAGCATTCCAAGGTAGGATGGCATCAAGGCATGTCCAAATCCAATGTTAGCTTCACTTCCTGTCTCCTGAGATACCTTCATCTGATCGATTTTTGAAGGCAGCATGCCTTTGATATACCACAATCATATGCTTTCCATTCTGACAGTTGAGCTAAAAAATAAAGATGGTGTCTGAAAGTTGCGGTTGATGGTCATTTTTTGTGTAAATATACATTTTCCACTTCTGATGTCATTTCTAGTAAGAAATTACTATTGTAGAACTTAAATATTTGCTTACTTATCACCAAAGCTCACTCTGCCTATATCATTAAACCGTTATACTGATTCAGAAGTCTGTCCGAAATCAGATTTGTAAGGTACTTTTGTGCGCAAACACTGCCTGCAAAGTCATTGCCTGATAGGGCAGCGAGGTCTTCAAGTAAGTTTTCGGGTTCAGCCATGGTCATTTTTGACCGTGAGGAGAAGTGTGAAGTTTTTTCAGGACCTTAACCTTTTTGAATTATGTCCATGTCAATTTTTTTTTTTTTTTTTTTTACATAGTAAGTGCCAAAACCTTTACCAATTTTGTACCATTACGATGAAGTAAAAAAAAAAAAAAAATTATATATATATAAAACTTTTCTGTCAGAAATGACAAAAGAGCACCAGATGGTTAACATGAAAAAATGTGCTAACATATATTTAGAAAAATTACAACATCGCACCTTAATAGCGGCTAAAATTGATTGAAGTTTCATGTCACCTGAATTAGATTACGAAAACCTTTTATGCATAGTTATATTTATGCATAAAGTTCCTACTGAGTTATTTCTTATGCTTTTTCTGTCTCTCATAGGTCTCTCAGATAGTAATAGGATTGCTGATCATCTCCTATTCTATACCTCTGCTCTCTGCTGAGGCCACAATGCTGCTTAACTTTGGAGTGCCATGGTGGAGTGGCCTTATGGTAATATTACACTAATACACACTTGGACGTAATGGTTATGTATTAAGATGATGACAAAGTATTAAGGGAAATGTAAAGTATACTATATAACCACCAACCATTGTGTCCTCTTTTTTCCAAACAGTTTGTCATTTCCGGTGCAGCTGCAATAGCAGTGGAAAAAATTACTACCTTGAAGACAGTGAGTTTGAACTTACAACAGGACAGACTAACAAGCAATGTTAGAGCATAATCTAGATACTAGCATATAAAGTTAGTGTATTATAATGTAATTCAGTTATGACTATAATATATCAAATTATAATTAATCAAATACAAATGCTGCACAACAGCAGGCACATTTATGTAAAGTTTCTGTCTGCAAAATCCAATTCACTTGTTTAAAATGACAAAAATGATAAAAATTGCTCTTGTCTTTAGGTCTCTGTTTGCTTGGCAGTCTCTGTTGTGACCATAATCATCTCAGTTATTGCACTTATCCTGTACTATGTTGACATTATCTCCAATCCGGCAACCAGATGCCAACTGGGACCAGACCAGTTGTGCGATCACCAGCATTATGCCACTGTATGTATCTCAAACCCTATATATGTAAGAGTTCTATTATGTTATATTAAGTATGTAAAAACAATTAAACAGTTGTATATTGTAGTAAGGACTCTTTCTTCAAAACAGAAATTCAGCACAGGAGTGAAGATAACCATCTCACTTGTCAATATTGTCCAGACAGCACTGTCCTCTACTTTCTCAGTTATACTATATAATCGGAGGAGGAACTTTATGGGCTATGCGGTAAGAGAAATAAAAATAGTTTATTTTATTGTTTTAAAAATATGTTGTTTAAAAAGTTTAAAATGGAAACAATAAACTTCTCACAAACATTATGAAATGTTGTGTTATATTTTGTGAACATTTAATTCAAAGTGTTTTAAACGTATAGTTTGCTAACATGTACCATATGGATTTCTCTCTCTATCTCTCAGACTGTGAGTGAATGACATCCTGCTTAGGATGCTGATCATCCTATGTATGACATTTGTAACCCCCATGTATGACATTTGTACCCCCGTGTATGACATTTGTGGATTTAAATCAGATTTAAACTATATCCACTTCATATACATATGTGTTTTTTCTTGTAACCAATGTAATGCTTATATGTGCAAGAATGCAATGCACTGAAATGTTGTTGTATTTTAAGTGAAAGTGAATTGTATATTTTTTACCTAATATCATTAAAATAAACATCTAAATATTCCTTTTATTAAAGTTACATTTCGAGTTTAAAGGAGATCTTTTGTGGTTTTATTTTACAATTTATAACAGCACTACAGTATGACGTTCTGATCGTTTCAGCTTCTCCACCTGAGTAGGTAAGTCTTTAGTCATTTTCAAGAAACAGCTAAAGATGCATTTTTTTTTTTTTTATCAACGCTTGACCTATTACACCTTCTATTCTATTTCTATTCTATTCTATTGTATGGGGATTTTACAGTAAAAGACCCAAGGACTAGATATGAATTTTACTGAATAGAATAGTTTGCATCAACTGAAGACTGCTTCAGTACTCGCAAGGAGTTCATAAGCCGCTCTCCGTACATTCACATTTCTACAGCAATTATACCTTACACCAGTCACTAAACTACCTCATTACTTAAGATTAAATGATTCTGATTGGCTAAGAAATAGATAAACTTAGAAAATGTCCACACATGGGCTGATAAGCAGAAGCATATTTCCATCCGGATGACACCAAGACCATGGTTTAGGCATCCATCTATCTATAAAAAAAAACTTGCTGTAGGCCTACTCTGCTAGAATAACTGGGACTTGTCACACTTATTGTTGGCTACATATTGTTGCTTTGATTGCTTCTAATGTTCTGCTAAATGATTACGTGTATGTAAATGTTCGCTAAGTTGCTAGAAAACAAGTTTCTGTTCAGGGCAATTCGTCAGTCACGTAACAAGACCTTTTTATCTTATCTTTTTATCTAATTAGGTTACTATGTGATATTCGCGATGGGAGTTTTAAGACTGATTTTAAAGGTGTAGAATTGCCAAATTCCACTATAGAAAAGCCTTGCACACGAAATATTAGTCAAAGCAAAAAGTAAAATAAATAAATTGATTAAAATAAAATAAAAATGTTTAGAAGCTAAGCACATCAAGCAACGTAAGCACTACGCACCGTCTATTACGTATTCATGAACTACGCCTTCCCCGTAGGATTCGTTCGTTGCTAACGGTTGCAAACAAAACAGACGGCGGTCCTCACTAATCTATATTATACATCAGTTTCTACTAGATTTTCAGGTTTGTTCCTAGTCACAGGGCACGTGATTATGCTTTGTTATAAAACGAAGGCCAAGTTAAAACGTTACGTAGCCCTCATTACTTAGTATGTTGATGTGCTGTTAGCTGGTAACTGGTAACGTTAGCTAATATCTGAGAATAACCTTACTACCATCACGTAATTTTTAGCCCATTGAAACTAATACTAGTGAGTGTTGTAATTATTCGAGTAGCTGACCCAAGAATGCTCTTTGGAGCCCAGTTCACCTCCCTTTCCGCCCCTCTCATAGTTTATGTGATGCAGAGGCCAGCTAAGGGGGATGTCAACTTTGCGCCCATCGTCGTTAATGGAACGGTGGTCCGAGACAAAGAGTTCCTGCGTGGACTGGGCAAAGTGCTGAAACTTCAGTGGCTACTTGGCAAAAGCGTAGAGGCATGAACAGACTCATTTGCATACACATTTATTACTTCGTAGTTTGGACATTTTATAAGGAAACCTAACATTGATTATACAGCTCTGGGGCCGTATTAACAAAGCATTTCAAGACAAATAACCTATGTTAGCGAATAATTGTGTAGTAGAACTATTTTCCTGCTTATCTGAACACACGTACATGCTGCAAGTCAGAACCAATCAATCACAGAAAGCGTTCGCTCACTGCAGACACTACATTCAAACGGCTGCATGCGTTTAATATTGTAAGAAACCACTGATGCTTTTGGGAAACGCAGCCCTGAACAATGCTTAACAGAAGACAGAACAACATAATATGTTTGAGTTATTTCACAACAAACAAAATTAAATAGTAGCCTACATAGTTTTTGCAATTACATTTATTTAAATTGAACATTAAAGTTTGTATTGATGTTCTGTTCTGTAACTACTGTCAAAGTTTGCGTTTTATGGGTGTAACAGCCTGTCACTGGCAGTCCCTTATGAAACTGAATCATGACTACAGTGACCATAGTTCAGCTAAGCCTATAGTATTTGTAGATTTGCATGGTTGCCACTACAAATAAACATTTTGCAATTAAGACATATTGAATGTTAAAACACCTTTCAAATATAATGTTAAGTGGGGACCATTATTCATTTTACTCATAGTAATTCAATAATTTAAGGACTTAAATTCAGATTAGAGGTATCGTATCGGTATCAATATCGTTGATTTTGGCCTTGAAAGTATCGGTATCGTATCGAAAACAAAATAAGTGGTATCGCCAATCCCTAGTTTGAAAGTGAGGCTATGAGGGACAGACTTGAAGGTGCAATGTGTAAATTTTAGCGGCATCTAGCGGTAAGGTTGCGAATCGCAATATAGAGAAGCTATGGTGGGCGACACAGGACAAAGATGTCATCATCTAAGCAGTCCTTCCAGGATTTCGCAGGACTTTTTTCTGATTTTTGCAGCTTAAAATGACTGAATTTGCGGCAATATTTACAGCATTTCTTGTTGTTTTGCAGTGAAAATATACATTTCTGTTAGTGTCAGTGGCACAATGTTTCTCATGGTTTCCAGATTACACAACGCTGGGAAGAAAGCGCTTAAATTCACAGCAGAATTAATAACATCTCTGTTAAACCACAGATATCAGATCAAACAGTTTTCACGCCGGCATCGTTTGATCTGATATAATGCTTTGTGAATTACTTTTAGATAAAAAATATTTGAGTCCTAAAATTAGGAACAACACGCGCCTAATTTTTAAGAGTTGCTCTTAAATTTCCTCATTAGGAGCAAATTTTAGCCTTAATTTGTTTTTTGTGAATACGGCCCCAGTTATTCAGAGGAACATTCGTGCAGACACCTGTGACTTAACATTCCTCATCCTTATAGCTTTGATTCCAGCCTGACTTGATTTTTAAACAAATTTAGAACAATTTCACCTATTCAGTAACTTATTAATATTATTCGAAGCTTTACGAATCTTTTGTTTCGAATCAGTGGTTTGGAGCGCCAAAGTCACGTGATTTCATTAAACGAGGCTTTGTTTACGTGATCCGAACCACTGATGCAAAACAAAAGATTTGTAAAGCTTCGAAGCAGTGTTTTGAAATTGGCCATCACTAGATATTGTTGAAAAGTCATTATTTAGTTTTTTTGGTGCACAAAAAGTATTCTTGTCGCTTTATAATATTACTGAACTCACATGAACTGTTTTAAATATGTCTTTAGTACCTTTCTGGATCTTGAGAGGTTCAGTGACATTGCTGGCAATAGAGGCCTCACTGAGCCATCGGATTTCATCAAAAATATCTTAATTTCTGTTCTGAAGATGAACGAAGGTCTTAGGGGTGTAGAATGACATGAGGGTGAGTAATAAATGACATTATTTTCATTTTTGGGTGAACTAACCCTTTACTATGTCTCAGATAAGGAGGTCGCTCATTGACAGAATCATTCCCTCTTTTGCTTGTCGAGCAGTGGAAAACAATGATTTCACTTCACTTAGAGAGCTCCTAGAGAAGGTTACTAAACTTCACATTTCCTGAACTAAAAATGTGGACAGCCAAAATTTAGAATTCAAACCTATTTCATACTCATTGATTTTTTTTTTTTTTTTTTTTAAACCTCTTAAGATGGATGCCAGTTGTGAAACCTATGACGAATTCACACCCCTTCATACAGCATGTGAGTTGGGGAACTTGGAGATGATTGAGTTCCTGCTGTCAAAAGGGGCGTCTCCTCATCACAAGAACCGCTTTGGACATTGCCCAATGTACATGGCCATTAAGAACAGGTGCATACATCTCACATGTGATCTGAAATGGGTTGTAGACTCTAAAGTGGCAATGATTAGTTAATTCAACTGACATTTTTGACTAGTAAAACATGTCAACTTCTATTTCATCTATCACCATTTAGTGTTGGCTCTGTCTGGCTTTATAGAGTGTTGCAGGAGTGATGTATTTTGTTGGCTAAAACCCAGAAATGATTTAGCACTTCCAGTTCCATCACTCTGAAGTCAATGGGTTTTTGGTTAAATGCCTGAAAAAAGGTCTGTGGTCTTATATTATAAGGTCTTATACTGTATAATAAAATGTGACAATATATTGAGCTGGTGTTAAACCAGCTCAATATATTGTCACATTTTGTTACACAATATAAAATACATCAGTAATACTACTAGGCCGAACAGGTAAACTCATCTACACACAAGTCTGCTTTTACAGCCTCATTCTGTTTATAAATCGCACTCCTGCAAACTATTCTAACTCAAACTTTCAGGGAAGATATTTTTAAAATATAAAATGGAAGGAGTTGTCGGAAGCTTAGGTGGTGACGCTGAAGTCATGCAATCGTTGTGTAGTTTGTTTATAGTCATTTATAGTTACTTCTGTGATTGTATTTAGACTTCAAATTTTATAAAACTTTTGGTTTATTGGGTTTATGTTGAGGGAAACAGGGTGATGCTGACTTCCGGGTTGGCCTACAAAAATATGTCATCCCTGCAGCACTTTCCTGACAGCAGCCCATTTAGCCTGTATTATCCCAGGCTGAATTCTCACTCAATTTAATTTAAACTAACATTAGGGGGCGGTAATGAATCATTTGCACATGCTCAGCTCAAACATGTCAGTGTAGTTGTGACATGTTTCTTTTAGGCATTGTCAAGCTGTCAAACTCCTGAGCATGAAAGGAGTCACTGTTAGATTACACCCTGTGAGAATTGCCATGGAAATGATCCAGTAAGCATTAACCATGTAATATCTCACACATAAATATCGCACAACATTTTACCACATAATGCATGTTTCTTTTAATATATAGTCAATTATCTTTTTTTTGTTTAACCTATCACTCAACAGAGTGGTACAGAACAGAGATTACCCTCTGCTGTATGCTTGGGTTGTATCAGGAGTTGATATGGACACTAAAGACTATAATGGACGCACTGCAATGCATGAGGCAGTTGATCTGGGAGATAAATTGATGATTGCCAGACTACTGGAATATGGAGCCACACCACTGGTATGAACTACTTTCTTATTGGACAATACTAGAGAAGGATGAGGTTATAATTGGTAAATGTTTATATTTAAAAAATAAATAATAAATTCTAATTTTTTATTAAACACATTGGTACCAGATAAATGTTTGGATTTACTCTTTCTCCCCATTTCTCCAGGAGAGAGATGTGTGGGGTGAGACAGCTATGGATATTGCTCAAAATGACCCAATGATCATGGCTCTTTTTGAGCCTCTTTTCACAGTGCATTGCCCCACCAAACAGGCCTATCTGCTCTATAAGGCAACATATTCACACTAATAGAAAAAAAAAAAAAAAAAAACTTTTTTGTCAGAAACCTTTTTAATTTTTCTTTTTTTGTGTGTGTGTGAATTTGTATTTTTCTCTCACTCTGCTATTGTATTGTATTTGTAGAAGGACAAAAATAAATACACTACTAATAAATAATATTAATAAATAAATCTATGAAATGCAAATGTGTGTCATGATGTTGACTTACACAATAGGCTCTGCTATGTTTTTTTACAATGAAAGGAATTGTACACTGCTCAGTTATTAAATTTATACATAATGTTTCTGGCATTTTCAAAAATTCTACAAAAGGCTAAACATGGTCTTTCACAATTCTCATATGGGATCGATTTGTGTGCCGTTTTTTTCTTTCTTTTTTTTTTTTCTTTTCTGGATGATGTAAACCGTACAGTCTCTATAGTCATAAGTAGGCGGCAGGGTTACTCCTCCTTCCAGGGAGGAAAGAGGAAGCAGGCGTTCGCTCCGTTGGTTAGTTTAGTAAACTTCGAGTTTAATGTTAAGGAGTTTAAGGATAGAGCTGGTATGCTTTGTAAGACCATTTATCTGACTCTGATATGAAAAAGCCCCTCTTAAACTTAATTTACTAATCCCAAAGCGGAGACGCCTGAATTGTGCGTCTTGACTCTCTCCATGTAGGACAACTTTGTTGCCAGTCCAGTTGTTTTCAAATTGTTGCTTGTTGAACACGTCGTTTGAGAAGAACATTTTGCTCACGAATAAGAATTCACGTTTGGGTGCGCCAGCGTTGTATAAACATAGTTAAAGTGGTCTTTTTAAAAATGGGTCGGTGTTTATATTTTACCACACTTATATTTTCAGTTTCATATCAGTTGATACCATTGTGTCACTCTTTCGAATGGGATAAACAGTCTAGTCCCCTGCAAAATGTGCGGTCCATCATTACAAGTTTGTCCGAGGAAGCCCACAGTTGTCTGGTCTCTACAGTCGGCGAAAAGAGAGTCAACCTGTGTCTCAAGGTGAGCTGATATTGTGGAAAATCAAGCTGTTCTAACAGAATATTTCCATATAGTACATTTTTTTTATATTTTATTTTTTTTTATCTATCTGTCATTGTGTAATATGAATAATGTTGGCTCTATGAGAAACCATATGCCATTTATCAAAAAAAGCAAAACATTTGACAAAAATAAGTTAAAAGCAGTTAATCCATGTATTATTTGGAAATCTACTTTATTTATACTAAACGTTGCCTGAATATGAATAATGTTGGCTCTGTGAGAAACCAAATGTGCATTTATTTATTTAAAAAACAAAGCATTTGACAAAAATAAGTCTATGTTTTAAAAGCAAACCAACCAGTGTAATATTTGGAAATCATATGGTGGTCTAACCAGACCAGATGTTATAACAGTTTCACCTATGTGATTAACACCTTGGGTTACTTTGGTAAACCACCTGTGTGAATATGAAATGTCACTGAAATGATTTTGACACCACCACGTGGAAGTTTAAAGTGACTAAGAAAAGTGAGGTTCTGAGAAAAGCAGAACTAGCGTGATTTGCTTTGATATTTTGCTAATGCAGTGAAATTCATACAATTTTAAGAATAGTGTTCAAATACTTTTTCAGGGCGACTGTATAAAATATTACTACATAATGATGCTTTTAAATGACTTTGTGCTATTCACTTTTATAAACATATACACTGTTGTATTTTATTTATGGGCATCAGTTTCTTCAAAGCGGGTTGAATTGGCTGTCAGATGCAGTGGCATTAGCCCTCAACACGGTCATCCAGTATGTTGCAGAAATCTTGGAATCAGCAGGAATTGATGGTAATTGTACAGAAAATCTTTACTTATTTATTTAATAAATAGGAAAATCTTTATATATATTTAAACCGAAGCATATGCTCACATGTATATTTTTCCATGTGTCTATCTAGCCAAGCTACCTTTCCAAAAAGTTACTCCGGAGGGAGTGATTTTTGTCACTCAGTGGGCCCTTCTAGCTGTTGTGGCCTACTGGATATTATCCTTCATCCTGCGCTTGGTTGTCGGTGCTGTGAGGCAGGCTCTGTGGCTGCTAAAGATCACCTTTGCCGTTGGCATGTTTGGATTGATTCTCAGTGACACTGGAGCTTCTACAGAAACCACAGCAATGAGATTAGCGGGCCTGGCGTGTGTTTGTGTCCTGTTAGGAATAGGTGCAACATCTGCAAAGCCAGATACGCACCTCGAAAACAAAATCAAGATGCTGGAGAAACGACTCCGGGAGATGGAGAAAAGCAAAATTGAATGAAATGGAAGCCCTCACCAGACCAGATATAAGTTTAATTTCCATTTCCATTTCTCTTTGCCAAAATTGTAAATCCAAGGATAGAATTCAGAATGTTATTGTGACTTGAAACCCTGCAGTACAACCACAGATGCATTTTGTTTGTCTAAACTTGGAGGGTGCTTCAAAATTCCAAGAGTTAGTTAAAATATTATTGATTCAAGTAAACTTGTTTGTATTGTATTGATTCTAGCACAACTGGATCTGGCATTTAAGGGCTTTCACTGTTAACAAAACACTGAATAAAATGTTCAAACAGTGAAAAAATCATGCAGTGTTTACACTGCATTTAAATAATCTTGTTTTTGTTGCTTTATACATTATTCTGGGATATGATGCACAGGGCAACATTACAAAACATTATATTAAATCATTATAATAAATTTGTTAACAAAACATGTCCAATGAATTAAATCTCTATGACAACAATCCACTGCATTTTTCAAATGCCAGAATCTCCATTTTATTTAACTAGAGGTGGACTTGTTTGTACCATATTCAATATATCCCCTTCAACTGGGTAAATCCATCTGAATCTTTCACTGACTTTACTGAAACCTTAGCAATAAAAAAGAATCACAGTTGCGATGTCTATTTTGATAAAAACCTGGAGATGCTCAATTCTAGCTATGTGCTCTGTTCAGAGATTAGAAATTACATGAGAATTTATTACGATAGTCATGTTTATTGTCATTCTTTTTCTTACAGTTTAATGCATAACAATAAAATAACATTTTGTTTGCCGATAGTGCAACATGCAGGCATAACAAGGGAAATGGTATTGCCAGTTGGCTCTAGATGTAAAATAAAAATACAGTTAACATGTAATAAAAATATGCAATATAAACAGTAAGAAATACAGTACTGTATTCAGAAATTGATAGCAGTATTTTAATTCACAACAATGGTAGGTCTTTTTATATTTCCATATCCATTGTGATATAAAGTCCTTTTAAGGTACAACGTGAAACCTACTATAAAACGTCACTGAGATTTTACGCATATCTAAGATTCAAGTATAAATGTTTAGTTGTTTGAGGCATTTGTTGTTTAATTCCAGCTAACAGCACTATAAAAAATGGCTTAAGTAAATGTAGCTCTTTCCAGGCTATTCCTGGTAGTTGAGAAAAATCTCTAAAACAGTACATTAAAACAAAAAGTGTAGAATATAGCTTTTTAAGGCTGACTGTTGGAGAATCTGGATAAAGTGAAAATAGTGACTCCGTGTCACCTTCAAGAGATAGTTTACCCAAAAAATTAAAATTCTGTCATCATTTGCTCTTGCTCATATCATTTCAAACCTGTATGCATTTATTTCTTCTGTGGAACCCTAAGATAGTTTGAAGAATGTTGGTAACCAAACAGTACTTGTGCCTAACTGCCTACTGACTTTCACTGTATGGACAAAAAACACTTTTTTTCTCCCTCCCCAAAATATCTTCTTTATGTTTCAGTCATACAGATTTGGAATGAAATGAGGGAGGAGTAGATGACAGAATTTTTACCCAGCTTTTTGGGTAAACTAACCCTTTGAAAGTGAGCTTCAGAACAGGCCATATCATGCCTGCCAGTGTTTGTATATTGATTGCTTTGCTGCATCAATATACACATCTGTCAGCAATGTGTGTCATTGGAAGCCCATTCAGAAGGTAAGTCCTCATGCTTTTATCCATGTAGCATGCTGGTATAATATGAAAACATTTTGCTGCATCTTGCTGACAATATGGTGGTAGCTTTGTAACTGTGAAATATCATTTAACAGCTTCTTTCCTATCAAGAGAGTGACCTTAAGCGGTAAGAAAAAATACCCTTCTTTACACATTGTTTTTCAAAGGAGAAGAGTGTTAACAGTGATTTTAAAGGTATTTGAATTATAATATCCTTCTATTCCTCTTATGCTAGGTTGAGTCTTGAAAGAATGTGTAATGATACAAATATTGAAGTAGCAGTGTGTAAGTCCTATTAATTCTCTAGATGGAAATTATTATTTTTATTATTATTTACAGTGATAATGACCAGCACTGACTGATCTGTTTGAGGTAATCATCAATATAAAGTTTTAAATAAACATTTGAATATTATAATCCACCACAGAGTGAATAATGTCCTGTCCTTTCAAAATACGGAACCATATTCATTTTAAAGGCTTGGGTTTTGTATGAATCTAATCAACAGCTAAGTGTTTGTCAGTATTTTGGAGTAACTACAGGAAGTTGTTGCCAGAAAACTTTCCTTTGTTAATGTCAAACTGGACCTTAGAGTCACTGGAGTTAAGGATATCCATGGAAATGCTGTCCATAGCAGACTGTTGAGACTACAGATAAAAGACAAGTAAGAGAGTGAGACACAGATAAACAGTGGGAGTATGAAATTTAATTTTCAGCAATTTGGGGCACATTTTCTGCAAAGAGCAAAGAGGCTGTTACTGAAGGACTGGACAGTTTCAGAAACATTGGAGACTATTGGAAACAGCAGCAAACACTAAAATATGGCACCAAAACGTTTACTGAAGTAGATATGAGGGGAAACAATAAATTTATCATATGACCCAATTAATGATTTGGCAGGCTGTGACAAAAAAGTGTAAGCTTTACCTCCGGCTGAGGTGTGAGCAGTGGTGCGTTTGGAGATGGTTCATTCATCTTCATCCCTGTGACTTCAGGCCCAGGAGGAGTGCTGTTCATCACTGGCATATAGCTCTGAGGACACACACAGTGTGATAAACATGTTACAATATACACAAACAAGCATGTGCACATTAAGAATGATTAAATTAATTAGTGTGCATATTTTAATGCAAGTGACTATAGTTGTATAATAAGATAGTACAGGTTGTACAAAGAAGAAATCATAAATAGTACATGTACGTAACTAAGATGACAGAAAGACTATTATTAGTAGAACTGCAAGTGTGTTAAGCAAAACACTTAACTGTGTGTTTCCCCTTTCAGCACCAATGCATTTAGAGTTGCTTTTTGTCTTTTACATATTCACTTGCTACCTTTCTATTAAAAATAAGCAAACAGAAAACAGATGTACCACAGGTGCAGATGGGTTGTACTGGGTGGGAGGGGCATTCCACTGTGGAGGCTGAGCAGGGGGAACTCCAGATCCAAAGTCAGGAGGATAGACAGGGTTTTGAGGCACATATGCAGGATGAAAGCCCTTAACATGCACAAAATGTATTTTTCAGTTTAAAGTGTACATATAACCCTTACTTTAAGTAAATATATAAATATTAATAAGCTCTTTACTGCTACATATGCTTTTCAGCAAGGAGAGAAGTACATCTTGAATTTTGGCATGAAGTTTTGCATAGTATACTGGTCCACCAGCTAAGCCAACAGCAACCCAGCATAATAGGCATGGAATTCATGTTGCTTTAAGGTGGACCGGCATATCTTGAATTTTGGCATCAAGTTTTGTATGTCTACACTGGTCCACCAGCTAAACCAAACCTGAAATCATGTTGGTTTAAGGGGTCATTCACACAGAACACATTTTTGCATTCATCTGCACTGCTTTTCCATTGTTTTTCTAGTTAATCAAGCATTTTGAAACTTTTAGCAAAAGTTAAGTTTCAAAAGTTACTGCTTCCTTAGGATGAACTGCTTGTGTTGTAACATTCCTTATTTGTCACTTTGACTAAAAGGATCTGTTAAATGAATAAATGTAAATCTCTGTGCATGAGAACTCACAGGGCTGGGAGAAACAGCAGGTTGTCCGCTCCACTCTGGTGGTGGAGGATAATGAATCTGACCTTGATCTGGATGAGGCGGATAACCAGCGATGTAGCCCTTTAGTCAGAAACCAAAAACTATTAATCTCCATTACAATGTACAGCAGCTACAAGGACTAAAAATCACTAAATTATGCTCATGATGTTTGGCATGATTCTGTCACAAAAAGTTGGCCTTTATTTTATAGGATAGTGGGGAATGGTAAGGCAAGTACAGGTAGAGAAAGAGACAAAATCTTCACATTTATTTTACCTGGCCAGGGCCTCCAGGACCTATAGGACCTCCGGGACCGATCACTGTGTTGCTGCAAGGTATAGACACTGGTACAGTGTTAAGGGTGTTGGACTCCACTGTGTGCGTGTATGATTTTTTGGTCCGGCAACTTTTGCAGATTCTCTTTCTGCAGCAGAAGCAGATTCCACCAGGAATTCCAAGCAGCAGCAGAGCTATAAGACCCGTACTAGGGGTATATGAGTGTTGATCTACATGCAGCATTTGAAGAGACAAGACAAGAAAGAACATCAAACATAATAGTGGTTACTAATGCATGCAACACATCTCTAAAATAAACCTGCAAGACACAGACACAGGTATGCATACAAAACTTTTTATATGAATATACAGTACCGTTCAAAAGTTAGTCACACCCCCCAGTGTTGAACCATTGAAATTGAGACATTTATGATGTAACGAAGCCTTGTTTACTGAAATCACATGACTTTGGCAGTTTGATACATGCTCCGAACCACTGATTTGCAACAAGATTCATAAAGCTTCAAAGCTTCATGAAGTGGTGTTTTGAAATCGGCTATCATTAGATATTGTTGAATAAAGTCGTTATTTGGCACACAAAAAGTATTCTCGTCGCTTAATAACATTAAGGTTGAACCACTGTACTCACATGAATTGTTTTAAATATATCTTTAGTACCTTTCTGGGCATTGAAAGTGTTAATTATTTTGCTGGCAATGGAGGCCTCACATTTTATGAAAAATATCTTAATTTGTGTTTCGAAGATGAACGAAGGTCTTACGGGTGTGGAACGACGGGTGAGGGTGAGTAATTAATGACATTATTTTCATTTTTGGGTGAACTAACCCTTTAACACAAATTTGTACCCAGAAGTTAGCTAAACCTTAAAAAAAAAAATGCCCAAAAGCTTCTTTTGGGGGTGTCCTCAGTAAATGCAGTTTTTATTTTTTAATTGTAAAAATGCAGAAAGTTTTCTGGTAAGGTTAGGGTTAGGTTATAGTATTTATAACTAGCTGCACATAAAAACGATGGAAGTCTATGCAATGTCCCCAATTAGCTAAAAAAAAGTAAACATGTGTGCGTGTGTGTAAAATTTTGGAACATATTGAAGAAAGTCTTTTCTTACCCACTAGTATCATTGTATTGTTTGCGACAAGTCTGCCTTTATAATCGGTGAGCTCGTATCTGCCCAAATCTGACACATTGACATTGAGAATCTGGATCATTTCGCTGGTCACTTTAAGCCGGTTAACGTAGTCTGGGTGATTCTTGCCCACAGGAACTCCACTCTCCACCAGGGTGACAGATGAATAATTGCCAAAAAAGTGAAGTGTGGCACCACTTTGCTTGAGTCCTAGTAGTGGTATGCTCAGTTTTTCACCTGCTATACGCTCAATGATATCTCTGTTGACTGGGGGGAAAAAACAATGAGGATATGTGGACTATCATAGAGATATTATTCTTAGATGGAGGTTTAAATTACTACTCACTGTCGACCTTCACTGTATAACTGGAGATGATTGCCCCAAAGTGATTATGCAAGGTGTAGGTTCCCTCATCGTCAAACGTAACATGTGGGATTCTGAAAGTCCAGCCATTACTAGCGCTGTTCACTTGACCTTTACTGGGTTTACTGGGCCAGAGAGAGATTCTTTTATGTTCCCAGATAGTATACTGCTCAGTCTCATCAGCAGTAGCAAAATCCAACTTCTCTGTCCTTTCGGGAAGATCCAGAGTCAACTGACGGCCATGGATTATATGCCTTCGAGATATTGCAGAGACTGGCACTGTGGGAGACAAATCGTTTGTTTTTTGCTAAATCGTATGTATTTTACAAGTTGCCACATTCGTATGAATTCGTACGAATGACCTCCCCCTAACCCTAACCCTGCCCCTAAACCTACCCATCACTGGAGTTTAGACAAATCGTATGAAGTCGTACGAATTAGCCACCTCGTAAAATACATATGAATTGGTCGTGAGATAGCGTTGACATACCTGCAAAAATAGCAGCTGCAAGGAGGGTCCAAACACTCAGCATCTGTTTGAGAAATGATCTGTCAATATTGCAGATAGATTCTGAAAACACATGAACCTTATTGTTTTAACCTGAGTTCTAGAAACAAGCATATTGGCTTAATCTAAAACAGCTGGCATATGCTGCATTAATTAACCAGAATTTTGGGCCTACAGTATCATATTTGATACAGGCCTCTAAATTATCAACATAATCAAAACTTTGCTGAAAAACCTGTTGTACACATTCTTCTTCATGCCTTTTCCCCACTGATTGATAGTTCATACTTTTTAGTAAGTAAAAGGCTTTATAGTATAATTAAAAAATGTCCACCTTTAGGTCATGGAACATGTATAAATCTTTAATGAGTACTTTTTACTTTTTTAAGAAGACTTAAAAATAACATTTAATATTTCAAAATGATCATTTACTAGACTGAAGTAACTCAGGTTTATTTGATTATATCCTTACAACATTTTTAGAAAAAAAATCATGTTAAAATGTATGAAATATGATACAAGCGTTTGAAGAACAGTTGACTCTCAATAATCATTGTACTGCATTGCATTATGTTTTGCCTCCCACAATTAAAACTATAGAGCTTTGATCATAAAACTAAGCATTTAAATAATATCTTAATAAGACACACTATTGGGTGATATAGAGTGACAAGTGATACATTAGTACAGTTATAAAAACCTCATTGTTTTACATTACAATCTATCAGAATTTAATCATACTTTTGGCCAGATAAATAACAACATCTGCAGCGAATTGAGAGCATTCCTCCGCAAGTTATATACATTTACATTCCCCACAGATCACGTGCAATACATAATTTATGTGATCTTGAGGAAACGTTTAAGTATGGTGTATATTAAATATATAGCCTGGACAGAGTACAAGATGTTTTGGCGCACTGTTCAGCGACTGGGTGACGCCTACACAAATAGCAGCTAATGATCTGCTTCTCTGAAGGGCATTCGTTTAAATGACTGGGCCAGAACGGCAGGTCCTCAATGACATCATTATGTTAAGCGCCAATGAACGAAATAATTAGATTTAGTTGTGTCGAGTAACCCAATAAATTCAACATTCAGGTAATAATTTAATGTCAATTCATACCAGTGTTGCCAAGTCCTCGGTTTTGGACTTGGGCTAGGTTTACACCGTTGCCGCAGGCTGTTTTTCGTGTCCGCGGGTTGAAACGAGCCCAAATAACATGATATTTAGTCCCTGGAATGCAAATTTTACCAAAAGGAACCCCGCCAAAAAAGCAGATTTCACCCACCTAGAACTCCCTGGGGCGGGTATTGTTGTGAATACCTGGCAACCCTGCTTCATACTCAAGAGGGACATATGTAAATGCTAATTTGTTTGTCTGTGATTCAAAGGAAACACAATGCTTCGAATCAAACATCAACTAAAAGCAGTGGGAAATGTTTATAAAATGCTATAATAGCTAAAAGACGATGTTTGACAAACTATCGTCATCTTAGGCGCTTGGTAAAAACATTGAATGGTGTAGCCTACTGTTGACAAAAAATGTAGTAAAACTCGCGCGCCCTCTTGCACGTGCGTTCAAATTAGTTTTATTACAAAGCGGGTGGAGAAAATTGATGTTTTGGAATTAAAAATAACATCTCTTACAGAAAAAAACAAAACAAAAAAAAGCATTCGCGTAATTCATGCGTTAGATTATTTCCGAAATTTTAACAAAGACGAAAGGCTACACAGTAGAAAGATCAAAGCGTACTCACAGTTTCATTGATATGATGGATGTTTTCGTTGTAAATATAGGATTTAACCGTGTGTCGGGGCTGTAAATTATGTTGTCTGTAGGTGTGGCCTGTGGTAGTCTGGTAGAGTTTAACTCAGCCCCTTTGCTGTCGTGCACACAAACCGCTCCGGGCACATTCCTGTTCCCTTGTCTTGATCAACTAGATGTAACGGACGATTAATGCTTTTGTGAGGATTGATGTGTGTGTAGGTTTTGGATGAGTTGCCTATCTGAATGAAGGAAATAGCAAAGCATGCTTATGCCTGTAACTATACTCCGTAGCTTTAATGTCGGAGTGCAGAACCTAACCTTTTGTTCCCGCAATGTGTGATATGTGATATTTAATGACTGACCTTTTCCCTTGCTTTCTTTAGCATCTTATGTTTGGATGGTTTAAATGGTTGGTTTTCTTATGGAAAGCTGACTGAGCTTTTGATTTCCTTTGGAACGTTATCGCGTAAATGATAGCCTTAATACATTTAACACAATAACCATTTTATGTCCATTTAGTCGTTTTTAAATAAATGCAAGGGTAACTGAGTCACCACACCAATTTATTAATTCAATTTTTCAAACCAAATTCATGCTCCCAAATATGGAGAAGAAATACCGACCATCTATATTAGTCCTTCAGCTGTTCCTTCTTTTCCTTAATGGCTCCTTGTGCTCCCATTCATAGACAGGCCGAGCAAACTAATTCAGGCTAGCAAGCCTGCATAAACAACAAATGCAACAGGATACACATCAGAGGCGCGGCTAGAGGACCCCTCCCATCCCATCATGCAGTGTAATGCTCATGAGTGTTTTGTGGAAGGGATAGTCTTTATACCCTAACAATTAGCTGAATGTTGGTTTCCTGGTGTCTTCAAAAAGAATCCTGCTGGAGAGATACTTGACTGAACTGGTTTTCGCTTCTGAGTACAGTTTAAAAATGAAAAGTGAATATTGAAACTTTGAATATCGTCTTTGGAGAACATATGGACTATGGTAAAAAAGGATTATTATTTTTTCTCTCATACAGATAGTGGTTATAGTTGCCCTTGTCTATATGGATTTCTCAACAACCCTCTTAATTTTGCATACATTTATACAGATAAATAATAAAGACAATATAACTCATATATATAATATAAATATAAAACAGAAGTGATTTCACAAAAATGTACTTGTACTTGCTGCATCTCAAAACTTACCAGACTGCTTTTTTGGGACTTGCTGTATAGGTTTGATCCCAGACACCAGCTGTTCTTATTAATATTTTACATTGTTAATCACAATTGATTGTGACTCCCTCACACAGTGTCTCTACATTGCTAGTATCCTTGCTATTCTCTCCCTGGACCTTTAACACAAAGTCAAAATTGATGTAACATAAGAACCAAAGATTTGAATGTGTTGTTGAGATTTGTAAGGTGATGAATATGACTCGAGGTACAGATAAGAATGATGTTGATTTTGAGTCTTTAAGGAAACACAAAGTCAACTGTTGTTCTACCTGCACAAATATGAATGTTAAAGAAACTGTATGTAATCCCATAGCTTGACAGCATAATCAAAAGTTTAATTTGATAGTGAATATTTGTCAACTATAACCAAAACATCCTAATAATCCTTGTGTTTAGAAAGGGTTATAAAATTTAATTGCAATTCACCAACAGCCATAAGGTTAAAGGCCCCGTGAACGGAAGTTGCAAACAACTTTTCTCCAGTGTTGTGACGTATTTCCAAGTGAAACGGAATATTGAAAAGAAGGCAGGGTTTTATTTTAGCGCTCCTCCTCTCCATCTCTCGCTCATAGCAGACTAACGGTCGGAGGGGAGTGGTTTAAGCGTTTTCAACCCAAGCCGTCAAACTGATGTCATTAGAGAAGGGGCACCGTTGCAGAGGGGAGGAGCATTTTCAGATTTTGATTAAATATTACGAAGCCAAACAATTTTTGTGTGTGGATTGACTTGCACGGATGAATTGTTCACCACAAAACTAGCACGTTGAGCTAAAAAATAAATAAGGTCAATTTTGATTTCATGTGTACTTTAAAGCTTTTTCTGGAACTGGTACTGGGTTGCTAAATTGTGTTTTTTTACATCACAAATCAGTTAACTTCCGCATATTTTCTAAAACCCCTTTACCCATATTAAAACGTCAAAAAACACTAATTTTCTCATAATATATACATTTCACATCACCTAATTTCTCTGTTGTTGTTTTGTTTTTTGAGCTCTGGAGGCTTTCTCAGCACAACACTTGTATACACAGTGATATGAACAGTAACAATGATTTTTTCTGTATCAATTCCAGCGCAAGTCCTCATTTTTTGAAAGGGCAGCAAAGTGGGGGGTGGGGGGTCAAAGTAGATGTTGTTTGCAGGCAGCCAATGAAGACCATAGGCTGGCATTATGCAAATTTGTTACATTGTTAGATAGGTATGTGACAGGAAGTGACACTAGAATTGCTGACGACTCATTTCGGCAGATCGGAATCGATTCTTTCTTTTAGGAGACTAACTTTATTTGTTGTGCACTTTGATCTTTAAAGCTTTGTAGACATTTTATATTCACAAACATCTGTATTACCCACTGCATGAAAGTGTAAGGCTGAAAGCTTACCATTAATCAAATGGTAATTGAAAAAGCATAATAGGGGCATTTTAATTCAACTTTAAATTAATTTTAAGTAAACCCCTGAATAACTCATGAAGAAATGATCAAATCTGACCCAGTATCCTTACTAATCACGTATTTACATGTAGATGACAAACTCACAAAGATCACACTCACACTGTCTTGTTACACTTCGGTTAAGAAAAGAAGCCTGCAGAGAGTGTTTTTAATTTTGTCCTCATGTCACTGGCCTGGAGTTTGTAACCCGAATGCCCTGGATTCATTCCATCCTTCTGACTGTGCCAGAAACAATCCCGACTCTGAATCTCCCATGAAGATTACACTTCCTCTGCGATTTTATCATCCTGCCGACAATGCCCAAAATGTTAGATAAAATCTCCACGTCGGGAATTTTGAATCTAGTCTCTTTCCCAGTTCCTGTCAGAAAACATCCGTTTTGTCTGGTACCCAAAACTGTCAACAGAGACTCTTTACAAAGACTGATGAAGAAATGGTGGCTTAGTGTCCTGCCGGTGTGTGTTTATGGATTCTATACTAACTGACAAGATTGAGGTAAACAACAATAGTCACTAAAACTTGACACCTGGTGTTAAGGGTATCCACTGAAATTCTGGCCATCGAGTGTGAGACAAAAAACATTGACTTTGGTGACAGTATGAAATTAGTTCAGCGTCACAAACCTTTACATGGACTCCCATTCAGTTTTAGAATTTTAACACAGAAGTTTAGTATCATCCTGGCTCCAAAAGGAATTTTCCATTGGTTATTTGGATTTTATTAAGCTCTGTGACCAACAAAAGTTTATGAATTTTACAAATTTTGTACATCATGATAGTCTTCACACAAGAACACAACTTTTATAAATTTTGAAGCCTAAATAATCACCAGAAATAAAAAGCTAAATGTATGCTATAAACAAACTACACCAGTCACATGACTTCCATTAAGCTTCTGACAACACTTTAAGTCTTTATTTAAAAAAACATTTCCCCTGAAAGTTTGAGGTTTTCTCTGTCAGTTCTAGCTTTGTATTTATTTTCTTTTTATTTTCTTTTTTTGGTTTTACTTTTTTTTTTTTTTGCTCTAGTTCTGCCAAGCCTTATTTTTGGTTTCTCTCTTGTTCTTGATTT
Organism: Elopichthys bambusa; assembly: GCA_037101425.1. NCBI lineage: Eukaryota > Metazoa > Chordata > Actinopteri > Cypriniformes > Xenocyprididae > Elopichthys > Elopichthys bambusa. Next base: position 28,118,800 of record CM074436.1, read on the forward strand.
GATTGCTAACTAATCTTTTATTTCTTTTCTCTCTAGTTCCATGCAAGGTTGCAGTCTTGTTTTATTTCTTTTTGTTTGCAAGTTTCCCCTCTAGTCTTAATTGTCAGTTTTATTTAGCTTTTTTTCTCTGGTTGTTTCTCCTGTTGTCTTATCATGTGCGTGTCGTGTTGGTTCCTGCCCTGCCCTGCTTCCTGTGTCTTCTCTGGTCACGGACTCTCCTGACCTGGCAGCCAGTCTGGTGCTTCTGCAGTTACTTCGCCAAGTGTTGAGCCTCTGGTTCCCTGAGCCGCTGCCTTGTCTCCATCGTTGCCTTAGAGACTGAAGCTGCCTCATCCTCGACCAGCCTGTTCTCCTGTTGTGTGCCCTGCCTTTTGTTTGGACTGTGTTCCTGCCTCACCTATCCTGTGCCTTTGTTAACAGTTTTTTTTTATTATTTGCTTTGGTACTATTTTCACAAGGTACATTTTCAAAACTCTTGGTACAAAACTCCAAACTGATCACACTTGTAACACAGCTAGTCATTCTGATCTCATGCTTTCATTCTAGTCATATTTTCATCCTACATAATCATTATTTCAAAACACAAGATCATTGTGATATGTAATGAGAACATTTGGTTTAATCACCGAAATGCAACAGTGTGTTCTTCTTTCAGTTTAGTACTTTTAAAGGGTTAGTTCACCCAAAAATGAAAACAATGTAATTTATTACTCACCCTCATGTCGTTCTACACCTGTAAGAACTTTGTTCATCTTCAGAACACAAATTAAGATATTGTTGAGGCTCAGTGAAGCCTCTATTGAGAGCAAAGCCATTGAAACTCAAGATCCATAAAGGTACTAAAAACATATTTTCAATATATATGCTGCCACTTGGCAGTATTATAAGAAAACATGGAATCAGTTTCCATTGCTATGCTGATGATATTCAGTTATATATTTCATTACTTCCAGATGAAATCTCTAAATGATCCAAATTGACAGAGTGTGTTATAGAAGTAAAACATTGGATGACTAGTAATTTTCTTCTATTAAATTCAGATAAGACTGAAGTATTACTTACTGGACCACAGAATCTCTCAGTCTACAATTTGCATTTAGAAGGATGTACTGTTACTCCATCCTCGACAATTATATTAGTGTTATATTAGACAGCAACTTGTCCTTCGAAAATCATATTTCATATGTTACATTAGGTGTTATATTAGACAGCAGCAGCATCTATAAAATCAATATCTATAGAAATCTATAGATGTACCAAATGATTAATTGATGAACCATTACGTTCAGTTGGATTAAATAATAGACAAATGTATTAAACTGAACGAAAAGAGATGCAAATGAAAAGTTTGATAGTATAGCATTATGAAAGCCAGTTACTGTGAATGAAACATTTGTATAGATGAAACACTTATTTTGTGTTGTGAAAAGGATACTTTGTGATTTTGTGTATTGTGCTAACACAGTTGAAAATATGCTGTAATGTTCAAAAAAAAAGTGCACTTTTCATTATCTTTTGTGATATTAGTACTAAGAGTTTTGAAAAAAAATGTTACACTTGCTTGTGAAAATTGCACCAAAGCAATTAAAAAAAACGAATAAATATCACTTCCTGTTCATTCTGTGTCTGGGTCCTCCCTCTCAGAATCCTGACAAAATCAATCCTTTCCTTTACAAAACTCTTATATATAGTTATTAATCAGACAAACAATAAACAAAATAAACTGATCGTTTTAATTGCAAAAGTTCTTTATTATTATTATTATTAATTTTTTTTTTTTTGGTTTTTGTTAATGCAGAGAAAATCATTTTAAGTTTTATGGGATTATACTCGGTTAAACTGCTCCATCTACTCCAGGTCTTTTTCCAACATGTCACGTCGTTTGAAGGCACAGATGTAGTTTTTCTTGACATAACAAGAGTCGTCATTCCATCTGCCAATCTCTGAAAAAGTGAGGGACAGTGGAATGGAGAGATTGTGCCTTCATCTATCATTGTGTTTTACCAAACATCTAATTGTCCTCACAGCATCAATATCACTATAATCAATGTTTAGCCAAACACCAAGTTAAAATGTATTGTTATTGCCCTATAACCCATTAGTTTTTTTTTGTTTGTTTTTTTACCAATTCCCTCTGTACTTCCATCTTTACCTTTCCAGTTCATCTCCACACATTCCTCCATGGCAGTGTACATGTGGTTGGGCTCACCACTTGTCCAAGTTTGATAATCCCAGAAGGATCCATCAATCCAAAAAAAATTACCAGACTGAGAGAGTGAGAAAAAGGGTTAAAAAAAGAAAAAAAAAAACTAAAGAAAGCCAGAAGGTGTTGAGTAATGAGAAACTACAGTGGATGCATGTTAATGAAAAACAGACAATATAACAACTTGATAATTTCTCGTTGCTCTCCCCATTTGTGAACCTCTTCACACTTCTGTCTTTTTTTACCTTAAAGAATTCAAAGCCTCCAAGCCAGAAGCGCAGGTTTCTTGGGTTAAATTTTTTCACAATGCAGAGCAAGTAATTATTATCCTTGTTACTATGCACTGACACCAGATGAGCACCAGGGGCTTTTGACCTACACCTGAACTGGGTATAAAACAGGAAGAACATTTGATGACTACACAATACATTTTTTTATTTATTTATGTTTTAATGGTGAAGGTAATAATGTGAAGGATAATAGAAATGAAATCTCTTTACTGTAACAATGTAACAATCTTTTTAAAAATACAGAGTGCTGCAACCTACCTCGGCTTGAGTGAAGTTCTGAGGCCAGCTGAAGTATTTGACACAGTGGCGGCCCACTTTGAACCAATCAGTGAAGCCATGCACATCACACGCTTTAGGCATACGGCACCACGAAGTGGCATTCGTATCGCTGACATTAAAACCTAAATGTTAATATCACTTTGTTAATATATCTGTTAATATACTAATGCTGTCAATGTATACTCAAAACAGGTCTTAGCACTGAGCATAGAAAATACTCTATAAACCTATACTCTTTATGCCAAAAAGGTTTTTATATGAGGAGAAATGTCTTAAATGATTGCATAAAACTTTTGTGTTGAACGAAAACACCATGATGGGAACCCCTAAAAGGTTCTGTATATGAAGTACATGACAGAACCTTTTCTATATAGAACCTTAAAGGGTAGAATTGGGAAATGTCAACATAAATATATTGGTAAATTAAACATTACCTCTCTCCATTGTTAAGTTGCCACTCCCAAAAAGAAGAGTCAGCAACAGAACAAATCTAATCGATCCCGATTTCCACTGCAGAAAAAAATTAAAAATTAAATATATATATATATATATAACAGTGTTCATTCAAGAATAGTACTTACCATTGCAGTTGTTGCACTTTTGTCTTCTATCTGTCCTCACAGTAACCCATGTCTCACATTATTTTATACTATTCCATTCCTGTTCACAACTCCTCCCCTTCTCTCAATCGTACAGTCTTCAGGTTTTCTTATTCATCACACAGGAAACATTTTTAAAATCTAGTGCCTGAATTACTAAACAATTTAAAGTGCATTGCTATAAAAGTAACATTAATACTTGCATTACATCTTAATTACATCTGTAAATCTTGTACAATATTAGTATTATCTGTTATGTAAACTATAATAATTTATTTAAAACTAGCACAATCAAGAGATGCAGAAGTTGGGCACAAAATAGAGGCACAATACTGTGTTAATATGAAGGAATTTTCTATTAGAATTTTCAGTTTTTTTGTACCTGTATTTTGAATTGCACATTGTGTTGTTTTAGGATTAAAGGAAATGTCCTTAAACGGATAATGTCCTGACAGAATATTACCAGTACCTTTTCCATTTTTCTACAGTTTTTTTTTAGTTTGCAGAGATATGCATACAAATTGACATATGCATACAAATGTCAATGGATAACCATAATGCAACGAATGAGAAGATAGGATAAATGTCCCAATGGATTTTAACACAATTACTTGTATTACAGTGGGTACGGAAAGTATTCAGACCCCCTTAAATTTTTCACTCTTTGTTATATTGCAGCCATTTGCTAAAATCATTTAAGTTCATTTTTTCCCCTCATTAATGTACACACAGCACCCCATATTGACAGAAAAATACAGAATTGTTGACATTTTTGCAGATTTATTAAAAAAAGAAAAACTGAAATATCACATGGTCCTAAGTATTCAGACCCTTTGCTCAGCATTTAGCAGAAGCACCCTTTTGATCTAATACAGCCATGAGTCTTTTTTGGGAAAGATGCAACAAGTTTTTCACACCTGGATTTGGGGATCCTCTGCCATTCCTCCTTGCAGATCTGGTGATTCCTCCTTGGACAGGTGATGAGCAGTGCCTGGTTTTCTCCACACATAAAGCTTAGAATTAAGGCCAAAAAGTTCTACCTTGGTCTCATCAGACCAGAGAATCTTATTTCTCACCATTTTCAGGTGTTTTTTAGCAAACTCCATGCGGGCTTTCATGTGTCTTGCACTGAGGAGAGGCTTCCGTTGGGCCACTCTGCCATAAAGCCCCGACTGGTGGAGGGCTACAGTGATGGTTGACTTTCTACAACTTTCTCCCATCTCCCGACTGCATCTCTGGAGCTCAGCCACAGTGATCTCTGGGTTCTTCTTTACCTCTCTCACCAAGGCTCTTCTCCCCCGATAGCTCAGTCTGGCCAGACGGCCAGCTCTAGGAAGGGTTCTGGTCGTCCCAAACGTTTCCATTTAAGGATTATGGAGGCCACTGTGCTCTTAGGAACCTTAAGTGCAGCAGAAATTTTTTTGTAACCTTGGCCAGATCTGTGCCTTGCCACAATTCTGTCTTTGAGCTCTTCAGGCAGTTCCTTTGACCTCATGATTCTCATTTGCTCTGACATGCACTGTGAGCTGTAAGGTCTTATATAGACAGGTGTGTGGCTTTCCTAATCAAGTCCAATCAGTATAATCAAACACAGCTGGACTCAAATGAAGGTATAGAACCATCTCAAGGATGATCAGAAGAAATGGACAGCACCTGAGTTAAATATATGAGTGTCACAGCAAAGGGTCTGAATACTTAGGGCCATGTGATATTTCAGTTTTTCTTTTTTAATAAATCTGCCAAAATGTCAACAATTCTGTGTTTTTCTGTAAATATGGGGTGCTGTGTGTACATTAATGAGGAAAAAAATGAACTTGATGAAAAATGATTTTTTGCTAAGGCTATCATTCCCTCTGCACTCTTCTCATTGCTTGACTAAATTTTTTTTTTGCATTAATAACAAGACATAATATTGCAACTTATTCTACACATTTCCATGACTCTTCTGCTGAAATATTTCACTTCTAACCCATATTGGCCTTGTGCTTGCTTGCCAAACAAAAAATATTTTTGTAGACAGTACATTTGTTAGAGAGAGGTGTCTGGTAAATGACAAGCATCTAAAAGGTTACTACTTTATCACACTAGCTAATTAAACCGCTAGATCTTGATACTGATACAGTTGTGATCTCTCACCTCCACTTGACACTGACAACTAAAGTTGCTGCAGCTCACAGCTTTGTGGCTTTGTCACTTAATCGGATTATAAAAACACTAAGACTCTAAACACTAAGTTGCTTGATAAAGTTGCAAAATAATTCTCCTACAGAGACATTCATTATTTGTAATTTCTTAAACTTTAATGTAAACATTGCCATCAAATTCACTGCATTTGTCACTCTGACTCAAGACTCCATTTTATGAAAGGCTCAGAACAGAAGGTTTTTAACTTTACCTTTAGCATGATATATTTGTATATATACTGTATGTCAGAGGCAAAAAATCAACTGGTCATTTTGATTGCAAAAGTTATTATCATTTAAAAGTTATTTGCAGAATTATTTTTATTTATGCAGAGAAAATAATTTTTATAAGATGATACTCCTATGGTGAAACTGCTCCATCTACTGCACGTCTATTTCCAAGATGGCCTTTCGTTTGAAAGCGCAGAAGTAGTTTTTCTTGACAAAACAAGACTTGTCATTCTGCTTGCCATCAACTGAAAATGTGAGGTACAGTGAAATTAAGAGTTTATTGTACATTCAGCATTGTCTTACCAAAAAAACACTCAAACATATGTTATAAACATAAATAAAATAAAACAAAATACATGTTAACTGATTGTTAACTCTTAAATTTGTCCTTTTTTCTGTAGGGATTCTGTCTGAATTAACAGTCTCGCTTTCTTATTAAAAGTACCTTGACCTTAGACTCACTTGACGTCCAGGAAGAGAAAAGAGCTTGTTTACAAACTCAACAGCCTCAGTATCACTATAATAAATCTTTCAGCCAAACATTTAGTTAAAACTGAATGTAACAGTCCTATAACCCATTCGTTTTTTTCACCAGTTCCCTTTGTCCATACCTTTCCAGTTTATCTCCACACATTCCTCATTAGTGAAGACGTGGTAGGGCTCACCAGCTGCCTATCTTTGATAAATCCAGGAGGAACCATCAAGCCATCAAAATTTACCAGTCTGAAAGAGTAAGAAAAAGATTTTAAAAACGAAAAAAAAAGAAAGAAAGAAAAGGTGTTTGAGTAGAGAGAAGCTACAGTGAATGCATGTCATTGAAAAACAAAATAAAAACAACTCAATTATTTCTCTTCACTCCCTCCATTTGTGAACCTCTTCACACTTCTGTCTTTTTTTTAACCTTAAATAGTTGATAGCCTCCAAGCCAGACACACAGGTTGTTTGGGCTAAATGTTTCACAGTGCATAATAAGTGCCCATTATCTTTTTCATTATGCACTGACACCAGGTGTCTACCAGAGACAATTTTCATACAGCTGAACTGGATGTGAAACAGGAAGAACCTTTAATAACTGCAGTTTTTTTAATGGTGGCGAAAATAATTCAACAGAATTGAAATCTCTTAAATCTGTAATGACCTTAAAAATAATAATAAAAATTGCCAGTGCTATAACCTACCTCAGCTTCAGTGAAGTTGGCAGGGGTGTTGAAATATTTGACACAGTAGCGGCCCACTTTGAACCGATCACTGAAGCCATGCACATCACATGCTTTAAGCATAACGCAGGGCTTAGTGACATCTGTATGGCCAACAGCGAAACCTAAATGACAGAATCACACCCATAACTATTACTTAAGTGTTTTAAACATGATATATGGGTAGTTTTTCTTGTCCGTTTGAAAGCTAAACTTGGAATCTGTCACTCTGTTAATATACTAATACTGTCGATGTCATCTCAGTAAGCATAACAAATGCTTTATATGCACATATTTTGTACAATTATAATGGTCAGGTTTATTCTGTTGACAATATATGTCTAACGTGGCGGGACTCAGGGTAGGATCCATATGCAAGCTTTTATCAACAGATGCGTAGTACAGACAGGCAGGGGTCATACAGGAGCAAACAGGAATGGCAGGGAACAGGCAGAATCGTAGTCGTTGAACAGGCAGGGAATCAGGGCAGGCAGATATCATTCACAATCCAGTAACACAACAAACAGTCCAAGGGCAGGCAGCAGAGAATCGTAACCGGGAAACAGACAGGAACAGTAACAGGCAGACTAACACAATGACAAACGCTCAGAATTGCAACAAGAGTTATAATTGTGAGCAAAAGATTGTTGAGCTTCGCAAAATACAAAATGGCTGTAAGAAAATAGCTAAAGCATTGAAAATCCCCATTTCCACTATCAGGGCAATAATTAAGACGTTCCAATCAACTAAAGATGTGACAAATCTGCCTGGGGATTTTCAATGCTTTAGCTATTTTCATTAAAAATTCTAGCGGTGCCAATAATTGTGGCAAATGTGTTTTGGAGAAAAACATTTATTTCATAATGTGATTTTCCCCCCACGTTTAATTATTTTCCTTCAATGAAAGGTTAGATTTCTGCTAATTTTACGAATTAAAGATCAAAAGGATAAACAATGCAGATTTATTTTTACAGTCATCTTTGATAATATTTACCAAGGGTGCCAATAATTCTGACCACCACTGTATATATATATATATATATATATTTTACATACATTAGATATATTGGATTCCTTACCACTGTCGCCTTTTGGCTTGCTTAGTTGGGGACACTTAATATTCGGCAATATTATTCATTTGACTGCATTGACACTATGAGAACTGACACTGAACTGATTTCAGCTGAATACTGACTGTTTACTATTGTCTTTTTAGGGCTGCTTTACAGCAGATTTGAAATCTGTTTGCATCACTGAATCATTATTTTCCTGTTTATCACTGTAAAGCACTATATAAATAAAGGTGACTTGACTTGGATACAAGTGTTCATTCAAGAAGATTGCGGTTCTTCCACTTTTGTCTTCTATCTGTCCTCAGTAAATCTTTGATCTGTCTCACCTTATTTTATACCATTTCATTTCTTTTCACAACTCCTCCTGTTCTCTTACTCAACCTTATCTTCAGGGTCTAGGTGTCTTCAGCACACAGGAAACCGCTTCACATCCAAAACCTGAAACACTTATCATTTATAGTTTATTGTACAAAAGCAGCATTAATATATTCAAAATATCTTACTCTTAGACTAGTAATTATCTATATTATTAAATCAAAAAGGATGGTTTAAACAGAAAAAACATTAAAAAAACAAAAACAAATTTTGGTCACACTTTAGATCAGGGTCCAATTTCTTACTATTAAGTCAAGTCAAATCAAGTCACCTTTATTTATATAGCGCTTTTTACAATGCAGATTGTGTTAAAGCAGCTTTACAGTGATAACTGGTGTATAATTTTGAAGAAAATGGTGTCAATGCAGGCAGATCAAAGCATTGTTGAATATCAAATGTCAAGTGTCCCCAACTAAGCAAGCCAAAGGCGATGACGGCAAGGAACCCAAACTCCAATAGGTGACATCAGGTGGCAAATAAGTGTTAAAATGGAGAAAAAAAAAAACCTTGGGAGAAACCAGGCTTAGTCGGGGGGCCAGTTCTCCTCTGGCGAACAGTGCTTTGTTACGATTCAGGTAGCTAACATAAGTCCGATGGGATCGCAACATTCAAAGTATTTATTCCAGTTCCATTCAGTTGAGGATCGTATTCATAACGCCAGTATGGACGGTTTGTTGAAGAACTATGCCACTGGCTGTCGTGTCGATGAGGCCTTCACAGGGGATGATCTAGTTGACTCAATCTCTGCTGACACTGCGTTGTGGTCATGTCAAGGCGCAGGTCCTCGATCTCACCTGGATACAGCCCGGATCCGGTTGATTACGGTAAACCTCGGGATAAACAGAGAGACTAATATTAGCGTAGATGCCATTCTTCTTCTGATGTAACGAGTACATCTAGTGTTATAGGTAGTGTTCCCGGTTCCAGCTGACTTAATTTATGCAGCCTAACAATCCTTTAACGGATTTGAAAATATAAATTGATAATGTGTTATGTGTATGCCAGGTTAAAGAGATGAGTTTTTAGTCTAGATTTAAACTGACAGAGTGTGTCTGCTTCCCGAACAATCCTCTACAGCACAGTTTACTTAAGCCCTATGTTTAGTACATTTTTCTTTAAGTGATTACAACCAATTAGAAATGTCGAGAAGGTACCAAAGAACAATCCAGTAATGTGTGGGAGTCACTATCAAGCACCAATTAAAGGTGGGACATCCTGTTCTGACACATGGTCACAGGAGCACATGGTGTGAGAAGAAGGCAAAATTATTTGCTTTAGTAATCTTATTTAAAATGACGTGAACTGTACATAAAAAATATGTGCGTGTGTATGAAGGTGTAGAGAAGCCTTTTGTCAGGTTTTATGAAGTTTTTTTTATTTTGCATGTTCAGAAATTCAGTTTTTCTTTTTGTTGCCTCGGGCAACGTTGTATGATAAGGGGTACTTTTTTAGGGGTTTTGGACAATACCTCACATTGGCTGTAATGTATTATAAGAAGGGAAGATGCAGGGTTCCTGGGTGCACGGGAACACCCAAAATGATGTGAAAAAATTGTAACATACACCTCTATTTCACAGCAGAGAAGAAGTTTTTTGAAGTTTTGTACGCAGTGAAATCTCATTACATGAAGTACATTATATGGCATGATACACTACATGATACAGACCTATGCATGTGTCAAATTCAATATATCAGTGTCTTTCAAGTGTTTTTCTCTTTTTACTTAATGATTTCTTGACATTTAAAAAAAAAAAAAAAATTGATTTTGATGATAATTTTCTCTGTGATTCTATACCATTGTTACACAACGTTGCCCTGAGGCAATGAAAAAATCTGCTGCATTTTGTACGAGCTGTAGTTTATTTATCAAGCGAGCGGAACAACCACCCAGTAGAGTGTTGCAGTAATCTAGCCTTGAGGTCATGAATGCTAGAAATATGGCCTTCAAATGAAAGATTGGTATCAAAGAGCACACCCAGGTTCCTAACTGATGACGAAGACTTAACAGAGCAGCCATCAAGTGTTAGATAGTATTCTAAGTTATTACGTAAAGAAGTTTTTGGTCCAAAAATTAGAATCTCTGTTTTTTCTTAATTTAGTAGTAGGAAATTACTGGTCATCCCATTTTTTATATCAGCTATGCATCCCATTAATTTTGTGAATTGGTAAGTTTCGTCAGGGCGCAAAGAAACATAGAGCTGAGTATCATCAGCGTAACAGTGAAAACTAACGGCATGCTTCCTAATGATATCTCCCAAGGGTAGCATGTACAGAGTGAAAAGCAACAGTCGTAGTACTGAGCCTTGCGGTACTCCATATTAAACTTGTGATCAATATGACATCTCTTCCGTTTACTACTACAAACTGATAACGGTCAGATAAGTATGATTTGAACCATGACAATGCAATTCCACTAATACCAATAATTTTCAAGTCTATTTAAACGAATATTGTGGTCAATAGTGTCAAAAGCAGCACTGAGATCTAGCAACACTAATAGAGAGATACAACCACGATCTGATGATAAGAGCAAATCATTAGTAACTCTAATGAGAGCAGTCTCAGTACTATGGTACGGTCTAAATCCTGACTGGAAATCCTCACAGATACCATTTCTTTCTAAAAAGGCACATAGTTGTGATGATACTGCCTTTTCTAGTATTTTTGACAGAAAAGTGAGATTTAAGATCAGCCTGTGATTGACTAATTCTCTAGGATCAAGTTGTGGTTTTTTAATAAGAGGTTTAATAATAGCCAGCTTAAAACTTTTTGGTACGTAATCTAGGGATAAAGACGAAATAATGATATTAAGAAGAGGATCTATGACCTCTGGAAGCATCTCTTTCAATAGCTTAGTCGGTATAGGGTCTAACATACATGTTGATTTTGATGATTTAACAAGTTTACACAATTCTTCCTCTCCTAAAGCAGTGAATGAATTGAATTTTTCCGTAGGGAAACTACAATGCACTATCTGACGCGATACTGTAGTAGACGGTTGCATGGTTATAATTTTCTCTCTAATATTATCAAGAGAAAGCTAAGGGGATATAAAATTGCTCGGAAAGAGGCATCTGGTAAATAACAAGCATCTGAATGTCTAATACTTTAACATGCTAGACAATAAAACTGTTAGATCTTGTGGTTATGTATACAATTGTGATCTCTCAGTTTCAACCTCCACTTGATGCTGCCAGCCAAAGTTGCTGCAGCTCACAGTCTGAAGGCTTAATAGACATTTTTTACTAATCATATAGCTACACAAATCTGTTTTCCTGTCATTATGGGGTATTACCCTGCTGAAAAATAAACCAGCATGAATCCCATGTCCACCAGCTTTCCTGCTTCTCATGCTGGTCCCAGCATACAAAACATACCTTATACTGGTGACCAACGATGATGGATTTGTTCAGCAGGTATAAGTGCAGATTTATGTGTAAATTTTAGCAATAGGCGGCAACATAAAATGTTAAAAAAGAAAATGGTCTGAATACATTTTGAATGCACTGTACTAGAGTCATTTAAGCAATCCGATCACTTATGATGTACTGTATAAATTGTAAATAGGCCCTAAGAGACATTTAGTGTAACTAAAGTAACTAAATTCACTGCATCCCAACAACTTAAGACTCCAATTTCATGAAAGACAGAAAGAAAACTATGTAAATAAATGTATTTATTTTTCATTTTTAACATGATACATTTTGATTTTTCACTTTATGCCAGTAACTCTGCATCTCTTTCAATTTTCACAATCTCCTCCTACTTCTCTCACATTTTAATCACACATCTCGCTTTCAGAGTTATCCATCACGCATGGAATGCCTTTAAAACAAAATGCAGCTTCATGATTACCCTGCAAGAAGAATTAGTTAATCTAATTTCTCATTCACTATTACATAGACAAAAAAAAAAAAAAAAAAAGCAACAACAACAACAAAAAACCCCAGAAATAGTATGTTCATTATCAACTGCTTTGTTTATGTCCCATTTTAGATGCTTAAATGTATAATAATGTATTTAGATGAAGCAAAACTTTATTCTTGGACCATGTTGTTGGTCTGCAGGATGGTAAAAATACATTCAGAAATGTCTTGCAGAAAAGCCTGCTAAAGTAAGAGCACTTTGGCCTGTTGGTATAACGGATGCTTTGTCTACTGTGCACAGATGTCACAGTCAGTGGATGCTCTTACTCAAAAAGGACATAAACTCAAACAAAAATCAACAGAGAGATGCCAGTCCAACCACGATAGACAGTTTTGGGTTATTGTCTGATCCACTTGACAAGGTCCTTTAAATGAAAGTGTTCTTGAAACACCAAATGGTTCCAGTTGGTGTTTCAAAAAGCACTTTCATTTACGGACCTTAGTATAATTTGATGGCTTAAGCTGTGAGAGATATAATTTTGGTTTTTGGCTTTATATAAACAATGGCTTACTGTTGAGTACCTTGGTGAATAATGATAGAAATGCAATAATGTAAATAATTGAATAGATTTGTTTGATTTTTTTTTCTAGGCCTATTTGTGGTGTGTTTAGTTATATGATTTGCCATTGCAAATATAATTTTTTACGATCTTTAACGTTACTTAATTTTATTGGGCCTCATTCCTGAAGCTTTCGTAAATATATGAGTAAATTCTGAGTAATTTGGACATTATACAGACCTTCCAGGAAACTCTTCCCTGGATTCACAAACGCTTTGTAAACATCATATTTGATACTTAAACTTGTGTATGTTAATGAATTTCAATCATTCGTAAATAGGGCGAGTGTGCTCATTCACAATTAGCATATTCCCCACATATGAATTACAACTACGCAAATTACGTGTCCAGAACACTGTGGAATCTTCTGGACTCCCAAATATTCAATTAACGTGTCCACACTCCCGCAGAATTGGTTAGTACAGTTTACTGCAGAACAACTCATTATGTCAGTGTGAAATAAACAGTTATGGAAATGTAGAAATTAAAGTTAAAGTGCCAATCTCCCCCCTAAAATCCCGAAAAAAGTCTGTTGGTGCCTCAGTGAATACTTTGCTCAGAGAAGCTGTCAATCTCAGTTGTCAATCATGACGTCACATCCCCGGTGCGATCAAGTCATGTTGGAAAGGTCGTATTTACGAGCTGAATGCGCATGAATGCCACCCACCACAATGGCGAAACATGGCAGAATACCACAATAATATAGGTATTTAGCAGCGACATTGTCCAGCTTTTATATTTACAACGAAGTAAGGTAATTGCCTGCACAAAATATGATAGCATTATAATATAATATAATATAATATGTAATGATAAAGTTTACAGTGGCTTCATAAATTCGCTAAAAACATTTAAAAAAAGCAAAACCCACCTGATGCACATTCTTTGTTCTTCATTTTCAATACATAGAAGTGCTGTATTTATGTGTAATTAATTAAGAGAAGATACGCCGCCATCTTACTCCGACAAGTGACTTGAATGCACCTGCCGTCGTAAACACGACTTCCCATCTCGTAAATACGAACTTCCCAGGAGGACTTGAACGCACCAAAATAACTAAAACCTCTCATTTAAAAAAAAAAAAAAAAAACGTTGGGAGTTTCACGAACTCGTGAAATAATATTATGGTAGTGTTATCAAAATGCAGTGTCATCAGTTTGCTTAAAAGAACAGAACGTCTAAATCGAGTTTTTAGTGGTTAAAATAAATGGAGAATATCTCGTGTTTTTCCGTATGTGCTCGACAATTTCCGTGGGCGCTCGAGCTACAAATGGGTAAAATGGGGCCCATTGAACTTGTAAAATATGAGGATTGCTTCTCACATTCTCCAAGTAGAATCTATTCATTTTAAATATTATATTGTGCATCCTAGTAAATGCAGAAACATAAACATTGCGAAAGTAACAAATAAATAATCTCTTAATCTATCCACCATCTAAACATCATTTCCATCATTTTTATCTTCTTAATGGGTTTTAGAGATAAATGTTGCGTGTGCTCTTGGCTTGTGTGCTGTTGCTGTAGCAGGTCGAATTCATTGGCTGAATCACATGGCAATGACTGGAGCTGGAGTAATGAGCGGCCACGAGCTCAAAGATCCGCTGTTTACACCGCAGAGCCTCAGAATAGAACCGACTATGAGATCAAATTGTGGATAATTCATTTTCCCAACATCGATCACCTTGGATTAATCGATCCTTGTCTATCACATACGGTAAGATCGACAGTTAAACGCGCATTTGAATTGAACAAGTGTATAAAACAGAGCTCCTCTTTGAAACCATAAAGTGTAAATACTGCGTATTATATAAAACTATTCAAAGGCAAATAAATCGCGTTTGTTCAATTCAGTGATGTCCTATTTCTGTCGGCGGGGTTTGTTTATGTTGTTACGCCATACTGCTGCAGTAACGGGACATTGCCGCTATTTAACACTGCCCACCAGACTGCATTACGCCAAGTGCTTTCGACAGACTCGAATAATTCTCATAAAGCCACACCACATTTTGATTAAATATGTCAAATTATCGCTGTAAATACTTTCACCACTGTTTACACGGTCCTGAAAGACAATTAAGGCGTTTCTTTGTACAGCTTCTTTACTTGTCTGGTCAATGCGAGAAAATGCCTTTGCTGCAATATCGTTGTGTAGCTACTTGTTTATAAAGGGTGTGTAACTGTTTGAACAGTATGTCCATAGCATTTAGTATAGTTTTACATTTTAATTGCTGAAACAATCAAAAGACTAGATTTTTAATTTTTTAATAGGATACTGGTCCTATCAATAATCAGATTCTTCTATTTCTCTTATAATGTGTTATAAAGTGCTGATCACAGGGGCCTTATCTCAAATGACTTTCAGATGACTCTAATTGAGGTTCAGTTTCTCTTTCATGAGTGTATTCATCACATGGGAATGGGCGAATACCCTATGAAATCTCAATTAGATTACCAACTAACCAACATCACATGCAACCCTTCAGTGTACAATCTTTTTTTTGCCTCAAAATTAGGAAAAGCACAAGCTACCCTTTTAGAGAAGTAGCCGCTGTGTCCAATAATGGCCTTTAATTTCATTATTGTCACACTGTATACAACATTATTAAGCCCAAGAAATACAAGCACACTTATCATTTATTCTTCAATTGGCAGGATATGGATATGCATATCTCTTAATTACTTAAATTTTTTTGTACTGTTTACATTGTATTGTTTATTGTTGAGATTGTACGCATTATTTTTAGGCTACCATGGGAAGCCTCTTCCGAAGTGAAGAGATGTGCCTGGTCCAGCTTTTCCTTCAGGCAGGTTCGGCTTACAACTGCGTCAGTGAGCTTGGAGAGTTGGGCTTAGTCGAATTCAGAGATGTGAGTTTAATAGATACACTATACCATTCAAAAGTTTGGGGTCTTTAAGATATTTTTTTAAACATTTTAATCAGAGACGATGCATTAAATTGATCAAGTGACAGTTATGAATTTTACATTGTTACAAAAAATTTCCATTTGAAATAAATGCTGTTCTTTTGAACTTTCTCTTCATCAAAGAATCCTGAAAAAACATCTTGGTTTCCACAAAATATTAAGCAGTACAACTGTTGTAAGAGCATTTCACAATATTACAGTTTGTACTGTATTTGTGATCAAATAAATGCAGCCTTGGTGAGCATGAAGGACTTCAAACTTCTGAACAGTACTATACTTACAAAAAGCCTAGACATAGGCTGATCTTCCAAAGATGAAGTTTACAGACACAAATCTGTGCTCTAAATTGTACGTTTACACTTTCTTTCTCCTTATCCCTCTTGTTCTGTCTCTCTTAAACCCAATTTTCTCAGTTGAATCCAAATGTGAATGCCTTTCAGAGGAAGTTTGTTTCAGAAGTGAGAAGATGCGAGGAGCTGGAAAAAACCTTCAGTAAGTCTTTAAAACCAACCCCTATTATTATGTAACCAGTAAATATTTACCTTTCAGTGACCAGCTACCCCTACAGCAAGTATTATATAGTTATTTTAGTCGCTTTTTTATTTTCAGGCACTCTTTGACACTCATCAAACAGTTGTAGCATAATCAGTGTAGCCTGACTGTGCACATCCTCAACATGTTTCCCCTGTCCTTATTCCTTAGAATATCTGGAGCAAGAGATCAGTCGTTCTCTCTATCCTCCTCTGAAAGGGCCTCTACCCACAGCCACGCCAATCCCATCAGCCCCACAGCCAAGAGAGCTGCTCTCCATTGAGGAGGAGAGCGAGAGACTTGCCAGAGAGCTCAAAGAGGTGAGAAGAGGAAACAGAAATAGGCTTAGAAATCATGAATATCATGTGTTCCAGAAAGGAGATCATGATAAACATGTAGTGCAAGTGGTGATTTTGACCCAGTTTGCATTTAGGTGTCAAGGAACAGGGATAGTCTATGTAACCAGCTGATCCAGCTCAGCCAGTACAGAGGGGTCCTGAAGCAGAGCATTTTACTACCAACCTCACAGGTAAAAATCCTGCTCTTAGCATGCTTACCTCCAAGTGATGTCTCTCAGATATTCACCAGAACTTCTCATAATGTCCTTCTCATAAGGTCCCACCTCCAACTCTTGAGACCACAGCTCTATTGGACAGCAGGCAAGATATGCGTTTGAGGTAAGGACACTATCCGTCTAAAGGTGCAGTCACATTTACTGCTGCTCGGCGAAATTTCTTGAGTGAAAACCAGTCGTTTCAGTTGGAATCCGCATGTTCGAGAATTTCATGTAAGGGCGAAAATTTCCCCATGAAGATTTTTACTCATGTTCAAGTTGGTCACGTAAACTCACCATGTTGGCCAACAGAAAGCTGCTTGGTTTAAAAGTGACTTCTGTGTGAGCTGTGCTTCATACACCTCTACTCTAAGGACAATGGACCATAATTTTGCCCTGAAAATGTTACTAAAATATCACTAATGTGACCACACCTTAACAGAGAGGGCAGCAATCATTATAATAGTGATGCTTACCTTAGAAATCTAGTGAGAGATGAAAAGCGTTTCCCAAACCTATTCCTGGAGAGACACTAACAGTACACATTTTGGATGTCTCCATTATCTGACCCATATATTTCTGGTCTTGAAGTCTACTAATGAGCTGATGAGTTGAATCAGGGGTGTTTGATAAGGAAGAGTTCGAAAATGCATAGTGTTGGTGTGCTTCCAGGTACAAGGTTGGGAAATACCGTGTTAAAGGCAGGGTAGGCGATTTGTTCCAGAAACATTTTTTGTTTTGCTTGTTGAAATTCTCTTCACACCCTGCTAGCAATCACTAAGTGTTATATATATATATATATATATATATATATATATATATATATATATATATATATATATCTCATCTATGGAAGGCGTAGGACCATAAAATGTTCATCCAATCATTGCTTTCGGGCCAATGTTCTACCTGCCTGTCAGCATATGCATTTCCAGCTTATGCTGCGTAGTGTAACTAGTGTAATCTGGAAGAGATGGAAACCCGTGACATACTCGTTTCAGTGGCAATGCTATCAATGCCGAAATGAATCTGCAGCAGTCAGATGGTACAGGTCAGTGCTTTTTAAGTTATGATCATTGTTATTTTAATATTGTGTGCTTTGAGACATGAGGTAGTTTAACGCCGTCTCTTGTGACGCTTTTGTTTGCTCCCTGCTGTACGCGTTCATGTGTTTTAGAGGAGGCATGGCTTTGGATACACTCTGAAGGGAGGGTGGGAGCTAGCTCGCTATTGCTAGCCTCTTCAAAAATTACCTACCCTACCTTTAAGGTGCGGTCACATTAGCAATATGTTGAGTGCAAAGGTCCACTGTCTATTGTCAATAGCGTAGAGATGTATGAAGCTCTGATCATACAGAAGTCATTTTTAAACTAAGTAGCTTTCTGTTGGACAGCACAGTGAATTTGCATGACCAACATAAACATGAGTAATATCTGCGTGGGGAACTTGTTCGCCCTCACAAGAAACTCCCAAACACATGGATTGCTATTAGAATGACTGGAAAAGGTCCATTGTCAGTAATGTATGAAGCACAGCTCGCACAGAAGTCACTTTCAAAGCAAGCAGCTTTCTGTTGGTCAGTGCGGCAAATTTGCGTGACCATGAGCAAAATCTGCATAGGGAGATTTTCTACCTTTGCATGAAACTCCTGATCCCTATTAAAATTACTAGAAATTAGCCCAAACATTTTCTCAGATCAACATAAATGTGAGCGCACCTTTTGGCAATAAGTTGTAATATTATTTTCACATTTCAAATGTGAACACTATGTAACAAGACACTAATACTGTTATTGGCATCTTTCCTGCAAAGCTTTGTCGCTGGTGTGGTTCATCCATGGAAGGTTCCATCGTTTGAGAGGCTGCTATGGCGGGCCTGTCGTGGTTACATCATTGTAGACTTCTGGGAGATGGAGGAGAGGCTGGAAGTGCCAGACACTGTAAGAGAGTGTTACATTAAAATGAATTAGATAACTCATTTTGATGAAAATGGCCATAAACATTATATGTTTTTCCTGCTCACAGGGAGAGATGATTCAGTGGACTGTCTTTGTGATCTCTTTTTGGGGAGAGCAGATTGGGCAGAAAGTAAAGAAGATCTGTGATTGGTACATTCATAGCTTTTTAAATTTAACTATAGCTAACTATAGCACACTTTGATGATATCACATTTTTCCTATTTCAGTAATGCCACCCCATCTTTTCCATTTATATATGAGTAATATATATTCTGGATCTCTCTATTCATAGTTTCCACACTCACACCTTT
This sequence comes from Elopichthys bambusa, assembly GCA_037101425.1. Taxonomy (NCBI): domain Eukaryota; kingdom Metazoa; phylum Chordata; class Actinopteri; order Cypriniformes; family Xenocyprididae; genus Elopichthys; species Elopichthys bambusa. The sequence goes on from CM074436.1 coordinate 28,137,991, forward strand.
GTGTATCCAGAGGGCTTGGAGGAGAGAGAAGTAATACTTCAGGGGCTGGAAAGCAGGATAGTAGATATCAAAACGGTGACTGAAACGTTCCCTTCATCCTTTTATTTTGTATAATAACATTCTCTCTGAAATAAGAGCATCAGTGTAAAATATTTAGCTAACACTTTACAATAAGGTCTCATTTGTTAACATCAGTTAATGAACTAACAATGAGTTAGTTCATTAACTTCATCATAAATAGTATTTCATCATAAATACTGTAACATTTGTAACAGTATTTATTAATCTTTGTTAATGTTAGTTAATAAAAATCCTTGTTTGTTCATGTTAGTTCACAAACAAATACAACATTTGATGTTAATAATGTATTAGTAAATGTTGAAATTAACATTCGAAGTGAAACAGGACATTCAACTAGAAAAAAAATTATTATACACTACTGTTCAAAAGTAAGATTGGGGTCAGTATTGTACGGAGCCCGGCACGTCACCTATAGGAAGGAAAAAGTTTATATATCAGTTTATAAACCGTGCTCATGAATTCTTAAACTGTTCCCTCGGTTTAACAAATCGTGCCCACGGATTAATAAACCGTGCCCACGAATTTCAAATCCGTGCGCTCAGATTTTGCAAACCGTACCCTCGGTTTTTAAATTCGTTCCCACAAATTCATAATCCGTGCACACGCTTTCACAAATAGGCCCACTTTATAGTTTTTACTACAGTAAACTGTTGTGTATATTGTAGGATAATATACCCTAAAGTTGTATAAAACTTAGTACAATATTGGGTAAAGTAATTTGTTTATATTGCTATATTTGTTATATTATCACAGAAACTAGAATTACCACAATAAATTAATTCAAGTACTTTACTATAGTATGGTTCAAAAACACTATAGTATTTACTGTAAATTACTATAGTATTTTTTCACCTGTGCCAAGTACGTGTTAACAAATCTTATTGTTTTATTGTGTATTATTCATCAAATTATATTAACTGCAGTGATTCTCTATCAACAGGTAGCGGAATACAACGATTTAATAAGAATTATGTGCCTCAAAATCTTGTGTTTATTTGTGATAATCTTAGCGCTTTATTATTATTGCCTAATAAACCTGGCATTGTGTATGGCTGACTTTTAATTTCTTTGTTCCTCTTTTCTTCTTCTAAATGCATGTAGCTTAAATGCGACAATAGGCTAATAATAATAATAATAACAATTAGAACAATTATTATTATTTATTGTATCTATTTTTTAAATGTATTTATTTATCAATTATTTTTAATTTATGACTATAAATGAGTGCACATAAGACAGTATGTTTATCATAAAATAATTAATAATTTTAAAAAGAAACTTGTAGTATTTACAGTTTTAGAAATGTTTGTGTACTTATTAGAAATGTTTAGAAATGTTTGTATACTTCATTCTTAACATGAAGACTTGTTTTGGTGATTTTATTATACTAAGCTTTTTGCCCAAATGGACTTTAAAAGATAAAAATAATGGACATTCTCAAATGAATTCTGAATGGAAGTTCAGGAAATTCTCTATTTTGTAAAATAAAGTTTATTTATTTACAATAGCCTATGCATCCCGCACCTAAATAGGTGGCCTGGTTGAATCTGCCGGCAAAGATTGGAGGCGGGGCCACAAATCCGTGAGTACAGTTTTTACAAACCCGTGGGAACGGATTTGCGTAAGCGTGCGCACGGATTTAAAAACCGAGGGTACGGTTTGCAAAATCTGAGCGCACGGATTTGAAAAATTCGTGGGTACTGTTTATTAATCCGTGGGCACGATTTGTTAAACCGAGGGAAAAGTTTGAATTCGTGAGCACGGTTTATAAACTGAGGGAACGGGTTGCAAAACCGTCGGCATGGATTGGGTTTTTTTTTTTTTTTTTTTTTTTGTCCTATAGGTGACGTGCTGGGTTCCGTAGTATTGCAATACACTACATAACACGAATGCAATAGCGTGTCATAAAAGCAAGATGCACTACATAAGATGCACAACATAAGTTTGAACCGTAATTAAACTAAACCATACCCGTTCTATCTTGCTGCATGCATATATTCACTGGCTCTAGGATTTTACAACAGTTCCCACACGAGCGATTTATAGATTATCGTGACAGAATGCTAATCAATGACTTTAAGATGTCCCACATCAGCTACATATATTAAGCAACTAACCATTCAGAAATGTCCTGTTGCATTCTACATGTTGTCACTTCTTCTTAAATCTCTCCATCATTGTCCGACTTCGGTTTGAACATAAAAGACTGAACAGTTTCTGACATTTTCAGTGAGCCTTCCTGAGGTAATCGGCGCTGCTAACACTATGTGCTAACACAAGCTCTTGAGACTGCCCTCTCCTTAAGAGCAGCAGCTCATTTGCATTTAAAGGGACACACAAAAACGGAGTGTTTTTGCTCACTCTCAAAAAGTGACAAATTTAACATGCTATAAAAAAATTATCTGTGGGGTATTTTGAGCTAAAACTTCACATACACACTTTGGGGACATCAGAGACTTATTTTTTACATCTTGTAAAAATGGCATTATACCACTTAAGCAGCACAACTGTGTCCAACATTGATAATAATAAATGTTTCTTAAACAGCAAATCAGCATATTAAAATTATTTCTAAAGGATCATGTGACACTGAAGAGTAATGATGCTGAAAATTCAGTGTTGTCATCAAAGGAATAATTCAATTCACATTTTTTTGTATAGCGCTTTTCACAATACATATCGTTTTAAAGCAGCTTTACAGAGAATGCATGTCAACATTACAATTTAGAGAATGCAATTAGCTAATAATGTAATAATTTAAGCAATTTAATTCACAATCACTGTTAGCAGTTTAATCGAAGGTAGAAGCAATGAGATCCTGAAAATAATGAATTACATATTGACAATAATTAGGATATATAGAAATTTGGGAATGTGCATGTTGATCCAGATGACTTCTTACACAAACATTAAACAAAACCTTTGAACGGTAGTGTATATTATTCGTAATACTCATCGTGCACTCATGAATCATGCACAGTACGTTAATTAAAAAAGTAAATAATAATAAAATGTTATTTTATTTTGACTTTAAATAGGTGCAAACTTCACTCTTGTCTGTCTGCAGGTGCTGTCTCAGACAGAGCAGTATATGCAGCAGCTGCTGTCTCGCTGCGTGTGTCAGATGCCACAGTGGAAGATACGAGTGCAGAAAAGTAAAGCTGTGCAGACGGTCCTTAACCTCTGCAGCCCTTCAGTCACAGACAAGTGTCTCATCGCAGAGGCCTGGTGCCCTGTGACCAAACTGCTTCTGCTCCAGAGCGCTCTGATAGAAGGAACGGTGAGAAAAGCCATTGTTTCACACAAAATACATCACACAGATGTCAAATGTTGATTTTGAAGTATTAAAGAAGTATTGTGATGCACACAGTGACTAAGTACTATAATAGTGGACTGAAGATCAGTCAATTATTCAAAGCAGTGAATCTCACAATAGCGTATTGTCTTTTCTGTTTCTTAGAGAAAAAGTGGTAGCAGTGTAGACTCCTTCTACAACCGTTTACCTGCACCCACATCTCCACCAACACTATTTATCACCAACACATTCACTTCCAGCTTCCAGAACATTGTGGATGCTTATGGTGTTGCCAGTTACAGAGAGGTTAATCCAGGTAACACACACACCATCACATGGAAGCAGACAAAAGTCATTTTAGTTTTCTTAAAGTTGCATTTGTTGGTAGAAATGTCCATCTTAAGAGGGTGTTGCTTGAGATAAACAACCTATAAAAATACAGAAACCTCTCATGTTAAATGTCTTGTGTATGTTCCCTTTCTCAGCTGTGTACACCATCATCACTTTTCCTTTCCTGTTTGCGGTGATGTTTGGAGATGTTGGTCATGGTTTACTCATGACATTGGCTGCCCTGTGGATGGTTCTGGAGGAAAGAGACCCTAAGATGAGGAATAGCACTAATGAGGTTTCTTTCATTTTACATATTATAATCTTTATAGCTGTCATCAAGACTGAAAAAGGCATAAGTAGGCAGTAAGTAGACTTTGAAAAACACTGTTTGGAAGTTAGTCGGGCCGACACCAACAACAAACGTGTAACCAATGAGAGATGATGAGACACAATACAAAAGAGCTCAAAAGAATATCACTGGAATGAAGGTTTATGACTGGGCAAGATCTTTAGGACCCACGTTAATATAAGAAAAGCTTTCCAGTGCTGGAGAGAGCTAAGTGGGAAGACCTGAAAACAGACACGGAGGCTGCTTTGATTTCGCTTCACACGTGAGTAACACTGGGTTTGTGTGTCATTGATTGTCTGGAGCTGCTGTACTGTTGGCGACTAGAAACAAACTCATTTGTATTTACTCTTGTGTACTGTACATTCATTTTTTGTGCTTCCTTTGTTCGTCATCTGCACTTTATTTTTCGTGAAGCATTTTGTTGCGCATCAGCCGTGATAAACAGATATCCGCTCGCATTGCATGTGTAACATTGGCCAGATAGTGCGAGTTTTGGAGGTGGAGCAATGAAGAGAGTGGTGGGTTTGTTTGGGTTAATTTCAGATATCAACAATGTTCATTCAATGTTTTCAAAATCTACTTACTGCAATTTTAAATAGAACATACTATACATTAAGAGATCTCTTTATTTTAAAAGAACTTCCTAGGTCAATACATCATCTTTCTTAGCTTTGAGATTTTACACTACTGTTCAAAAGTTTGGGGTCAATAATATATGTATTATATATTACATTAATTTGATCAAAACTACAGTAAAAACAGAAATATTGTGAAATATTATCATCACATCATCCTGTCACGGGATTGACCCCAAAATTTGACCCAAAAATATAAACAGTAGTGTATCTTTCTACCTTATTTTTATCCATCATGTTCTATAATGTACTTTAGTTTTGTACAGAATTAGTTTGTCAGTTTTTTTTCTGTGCATCTGTTTTAGATTTGGCGTATGCTGTTTGGTGGGAGGTATCTGATCCTTCTGATGGGGTTGTTTTCCATCTATACTGGGGCTGTTTATAATGAGTGCTTCAGTAAAGGACTCAGTCCTCTTTCCTCTGGCTGGCACCTCAAACCCATGATGCAGCACTACAACTGGAGGTATACACACACTATTACATCCAAGGCAAAGGTTAAATATAAGGTAGATTTTAACTTAAAGATTTAACTGTGCTCTAAGGACAAGGGTGTCTTACCTGGGCCATACTGGTGGAAATGTTCAACAGCTTTTTTTAGAGAAAGACTACACTTGTGTTGTTATGAACCCATATCAATGATTATACAGTATGTGAATAAAAGCATAAATTATACCTGTTTATTATATAAAGCGATCATGTTTCTTTCAAAGACATTAAACTGCTCAAATCATTACTTTCACGATGCCTTTATGAACTTTGAAACATCAACATTTTGGTTGCACAGACTTCCAGTAGAGAGGCAGAAATTGAAGATGAACAAACGTCTTATGGGTTAGGAAAGACATGAGGGTGTGTAAATTTTGAATAAACTGCTCCTTTATTTTTATTAACTGCTCCTAATGTGTTTGCACAGAATTTGACTTTTAAAAATAAACCTACCATGACATATTCACTGGATTAAAAAAAAGTATGACAACCAGCCTCAATCTCCCCATATCCTTGATCACCACAAAAAAACATACAATACATCAAACCACAGAAGAACCAAGCGGAAATGTAGAAATAATTGTTTTTATACAAGTGTCCTAAACACCCATCCACCCTGCTGATGAATGATATACAATAGACAAAGCACTGAAGTGCCTTTAATCTACAGTGTTAATTACCCCGACTGGTTGTCAGAAAGTTCAGGATTTCCTTCCCTTTATAAGGTGGTAAATCAAAGGAATCAGACTGACTCTTACTAGAGTGATATGGTGCGGCCACATTTATTATTGTTCTGCAAATTTTCTGCAAAATCCATTCATTTCAATAGTTCTCTCATGACAACTCTCTTGAGTGTTTGGCATGGTAATGGGTATGATATTGTTGATATGTTTGGTCTTGGCAGAATAGATTGGCTATCCTGCTGCTGTTATCGCTGCTGCTGCAGAGCAAGTACGGGACTTGCTACTGCCAATACACAACACACTACTGTGAGCAAGCATGCTGCTGCTGTACAATATAGCGTACATGAATTACCTGTAGCAGATCTATAAAGGATGAGCTGGGGAAGGTGGAGGGTTTCTGAAAGCGTGCTGCAACTGCTACAGCAAATGCTGACCAAATATTTAAAGGTTGAGCAGCGATCTAACTGGCTACTGATACAGTAGGAACCAATCAGCTGTGCCCTATAGAGAATGATGTGATTGCAAGCAGATTGAGTTAAGGACCCATCAGCCTGTGCCATCTAGAGTTTCGTGACAGAACTTTGTATGAACCTGTGCGATTGGAAGTTTCACATGAGGGTAAAAGATTTCCCCACACAAATTTTGCAAACGGTTCAAGTTAGTCATGCAGATTTGCCATGTTAACCAACAGAAAGCAGCTTGGTTTGAAAGACTTCTGTGTAAGCTGTGCTTCATACATCTCTACACTATTGACAGTACACAACTGACCTTTTTTGTCCGTGAAATTTCGCTCATGTGAACACCTTGCTAATTTGTTCGCACTTTGACTCTGTGAACCTGATGAATTATCCACCATTTCAGCTTGCCTTTGTGCCCTCATTTTACACTCACTTTTGTCTTCTTTCTTCTGGGCTGGTTCAGTGATGAAACTCTGAGGAGCAACCAGTACCTCACTTTGGATCCAAATGTAACTGGAGTGTTCCAGGGACCATATCCATTCGGCATTGACCCGGTAATCAGGCCTTTAGTCAAATCCCGCTTGTGTCTAGCTCACTGTGCAGTTTGGGTTTGACTGTATCTCATTCTCTGGTTCTTAGATCTGGAGCCTTGCCAGTAACCACCTCACCTTCCTCAACTCTTATAAGATGAAGATGTCCGTCATCATCGGGATCATCCATATGACTTTTGGAGTCTGCTTATCATTCTTCAACTACATGTGAGTCATAAAGTAGGATTCATTTTGGTCTACCATTACTTGCTTCATATTTATGGTCTGTTCTGGTTTTATGTGGTTTAATTTTTTTTTATTCTGCAACTTATTCCTTTATTTTTCTTAGCCTTTTAATGTTACACTTTCTCCTCAGGTACACGGGGGATGTGAGCAGCATGTTTCTGGTGTTGATTCCTGAACTAGTGTTCATGCTGTGTCTTTTTGGGTACCTTGTCTTCATGGTGGTGTTTAAATGGATTGCGTTTGGACCTCAGGATTCAGACCGCGCTCCCAGCATCCTGATCCACTTTATTGACATGTTCGTGTTTGGTGAGAATCCAGACAACCCTCCACTTTATCCAGGACAGGTGAGAAATTCATTCAGTATTCACTGATTCTTGTAACTTGTTTTATATTGTACAGTTTTACTGCCATGACCAATGCATACATATTCTGTTACTCTCTTTAGGTGATAGTGCAGAGAATATTACTGTGTTTGGCTCTGCTAGCAGTTCCGGTGTTGTTACTTGGAAAACCGCTTTACCTGTACTTCAAGCACAGGAATAACAGGAGAACGGTAAGAAGAACGGTAATGAATTTAGACTGTTCTGGCATATATTATATATATATATATATATATATATATATATATATACAGTATGTCACAAAAGTGAGTACACCTCTCACATATCAGCAACCATTTTAGTGTATCTTCTCAAGCGACAATACTATAGAAATTAAAATTGTATATACTTTAGAGTAGTCAGTGTGCAGCTTGTATAGTAGTACAGATTTACTGTCCTCTAAAAATAACTCAACCATTATTGTCTAAATAACTGGCAACAAAAGTGAATACACCCTAATTGAACATGTCAAAACTGTGTCCAAAGTGTCAATATTTTGTGTGAGCACCACTGTTATCTAGCACTGCCTTTATCCTATAGGCATGGAATTCACCAGAGCTGCTCTTTAAATACCAACTCAAAATTTTTAAACAGTAGTGTAAAAAATTTATATTTTTTGTCTGGTTGGTCTATAGCTAATGTGCATATTCTGGAACAAAAAATACCAGGTGACTTAACAATGAGGCATGTGCCTCTTTTAGCTGAAATATGAGTGTTCTTGCAGTTTCTCCCATACTGTGTGATGAAAGGTCTTGACCCTGTTTTTCAGTTACAGGAGGAGCAGCACCCCCTAGTCACAGACACCAGCTCTATAAACGCTCAACTAGGAGACCTAGAGGGAGGAGGGGTAACAGAGGAACAGGTGAGAAAAAGAAAAGATCAAAACACCATTCCTCAAATGAAGGTAAACATTAGAAGTCGAAGAGAGAGGTGAAAGGGTAACATTCAGGTAGATTCAGAGTTCTTCAATAGCATAACTACTGAAATATAGTATGCTTGTCTTTTTGACCTTTACAGGAGTTTGATTGGACAGAGGTTTTTATGCACCAGGCCATCCACACCATAGAGTACTGCCTGGGCTGCATCTCCAACACTGCATCATACCTTCGACTTTGGGCCCTCAGCCTCGCGCATGCACGTATGCAAATACTCATAAGCATCCATACATATTCACTTATAGGTGCAGTTGTCTGTTATAGATGCTTAGTTTTGTATTTGTGTGCGTTAGAGCTGTCTGAGGTTCTCTGGGTGATGGTGATGAGAATTTCACTCTCGTGGCAAGGCTATGTGGGATCTGTGGTGCTGTCAATCATTTTCTCCATCTTCGCCATGCTCACTGTCTCTATCCTGCTCGTCATGGAGGGGCTGTCGGCCTTTCTGCACGCCCTGCGTCTGCACTGGTGAGAAACCTACACACACCACACAAAAACCAAATAGAGCAGTGGTTCCCATTCAGGGGGTCGAGACCCACTAGGGCAGTGGTATTCACATGGCGGGACACAATTGTGCCATTTTACCGTTTCTACAGTTTAAAGTGAGCAGCGCGTCAAAACAACGGAGCGGTTCACACCACAAGCACTCAGGGTTGTTTACGGTAATGATCTTTTGGCTTTATATCCGCTAATATTTTTATCTAGAGCCAAACACGCTTCGTTCAAGCCCTTTCTGCTCTGTGCGCATTGCTTCTCTCTCCCGCTAAAGACGTAAAGCGCCACATTAAGAGCTGCAGATGACGCCGTTATTTTAAATACAGTAGCAGGAACATAGTGAGCAGCAAAATAGACACTTTTGCTAAAACGCTGCAGAAAACGAGAATGTGTCAATTATTTTTTTTACAGATGACCGTTTAACTAAACCATGTTTGTGACTAGTTAACGTCTCGCCTTTTCCCCATATATTTAGCATTATTAATCAGCATATTAAGAGCATTTCATAATAAACAATGTTATAATTTGGAAAATTATTTAGAGATGGCAAAGACTTTGAAATTACTAGTTAACTTTGTTTTGTCCTCACGATGAGAGCTTTGATTATGTACATTGTTTTTAGTAGTTTATTACTTTGTTCAAAATATAAAAATGGTCCATACTTTTCTTAAGAGGTATACAGACAGATTATAGAGACTAACAACTCTTCTTGTCAATCACTGTCACACCCCCCGCCACACACAACACTATACCCGCTATTTACCATTCTATTGGTTCCCCCCTGCTACCCACCCACCACAGCCCTGCAGGGCAGCCCTTAAAACGTACAGTAAGCTACTTGAATCTTTATGTGCTGGTCAGCCAGTACCATTGTATCTAATCGGATTATATAGGATTATATAGGACAAAGAGAATGTGTCTGCGCCCCTCTTCACCGAGGAGCAGCAAATTCTCTGTAATAGTTGTATAATTCTGTATAAGGGCTGTGGCGTGTGTGGCTAGTGTAGGGGTGTGTGTGTGACTGACTGATAAGAAGGGCGTGGGGTCGTTAGTCTCTCTAATCAAATGAACCTGACCCCATCCTTCATTTAATAGTTGTTAATCACTGTTAACACCTGTTATAAACCCTAATTGCACCATATGAGTACATCTAAGTGATAAAAATGCACATTAAATGATAATCGAATGAGGCAATAACTCAGAGCTGAAATTGCATGATCCTTGTGTTGTCGTCTTGATTTAAACATTTCGATATGATAAACTCTGGTTTCTGCCATGCAGATATGAAAATTATACTTCAAATGAAGCTGATCACTTAAGAATCAACCACTAGTTGTGTGAATTTTGGAGGTGTGTGTGTGTGAGAGAGAGAGACAGAGAGAGAAAAACTATGAGTAAAATTTTTAATTTCCCATTTGATGCAGGGTGGAGTTTCAGAACAAGTTCTACAGTGGATCTGGATACAAGTTCAACCCTTTCTCCTTTGCATCAATTCAGCATCTAGATGAAATGTAAATATCTCCTGTAAAACTGGTTTTATACTTCATTTTGGAGCTGAATGTGTTAGTAAAGGGTTATTTGACCCTAAAATGAAAATTCCCTCATGTTCTCAAATCTGTGACTTTGTTTTGGATGTTTTGAAGAATGGTTACTGGTCTCTTTCTCATTCAATGACATGATCCAAAATTTTCATTCTTGGGTGAACCATCCCTTTAACAATAAATACTTCTTTTTCTATTGAGAACTTTTGTCTCAGGGTTTGTTTTATAAGCTTGCAGAGGTCTTGATGAGAAGCACAATACTAATAAAGGTTTTTGTAACTAAGAAATGAGAATATTGGCATTTTTCAAGATCATCAAGTTTTACCTTTTTTCTTTGTCTAAATGCAAAAGAAAACTTCAGAATAAGGAAGGTAAAACACTTTTACTTGGAAGGCGCTGTGCAGAGTTAATAGATTTAATTTTAAAGATTTTAAATAATATTTAAAATCTGTACATGCTCATTGAGGAAATAATAAATCCCTAGAGCTATAAGGTAATATATTAGCCATATATCAACTGATATTTTGAGATCAAGGTTTATACATTGAATGCAACGTATTGGATAAAAGGCATACATGTACAATTGTGTACATCTTATTTGTGATCATTTGTGCATGCGTACAGAAGAATCCAAAAGTCTAAGACAACCAGTGAAAATGCTTTCATTTTCTTTCCTTAATACAAAATCTTGTATGCTTCAAATGGATGGAAATCTGACCTTTTGTACAAAGGAGGTCACATGGTCAAAGTGGCAAATTTACTTATTTGATTAGTGACCTAGAAATAATATTGAATTGAATGACACTATGTATTTTATATCATAAATTAACACTTTTTTTCAAAACCCTAAGACTATATTTCCAGGAATAATATACCGGATTTTCAACATGGCTTCAGACTTTTGGACCCCACTGTAGATCACCCTGTTCTCTGGCCATTAAAAACCTATATCAGTTGACCAATACTCCATATTTAAAGAAATTTCATATGTGAATTATTGTGGCTCTACTTCTATCTTGAAAAGCTTTTATCATACATGATAAAACTCTACAAATCAGTGATCAGCTGGGTCTGAACTCAATACACCCATTAAGTAACAATCATGCATTCTGTGATGAAAGGCAGTATGAGCAAAATCAAACACCATGTTTGCTTTCCATTTTTTATTTTTCCTGCAAAAAAAAAAAAACGATTAAAAAAAAAAAAAAAAAAAAAAGTCCTCAGAAAATAATTGCTATTGTGTTGCTACAAGTTGCACTTAAATTATAGCTTTTCAAGGGTAAATGAACAATTTAGCCTAAACTGTGAGCAACCCTTCCCAAGAGAATGCAGATGAATCGGCCATTTGAGATGACAGCAAGCAGAAGTACAAACCATCAGATGAAAGAAAACAAATAAGTGATTTTAGTTTGGTACGACTGAGTAAAAACTTAGTGTGGTGGGTTAAGTGTCAACAAACATCCAGCCAGCAAAACCTTCAAAGAGTTTGAACTACCAAAATTTGCATTCAGACAAAGTCACAAAGAAAGCGTGAGTGAACAGTCTGGATCAATACGCTGAAGCCTTTATGATTCATATTCATCCTGTGCTGCCACTACATTCAACAAGTTGTAGCGGATGAAAACTATCAGGATGTGCCATGTCTGTCATTTTCTTCCTCCTTGCAGCTTATCATTGACGCCAACAGATCCATGTCAAAACGTCAGTGGTCACACCTGGAGCGAATCTGATCAAACCTTTACTTCCTCATTCACCAAATCCCACTCGGACTGGATAATGAAGTTCAGTTTCAAGCATATCAGCAACAACTTCTGAAGAAGTCACTTTGGATAAGGCTGAATGCCCAGAGAAGAAGAAAAAGCCACACACTGGATGTGCCTGGATCGGTCTCATGGGTTGTGGGAATAAAATCATCCACTTTACTCACTGAAAATTACCTCTTCCCTGTCAGCCTGTTTTTACCCTTCTTGTAAAACAGCGGCCGTATCCTTCCACCCGTCTGTTTTCTTCAGCCTCATCCTCCCGTTCAGGCTAGATCAGCCTGTATTGAGTGGGATGGAGCACTCATGAGCTCACTAAGCAGAGCTGTGCAGAGACTGTGTGTGTATGTATGTGTGTGTGTGGGGTGTATATGTGCATGTTATGATATTCTCTGAATGAGTTTGTCCTCTGTCAGACAGAATAAGGTGCAGTAGGACAGGTCAGAGATGAAGTTTTCACAGCCGCGTCGAGTCACATTCCTACAGCCTCGCAGATCCAACAGAGCCAGAGCCGATAATCGCTTCATATAGGACAGACACGCATCTGTCAACTTGTTACAACCTAGAGAAAGAGAAAAGATCAAACCACCAATCAGTGAGTACCAGACTGATCAAGACTTGTGTAAAATATGTGCGCATGTCATTTCTGTGTAATTACTGTTTACAGTGCATCTTTTTTTAAATCAAATTAAAGATAAAATTGATATTGTATATCCATATAGAACAAACATAAAATCTCAAAATAAATCATTCAACTGCAAAACAGGGTACCTGGGAGTTTAAAAAATTTCAAAACATGTTTTATTCAATATATACATATTTATTGAAATTGGTTTGTGTACAAATACCTCTATACATACAAATTAGAGGTCAATCGTTTTTTGGATTTTGCCAATGTGATAATGTGTAGAAAGGCAATAAAGAGACTTCGTTTCTTTATTTCATCATATCATCATAAGCAATTGCTTGGCATAATGCACGATATTCATTTAATTAAATATTTATGACTTTGACCTTTAATTTGATCTGAAACTGAATTTAAGACATTAATAAGACTTTGTTTTTGCAGCACCAGTCACAAGTAATCTGTCGTGTTGTATTGACACCACAAGGATAACCTAAACAAAATGTGGGATCAAATATCAAGGGTATTTTCAAAGATCAGGTACCTGAAAGATTGAGCTGTCTGAGTGTGTTGCGAGTGTTGCAGCCAGTAGCGGTGAGCAGGTTGATGGACTGGTCTGTGAGCCCCTGGCAGTGGGACAAATCTAACCGGCGCAGTGAAGGCATATGTCTGACGATCATCTTAAGGGTAGAGTCACTCACATCCAAACCAGACAAGCGCAGAGTGAGCAAACCTCTTAATCGACTGCGACTTTCACTGCCTGTGTGACAGGAGAAAGTAGAGGTGAAAGAGAGGAAGAGTGAATGAGTCACTTCAACTCACACTGTACACACGGTCCCAGTAATAATAATAAGTATAAGTGCCTCACCTGGTTGCACAATAAGGTCTTTTATTTGTGAATCTTTGACACCCACAGCCCAACACAGGTCAAGTGTTCGCAAACCCGGACAGCTCTGCGAACTTAACGCTGACACGCATAATGAAGAACAACCTGACATTATTAGATCTTTTAAACCTGTGAGAAACAGAGAGAGAGAGACACTATTTTAGTCTTGATCGTGGTGCACTTGTTATTTTTAAGCAGTTTCCTGTACATATTAAAACAGACAATTTCAGAATTGAGACTGTAAAAGGCTGAGATTTGGGTAAACTGTACTTGGGAGGTGATGAACGAGCCAGGCAATCTGTTTCTTTGATACAGGTGTCCAGGAAAGGTCAAGTGTCACAGGCTGTCGTTTAATGACAGCTGACAGACCCTGAGGGCTGAGTGCTCGACAACGACTCAGATCTATCCGTGTCCATAAGCGCTTATCACAACACCTGCAGCACGAGAGGAGAGGATCCACAACAAATGATCAGAGCAAAATCAACCCAGTGATCAAGATAACCATATGAACCTAGTTTCATCTTTTAAATTTTATTTTAAGACATATCAGCATGCGCTGTCTAATAATCAACCCTGTTTTTGTTCTGAATGCACAGCCATATTCCAACATTAAAATGAAATAATTTAGCTTGATATAACGCAAAGCAATTTATAAACACTTATATAAATGCAATCTTTGGTGCAAATGTTCAGTGGGCTAAATATTTTAGCTTGAATGAATGAATGAATGCGTCTCATCTTCAGTTGTCGCATATCACATTCACACTTGTTTTTTAATAGAACCCATTTAATATGACTACACATTGGTTATAATTCTTATTTTATTAAATTATGAAATTTAAACCAATAGATAAAATAATACTAGTTTACTGTAAAATAAAGAAGTTTTAAAGGAACAGTTCATCCAAAAATGAAATTTTTGGTGATTAATTACTCACCCGCAAGACTTTCATTCATCTTTGGAACACAAATGAAGATCTTTTTGAAGAAATCTGAGAGCTTTTGTCCCTCCGTTGACAGCTACACAACTGCACTTTGATGCTTCAAAAGTTCATAAAAAAGATGGTAAAACTAATCCATAAGAATCGAGCAGTTTAATACAAAATTTTTTAGGCACAGGATCGCTTTATATGATGAACAGATTTAATTTGGGCTTTTATTCACATATAAACATTGACCAGTGAAAATAAACAGAAGCTCAACCGAACCTGCTTGACATGCGAGAACAAACTCTCGTGGAAGCTCAAATGTGCTGCATAACACACGAGAATGAACCTTGCTGGTTCTTAAAAGTCAAGGAAACATGCTTGAGCTCCTGTTTACCACAACTGATGTGCGAGTTGATGAATGTTTATATGTGAATAAAAGCCTAAATTAAATCTGTTCATCACAAAGCAATCAAATCTCTTCAGAAAATTAATGAATTAACTTAATTCATATGGATTAGTTTTACGATCTAAGTGGTAGTTGCATGGACTGTTAATGGAAGGACAGAAAGCTTTCAGATTGAATCAAAAAGATCTTAATTTGTGTTTTAAATATGAACAAAAGTCTTACTGGCTTGGAACGACATTAGGGTGAGTAATTAATGACAGAATTTTCATTTTTGGGTAAACTAACCCTTTCATAATAATAATAATAATAATGAATTACAATTATTGTAAACATCATACCATCATACCAGCAAACTCCAAAGTGGTAAAAAAAGGTGACACGTTTACAAAGTAAATAGGAGCAGGGGGGCCTGGGGGCATCCTCCCCCGAGGAGAAAATTTTCATGATTTTAACATGTAAACTAAGCATTCTGGTGCACTCTGACAAGAAAATAAGTGGAAAAAACAACATCTGCTTCAAGTAAAAAAAACAAAACAAAAAAAAACAACATTTATTGACACTAGGGCTGGGCATTGACACAAATTTCACAGTTGGATTTGATTTTGATTCAGAAGCTTTGATTTCAATTTGATTAATTTGGGGCCTATCAGGTGCATGGCAAATTTCCTCAAAGAACAAAAATCTCTCAATTAATGCTGTAAACTATACAGGAAACCACAGCTGGTACATCACTATAATATTAAAGGTTAAAATTAATTGATTTGTAAGCTACTTAAATATAAATTACACAAAGAAGTTTTTATAATAACGTTATAATAAATTTTTAATGACAATTATGTTTCTACTTGTTTTTATATAGACCTAAACATTTAAATGGTGGCTGCCATAAAACAGATTTATACATTTAATATTGAAGCACATGTTAAGTACAATAAATATGCAATAGCCTAGTCACAGTGGATATATCAAAATGCTCCTCTCCAAGTTCATTTTTGTAGCTTAACTAACAGGTTTTTGGACATTGAATGGCTTTTCTAAGGTAAATGTGACATTTTTACAAGCTGTTTTACTGACGCCTTTCCGCGGTTGAAACATTGATTGATCGATATTGATCGTGACATGATATGGATTTTGGTAAGTTGTACTGTATCTTTCAACATACCTTCGCTTTTTATTCATTAACAACAGATTTATAACCTATTCTCATTTCAAATTTGGTTAGATGGTTGCCACATGTGGCATTTTCAAACGCACTTTATAAGTGACCCAAACTCACAGCGCTAGCAGAGTTGAGTATGTGTGGAGCAGCATTTACTGCGAACCAATCCGATCAGAGACACTAAAAACAAAGGATCATGAGCTGCTTGTATGTAAAAGGATACAGTGCTGTGCTTCACTCTGAAACCCTTAGCACATACATATTTATTTAAATCGCAGCCTCTGCGATTTGATAATCACACTAAGCCATTTTCTAAGCATAACTAAGTATATTGCGATTTCAGTTTAATTTCAATTAATCATTCAGCCCTAATGTGTACAGGCCTTTTGTCTGAAAAAAGAACCTTAAAAAGGAAACTGTACTAGACTTACCACTTGTACCAAGCCTTGCAGACTCTCATACACACAGCCAAGTCAGTCCGACCCAAGTAGCGGAACACTGATACCCAAATGTCTTTTTCACAGCCACGCTCGTTTCCTACATCACGGAATGAGGGATGAGAGAGAAGAGAAGGAGGGGAAGAGGTGGGGACAGCTGGAGGAGGAGGTGGTGGAGAAACAGAGGAACGAGAAGACATAGAGGAAGGTGACGCTGTGTCTCTGTCTCGACCATCTTGGTTGGAGTTCCGCCTCGTGTGGCGGCCGGAAGTGTGGGCGCTTTTGGACTGAGAGAGGCCATTCCCTGCAGGTGTCGAGGTGCTGTTCCTGAGTCGGGTCCTGGGTAGTGTTTTGCGCTGGATGAAGCCAGGACCGCTAGGTGTTCGGGGAGACATAGCCGCCTCTAGTTTGGGTACAATGGAGCCCGGGTCACGTTTGGCCTTTGGAGGACGCTGGAGCGTCACAGTAAGGTAGGAATCGTTCAGCAGATCATCGTTCAAGTCTGAGACAAGTAAGACGGGTGGATCAGGATCAGAGTCTGATTGGTTTTCTCCATCCTCATCATCTTCCTCTCCTCCGTCATCTAAATCTTCCATCTCATCATCCTCTCCATCAAAGTCCTGATCCTCACTGTCTTCCTCATCATCATCATCGTCATCGTCATCGTCATCATCATAGTCATCACCTCTCCGTCTCCGTCTCCTTGAACGATGCTCTTTATCTGACCGGCCAAAATGCCTCTCTTCATCACTGTCTTCCTCATCATCATCTTCCTCATCATCATCATCGTCGTCGTCATCGTCATCATCATCATCCTCTGTTTCATAGCGTCGTCGCCTCATATGGGATCCTCCTCGTAACCTAACCCGACCCCTACTCTCCCCTCTTGCCCCGAGTCCTCGTCTCATTTTCAGCGAACTTGTTGCCAAGCTGCCTCCCCCTCGACTCCCTCGATGCGAGGAGCCTCTCCAAACACCTCGCCTGCCAGCTCCATAACCTCGACGGGATGAAGAGACCCCACCCCGGACTGATGACATCTTGCCACTATCGCCATCGTCATCGCTGCCTGAATCATCATCGTGTTCCATCCCATGTCGCCGGTAGATCTTAGCCACGCGAGGATCAAGAGATGAAGATTTGCGTTTCTGAATGAGAGAAAAGACTATGTAAGAGACAAAATAAATAAAAGGAAAAAAAACCCAACAACAATTCAAAACCATCTTTTCACAATCTCCAATAAACGACAGACAGGAAGTAATTAATTTCCAATGGAGAGAGTACGGGAGCTGCTTGGAGTCCCGATCGTGTGCATATGCAGAATGTTTAGTTTCGATGAACTTTGGATATGGCTGGACCATATGCAACTGTCCACCAAATGTGATGTATTCTAATCAAAACTAATATCATAGTAACACTAGACTTTGAGCACACAAAATGTCTGAGGATAATATATCACACTGTGCTGCCTCTTTAAAAACATAATTCAGCACATAATACAACTAAAAATAAACAATCAATTACACTTTACTGCAAATGTGCAGCTTTAAAGTTTGCATTCTTTTAATTCAGCTAAGATGTCATACTGTGACGTATCAATCTTCTATTGGTCGCACGTCTTCACGAATGTGTAGGTTCCAAACTGGAACACAGCGAAATTTGCATGAGCTTGCCTTTCCTGTCTCCCGTATAAATGGAGGTCTATGTAAATAAAAATCTGAGAATTAGCTATATTTATGCAGTAAAATGTTATTCTTTAAACATTGCTTCTATAAAATAGGCAGTTATAAATAATTATGTGCAAAATAATTATTTTATAATTACTACATCATTATTTACATTGATTCGCCCTAGAAAACCTACTATTTTTTTTCTTTCAGATGTGGTGAATAAGCAGAGGATGGCAGCTGCTTCACGACCAATATGAAAGTTTTGTGCGACTGCCACTAGGGGGGGTGAAATGCGACAATCGTACGAGAATGATGGTAGGAAGGTGGCTTATGGGACCATTTCATACAAAAATTTATGATTTATTTTTCCCAGTGCTAGGCACCTACTAAACCACCACCCAAAAAACTGGGCCTAAAAACTTGCAAAACAACACTTTTTAAAAAATTATAATATTAATCACGACAAAAGTCTGCTACTTGTCATATAAGCAACACATCGGTATAAAATTATTTAAATGTTACTGAATTTCCCCAAGTTGTACATTGTGTTTTTAACGTTATATTTTCATTAGAAATTTAGAAAATCATTCAAGCACAATAAACACAATCTTCCAAAGAACAACACACACACACACACACACACACACACACACACACACACACACACACAAAGAAACTTACATGTGTTTTACCACCCTCCAATTTTAGCTGCAAAACAGAATAACAGCATACTGTGGTTAATACGAATTTGAAAAGAAACAAGAACAGTGATGAACACATCAGGACCACTGAATGGAATCACACAAGCTGCAAACACGAGGCTGATTCTGAAACCCTCGGTCAGTCAAAGCAGTGATTGGGCACGATGATGATGAACAGGGCAGGGTGGGCCAAAGAGAGAGCGAGTAAACACAAAAAGGTGGAACAAATTAGAGGGAATTTACTACAAGAGGTAGAGAGAGCAGAGAAGAGACTACAGAACAATGCAGATCGGAGCAGCTGTGCATGCGGCAGCAGTGGCGTGAGTAAGGCGGAGCCTCTCACCCTCTTCCTGAGCCGCTGCTCAGGGGCTGCTGCCCGTTTCTGGAGCGACCCGTGAGAGAGAGAAGAGGGGGGCCGCCCGACCCCGTGCCATGCCCCGCCCTCGCCCCCACGCCCCCCTGACCCATCCTGTGCAGTGATGTCATCACCGCTGCCTGACGACTGGCACACAGGAAAACAAGCGTTACTGTTACACACGCACATCGGAGTGTGTACAACACAGTAAGCTCTCGGCATGCATTTTTCTACACGTGTGAATGAGTGTGTATGTATGCAAGCCTGCATAAGCTAGCAGCATTAGAACAACTCAAAGCTTTCTTCGTTTCAAAGGCCTGAATGTGTTCAAACAGGAGGGGGAGAAACCCTCAATTAAAAAAAAAAAGAAAAAAGATGCACATCTGGGTGTGGGTGAATGTTTGTGCTTGTAAAAATGTGTTACCTCAGAATCTGTGTCTTTGCCGAAAACACATTTGGGACACTCCCAGCAGCTCGGTAGGTCTTTGTTCACCACTCCCTCACCAGATGTCTACAGGTATAGAAGAAAACAGATTATTTCAACAGTAAAACTACTGAACTATCCCACAAAGCATAGCAAATGACAATGAATTCAGCAATGACAATACAACATAACATACAGCTATTAAAGGCACAATATGTAAGATTTTTGGATTAAGTATTTTGTTGACTTCAATGATCTCATATCAGTGTTAGCCTCCATTTCCGGTTTTACATTCGTAGAAACCAAAGAAACACCAGACACTTTAATATATTATCCACAGGTTCCAGACAAGGCTTAAGCCTAGTTCCACACTAAAATGCATGCTTGAGCAGTTTTAAATGAAAGCAACTTGCACTGACTTATCTTAAAATATGTTGTCTCAAGATGCACACAAGTAATGTTTTTTCTAAGGCATGTTTATAAAAGCTACTTAAATGCCCTAATTGAACTAAGGCCTGTCTGTGAAACTGAATTATGTTTTAATAGACAGGTGAGCAACTGTTTGGATACCTTTATCGGGTTAGTCTTATTGTTTGAATCTATTTTTCTCTTGATTTACCGCAATGTTTTTATCATCTAAATTTTGTCAAGTGGCTAACATAGCATGATTAGAAAGCTTAATTTGTAGTAACAGTAATACAGCATATTTTCCACTATTCAGTATATTTTAAAATTAACTGTATGCTATTTAGCAACACAAGTCATCCATACGATATTAGTATATCGATGTATCTTACCGCAGTGTGCAACAAGTGTCTCATACCAGCCACCCAGCAGACCTCCAGTGTCAAGTTATAACAACTTTCAACACTCAAACATATTTTAGTATGATTGTTTTGTCTAATTTTACTTTACCCGACAAATTGACCCGTATGAGTAGTAATTCAGCATGGCTGAATTTCATTAAAGAGAAATAAAATAATGAGAATTTAAGTGATCAAACATAAGTGTAACAAAGTTCAAGCTCAGGAAACAAAGAGACAGATGTTAAACATAACTTTAATCATAAAATAAACATACACAACAAAACGCAAGGAGCGGCAGTGGCCCACTGCGGCATATAAGCATAATAAAAACAGCAACAGAAAATTTCCCGGGCTCTGGACCCGCCCTGCTTCAAACCACAGTAACGTTAACAAATCTTTAATACATCATAAAATGATTGCTGCCTGAGTCCTGTTGGATTGCTTTCCATTGGCTGTGGAGATGACGATGACAATGCTCATTCACGGCATCATCGAGCTACGCTGTTATTGTTACTGTTTCTAATAAGAGACCTCTAGAGGCAAAACTTACCTACTGTGCTTTAAATCTTTTAGATTATTAAATTTTAAGAAATTAATACTTTTATTCAGCAAGGATATATTAAATTGACATTTATAATGTTACAAAAAAGACATAAATGGGTCTCTAAATGCACAACTTTTTATTCATCAATGAATCCTGGAACAAAATATAACGCGTTTTTCACAAAAATATTATGCAGACCGTTTTCACCTGTGATAATAAAAAGAAATGTTTCTTGAGCACTAAATAAGCCTATAAGAATGAAGGGTCATGTGACACTGAAGATTTG
This sequence comes from Elopichthys bambusa, assembly GCA_037101425.1. Classification (NCBI taxonomy): domain Eukaryota; kingdom Metazoa; phylum Chordata; class Actinopteri; order Cypriniformes; family Xenocyprididae; genus Elopichthys; species Elopichthys bambusa. The sequence goes on from CM074436.1 coordinate 28,159,417, forward strand.
AGTAATGATGCTGAAAATTCAGCTTTGCATCACAGGAATCAATTACATTTTAAAATACATTAAAACAGAAAAAAAAGGTTATTTAAATTGTAACTATTTCACTATATCACAGTTTTACTTTTTTATTGATAAAAAAAAAAAAAAAAAAAAAAAAAAAAAAAATGCAGCTATGGTGACCATAAGAGACTTCTTTCAAAAATATTAAAATATTTTATCAACTGCTCTACTTGATCTCTCTTTAAGATTTATGGGAAGTGTTGTTCTTCACCAGATAAACTAATAATTGTAAAATGTCATTAAAAGCTTGTGGTAGGTCTGTCCGAGAAGGATAATACATTAAGGACTCTTGCTAAAATGAATGTCTCTATGGCGATCATGAATGGGATTTTTACTTCCAGCACCCGATTGTTGAACTCTATTGTGTTGAGAACAGATGTCTGATGTCCACACTTTGCAAAGCCTCCAGTCACTATGCTTGCTCACCAGATAAATGAATCTGAATAAAGAATTTTGAGAAGTAAATTGAATTGCTGGTAATAATGTTTGTACCTTCAAACAGCTAGGATGTGCTATCTGAGCACAGTTGGAGCACTCCATGAGCTCTTCACTAGTCTCCTGGTTCCCTTCCTCACAGATCTCACATACAGCAGAGAGTGGCAGACCAGGCTATTGAGAGAACACATAAAAAAAGAAGAAGAAGAAGAAAAAAAAAAATAAAGATTATTAAATATATGCAAACAAAGGAAGGCTACATTAACAATGCATAATGTGAAGACACTCACAGCAAGACACTGGCGCAGTACACAGGTCTGTTTGAGTTTGCCAGGGCCACCAAATTTCTTCATGTCTCTGCAGAAGTTGCAGTCACCACATTCTGTGCGCAGACAGGCCTCGCAGCGTTTACAGCGCACGCGGCGCCGTCGCAGGACCGACATATTGGAGGCTGGTTTCACTGGCCGTGAAACAATGGGTGTGGTTGCCAGCTTGGGACGAATGACAGGTGGAGGGGGAGGAGGGGGCTGGTACCAGGGGGGCTTGGGAGAGACAAAAAAAATGAGAGTTAAGTGCTGCAGTGTGGTGGGTTTAGAATAGAATAGACTATATTTATATAAAAAAAAAAAAAAAAAATAGAAAAAGCAGGAATCAAGCTTGATTTGTTTTGATCAACCTATTTAAGTAGTCACAATTGTCTAGGCAAAAAAGAAAATGTTCTGGTCATATTGCACACCAAAATCAAAAGAAAAAAAGGGACAAATAACATTTCATGTTGAGCAATTAATTTCATATGCTAATGAAAAAAAAAAAAAAAATCCCTATCAGGATTTTGTTCCAGCATATATTAAAATAAAATCAAGATAAAATAAATTATTAAAAAGGATAATATAAACATTTTATTCAATCTAATTTTAATCAATTTCATTATTCCACTGTATGGCATGAAATAAACCAAATAACAAAGGGAAAAGAAAAAAAGAAAAGGAAAGTTGCATGGTTTACTTAAAGTGTTTTCTGGAAAGTCAATTAAAAATACTTATTTAAAGAAACTAAATCTGTGATCTTACCCTCTTTGGCCATCTGACAATGGGTTTTCCAGTGTATGAGAGTTTAGGGATGTCATTGGCATGTTCTTTCAATAACGCCTGAAAGGGAGAGAAAAAACAAAAACAAACATCATATTTCAAAATGGCTTCTTAAGCAGTGACGTACAACGACAAAGCAGCATGATTCCATTCATTTTCAATGAAGAGCTGGCAATTTCCGGCGACACGAGAGACAGTGGCCCTCATTTATCCAACGAATGTAGAAACCAGCGTACTTTCGAATGGAAAAATCAGCTTACGACAACACTCACGTGTGATTTATTAATCTTTCGTATGTGGCCAATTCCGTCGCACGAATGAACGGGTATTGATAAATGTGGCGGCTGAAAACTGTCGTCATTTAAATATCACGCATCAAACTTTAGAAGCCTCACCTTAAAGTTAATGACACAGAAACGTAACCCGGCCATGAAGAGGAAGTAATCGCATTGAAAAGAAATTTATCTTACTCTTTAAAAAAAAAAAAAAAAAAAAAAAAAAAAAAAAAACCCTCAACCTCGTAATTTTAAACAATAAAATTAATTTAAATAATAATACCAGTAAATAAAACTAAATACTTACAAACATTATTAATATATATATAAAAACTTAGTTATTTTAGTACCTCACTCCACAGAAAATCCTTTAAATTTCTTTTAATCATAACAGAACAAGAATGAAAAATAAGTAACATCATCCTTCACATGCGCAAAAATGTGTTTGGATGGGCGTTGCGCGTGCCGACTGGTACAGACGGATAGCGGACCATTTAAACTGAGCAGTGTTAACTTTGTCTGCATTTTAGTTTGCTGATAAATGGCTGAAATGTAAAGTTAGCAATGCTAGAACTGATATGTTGCGTCTGCGTGTGCGAGTGAGGCGCCCGCGCGATCAATTGAATTTAATAAAATAAAAGATAAATATTTTAATAAAATAAAGAAAACGAATAGTCTACAACGCGTCAAATGAGCGTAGCCTGTACTAGCCCTACTTGCTGCACAGTTTCACTTTTGTTTTGTATGATGTGTGAATCCTAATGTTCTTTTGATGCTGCTATTTGCGCATCCAAAGCTAAATCCCTGGGGGGAAAACAAACGAAAAAAAACATTTGTGGTATTTTAAGACACGCATCTATTCTAATTTCATTTTAATTTGACATTTTAATCGTGTCGTTTAATGGTTAATGATCAGTTAGTGAGTGATTGTCGGAAAATAATCTAAATGTTCTCATAACAATTCTCCACCAGATTTACTATGCTGCACGCAAGTTCCTGCTGACACAAAAACGTGCATACACGAGCTGAGACCTGACGTGAGATTTGATCGTAGCCATCGCTCACGCTCATATTGATAAATGCCAAATTTTGCGTGGAAATGAGCATACACAGTTTTCTGGTGTACGATCGTTTGATAAATGAGGGCCAGTGACCGTTGGCAATAGGATGTAGGCTGAAACGTGTGTAACTTTATGCAAATTAAGAGAGACTTTTAGGAGTGACTAACAATAGAAGTCAAGCCAGTGGAGTGCACGTGATCTGTCATTACATCCTGTAGTGGAGTGTCAGCAGCAAGATGAAGTTAGTTTAGCGGTCAGCAACTTTCCTATAATTTATTATATATCTCTGTTTACATACGGTGGTATGAATGGTTTCCACAAATAAATTGCTGCAATGGCAAAAATCACTCCCTGTTTTTCATTTATCTTTGATACCAAGCATTTTATATACTGGTTCCATTTATATTTAGTCTTTTCCCTCCAAAATGTTTAGTTTTAGTGCTAAGAAAGCAGCTTCATTTTTTACAACATGGAATAATATCCGTGACTGTCATTCATAAACATTACTAGGCAACCAGTAATGGGAACGCCCACTAGCAATCCAACTGTCAGCCACTGGTGACATGCAGCGACAAAGTGGCAGTGTGAATGCAGCTTATAGCAACAAAACCTAATATTAACTAATTTCAAACTAAAAAACTGAAGTAAACATTTACAAAAAACAAAAACATAATACACTGAGTTCTGACCCGTATGTCATGTAGCAGGGCAGCAGCATTGTGTATTCCTGAAGGCACACACTTCTTATGTGAGGGCAGGGACTCCAACTTCCCTACCAGGTTCCACAACCCCTCCAGCTCAAAGGGAGTCAAGTGAAGCTTCACTCCTGGCCCACTAGGTGGAGAGGGAGAATCGTTGTCTTCTCTTTCCTCTTTAGCATGGCCATTTAATACCTCACAGCCCGAGCTTTCCCGCTTCAAGCCTGTGTATAAGCATCAGAGAGAAAGAGAGTTTAACTTATTTGTGCTCATTACAAGCAAATCTGTGTGGATGTGAATGTGTTGTTAATGTACTGACCAATGCCCAGAGAGTATTTCTGGAACTCAGGGATGAGGTATGATGTGTTGGTCATGCTGTACAGATAACGCTCCAACACGTACCAGCCCATCTCATAATAGAACGGATACCGGAACTTAGCAGGCACCTGAGGACGACCAGAGACCATTACGATTTCTCCCCCCAGTTACATTTTTTCATAAAAAAAATATACATATTTTCCTATCAAATTTCCAATAATTATGAGAAAAACGTCACATTCTCATTACCGTAAAGCAGTAAGGAAAATCTTCCTGTCCAGACACAAAGGTTTAGTTTTTATTAAAATCAGAAAAAAAAAATTTCAGTACAAGAAATACTGCCATGATTATTTGTAGTATTGAAATATATCAATGTATTGGATTGAAGTAACTAAATGAAAACTGTAATTATTATTATCAAGATAATGTAAAGCAAAATGGTGCAAAAAATGTAGCTTTTTTCCCCCCTAATGCATAATGTATTTTCTTATTAAACTTTTAAATTTAGGGTCTTATATGACCCAGATGTGTTCTTTTGAGATTAAAAAGACCATAAACAGGTATACAAGTTATAAAAGAATTAAAAAATGTCAACCACTGCAATGAAATGTTGGGCTCACCCTTGTCCTGTCCTCAATGCTGGAGATATGCAGTTGCATGGGGATATTAAAACTATGTAGAAAATTCCCACCAAACACAAGTGTGTCCACTGGTGTATACACTGCATGAATCCATCCTAAAACGTTACAAAACAAAACATGTCATTTAAGAAAACTTAAATTAGGTCTGTCACGATTCCTCGATTAAAATTAAGTACTCGTTAAAAAAAAAAAAAATCCTTGATTGCAATTTACCTGTGCCTATTAACTGCCAAAATAACAGAAATGGTGCATTTCACGGATGAGAACCTATGAACCGCATTATTAAACAGTTTTTTCCTAAGGTTGCTCGATACATCACAATTTCACTTATTTAACTTTAGTTAGTGTGTAATGTTGCTGTTCGAGTAAGTTACAATGCTTAAAGTTCAATGCAAAAGGAGACATTTTCTTTTACAGAAATTGCTTTTTAAGGACTACAACAAACTTCTTCCTGGGTTGGTGACATCACAAACCCTAAAATTTACATAAACACTGCCTGCCCCCAGGAACACACAACAAAGGGGGTGAGGCCATGTTGGGCTGCTTTAGAGAAGAGGAAGAGTTGTAGAGTAGTAGAGTGTTGTTGCCATGTTGCCATGCTGTCACTTTACGCCGTACTGCACAAACGAGGGTCAATTCAACGCTGGATTTGCACAAAATATTAATATGACGGCACATGCTAGTCGATGAGTTGAATCAACTCCACAGCAACTACATAAATTTATCCATTAACCATTCAGAAACATCCAGTTGCATTCTAAAAGTTGTAACTTCTTCCTGAGTCTCTCCATCAGTGTCTGACTCCAGTTTAAACAACATAAGGCTGAACACAGTTACTGACAATCATCATTTTGGCTGTGTGAGATTCTCCAGCTTTGTTGTTAAGCAACCGAAGCGCGGGCTGTTAAAGCTCCTCCCTCTTTTGGAAAGCGGGCCGGAATCAGCAGCTCATTTGCATTTAAAGGGACACACAAAAACGGCGTGTTTTTGCTTACACCAAAATAGGGGGAAATTTGACAAGCTATAATAAATTATCTGTGGGGTATTTTGAGCTGAAAATTCAGACATATTCTGGGGACACCAGAGACTTATATTACATCTTGTGAACGGTGCATTATAGGTCCCCTTTAAAAATCATAATAGAGTATAGCGCTATTGTGAAATCAAAAAGGCTGTTACGTGCATGCAGGTTACGTGTTTCTTCCAGTGGATCAGAGCGGCTCCAATCACAGTATATGCTGCTCCACATGAACTCTGTCTCTGCATGTGTTATTTGTTTGGGTTTACAATAATGTGCATTTGGGAATGCAAATAAATTCTGATGCACTTTGTGTTTCATACAAAATACAGTTGCTGTAGCATTTCTATTGCTTTTCATACTTTATTCAAACCAATTATTATTGCCTCATTGTTATGATGTATGTTAAGACATTTTAAAGGCTATTGTTCACTTAGGTTTATTTTTTAATACCACAAATAAATTATCTGATTACTTGATTAATCGTCAAAATAAAAAAAATAAAAAACAGAGTACTCAATTACCAAAAATAATTATTAGCGACAGCCCTAATTTAAACAAATCATTAAAATCTAAAACCATGAAAACACATGATATTCTTAGATATTCAGAGTAAATATAGACAATATAACCTAGTTTTCTTTTCATGTAAATGAATGTGTGTGTCTAAATATGCTTACCTGATGGAATAATGAATGTGTAGCCCTGCTTGAGCTCAATCCTCTGGCAATCAGTGGCCTTGTCACCAAGGAAGATGTCGCCTTGTTTCCCTGACAACACCCAGTTCTCATAAAGCTCCAGGTTTTGTGGCGTGGGTGGGATTAACCAAAACACCTGTAGCAGACACAGGCAATCAGGCTCATCTGGGCCAAAAACATTTCAGGCATTTTGACAGCAAACTGATGATCAGATATAAAGCACAACAGTTCATTTGTATCACAATGATTTCAGCATGTACACCAACATTGGGGTCAATGAGATTTTTTTTTTTTAAAAGAGATTCAGTAACTTTACAATAAGTTCCCATTAGTTAATGCATTAACTAATATTAACAATGAGCAATAATAATAGATAATAATAATAATAATAATAATAATAACAATCTTTGTTAACATTAGTTAATAAAATACAACTGTTTATTGTTAGTTCTTGTTAGGTCAGGACCAATTAATCCTATTTCATATAAATTTCATTAAAATTATAATCATATAAAAACAGATACACCTTTGATTTTAATTAAGTAATAGTAAATGTTGAAATTAACATCAACTAAGGTGAATAAATGGTTTAGAAGTATTTTTCAATGTTAGTCCATGTTAACAAATGTAGTTAACTAAATGTTGACAAAAAACCTTATTTTAATTTTTTTTTTTAATCAGCAAGGATGAAATTGAGCAAAAGTGACAGTAAAGACTTTCACATTGTTACAAAATGTTCTATTTCAAATAAATGCAGTTTAACTTTATATTCAAAGAACCCCAAAATGTAATCAATTTCCACATATATTAAGCAGCACAACTGTTTTCAATGAGAATAAGAAATGTTTCATGAGCACAAACAGTTATTTCAAATTGTAATAATATTCCAAACTATCACTGTTTTTACTGTATTTTTGAGCAAATAAATGCAGCCTTAATTAATAATTAATAAATAATTCAAAATTCAAAAATGTTTTAAAAATCTTACTGACCCCAAACTTTTAACAGTAGTGTATGTGCACATAGTTTTCTAACCTTGCAGCCCCGCAGTATGTGGTACCACACAGATGTGCCTCCAAAGTCTATGTGGAAATCTGTGTAACAGCCCTGCACGCTCATTAGGCAGTACCTGCACACAGAACAGGCAAATTTGAAATAGGGGAAGAGGAATGTTTTGTTAAAAAAAAATAACAATGAACAAAGAGAGATGTGTAAGAAATGAGGCATGAAGATAATTAGGATAGAAAATGTAATAACACAGAGGACTTATTTCCAGGTGCATACGAAATTACTTTGTCTTTATGCAATCAAACAAAATACAATTAACTAATAGAAGTGTGCAAATAAAAAGCGTTCTTAAGACCGTGCAGTTTCTTTGCGCAGTTTATCAAGCACACACAAATTTGCTCTCTCTTCTGCCGTCATTGAGTCTAAAAGCTTTGCTTGAGTGTTGAAAATGTTTTAATTAAAGTGAAGCCGCGTTTCAGCGGGTGGTATCTAAGCACTAGAATGAAAGACCTGCTTCTATTTGTCGTTCTTGTTGGTGCAATATTTTGGCCACACCCACTACCCAGTCCTGCTGTGAGTCTGACAGGGAGCGGGGTTGTAACATGGAGAGCAACGCATCATTGTCTACTGCCATAAATCATGTAAGAACACTCTGCAGTCCCTGTAGCCAGATAACCATTTACCTTTAAAAGATCTCTAGTGGAACGGGTTGTTGTCGTTTACATTCACTGCAGGCTATTACTATGACAGTCTTATTTAATCTTGACCTGTATATCAGAAGAATTTAGGACTTTAAATTTGACCTGTTTGTGATAAAAACAGTTACAATGAAAGTAATTTCATTTTGTCAGGAGTACACATCAAACATGCAAAACCAAACCATTAGTTATTGATATTTCAAAGTAAATAAGGCATACATATTCAGTTGTGTATGCTCCATATTTTTTGTGTTCATGCTAAACAACGTCCATTAGGGCATTCAGATTAAAAGTGGGCACATTTGGAAACAAATATTGATGCATTTCAATGTTTCCTTTATATTTCTTTAGAAAGAGCCGTTATTTCTATTCATTGTCGACAAAATTATGAGATCTGATGATCTCACTGGCTCTGCTTTTGTTCAAATGACTCCCAGACAGAGGATTCGCTACTGATCTGTCACTTATATTATGTGGTCATAACTCACACCCTTCCATGACAAAAATCCTGTAAACTTCAGCATCCATACATAAATAAAAGATAGAAATATTTGTACAAATGAAACATTAAGCTAATAAATAGCCAATTACAACTATATATTGTTGGATGTCTTTTTCATGTGATTTTATAAGAATAAATAACACTTATAATGAGAAATGCTGAAGGTGCATTGTTATGGTTTTTGGTTTATTAGCTAATACAAAAAGATGTAAATAATATATTTATATATGCAGATCTCAGCACTGGACAAAAAAAATCATCAGATATGTTTGTGATTGGCTATATTGCTCAACGCTGCAAAAATACGTTGTAAATATAAAAACCTGTTTATATTAGTTGACGCTCTCAAGAGCACAATCACCAAATCTGTTTATGTTTATGATGAGAGAGCATTAGCGAGAGTGCAGAATTCAGTCAGCTCGTGCACTGAACAAAACTCCGGCGTTTCAGTGATGGCTAATCTGAAAACCTCTGATTGGCCATTGCAGTTGTAATCTCAACAGAATCGTGCGTGATTGGTTATAGTGCGCAACGCTGTAAAACACGTAAAAAGTATAACGCAACATGAGCAGAAGATCTATATTAAATGCCACAATCAACACTTCATTTAATTTTCATTTTCACTTTATTACTAGATTTAGTTTAAATGTGCAGCTGCATTTTTGGCCAAGCCCTAGTTAATTTTTGCCCCATGGCCAGCCTTACACACGCTCCGCCTATGGTGATTATATTAAATGATGAATTTTGGCAAAATAATTCACATAAAGGTCATAAAAATTTTTTTTTTTTTAAAATACATGGCTGAGAAAGTCTGCGCCAACTGGGCAGAAAGTGCAGTAGAATAGCTGATTATACTGTCACCTGTGTAATGTTCAAGAGCTCATAAAAACAGACTGGTACAGTAAAATATAATAAAACTGGATTTTAGCCACTGTCATATTTAATGCTCCCTTGAACATAGCTGAGAAAGACTGCTTCGAAATGACTTTCATTCAGCTGCATTATGTTAAGTTGCATAAAACGTCCATAAAATTGTTACTGTAAATAATGATCAAAATGAATATTCTGTTAAAGCATTACAATATGTATTAAGTAATATCTAACGCATATGTGATATATTGAAGCCCCTGATATATCTAATACACTATGCGATGCCGGATGCCTGCCACAATCCCGCTCTCTCTCTCTCTGTCAGAGTCAGACTCTAGGCGGGACCGGGTAGTGCGTGTGGCCAAATTATCGTGCCCAACGAGGGTGACCAATAGAATCGGGTCTTCCATTCTGGTGATTAGATACCACCCACAGCTTCATTTAAATTCAAAACTTGCAAGCCAAGTTTTTAGACTCACAATGACAGCAGAACAGGGAGCAAATTTGTGCGTGCGTAATTTAAACTGCACAAAGAAAAACAAAGATTTACTTGCACTGTAAAGAGTTTTATCAATTATTTTTGTAATTAAAACAATTGATTTTTAAATTACAATATAATTATTTTTGCTCTCAAATGGTACGTTTGACTGTATAAAAAAAGACACAAAGGTAACTCCTAAGGTGAACAGACCCTTTTTGTTTTAAAGCCTTCACAAGATGTGAAATGAGATCAAGCATGAATACATACACACTACATTGAAAGATCTAAGAAATGCTCACTTCTGCACTTTGGGGTATTGCATGTCCATGATTGAGTTTGTGGCATCTCTTTGCCTTTCTTTTAAGTGCCGTGGCCACATGTTGTCCACCCAGTCAATCATGTCCACCTGTGACGACATGGAAAAAGTTTTGGCTATCACAGACTGGTCTAAATATTAATATTTTTGGCACGTCTAAGCGTTAAGGTACCTACCGTGGCAGGTCTTTTGACAAGGCTCTCTAGTTTAGTGTGGCTAAATTCAAGGCTGATAACATTGTAAAGCTTCTCTCTCTGAGAGGGAGGAGTCTCATAGTAGCGCCTCCACTGGGCCATTGACATCTCCGTGCCCTTCTGAGTAGACACATCCATCACGTCAATCATCCGCCGACTTCCTGTTAACAAAGATGAGCAGGGAGGAGAGGCTGAAGCATCCCAAAGCAGCACCACTGATTCTAGTCAACATGTAATTCAATATATAACCAAATTCAGCATTTCCACCACAAAAACACTTACCTACAAACAACTTCACATCATTCACACTGAAGTCTTGATCCGGCATTCTGAAAAAGGAAACAGCAAATGTAGATAAGATTCAAATGTAAAACTTCATAAAGATTCTGAAATATGAAAAGAAAAAAAGACACAAAATAACAGTTAAAACAAACAGGCATCTGTGAAACTCAAAAGGTAGGGTTTTCAATAAGAGAGTAAAGTACATTACAAGAAAAATTAAATAAAAACGATAATCTCTCACTTAATGCCAAGTCCATCAGGTCTCTCAAAGATGATGGGGTCCCGGAGCCCACATCTCTGGACGTACTCATATGTGAGGTCTGAAAAAACAGGCCAAGTTAAATTACACACTCCATAAAGATGCATCTCTTTGATAAGAACTCCATCTTTTTATCACCTTTGCCCTCCATGCGTTTGACTCGGTCAGAGCTGAAGCGGCTGCTGTGCAGCTTCTCCTCCAGATCAAAAGTCCTCTTTCCATCGATCTCGTCGTCGGAAATGCCATCGTCTTGGTAACGCCGCCGCGTGCCAGACCGCTGCGAGACAAAGAATATCAAACAATGAAAAACCGTTGCCAGAACAACACTATTTCTCTGCATACATTAATCACTTCCTTCTAATAGTTGAAATATTGTATAACCACCACAGCTTCAACTTGTTGGGCTATTTGAGCACACTCCTACACTAGGCCGAGAGATGCAGTTGCCCACAATCTCACACATAAAACACTAAATAACTCACACCCATCACGAGCACTAGCCCACACACAGCAACTATTAATAAAACATCATAAATCATGCTGATGCACAAGGATTCACTGTTTACTGTCTTGGAGCAGAACTGCTGGTGTGGTTCAAGCAGAAAACAACTATTGGCCACATTCTCTTTTTTGTTTAATAGAACATGTTTATATCCTTTGAGTACAGGTGAGTAGTAGTACAGTCCAGTTTCTTTAACAAGTTCTGTTCAAAAAAGTAAAAAATGCATGTATCCTTGTTGTACTTAGGATTGTATTTGAAACAAGAAGTGATGCTTTCAAAAACGCACAAATAAATGTCAGTAATTTCTGAAACAGCCTACACTACCATTCAAGGTTTGGGGTCGGTACAGTTGTTTTTTTATGTTTATGCACATCAAGACTGCATTTATTTGATAAAAATAAAACAGTAAAATTGTGAATCAGTGCCATGTAATTATTTTCAAATCATCTTAATATGATGATTTGGTGTCCAAATAACAACATGACCATTTATTATCAACTAGGCCTATATTATTATTACAACTGAAAACAGCTTTGTTGCTTAATATTTTTGTGGAAAGTATGATAATTTTTTCAGGATTCTTTGATGAATACAAAAATCAAAACAAACCTTTATTTCTATTAAAAATAGAAGCAAAAAATGTAAAAATGTACAAATAAAAGTAGTAGTATCTGAAATAATGCATGTTTGCAGTTAATGATGTTGAGATGCACCACTGCTCATCAGGAGCAGGTGAATAACACATACAGACATACAATGAACAAAACAATAAGACCCTCTTCTGCTCGCCCTTGCCTCTGCCCTCAATGTCTCTATGGTAATGTGGAACCACTAGCCAATCACACGCTTCCCAAAGCCTTGTCGTCACACCCTCTCAAAAACAAGAGGAAAAAAAAAAGGGGGGTGGGGGGGGGGGGTAGGGGTGGAAAAAAAAAAAAATCAATGAAATGAATTGGGCATGACTGTGCAGTATCTTTGGGGAAACCATTCACACATCCTGATTGAACTAAGTGCACCTCTATGAACATGTAATCAAAACCTTTATATTAGCACATAAACACATCAGCCAATTATTGTCTCATAACTCTACTTTAAGGCACTGTATCAAGTTAAAAACTTTAAATACATGTCTCAGGACCTGTGTTCTGCTCCAATATATCAGTTATGTCCCTGTCTAGTTGCTTTTGAAAATTGCGGTCACAAAAAGTGTTCCTATTCTAACCAATCAGACTGCAGGGAACTGCCCAAAATGCAACTGTAAACAATCTCAATATTAAGAACAAACATTTTTAAAGATGCAATTGTTATCAAGATCAATCAATGCTGTCATTTCCGAGTTCTTAGGGCACTTTTGCCCATCCCTAGTCAATGATGCTGCAGTTTTCCCATTTTTCTGGGCCTGTGCACAAACCCTGCCAATCTGTCGCTCTCTGATGCTGCATCACTGCATCTTTCTATCTCTTCCATTCACAACACATGTCTACAAACTGTCAGATCTCCCAGCGACGAAGGCAGCAAATATGCATTTTAAGGTAAAACAGTACAACCTGTACTGCAACGTGTCCCCACACTGGAGATCAAACCCTTCTATAGATGATGTGGAGTATAAAAGGAGAGAGAGAAAAAATCCAGTGATGCCAGGATTAAAACCTTTTCTGTGCCCTTCCACATGCAGCTTTCGATCGCCCTCTCTCTAAGCGAGGCCCTAGACTGCAGTGCGCTAGGAGGAAGCCCTTGTGGAGGGCAATGAGACACTACACACCTCGCACCTTCAGTGTCACATCTTCATCCCTCTGCTGGCTTTTCCTCTTCCTGCCTCTCCGTCTCATCAACATCATCCCCCCGTCAACAAGCGTAAGGATCTCCTGTCCGTTCTCCATCCCTGCATTTCTTCCCGTCTTTCAATATGAGAAAATCTGCTGTCTGTTCTCCTCTGTCATCCTTTCGCCTCTGCAGTGTCCCCTCCCACTCCTCCCCCGTTTCCGCATGTCTGATCACATGGTCTGCTAAACCAATCCAATCATTTGTCCTCCACTTCCCCAGTCTCTACAAAAACAGTCTGCACACAACAATCTCTCAAATCCTGCTCACTCTCCATCACTGTCCTGTTCTTCAGAAAACTATTGGTGCAAACATTATACCAAACCAACAATATGATTTCAGACAATTTAATCTTAAAGATGATAAATTGTAACTCAGGCTGAGAGAGATCTTAATTTACGTGCTACAAATTCTCTAAAACCCAGCATTCAACAATAGAACCAATGTGTGGAAACAACTGCACAATAATAATTTTATCAGAAACTAACATTCAGCATCTTTACCACTGAGGTATTGTTGGGGATAATGAAAAAATAAATTAATATTAAGTAGTGTATTTAATATGAATAGAGCTAAAGCGACAGTTTGGATCAAGAGAATTCGACCATTTTAATCGAAAGTACGATCCATAAAAAAAATACAGCCAAACCAAAAATTATTCAGACATTTTTGGTATATTTTAGCTAGTGGGTGCAGGACACTATAGTTCATTTATGTAAGTGAGGAGAGCAAAATAAAGTAAACTGTGACATTATTCTTCATACAGTGGGCTACCAGTAAACTTTATAAAAATATGGAACCAAACATTATTCAGACACTTTGATCTGACCGTGTTTTGCTTAAGTGTTATCTGACATTTTTTTCCTGACAGTTTAACTCAGATTGTCATATTTTATTACCATTTTTTAAACTATAGAGAATACACTGTATTAATGAATGAAATGTTCAAGGTGTCTGAATAAATTTTGGTTTGACTATATAAGCACAGGGTATTAATAAATGATTTAACGTTCCTGTGAATCTTTTCAGTAACTAAAAATCTTTTTACGCAATTGTCATAATTGGCAGGTTTCATCACAAGTAAGCTCCTTAAAGACTTTAATGCATAAGAATATAGTCTTTAGAATAAATATATTTAACTTCTTGATGAGACAAAGGAAAAAACATTTGCATAATCTTCAAAGAAATAGCCGTAGCAATTAGTAAATCTCTAGGTATTTCTCACCATCATTTATTGCAAGTACGCGCTTTGTGAATTTACACAGATTATTCTGACAATTATAGATATTTTGTTATGTGACAATGGGAAAGTTTTCGGATCATGAAACTGTAAGGGTCTGTGGTTGCTGGCATTTGCTGGTCACGTGGTCGCTGGCATTTGCTGGTCACGTGGTCCTTCTGTCAGAAGCCAGACAAGAATTCAACATCTACTGTATTTATCATTTTAACGGCAGTGGCAAACTTGTCAAGGCTTTCAAGAAATCTTTAAATGAAGTTATGGCATCTGCTATGCCTAAATTTTTAAACCGATACGGAGTAATAAAAGTCATCTTCAGTCACACGTTGCAGATTCTTTTTCCCACTCAAATGACAGCACAAGTGAACAATGATGGAAACATTTCATCAGCGAACTGCTCTCAATTCATAAACTCCGTTGTAGGCTACCATGCAGAGCAAAGCATTTTATTTTCCAAGTGTTTACTGTGCTGTACTTACCAGTCGCTTGCTGTAACGCGGTTTGGGGTCGTCCATTGTCAGAATAAAGTCCACGGGCAAGTCGCGAGCCAGCGAACGTGCTTCTGTCAGTTTATCCCGTTAGAAATAACCGCCACAACTGTGCTCGATGGGCACTTTATTACAGTGTCCGTTTCATCGAAATAATGATACGTTACATGGATACTGCCTGGATAAAAGAATCGCTGTTTTCAAATAGTTAAAAACTCGTCAGCAGCTTTATTCACATAAAAGCGGATCTTAAAGCTAGAAAAATTATTGTATTATATTCTCACACCAAAAAGAAAAAGAAAAAGCAAGTCATGATAAAATCATGAAACAATCTAGTCAAGCTAAGCGCTGCTGAGGGGAGAGTGAGCGAGCATCAGCACCAGCTAACCATCCGCTAACCAGTACAATCGCGGTGGTAAAAAAAAAAAAAAAAAAAATTTAAATACAAAGAGATATGGGGTCTTGCTTACACATACGGCGTATATGTACAACGTCTACTATTGCAGTCACCCATGAAGAGTGAGGCGAAAAATGAGGAGCGTATATTTATCGAGTAACATACGCTAATCCCGGTTCAAGTTTAAAATAAAACCACATTTCCACAAGATTTAAACTCGGGCTCACAGTGGGGAAAATCCAGCGGTTAAAATAATCCTCGTGTATTGTTTACTATTAAAATGTGAACTCCGACTAGATTCGTCTAGTAACTTTTCTATTCTATGTGAAAGTAAGCATTATTCAGACAGCTCCACTGTGTGAATTCCCGACAAAGTTAATATAGTAGATCATTCGCCGCCATTTTCACATCGTCACAAAAACACCACGAATTAAGTCCCGCCCGTTACAGATATGGCATCCAATCACAGACACATGCGACGCCATCGCTTGTACTCTCATTGGTTAATGTTTCGGTCACTTAACGGGGAGGCGGTACTAAAAGTCAAAGTGACCAGTCTAGCCATGCTCTCATTGGCTGGAGTTGCACGCCAATCAAAAGATCTATACACGATTGGTTTACATATGCTGAAAGCGTCTTTTGCCAACCAATCAAATATACAATATCAACACACTTACTCAGTTTTAGCAAAATATCTGAAACAAAATTGTTTTTTTATATTTCTTATGCGTAATGTGATTAGTAAAATATAGCTTTTAAGTACCTTAGATCTTACGTGGCTTGACGTTCCATCGCCGGCGGACATCCAGTCCATGACTGCATATAAAGCTCTGGCTTGTGGCGTCTGGTGAAATAAATCTACATTTTCTTTCGAATTAGCCCAGTGTAACTTCACATAAGGTCCTCATGAAGTCCTTGACATTTATTTGAGTCAAGTAAACTGTCTTGAAATACTCTGAATAATTGTACACATTGAAATGTCGTCCGTAATCGACCCCAGGTAACTCCGCATGGTAAAACTTTTCGCTTAACCCAAGCGATCAGGAAGTAGTTGCTGATTGGTCAGCCATCATCTAACGCGCAGCGACTCATTGGACTAATCATCTGTCGATAACCACAACGTCACAACCAACTGCATAAAAGTTTCTCGCATAAATAACAATTAATAATAATTTATTTTTTAAAGCCTTGATGAAAGAACGAATAACACAGATTTTAGACACTCCGGTCTTTTAATCACGACCACTCAGTCTAGACAATAACTCAGTCAGACTACTGTATAACTCCGGTGTCTCCAAAATATATAATACAATACTACTATTATCACTTACATACGAGAAAAATACCAACTAAACTGAAGAAATAAAGTGCTACTAATCCGCATTAAATAAGTAAATAGTCAGTAACAACATAACCACCTTTACTCTCATTGTCCTAAAATAAAAGCTAAATCATGATTACAATTTTTAAGTTTTTTTCCCCAATAAGGACTAAGTGGACACAAAATATTTGACATTGGTAGTGTAGTGTAAAATGTTTCACTTGTCAGTTACAAAAATGAGGCCTCAAAAACAAAACATAGCCTCTATGTATGTTTTATCATCATATATAGGCTTTATCATAAATTCCCATAAAACAAATTAAAGCTTTTTTCATACCACAGCCCTAACATTGCTTGCACATTACATTATACTACGATGCCTCTAACAATGCAAGGCCAAATGATAAGACAGGAAGAATGTAAAAGACAAAATTAGATAAACAAGCATGGAAAAACATGTTATGTGTCAGTAGAGATGCTTATGGTTCACCAGCACTAAGATGCTTCTCTTGATTCTTGATAGAGACTCTGGACTTGGTAGACTAGACAAACTTCACCTTTGGAAAAGACAGGATGTTACTCACAAATACTCAACATACAGTGTTATGAATTTAGCTTTATGAATGCTTACCTTGAAGTTTATGTCAGCCAGCTATACACCAGAGAACCACCGATGACCGCAAGAATCGTGCAACACAGCATGATCATCATCTTCTTCTACAAAGGTGGAAGTGAACGGACAGTGACAACATGATAATAATATAATAACAGCAGAGAGGAAAGGATGATTGGGAAGGAGAGATTTGGAAGGTGTAGATGAGGGAGAAACAGAAAGAAAAAGAGAAGAAACTCAAAGGATGATGAACAATAAAACTTGCTCAACAAAAAATTGCTGCAAGAAAAATAAAACACTATTTGAGAATCATACAATTGGTAGTCTACATTTTATACATGAAAATAAGCTATAAAGTGAACGTGTATTTTATTATATGACACAATTGTTTTGCTCCTCATAATTTCCAAGCTCACCCTGCGTGCTTCCTGTTGGAACTTGGCAGCCTTTTTAGTGTCAGCCACAGCTCTTTCCACAAAACCCACTGACTGATCCATGTTGCTCTCAATCCTGTCAATCATACTTCCCTATTGACAGATGAGAATCAAATGCTATGGATATATAACAGACGGTGTTCAACCTGAATGAAACAGCAGCTGTAATCATAAGGCCTCCAAAATGGGGCTATATCTTTCCTTTATTCTCCAGAAAAGATAAACGCATGTACCTGATTCTCCACCAGCATTGCAATGTCCACAAACATGTCATGCAACTCTTTTATGCTGCTCTCCAGTCGCATAATATCTTTGTGACGTGCCTCAATCTCACTTAGTGCCTGTTTTGATATCCCAGAGTCCATAATCTATGGAAAAGGAGAAAGAGTTGTTTAAATAATAAACACACACTACTGTTCAAAAGTTTGGGGTTGGTAAGATTTTGAATGTTTTTTTTTTTTGTAAGTAAAGTATCTTAAACCTCAAAATCATACAAACAAGTTATGTTCTTTCAACAAAACATCACACACAGAAGTATATAGAATAGTAACTCACTCCTGCTGTGAATACTGCAGCGTTTCCTCCATCCAGCATTTCCTCCAGTTCCTCATCAGTAGTAACTTTGCCAGCTGTAAGACAGAATCCAATATTAGCCTTAATAACGTTGCGAAAACGGATCTTTTTTTTTTTTTTTTTTTAAATCAAACCCTAAAAATTTGTTTATTCCCCTTGTCACTCACTGATCTCCAGCTGTCTTTGGATGCGCCCTTTGCTCTTCTCTTTAAACTCCAGCTGGGCTTCATTGTATTTGGTCATCACCTCTACAAACTTCTTAGCAAGAATGGCATGCTAAATTGTAGGAGATAAACACTGTATGAATAAAAAATGAACTATTCATTGAAATCCTTGTGGTAGAGCTAGTGGTTACCTGAGATTTCTTTATCCGTATATCTGCTGAAACCCTCTCCTCTGTGTTGGATGCCAAGCTCTGCTCAATGCCTGTCAACAAAATTGATCAAACCAGAATTTATAGACAATAGTGCTGTAGCATATTGTCCAATAATTGATATATTTTCATGAACAAGCAACGCAAGAGCAGAAAACTGACTTTTGAGTTTGTTGCGAGCATTGTTGGCCAGTTTCTTTATCTCATTAGTAACTGCCTCCAATTCATCCTGTGTCTCTAGTTGAGAAAGAAGATGAGATATTTAAAAAAATGATAAATAACTTAAAAATAAAAATAAAGGTAAAAAGTGATTAGACTAACTCTGGTCTGATGTAGGTGCAGAGAGGATGACAGAATACAGTCGCTTTATCTCGCCTATATTTTCATCAATCTTGTCTATACTGGTGCGTATTTCCTCAATCTGTAGAACACATACAGAAATGACCCAATTGTGACCTTCAACTGTCCACTTTCATTTTATTACAGTGTAGTTAATTCACATATACCTGAGCGAAGAACTCATCCATGAATTCTTTATTTTCCACTGGAATTTCCACATCATCAGGAGCTTGATCCGATTTCTATTTTGACACACAGAAACAAAAATATAAAGTTTATTAACTTGTCTTTCTGTAAAAACAGCTTAAGCTGGTCTTAACTGGTTTTAGCTGGTCTTCCAGGCTGGTCAAGCTGGTGTTTAACTGGACGTCCAGCTGGTCTCCCAGTTTGACCAGCCAATAGACGTCCAGGCTGGGAGACCGACCAAGACCAACAAAGTACATTAGTCTGGTTTAAGATTTTGTTCAGCAACCTTTACTTGTTTTTGTCAGTAAACCTAAAGATATAACCCATTGCAACGTATCTTCAACATTTCAACTGAAATAAAACATTACAGAATTTAACACATATAATTTTTTACACAGAATTTACAATGGGAAACAGATATTTTAAAACAGATTTGGCACCTATGACAAATCACGAGGACACGGATGTGGACGCTCGTGCATCTTAACTATCAATGTCAGACGTGCTTGAATTAACCATAATGGCAGTTCATATATTGTTTGTACTTTTAACCTGTTTGTATCATCATTAGTGTAATGATTGGCAGTTAGATAATCTACGCGTAATTAACCATAACTACTACAAAGACCCAGTCAATACTGAGCTCAGGACCTCCCAGGTAAAGGTCAAACAGTAGCAATTCAGTCCCCAGACCGCTGTTTGAAATCATAACTCATAAGAAAAATTCTCTTACCGCTTTTAGTTGTTCAAGGCGATCCTTCATCTTCGGTTCTGTGTAATATGAGACTTATTTCGAATAGCTGTAATGGTCAATATAGAAGATAAAAGGTATCAGCGACGCTGTTTTCAGACTGGATAACTAGAAAACATGTTAACTACAGTATGAATACTCCCAGTTCAGAGTTCCAATAGAACCGTTTTATTATTGTTTTAGACAAAAATATTTTATTTTAACTCAAAAATATTCTTTTTTATTATTGCAAAAAAACAAAACCAAAAAAAACCAAAAAAAAAAACAATATGGCAGGATCGCTCCTGTCTTGTAGTTGTCCTAAGCCTATCCTCTCAGATCGGATTAGAGCAACAGTTGTATGCCGGGTAGCTAATCTTCCTCTACTGAGGTGCTTCTGTTTCTCCATTAGCACAGAACGATGCAAACAGCGCTTGACAGATCGCACGCAGACGGCGTGGTGGCTACAGGACTTCCCACAGACTATGGACGACTAGGAGAGACACTTAAAAATAACATTAAGGAACAAGCTATCAATTCATACATGAAAATGGAAATAATCACTTTTTATTTTTCAACAAATTAATATACATTTAAAAACAATTAAATTCATGTTTTAAAATGTAGTTAAATACATTTAAATTAGGGCTGTCAAACAATTAATCCCGATTAATCGCATGCAAAATAAAAGTTTGAGTTTGCATAATATATGTGTAATATGTGTAATTAATATGTATATATAAATACACACAAATTAATGTATATATTTAAGAGAAATGTTATTTATATAATATAAATTATAATATAATTTAAATATAAAATATTTTTTAATATTTAAATATAATTATAATATAAATTATATAAAAATATAAATAAATACATATACTTGTAAATATTTCTCAAATATATACATTAATATGTTTGTGTGTGTATATATATATATATATATATATAATTACACACAGTACACCCACATATATTAGGCAAACTCAAACTTTTATTTTGAATGCGACTAATCGTTAGACAGCCCTAATTTAAATACATTTTTAAGTTAAAACATTTAAAATTTATGCAGTCATGGCCTAATGGTTAGAGAGTCAGATTGGTAACCTGAAGGTTTTCGGGTTCGATTCTCAATACCAGCAGGAAGTGACTGAGGTGCCCTGGAGCAAGGAACCTAACCCCAAATCGCTCCCCAGGCGCCACAGCAAAATGGCTGCCCACTGCTCCGGGTGTGCATGTCCATGGTTTGCAGTGTCTGTGTGTTCACTACTCACTGCTTCTAATGTGTGTGCACAACTGGCTGGGTTAAATGCAGAGGACAAATTCTGAGTATGGGTTACCATACTTCACTATCACATGTCACTTTCACTTTATTTCCATCCAAAAAAAAAAAAAAAAGAAAGAAAGAAAGAAAAGTCAAGGTGGCTTGGGGCAAGTTGAGTGACTTTTGAAGTAGGCCTACTGAAAAAAACTAAAAATCTATTTGCTTTTTAGGCAGTAAATGAAAAAAAAAATTAATATTGTGTGACTCAAGCAAGAATTGTACAGCGTGTATATTTCTTCACTACCAACAAAAACAGTTGCAAAACAAGTCAAAGCATCAAGATTTGTGTCTCACAAAGTAGTACACAGACTTAAAGTCGGTCAACAAAAGATTTCACAACCCATAAAAAAAGACATTCAAAGGACCAAAACAAAGATATATGAAAACATCTTAAATATACATTGCTTTTATGAAGCTATCCAAAATACTGCAAGGTAAGAAGAGGCAGGAGATTGTGAAAGATTTGGACAGAGCATTAATTTATTATATACGTTCCACAAGTTTTTAGTCTTTGTACAGTTCTCACAAGGACAAATAAAATGTTTTACCTGTAAGCATATAATGTGAGAAACTCAACACTTGCTGAAGGGCTTTTGTTTGTTACAACTCTTTCTTCATTTAAACTCACTGGATGGTCAAAACATGAAAGGAAGAAAATGAGGAGGATGGATCAACTGGCTCATAATGAGTATATAACATTAGCCTCAAAGTAGTGCATCATCCTTTGTGGTTTTCAAGAACAATTTGTTTATCCTGCCATTCGACACTTTATTACACAATTTACCTCAACAGTTTCTGTGTGATGGTGAGGCTGTGTTGAATGTTCAAAGTCAAAATGACAGTTGTTGATGTACAATGAAATGTTTTGATTGGAGGCACTACTTTAAGGCTAATGTATTTTTTAGATTTGAATGTATGAACTTGATATCAGAACTGAGCATTTATATGTATGCCCATGTTGAAAGAAATCAAAAAGTATGTGCATCTTCAAAAAAAAAAAAAAAAAAAGGAAGTCAGTCCCTGGGCTTTGAAAAGGTGCACTCAGCACAACTGTAACTATCTAAAACCAATTCCTCCTTGTGCAACTGAAACTGTGATTATTGGTAAGAGAGCATGTTGAAGACTATATTGTCACTGTGTTGAGATGAGACAGTCCATGAAGCATGTTTATCTGTATAGATAGTCAGCTTGAATATTGGCAGCGATCTCAGCCTCCCACTTGTCTCCATTGTTGAGAAGCTTCTCCTTATTATAAAGCAGTTCCTCATGAGTCTCTGTGGAGAACTCAAAGTTGGGGCCCTGAAAAGACAGAGGAGTAAAGGTAAACATTAACAACCTCTTCTCTTCCCTGTCAGTCTTCTACGCTGTTTACGCAGTGAACGCTGTGCAGCGCTTCCATGTTTACGCCCGAATAACGGCTCAGTAGATAAAATCCAAGACAAAAAAACTCTTGGATTTCATCAAAAATATCTTAATTTGTGTTCCGAAGATAAACAAAGTTCTTAAGGGTTTGGAACGACATGAGGGTGAGTAATTAATAAATCATTTTTGGGTGAACTAACCCTTTAAGGCCGTTGTCTGATAACTCATTTAACAACCTGCTAAGGGATGGTGATGAGTGGTTGAAATGAATGCTGCTAGATGCTCACCTCTACAATAGCATCCACAGGACAAGCCTCCTGGCAAAAGCCACAGTAGATGCATTTGGTCATATCTATGTCATAGCGCGTTGTTCTCCTGCTGCCGTCCGCACGAGGTTCTGCCTCAATTGTGATAGCCTGAGAGAGAAGAATAGGGGTGTCACCTTGCATACATTACTTTTATTTTCTTGTAATTACTCTTCCTATTCACATGTGCAAATAAATAAAAATACATGCAATTACTGCTTGTCATTACAGTGTCATGATATATCAAGATGAAGAAGGGCAGTCAGAAAGAGGGTGTACCTGGGCTGGGCAAATGGCCTCACAAAGTTTACATGCAATGCATCGTTCCTCTCCAGAGGGGTACCTGCGCAGCGCATGCTCTCCACGGAAACGGGGCGACAGAGGGCCCTTCTCGAATGGGTAGTTTATTGTAGCAGGTTCACGGAAAAGATAGCTCATGGTCATTCCCAAACCTGCATCAACACAAATATCAGGTGGTTCCTACTTTTTCAGAGTTATCGGGATCATTTGTGTGGAGACTTTATGGAAGTGCTTCATAGAAAATAAAAGGCTCATGTTGTTACTGACCTCTGAACAGCTCTGTCCACAGAAGAGTCTGAGCCGCACGGTCCGTGATGGACTTCATATCTGTGGCTTCTTCCTGATTATTGACATACTCTGCATATAGAAACAAAAGTATGGAAGCTTGTTTCCGCCATGGAATAAAAATGTTTTTGTTTTTTTTATTGTTAACTGTGACTTTTTTTCCTTGCAATTTCAAGCTCATCTCTCAAAATTCTGACTTTTTTCCCTCAGAACTGTAAGTTTATATCTTACGATTCTGAGATGTCAGAATTGCAAGAAAAAAATTTGAATTTTGAGTTATAAAATCCAAATTGTGAGATATATAGACTCAATTGTGAGGAAACAATTGTGAAATAAAAAGTCAGAATTATTTTTTTATTCCATTACGGAAACACGCTTTCATTAAAAAAGTGATGTGATAGCAAAAGGATGAGATACTTACTAATCCCTGCTCTGTGCGAGGATAGGCTAAGAGGACGTGCAAGATTTTGACTGGCCAGAAATGACCCTAAGGAATAAGCACATGACATCACTCATCTATGAGCCAAGACATTATTTTGATCACTACATGTGTACATATACATAAATGCCAGTGTATTAATTGCTTTTTTTAATCTCATGTTTCTTCTGTTTCATAGACCCACCTGGCCTGGATACGGTGTAGACCACACGTAACGCCGCAGACATCTCTGTGAAGTGCACTGTGGGTAAAAGGGACGAGAATTAGGTAGAATAGGGTTTGTCATGTGTGTATTTACTCAGATTACAACACCAAACATTCTGGTGGAAATCTACTGACAATTTTTAAACACATTTATTAAAACAAACAAACAAACAAAAACTGGCAGTTATACAAAATAGTGTTCCATGATTTACTTCCCCTTACAGAACGTAAACAAAAACCCAAATCATTGGTTCCGCTCATATCGCGAGGCAGCAGATACATAAATGTGGTTCATATGAGAACTACATATCATTTATCACTAATTTATCTTTAGACGACATGTAATAATAATGTCCATAATAATGCATGAAGCAACTGTTTGGACTGTAGGACTGCAGCAGGTGGCTTAGGACACGACTCAAGCATGTCCGTTTTAGCAGACTAATAAGCTTCCCACACATTTACTACAGTTTCATTAAGACATCAATAAGCATTTACATATTTAATCTTTGCATAATTATTTATCACTGTTATTTATTTGAGGCCCGTGCAGTGTTTGTAGTAGCTTAACCACAGGCAGATTTCTCAAGGACTTTCAATGACTATACTGCTATTATTCGTATAACCTTTAAACCAACATTTGCCTTCTTAGTATTGAATTAACTATATCGGTTGCACAAAACGCGTTGCGTGCTCACTCAAAGAATAGACAACGAATGCAGTGAGTTTAAAAATCAGTCCTCACTCACCGGACAGTCGCTATTTGGCCTTCTCAACCAGAACAGCGGACGATTAAGGAAATGCACATGTAGAACACCGGAAGTGAGATTTTCTTACAAAATATAAGACAGAACAAAATTACAAATCAAGATACACAATTAAAGTACTATTTTAAACATTAAATTAAAATAATAACATTAATAAAAAACTACCTTTATTGCCATATTTGTATTGTTACACTATTATATCAAAAATATTCAATAATGTAGTTCAGGATTTGTCATATTTAAATAAATAAAAAAGTAAAATATGACATTTTATGAAAACATGCCTTAACAGATCCTTCACTCAAACATGTGATATTTTGTTTTTTGTCAACATTGTTTCAGCATTGCACCTTGTAGTAATGTGACTGACTTGCCACAGTTTTGAAAATAGTTTCAGAGCTCAGACAGACATGAGTTAATATAATAAGTTCATGACACTATGGGTTCTGCGAAAGTCATTTAAAGTCCTAAAATGAAGATTTATGTGTAAAGATGATAAGATTTCTCTTATAATGCTCTGTTACACACAGCCATTAGTGCTGTCACTGTGGAAAAGGCTGAATAAGTGTTCAATGGTTAAAGCTTAATGAAGCAGGATAAGTTTAATTAAAGAAAGCTGTGACGTCTGTCTTCACGTAATCATTGTGTTCAGTGCTCTCTGTATCACATATCCAGAAAACAGCAGAGTGTGAAGCTTCCCTTTTTCTAATTGTTGGGTTTATCTGTAGGTCTCTGCTTCGGTGACAAAGTAAGTCAATCACCTTTACACAAAATTCTCTGTAATGTTCTGTTAAGTATAAATCAAAATTAATGTGATTTGCTCTTAAAAATAAAGATTTTTTATTAGAATTGATGGTTCCATAAAGAACCTTTAACATCCATGGAACCTTCCTATTGCACAAAAGGTTATTTATCATGGGGAAAGCGTTTTTTTTTTTTTTTAAAAGAACTGACCACTGAGAGTTTCTTTGGCAAGCTCAAAATGCTTCTTCTGTGGCATCACTGTGAAAACCTCCTTTTGGAACTTTTATTTATACTTGCTCAGGTTGATGTATTAGTATATATTTTTTGTCAATTTCATTCCTAAATTAATTTCCTGTTTCCTAGAAGCTGTGAAATTTGAAAATGAATCTTATTCCTTTCAGTGAACACTTCACATAATATAACAGAATCAGAGGAGAATTACTGGTCCAGAATTGAGAAGTCTATTCTCGCTCCCATCCTCACCACTGAGATGGTACTGGGTGTTTTGGGAAATGGACTGGTTTTGATAGTTAAATTAGTGGTAAGAATAATATATCATTTTATGTTTGTTTGTTTTTTCTCCATAGATGCAATCAATTTTAAATCATAATGACCTTGCCTCATGCCTTTATTTATTTATTTTATTTTTTTGCTTTCTCACAGTGTAAAGACCATTTTCAGTGTCTTTACTGGCTGCCACTTTTCAGTCTCACGCTCTCAGATTTCTTCTGCTCCATCCTCATAATCTGTGGCTCCCTCTTAGCTGTGCTGAGTGACGGTCAGATTTCACCGTGGTGTGAGTTGGTGAGCCTGCTAAAGTTCACCTTCATCACCTCTTCCATTGGAAGCATAGGTATGGCTGACATTGAGTTAATTATACCTCTATGGGATTTCTTTACAAATACTGCTTTCATTGTCATTAGCAATAAAGGACAATACATAAACACCCCTTTGTACATCCGAACGGGTTCAGACAGTATTCAGACAGACGGGTTCAGGACACAAGACGTATTACAAGGAAAGAAGAAATAATCTTGCACACAACAATAGCTATCATGAAATCAAATATTTATTGAAAAATAATGTAATTCGCAGATGTGGAGAAAAGTTGCTGTTTTAAATAATATTTCTTACAAACAATACTAGTTTTGGAATTTTTTAATTAATAATAAATTTTTTTGGTTATTTAAAAAAGGCAAAATACTTACTATCATTAAAGCAAATCTTTTTCAAAGATAAATAAAAAAATTTTGTTTAAAGGCACAGTATGTTTTTTTTTCTTTCGCTAAACTCTTCAAAACAATAACAAAGTGAATGAGCGTGGAATCGTGGGACCTGTCGTCATGCCGATGGATCTAATGTTTATGGATTTTAACATGAGTGGTATAAAGCAGGACGTGGCCAAGTATCACAGGCGCGATTGCTAATGAGAGACAAACAGGTTTACATGCATGCAAGGTCAGAAAACACTTTCGTTTTCTCATAATATACATTTAATTTCACCTCAGTTCACCAAAGATTGGTAAACGACTCGTTTGAAGCAGTTCAAAGAATCAGTCTCTCTAAAGCCCTCTTTTCCTTGAGCCTACACTGCCCTGATTGGTCACATGGCCCAATCCTTTGTGATTGGTCTACTACGCGTACTGCGCGCCCAAAGCCGTTACATTTTTCAACAGGTCTGAGTCGACTCTTACTTTTGAGAGACAATAACTTTATATACGTGTTTTCAACGGCTCTGTGCACCATTTGCCATAACTGAATGACAGTTATCAATTCGCAAGACATTGTACAATGTATGGACAGAAAAGGTAGCATCGATTTTACCCTATCAATTCAAGCCCGAGTCCGACGATGAAACGTCTGAAGTAGTCGATCAACCAGAAACTGATTCGCGTTCACAACTGGAGTAGGACGTTTCTATATGGTAAGTGTCACCTTAGTTATTTATAAGACGTGCTAGCAGCGTCACTGTTATACTTTATGTAGGTGCACCAGTGGGAACTGTATCAGAATGTCAAGCAAAGCTGAAAACCTCTAACATAAGATAAACATTTAGGCCAGATGTGTACAACAAAGAAAAATGGCTATATCATTGTTTGACATTACAATGAGTGTTTACTGTTCACAGAGAGAATACTTCAACTAGTTAGCGCGGACTAGCATCTTCACATCCTATTACAATACATTTAGAGCTCCACTCTACTGTAATAATAAAAACGCAGAGGAAAAAAACTTTTGAATGAATTTTCCCTGGCGCCTGCGCGCGCAATAAGTGGGTGGGCATTATGCTAGTTTCGTTGTGACGTCACAACGAAACGGCTTGGGATTCGGTTTACAAACGACTCGTTTAATTATTTTTGAGAGACAATAACTTTACATATGGTGCACTTTCAGATTTAAAACTTTGCAGGATGTTTTTATTCACTTAGAGCTATGTTACACACTACATGAAAAGTAGTGTTACACACTACATTCAAAAATCGAACCTTGTGCAGATTTTTGTGTTTACACGTGTGCAACTAATTCCGATCTGTGTCAGATGTGAGCAAAATATTGGATTTTTTGTGCCAGTGTAAACGCAGCCATAGAAAAGCTATGGTGGCTGACATAGTCGTCAGAGACAGCAGAGAGTAGCCAGTCAAGCAAATGCACTCTGTAGAGCAGTTTATCCATTTAGAGCTACTGTAGAAACATGCCGGCGCAAAATGGTGACTTCGATGTAAGGGGACCCGTGGTGTATGTAGATAGAAATGGCTCAAGGTATGTAAGGTCTTTATTCACCACTGAAAACATAGTTATGTATATTATATTGCATGTCTGTCAATAGATCCTCCTAAATATTACACACTGGACCTTTAAGGTGAAGTAGAAAACAAAATTATTCTGAGGACTAAACTCCTCGTTTGAGCCTTAAAAAAATCTAAATTATGACACAATGATACTTCTTCATTAACCTCAGCTTGGGAGCTTGTTTTCTTCTTTCATTATGATTAATACTAAAATGCTTTGGTTATTTGGTTATTTTAAATGGGTAAAATTCTGATATGATTAAGGCAAGTCTTTGAACTTCAGTTTCAAAGATTTTTTTTAAATTAAATTAAATTAATTAGAAAACAAAGTTATAAAAACTAAACTTCTTATTTTAGCCTCAAAAAATAAACTGTTTCAATTATACCATTCTTGGGATTCAGCTTGGGATTAATAATTAATAAAATGGGTTTTTAAAAAAATATATATTTAGTTATTTAAAAAGGGTAAAAAATTTAATATGATTGAAGCAAGTCTTTTAACTTTAAATTTCAAAGACTTTTCAAAATATTTTTTACTCCTCATTTGAGCTTTTTTTTTTTTTTTTAAATTTAAGTTATCTATAATAAAGCATTATAACACTCTTTTCTTCCTTGTCCTCAGCTATTCTCTGTGTTCAGAGATTTATGGGCATTCCTTCTAAAGGCAAAAGACTGTCTGTTGTCATGGCAGTTGCATGTGTGGCATCATGGTGCACTGGAGCTATATTTGGAGCAGTGCCAGTAGCCTATGAGTGGATAAGGTGAGCTAGAGTAAAGATGCTCAGAGATACTCCAAATATTGTATATGCATCTACATAACTTCTCACTGTACTCTGTGTACCATGTTCAGATATGATCCAGCTGAAATGCTGTGTGCAGTGTTCTGGGAGAGCAGTTACTCTGACATGCTGGTTTACATCCTCTGTGCCTTCTCTATCTCTATCTTCGTCCCATTCCTTCTAATACTCTGCTGCTCCATCCTGACTTGTGTAGGCTTTGGGAAAGAATGTTCCAGGTTTGTAGCGTCAGTAGAGTTGAAAGGATTTTAAGGCCATTTCCTGTGATATCAGTTTGCACGTTTTATCTGTTTGCAGCCAGGATGACCTGTCCTCTATCACGCCACTGCTGGTGATCTTTTATCTGTTCTGCTATGCTCCATTTGCTGCATCTGAGGTGAGAAAAGTCTGTTAGTGTGGAATAATCTTCAGTTCTGTGCATTTTTCAGCAGCTTCTATGCGTTTGTCCATGGTAACAATTCTGCTCATTCTTGTTGTCCTAGTTGGTTCTACTTGGAAGGCTTGATCTGTCCCCATCCCCTGAGTGGCTGAGATCACTATCATCAGTAATGGCATATCTGGACTGTTGTTTAAACCCATTCATCTACTGCACAAATAAAGACTTCCGAGAAGCAATACTCATACTGTTGTGGAACAAAAGGAGATCAACTTCTCCAGAGCCAGTGCTGACTGGCATTACAAGGCTTGAATTATGAGAATTATTTACATGCATGAAAATAATAAAAAAAAGTGCATCATATAATGAATTGAATTGTAACAAATGACATTTTTTCCTATGTGTGGTGAGATACAAACATTGCAGTGTAGGTGATAAAGATGTTTTTTGCTTTAGAATGTCGTTTTAATGCGACAAGTTAAGGCAAGAATACTAGGCTGTTCATATGTATATTGTGCATTTAAATGAATTTTTTTTTACAACTTTAAAACTGGAAAAAATGAGACTACGGGATATTATGAACAAACTTTTAGCAGTTTTGGATTTAGTTCTCTAAATTAAGACTTACTGTTTATATTACACTATATATATATATAGAGAGAGAGAGAGAGAGAGAGAGAGAGAGAGAGAGAGGAAAACTATAGACCAGGATCAGAAATTTAACAGCCAATATATATATATATATACTATATATAGGCTATTCATTCAATATATTGATTTTGTAATATAATACTGTAATAGAAGTGATTCAGTCAAAGTATTTGACATAAACGGCTCGTGTTTTTATGTTAGAAAAAAATATGCCCCTTAAAGGTAACAACAGTTTCTTTAAAAATTAAAAAACAAACTCGTTGATCACATTAAGTCATCAGACGTTTGTATAATCTGTAGGCTGTCAGTGTGACATGATGTTACTGTTAATTACAAATAAGAAAAAAAAAATTGTGCCCATGTCCATTGTCTTATTATTCGGTTGTACAATACACTTATTTGTATGAACATTTATGAAGAGCGTTTCTGTGCATTTTCGCTAAGGCGAGTGAGGAAACAAAAACTGTAATGAAACTGCAGAATGTCGCAAACTTTGGACCAGAAATGTCCAGTGAGATTTTGAAACACCCAGTACTCTGCAAGAGAATGATCCAGAAGCTTCAGAACCACGAAACCAGCGCAGGAAAGCACTGCCAACCAAAGATAGCGCAAGGACTCCGTTTCTCCGTGGCTCATCTGCGCGCGGACGCCTTTGAACACGGCGCAGGCGATGTGACAACCCAAAGCTACTTCAAACCCTCGGTCGTGAAAGAGCGCCAGTCCATAGCTGAGGATAGAGCATGATTCGACTATTAAAGCGTAACGAGATGACCAGCCTTTGTCAATGACATTACACCACACCAGAACCCAGGCAAAAATAGGTAAAGTAAACCACTGGTCCAAAACAGAGGGCGCGCGCCGCAAGGTCGCCAAGCGGACCCACTGCACCGGTCCATATGCGACTGCCATTAGCGCAAACACGTCTTTGGTGTAAGCAGCTGCACTGCTGTCTTTACTGTCTGACATCCGTTGCAAGATCCAATAGATTCCCAATAATATGTATCCTGAATTTATCAGACAGTTAAACGGCATGGCCAAGAAGGCAGGAAGGTCGTCTACTTTCTTCTCCGCATAGTGATCATAAGTGACATCCACCAAAACTTCGTCGAAAATGTGAGTGTTTGCAAGCGCTATGCAAAGCAGGAAGGGTATGAGAACGTGGGCGACCGCTGATATGGTCATTTTCAGATAAAATGGATACAGTCCCGTTTAAAGCTACAGCAAGAAAACACGTGGAATATTGTGTACAAGGTACAAAACAGCGGTTTTCCGCAATCTAGATCACGTGACGACCACTGTAGGCTTTCATTGGTTGCCTTAGTGACCCTGGAACTGGTGCATTCAAGTCTTCCTGGAAAGTTCGTATCTACCAGGGGGGAAGTTGATGTTTAGACATCAGGTGCATTCAAGTCACTTTCATCGGAGTAAGATGGCGGTGTACCTTCTCTTCATTTACTACACAAATATACAGCAAGGTTTTTGAAATCTAGGCTACTTCTAGAAAATGAAGAACAAAGAATGTGCATCAGGTGTACAATGTAAAAAATTGCTTTTTGATGTTTTTAATTAGGCTAATTTATGAAGCCACTGTAAACTTGATAATGACATATTATTACAATGCTATTATATTTTGTGCAGGAACTTAGCTTATTTTGTTGTAAATAAAAAAGCCTGACAATGTCACGGCTAAATATTGTGTTATTCCGCCATTTTTCTCACTGACACACCACCAACTCAAAAAGATCGGGGCTTCCCACTAGGGCTGCACGATTTATCGCTATTAAACTGCACACGATTTGGGAAATGCTGCTATTATTTTATGCGCAGAGCTGTACGGCTCTGTGATCAGTAGTAAATGCTTCTCCATCTGAAAGCCAGAAGGCGCTCTTGCGCAGAAACTCCAAATACAGTGATGGTCAGAATTATTGGCACCCTTGGTAAATATGACCAAAGATGACTGTAAAAATAAATCTGCATTGTTTATCCTTTTGATCTTTAATTCATAAAATTAGCAAAAATGTAAACTTTCATTAAAGGAAAAGAATTGAAGGTGGGGGGAAAATCACATTATGAAATAAATGTTTTTCTCCAAAACACATTGGCCACGATTATTGGCACCCCTAGAATTTTTTATGAGTAAAATATCTCTGAAGTATATTCCCATTCATATTTACATTTTTTTGGCACACCAGGATGATCATGAACATGAAATTGTCCAGCCATGACTTCCTGTTCCACAGGAGTATAAACATAAGGAAACACAAAGGCCAAATTCCCTTAATTCATCACAATGAGTAAAACCAAAGAATATAGTTCTGATGTGCAGCAAAAGATTGTTGAGCTTCACAAAATAGAAAGTGGCTGTAAGAAAATAGCTAATGCATTGAAAATCCCCATTTCCACCATCAGGACAATAATTAAGAAGTTTCAATCAACTAAAGATGTTACAAATCTGCCTGGAAGAGGACGTGTGTCCTAATGCATGGTGAGGAGGAACGTTTCAGTGGCCAAAGACTCTCCAAGGATCACAGCTGGAAAATTGTAGAGATTAGTTGAGTCTTGAGTCTCAGAAAGCAAAAAAAAAAAAAAAAAAAAAGATCAAACAGCACCTATATCCCCACAAGTTGTTCGGGAGGGTTTCAAGAAAAATCCTCTGCTCTCATCCAAAAGCAAACTCCAGCATATTCAGCTGTCAGACATGACTGGATCTTCAAACGGGACCGGCTTCTATGGTCAAATGAAACTAAAACAAGAGCTTTTTGGCAGCAAACCCACCAGATGGATTTGGTGCACACATATAAATAAAATAAAAAGTACCTCATGCCCACGGTTAAATATACTGCTGGATCTTTAATGTTGTGGGCCTATTTCTCTTCTGGAGGTCCTGGACATCTTGTTCAGATACATGGTATCGTGGATTCTATCAAATACCAACAGATAAAAAATCAAAACCTGACCGCTTCTGCTAGAAATCCAATAATGGGCCGTGGTTGGACGATGTCCATCAGAACGATGATCCAAAACAAACATCAAAACCAACCCAAAAATGTGTCACTGAGCACAAATTGAAGCTTCTGCCATGACCATCACAGTCTGCTGATCTGAACCCTAAAGAAAATGAGTGGAGTGAACTGACGAGAAGAAGACATGGAGCTGGGAATCTGAAGGATCTGGAGAGATTCTGCATGAAGGAATAGTCTCTGATGTCTTGTCAGGTGTTCTCCAAACTCATCAGGCATTATAGAAGAAGACTCAGAACTGTTATCTTTGGAAAACGAGGTATTGAATAAAAGGGTGCCAATAATTGTAGCCAATGTGTTATGGAGAAAAACATTTATTTTATAATGTGATTTTCCCCCCACTTTCAATTCTTTTCCTTCAATGAAAGGTTATATTTTTGCTAATTTTATGAATTAAAGATCAAAAGGATAAACAATGCAGATTTATTTTTAGTCATCTTTGGTCATATTTACCAAGGGTGCCAATAATTCTGACCACCACTGTATGCCCTGCCGCAGAAGAAGATAACGCGCCATATCGCTGTAGCTGAATAAACAGAAGATTGAAATGCTTTGATTGATTAAACACGACTAATAAACACAGGACTGCCTGTGTAAGAAGCCACATCATCTCACAGAAGGAGGCTCAGCTGTCGTTATGAAGTGAGTTTGGAGTAAAAACATGTTATTAAATGTTGTCTTTTGTTGGACAGGATGTTAATAAATGCTTCTCATGTCTGGAAAGATGTTTGACATGGGTTGCTTTTTCAAATGTACATTATAAGCGACTTAAACTCGCAGTGCTTTCAGATGGATTAGCGTTTGGAGCCATACTTCACTGACAAGCTGCGCATAAAAAAATAATCGCAGCCTTTGCGATTTCATAATCACGCTAAGAGTCGCGTTTAAGCGATAACCGCATTTAAGTTCACTGTTATTTTTCATATCGTGCAATAAATCGTGCAGCCCTACTTCCCACTGGTATTTACGACTTTGTGGTGGCGTTCATGTGCGTTCAACTCGTAAATACGATATTTTCGTCATGACTTGAACGCAGAGGCGTAGCCATCATTTCAAAAGTAAGGGGGACAAAAATGTTGGGTGTAATACCAGTTTTTATCTGACCTTTGTCCAATTGATAGATTTTTTCTTTTTATCTCATCTCTTGCTTTTAATTTGAAATAATTTTGCTTTTAATTAGAAATCAAATACACTGCTGAACAATAACCAATCTAATATTTTTCCCTATATTTTATTTTTGGTTCATGTACTAGAAACACATGTGCATTAAGTCATCGTGGATTTTATACAATGTAAAAAAAAAATCACAGAATGAAGAAAATACAGTACCTATCAAAAGTTTGGAAATATTACAATTGAAATATGTCTCTTCTGCTCACCAAGGCTGGATTTATTTAATCAAAAAATGCAGTAAAAACATTAATATTGTGAAATAGTATTACAATTTAAAATAGCTGTTTTCTATTTGAATATATTGTAAAAGGTACAATACATGTGGTCAAAGCTTAATTTTCAGCATCATTACTCCAGTCTTCAGTGTCACATGATCCTTCAGAAATCGTTTTGGACTTTCTGCAAGAGAGCGGCTTCCAGTATGAATGAAACATACATTACACGAGAGTAAGTATTTAGATCGCCTCATTTTAGTTAAAGTCCCTGTGAACCGGAAGTTGCAAACGACTTTTCTCCAGTGTTGTGACGTATTTCCAAGTGAAACGGAATATTGAATAGAGGGAAGGGTTTTTCTTTAGCGACCCTCCTCTCCATCTCTCGCTCATAGCAGACTAACGGTTGCAGGGGAGTGGTTTAAGTGTTTTTAACCCAAGCCGTCAAACTGACGTCATCAGAGAAGGAACGCCATTCCAGACCGGAAGTAACTTTTCAGATTTTGATTAAAGATTACCGCGACAAACAATTTTTTTCTGTGTATTAACTTGCACGGATTAATTGTTCACCACAAGACTAGTGATATGTGCTAACAAAGTAAATAGGGTCAATTTTGATTTCATGCCGACTCTAAGAATAAAACGATATGGTCATGCATAGACTATCTTGTCTCTTTGAATTTAAATCAAGATCTATTCACATTGGCCTCTATGTGAACACACTTGCCCGAAAAAAGTGCGGGGGACACGTCCAATTTACAAAAAAAAAATTGATTAAGAATGGAAATGAGCATCGATCATTTCTTTATTTTTGAGATAATAACTATGCTACCGTGAATTACGGTCGCTGTGATTTTGGCAAGTAAGACAAGTTGTTGGATCAACATTTTGTTGATCCTGGAACAACATTTCTGTACAAAAGCATAGCCCTATTCTTACCCCTAAACCTAACCCTACCCATAACCTATCCCTAAAATCAGAGGGAAATTATATGTGAAAAAGAATGGAGTAGAAGAACCTAACCCTTATTGCAAGCCTAAACTTGACATTAACTGTAAACTTGTCCCTCAAATCTGATTGGTTGATTGCAATGTTTCTCCAGGAATTTTGTTCTACTTGAAATCAGGTTCATCTCTGAAATTACACATGACAGCTGACATGGTCATATGACAACATATGTTGCATAGAACAGTTTTCTTTTTTTATTTTATTTATTGTATTCAGTATGCCAGTGGTTCTCACCCATACAGGGAGTTTCAAGATGACTTACTAATAATAATAGGCTAATAATTTAAAATGAGACAAAACAACTAAAAATAAAATATTTCTTATTTTAATTAACTGTAACTGTAAAAACCTACAAGGAAGTCTTAAACAAGGAAGCCTATTTTAAAAGTGTGATTTCTAGCCAAATTCATAAAATCAATAAAAATTAATTACAAAATCAACATAATAAATGTAAATTTTTTTAGTCATGACAAACTCCAAAATATCTTAATGAGACCGAAATTTTAAATACAAAATATTTGTAAAAAATCCTTATAAATCATGAACATCTGGGAAAGTCATGGGGCTTTTGAATATTGTTGTGGACAATGGGGGGGGCCTTGGTGTCAAAAAGGTTGAAAACCACTGTACTGTTGATTGCACAGTATGCCGTCAGCAGTGTAAACATGTTTTCCCCGGTGTGGGTGTGTGTATGAACACATATCTTTGTGTGAAAGTCTATGTGTATAAACACGTAATTGAGTACTTAATTTATGATCAAGGATGTAGTCCAAAGATTAAGTCCTGGAAGGAATTTCACAGCTCATTGGGCTTTCCTGATTGTCAAGTTTGTCTGACCAATGTGCTTACTTCTAGCTGATCCTCCTCCCAAGACAGAAAGATTCTTTGGCATTTCCAGACAGGACTTCTTTCTTGAATTTTTTAAAAATGTTTCCTGCTTACATGCAGTTCAGTAAAGATACGTTTGATTATAAAATATTACATTACATCAAGACACATTCTGTATGTTAATCTTAATTTTACAGTTTCCTTCTTCCATGTGTTACATTTGCACATTTTGAAATATCAATTATATATAGAACACTCAAAATATTTTTTTTAAGAATTTGGTCTGTCGCTATTGTATTGTAAACTGCACATTTTGAAATAAAAATCATCTACAATCAAAATAAAAAACATTTAACATTTAATGCAAAAATACATTCATGAATAACATTGGCTAAAGAAATGGATTGTGAGATAAGATTTAGAAAACAGGTTTTGGCAGTACAGAAATGCTAGACTATAAGGAAGTTAAAAGAGAGGAAGGCACAGAAACAAGGTGCTTCACACAGGTTTCACAACTGTTTGGCAAGAGCTAAAGACTCTGTATTTTGGAAAAGAGAAAATAAGTTTTAGCACACTTCAAGATGATTAAACAATGCAGGATATGAAAAAGGATAACCGGAAATAAGAGACTATGGAGGAACAAACAGAAAAGGTATGAGAAGTAGATTGTTTAACATAAGATAAGATTCATTTGCAAAAACAAATTTAAGTTCCTAAAGAGTGCAAAAAGGACAAATATGATATATAAGTTGTATATGATATATATATATATATATATAGAGAGAGAGAGAGAGAGAGAGAGAGAGAGAGTAAATATGCTTTGTGGCTAGTATTGTACAATCTATAAAATATAAAGTATAGTACTACTAGTACTAGTAAGTTTAAAGGTGAGTCATGATTGCATAAAATCACTAATTTTCTTTATTTCATGCAGAGTGATGTGAGGGATGGTCAACAGAATGACATCCCACTACTGCAGTCTATGCTGCTGAAACTTATGAGTCCAAAAAACCGTGTCGACCATCCAAAAAAAAGTACTTCCAAATCACATGCGCATCCAGATACAACTTCTCAAAGCGTGTTTTACCAATCTTTGGAGTCTGAAGATATAGCAAATGAAGACAGGAACAATTTGGATAGCACAGTCAGATCTGAGGATGATGAGAAACAACCAACAAGTAGCTCTAAAACAGAAGATGGAAATGAAATGGTTGAAGAGAGAAAGATCCCTCTCCCTATACAAACACAGGTAGAAGAATCAAGTCGGAAGTCAAAAGAAGGTAAATTGCTGGAGGACAAAAATAATAAAGAGCCTAGCGTGGAGGAGCACATGACTGGAGCCGCATCATTGCTTAACAATCCGTCTCAACAATCATCTGCAAACACGTCTCACCTCTCGATGTCCTCAGATAGATGTGACACTGCACAGATTGAGTTTAAGCATGAACAACGAGATGAGGCTTGTGGTGGTCCCTCAAAACCGGTAGGTATGGACACAAGCAGTGTTCTGACCCATCAAACTGTTGTGAACATTACAAGCAGGACAGCAAGATCTGCTTCAGATCCAGTAGCCCGGAAGCCTAAGGAAGAGAGACCCCTCTCAGCTCCAAGTATTTCAGACCTACGGGAATATGAAAACATTGCAAATGCAATGAAAAGGTTCAGCAAAGCTGCTGTGGTTTTGGGATGGGAAGATTCATACATGAGTTTCGGGGGTATGGAACAGGAGAACTCGCATGCCAAAACACAAAAGAAGGGAGTGAAAAAAAAGATGAAGAATCTTACTCATAAACTGATGGAAAAGTTGAAAGAAAAACATGATTGTGAGCAGGCCGACAACAAGAGCATCCAAGACAGTGGGGAAGAAGAGGCACAATGTGTATGTTTACTTCCTACCTCTGTTCTCATATCAAAAGTGACAGATCTCTAACTTTAATAAATGTTGGAACTTATTTTTTAATTATTTAACTTTTCCCTGGGCTCTTTTTTCAAACTTAAATTGCATTGAATCCCCATGCAGCTAGATTCCATGGAGATGGAGGTCGAGGCTGCAGAGGTTCCACCACCACTTCCACCAAAAAAGGGGAAATATGTTTTCTTAGACAGGTGGGATTTGCTAAACATATTTCACTTCATAACTGCCAGTGTTATTTTCATATTATTTATATACTATTATTGTATTTATTCATATTTTGTGAAAGAGAGATTAAATAGTGTTTAATAGTGTACAATGTTCAGTTATGTTGGAATTTTCAGAACCGTAGCCCAGTCCATTGTGGAGAAGAGTGTAACATTTGCTTAGGCTGTTACTGCTTAGCATGTAGCATGCTTAATTATATGCTTAATGTTATGAAGCGACGAGAACACTTTTTGTGCGCCAATAAAACAAAAACAAAATAATGACTTTATTCAACAATATCTAGTAATGGGCGATTTCAAAACACTGCTTCATGAAGCTTTGAAGCTTTATTAATCTTTTGTTTCAAATCACTGGTTCGAAGCACCAAAATCACGTGATTTCAGTAAATGAGGCTTCATTACGTCATAAGTTTTTCGAAATTTCAATGGTTCACGTGACTTTGGCAGTTTGAACCGCTGATTCGAAACAAAAGCTTCGTAAAGCTTTGAAGCTTTGAAGCTTCAAATATGTCTTTAGTAGCTTTCTGGGCATTGAAAAAGGAAATGATCTTGCTGGCAATGCAGGCCTCACTGAGCCATTTAATTTTATAAAAAATATCTTAATATGTGTTCCGAAGGTCTTACGGGTGTGGAACAACATGAGAGTGAATAATTAATGACAGAAATTTCATTTTTGGGTGAACTAACCCTTTAAACATGACCATTCTTTGATACATAAGTTACGTGCACAAATGATGTCTAACTTAATTGATTCATGTAGTTTTTAATGTACATTATTAAATCATGTAAACCCAAATTTTTTCATCAACCTCAGTTTGGGCTACTGTCCTGCAGAGTTTAGCTCCAACCCTAAGTAAAAACACCTGAATCAGCTAATCAAGGTCTTCAGGATTACTTTAGTAAACGTCCAGGCAAGTGTTTTGAAACTGGTTAGAGCTACACTATGCTGGACAGTGTCACAGACCTCAACATATGGATCTTGCAGCAGCAAACAACTTTCTCCTGGCTGAGGACTGCCTGTGCGGACTGCGGCAGAGGGGATGGCCTTTGGAGAGGTATGTGGATGTGTTTCTTGAGCTCTCCCATCAGGTGAGCTGGCCTGATGCCTCCCTCAATGCCTGTTTTCTGATGGGACTGGATAAGGATACAATTCGGTGTAGTGAACCTGCTTGTTATTTCTCCCTAGTCGAATTGATAAGTCTTGTTCTTTATTTAAATGGTTCTAATTTTGAAGTTGAAGAAGTAAAAGTAAAAAAAGTATTCTCCTCATCCAGTCCCATCAGAAACAAACGAGGCCCCGCCAGCTCACCTCACGCCGGGTCCCTTCACATATCGCTCCAATGGCTCTGTCCATTCCTGCTCACCTGTGTTTCCCCGTGGACGTAAATGGGCTTCCAACAGCGCTGACCTGGGGGCCAAGGTTGCAGACCCGATGTCCACGTCTGTTAGATCAGTGCTGAAGTCTGCCTCCCTTCCAGCTACAGCTGCTAATGCCATCCCGGTCCTCAGTCCAGTGAGCAAGATGGCCGCCAGCCCAGAGTCCCTTCTCAAGATGGCTGCCAGCCCAGAATCCCTTCTCAAGATGGCCGCCGCCATGCATGAGCCCTCAGTCAAGATGGCCGCCGCCACGCCAGAGCCCTCGTTTGAGATGGCCGCCATCACGCCGGGGCCCTCGTTCGAGATGGCCGCCGCCACGCCGGAGCCCTCAGTCAAGATGGCCACCACCACACCGGAGCCCTCAAACAAGATGGCCGCCGCCACGACGCCGGAGCCCTCCGTCAAGATGGATGCCGCCACAACTGAGCCCTCAGTATGAGGGGATGTCCTGGGGCACAGACTCCAGGCTCCAGTCCCCGAGTCCGCTCCAGACCCCGTTCCAGCCCCCGAGCCCGTTCTAGAGCCTATTCTAGCCAAAACACCCAGAGTCTCGCCCAAGTATTTTTTGGGGGGGGGGGCTATCCTCCGACCTTGGTGGCTGAGCCTGGGTTCTGGGCCAAGGCCACAGAACCCCGAGGGCCCGACCCGCCATGGCGACCTCTGTACCTGTCTGCACCTCCACCCTCATCTGCCTGTAGATCTCCAGGGCGCCCTACCGGGAGGGGGAGGTACTGTCACAGTCTCCGTCTGTCCTGGACTCCATCTCCCATCATCCTCCTTGGCCTTCACCAGCACTCCACCATCAGCCAATCACATGGATTTCCTGCACCTGCACATCCTCATCAGCACTTCCTTTAAAGACTCACTCCTCCTGCACTCCCTTGTCTGTCCTCATCATTGTTTAGTTGGTTGTTTTGTTCCTGCTCCAGTGTTTTGTGTTATAGTTATTTGTGAATAAACCTTTGCTGCTACAGTTAGATCCTGCATCCTCTCCTCGTTTGCAACCAGCCCTGACAGACAGAGTTTGACACGTTATATAGACCATGCGTTGTTAACTATGGCCCTTGAGGTCCACTTTCCTGCAGAGTTTAGCTCCAACATTGAACAAACTCACCTGCCTGTAGCTTTCTAGTAATTCTGCAGACCTTGATTAGCTTGCTCAGGTGTGTAAGATTAGGGTTGAAACTAAACTCTGCAGAAAAGTGGACTTCAACCCTGATATTGTTTAAATGTTATATCCACATTCAGTCTTTTTCCCATTTGAAACTAGTTTTGTTTGTTTTAAACTCTAAAGCACTTCCTTAATTGCAGCATTACCAAGTCCACCTATTTATAACTCATTTCTAGTTCTTTGACATTCCTTTTATGTTATATGATGAAAAAAATCAAACACAAACATGCATGTTGTAGATCTGCTACTGCTGCCCCTTAAAAACTGCTGAATAAGTCCACAGAACCTCCTAAACATAAGAAAACTTTTAAAGTGTATGGGAAGAAAACAGGATTAAAAAAGGATAAACAGGGAAATAGCTTCTGGTGATATCTCAGGTTGCACAAGTCCACTGTTAGTTAAAATCACTGTATCATACTTTGAGGGAACAAAAAATGGTAACACTTTATTTCGACAGTTCACTTTAGACCAGTATTTCCCGCAATGCTGATCCTGGAGGCACACCAGGGGCCTGTACCATGATGGTAGTTGAACAAACTCAGGGTTATAGGATTAGTTTCGAGTTGACCAAACCAAACCACTCCATTCCGGCTTTGTTGGTACCATAATGCTTATCATCAACTTTCTTTGTCAACTCAGGCTTTGATCCTGAGTTTGTGGAGTGCGTGCACATGAATGCGTGACATCAGTGGTGAACAGCCAATCACATGCCTTGCAACAGAGAGGAACTAGGATTCACTTCTCGCGAGACAGCCAGCACAATTCAAAACTCTTTTGCTGAAGGTTAAGAGATTGAAGAAAATGAAGTATTTAAACTCATTTACACTGACGAAAATACTTGGACAGAAAAAAGAAATTGTCTTGCTCTATCAGTGCAAGTAAAACTTGGGAAGTTAGTTTATATATTTGATAATAGCAATAGAGACTCAAAGTTCACATCATATTTAAAGTTTATTTACAGCTTATTTATATTACATATGATCTGTATATATTAATATTCATTAAAACGAAATGCTTAATAATAATTGCTAAACTAAAATCGCTTGTGTGTAATGAATTAATAATAATATATATCATATAATAATTATATACATCATAAAATAATTCTAAGTAATTATCATTAAAGCCAGACAATTTTATTGTTAAATATATTTTTTTGCTATATAGTGATCTTTAATTTGGAGGAAGAGAAACCCGGGTAGTGACTTTATTGCGTTGGATGTGTCAGTGTCAGTTTGCTCACATCTGATTGGCCCAATTTCAGTTTGAGATCTCTAAACCAGTACATAACCTGGAGTAGGTTACCCGTGGAGCGTAAGTTACTATGGTAAAAGCCAAGTCACTTTCATGGTACCTAAAACCCAGAATTGGCGCTAACTAATCTCAAATTTACCTGGCTAGCCAGCTAATCTGGCTTCATGGTACAGGCCCCAGCACTACATATTTTCAAACTCTTCCCAATCAAACACACCTGATTTAACTCATTAGTCTTTAACTCGTCCCCGAACTGCCTGCTACCTTGTATCTTGCTCTCTCATTGGCTGTAGGTCATCGCCGATGTCATTTTCAGTCAGAACACATTTCACACAGTAGGATTTTGAATCACAGACTGATCCGGATATTTAGCATGCCAAATATTTTACGGGCCTCTCAGATCACATCTTCGATAATGCATACTGCGTGATTATCACTCGCGTGATCGAGCACCGATTTCAGGCAT
Organism: Elopichthys bambusa; assembly: GCA_037101425.1. Lineage (NCBI taxonomy): Eukaryota > Metazoa > Chordata > Actinopteri > Cypriniformes > Xenocyprididae > Elopichthys > Elopichthys bambusa. Next base: position 28,202,324 of record CM074436.1, read on the forward strand.
TTGTCAGCAATTTCACAAAATCCGTTGGCGAGTGATAATCAGGGCTAAAATTGTGCAGTGTGAACTCGGTATAAGGGTACATTTACACAACAACAATGTACTAAAAATGGAAAAGTTTTTTCCTTGTATAGATGACAACGTTATCAAAACTATTCCCGTTCACACAGATCTGCGAAATTGACTAAAAACACTGTATTATGCATGCCAGACGAGTCGTTGGCAACGTATGCATTATTTTACAGAGCACTCGCACATGCCTATAGGCTGAATATGTAATACGCATGTGCATGTCATCACCGTTTTCACATATTCGCATTTTTGCAGTTTACACAGTAAACAGTATCGTTTTCAAAAACTTGCACTTTGAAACCCGTTTTCAAAAGTTTTTAGTTGAAAACAGTGTTGTGTAAATGGCTCCTTAGAATATTTAATTAGTACAATTGTAATTTCTCACTCGAAATGACATCAAAAGTGGAAAACGTTGGTCAAAAATGTACATTTACACACAAACTGACCACCAACCACAACTTTCAGACATCTTTATTTTTTAGCTCAACTGTCACAGAATGGAAAGCACATGATTGTGGGATATCAAAGGCAGTGAAGGATATATGCTGCCTTCAAAAATCGAAGGCAGCATTTTTAAGGTTTCGGCACAGCCCTGACAAGAATGGGTCAGATAAGGGAAACATCCGAAATGTGTACTGTTGGTGTACCTCCAGGAACAGGGTTGGCAAACACTATACTAACTATACTAACTATAAGTAACTTTGCAACTACATGGCAACTATCAATAGAGTATTAGTAGACTCTGCTTAATATCTGCTAACACTTTATTTTGATGCTTCCCCAAACGACATTCTTCTGACTATAATTAACTTTGCAACTACATCAAATTATTCTACGAACCCTAACCCTAACCTAACAGTCTACTAATACTAATGAGAGTTGACATGTAGTTGCAAATGAATGAGAGTTAGTTGACATGTAGTTATATATAAGTTATATATAGTTAGCAGTATGTCTAAAGTGGAATATTAAAATAAAGTGTAACAAAACTGGTTTGAATCTATGGTAACACTTTACAATAAGCTAATTTTAGTTAATGCATTAACTAACATGAACTATTAATGAGCAATACATTTGTTACATTATTCTAATAAATCTTGTCTTTCTGCAGAAAATTTACCTTAAAAGACTTCAAACTCGATCTTGAACCGATCAACTTAATGGAGGAAATATTCACAGGAAACGAATGGCTCAATTACCTTCCCAGCAAAACCAGTCCAGCAGAGAAAGACACTAGTGATCGACCAATGACAAATGATGTTGTCCAAACAGAAAAAGATACTCAGCTCAACATTCCGCTTTTGACACCAGAGCAGGACAAATCAGAGGACATAAAGAACAATCAAGAGGATGTTAGTGATGCTCAACAGGACAGTGTAGCAGAAGTGAACAGTGACTCGCATGTAAGACAAGTGAAACAGGATGCAAAAACTTTTGCTATTCCTAAGGCACTGCTAACAAATAATGCAATAAAACAAATGTCATCTGGGATGGACTACGAGTCAAAGAAATCAGTTGACATCTATGACCGTTTGGATATGTATATTATTGGCAAAAATGATTTACCATTAATGAAAAGAAAGTCATTGGATGCTCCGCCGATGGACTTTTTAGTAGTCAAGGTGGGGAATACTGTTATACTGCAATACATTAATTTATGTTGTTAAAGTTACTATTTTTAAGATTTATACAAAATGCTTTACAAAGCTCTATTTTTTTTTTAACTCATTTAAAATTCTTAATTCATACATGAATAGTATGTAAGGATTATTCGATTAAATTTGATAGAATTTTACTATACAATTGAAATTTGTAAATCTCTTTAAAAAAAAAAAAGGCTTAACATTTTTTTGATTGTAGGCTATGTTAATATGTGAGAGACTGTTTATTAGTTCATTACTTGATATAAAGTGGAATGAATGACAAATAACATTTTTTCTCTCTCTCTCTCAGTCATTTGAATTGCTGGACAACTCTGCACTCAAAAGTCGAATCCGTCTCAGCAAAAAGAGACCCCACAAACCCCCCAAAAAAGGTGAGAAAGTCTCAAAGGTTTTGGAGGGTTGGGTGGTGTGAATGTACTAAATGAGAGAAATGAAAATGTGCAAACCTCTGACATATTTGTTTCACCCATTTTCTCTCTCAGTAAAAACAGAAAAGTCAAACGCCAAATTCTACAAAATTCCCGGAGTCATCCCGAATGAATCCCCAGTCAGTGCATCTCTTACCATTTAAAAGCATCCCCTTTTCCAAGTCTTCTCCTCTGCATTCACCACTATTTTCAGATCACACCTGACCAGTCACATGACTGCTCTATCATCTGCAGTTTTCAGGTCTATAAAGTCACATGAAACCCACATCAAAGCACAAACAGAGAAAGACCACGTTGTATTAAAACAATTTCTTTATTCAATCAGAATAATGTGATCGTTGTATTAATGTTACAGTATGTCTGGTTTTCTACCTCCTCAGCAGATTAAAGGACACTTTGACTGTAAAGACTGCAAAATTCAAAATTGAAGTTAAAGGAAAAAGTGTTTTACTGAAAAAAGCTTTACTAAAATGACAGTGAGTTTGGATTGCACTGAATTAAGAAGATATAGGAATGTTACAGTGGATAATGGTGATCACATCCTATTTTACCATTTGCTGGAAAATACCTGTTTTTTATTCACCCTAACAATTAGTTTTATAATAAAAGTCATAAATATGATTTAACATGTGAATATATATGAAAAATTGAATTTTGTATTATTTTGCATTGTAAGTTAATAATACACCTGTTCATGCATAACTGCTGATTAACTGTAAAGCACAGTAATTCTTTTAGCATATTGCGATTTATTATGTGAAATATCATGTAATATTCGATTTTTTGTGTGGCTTTTTGATTTTACTAATGAACTGTAAATCAACAAGCTATTAATTATTGTACTTAATGTGAGAATTCTGTCTAATGAAATTCTGCAGTATTTAAAACCTGACTAAAGGGTGACTTTGAAGTATTCAGGTATTCTTAATCAGTAGTCCTTAATCAGACAAACAATAAATAAATAAAATCAAGTGATCATTTTAATTGCAAAAGTTCTTTATTATCATTTTAAGAAAGAATTGTTTTTATTTATTTATTTTTTTTAAGTTTTTGATGCAGAAAAAAATCATTTTAAGTTTTATGGGATTATACTCGGATAAAACTGCTCCATCTACTCCAGGTCTTTTTCCAACATGTCACGTCGTTTGAAGGCACAGATGTAGTTTTTCTTGACATAACAAGAGTCGTCATTCCATCTGCCAGTTTCTGAAAAGGTGAGGGACAGTGAAATGAAGAGATTATTGTGCCTTCATCTATCATTGTATCAAGTTAAAATTTAATGTATATATATATATATATTTTTTTTTTACCAATTCCCTCTGTCCCTCCATCCTTACCTTTCCAGTTCATCTCCACACATTCCTCTGTGGCAGTGTACAAGTGGTTGGGCTCACCACTTGCCCAAGTTTGATAATCCCAGAAGGATCCATCAATCCAAAAAAATGTACCAGACTTGAGAGAGTGAGAAAGAGGTTTAAAAAATATTAAAGAAAGAAAGTTAGAAGGTGTCTGAGTAATGAGTAACTACAGTGGATGCATGTCAATGAAAATGTTTGTCTTTTTTACCTTAAAGAATTCAAAGCCTCCGAGCCAGAAGCGCAGGTTACTTGGGTTAAACTTTGACACAATGCAAAACAAGTAACCATTATCCTTGTCACTATGCACTGACACCAGATGAGCTCCAGGGGCTTTTGTCCTACACATTAACTGGGCATGAAAAAGGAAGAACATTTAATCACGGTTTTACAAATGTGGTTTATCTGATTATAATTACTTATCCTGTCAGTAAGAGCATTGAATCCGAAATAGAGGTGGTCTTAACTGCCCTTAGAGATGCATAATAGGATAGATACAGTAAAAATGAACATGCTTCCCCAACTCTTATACCTCTTCTAATCCTTACCAGTTAAGTTCTGTTAAAGCACTTCACTGAATGGGATAAGTGGCCCTCAAGATTCATATGGGGTCCATTTAAAACACTGAAGCTATCTGGAGAAGGGAATATATATGCTATATATTCTGGGTTTAGCATGCTGCTATAACCCAGAACATATAGCAAAGTGGAAGGATTTGGAGATTTAGCAGCTGGTTATACCATTGCAATCAGTGCTGGGTAGCAAATGAAAAGTATTCTAAAAGTTTAAATCAATGGACTAATGTTTCTCTAAGAATCTGGTTTAAAGAATGGAAATCACCATTACCTGAAAGACAATCTAGACTATAAAGATGGGTTGCTTTCAACCAGACTTTAAACCAACATGGAGATTTCATTTATAGGCTTGGCATCACTTCTTTTAGTTCAATATCACCAAAGGGAGAATTACACAGCTTTCAGGAAATTTCTGATATGGTGTGGAAAAACTTAATTTTTTATACTTACAAACTAGGACTTATTTTAATAAAGAGATAAGATGGAGAAGCATGACACCAATTTAATTGATATATTTATTGATATGTATAAAAATAAAGACATTAGGAAACTTGTCTCAAAACTATATCTAGCTATTCAATCCATTAAGAAAGAATCAATGAATAAGGTTTGATTAAAATGGGAGAAAGAATCCGGTCTAGGTATTTCACAGGAAGACTGGCTGCATATCTGTTCTGTACAGACTACTTCTACCAGCTCAGGTATGTGGAGAGAATTTTGCTAGAGGAATCTTATTAGATAATAATTGAAACAAATAAATTAATAATTGGGCTTTAATTGAGCACAAATTATTGTAACAAATTATTAAACCCTCCCCAGTGCTACAACCTACCTCAGCTTCAGTGAAGTTGGCAGGGGTGTTGAAGTATTTGACACAGTGGCGCCCCACTTTGAACCAATCAGTGAAGCCATGCACATCACACGCTTTAGGCATAACGCAGGACTTGGTGACATTAGTATGATCAACAGCAAAACCTAAATGACAGAGTCACACACATGACTATTACTTTGAGCTCTAGGCATTTTAAAAATAGTGGGTTTCTCCCTCGGCCGAAATTGCGTAATCATGTGACCAATAAAAAGTAACTGTAGTCTGATAATGACTATTTTTATGGGTTTTAAGTAATAGGTAGAATTTGGAAATTTCTACATAAATATATTATTGTATGAATTAAACAGTACCTCTCTCCATTGTTAATAAGTTGCCACCCCTCAAAAAAAGAGTCAGCAACAGAGCCCCAATAGATCCTGATTTCCACTGTGAAAAAAAAGGTCTAATTTTATATTTTAACTTAAAAATCCAAAAAACATTGATGTCCACAAATCCCTCATTAAAAGGTTAGTTCACCCAAAAATGAAAATAATGTAATTTTTTTACTCACCCTCATGTCGTTCTACACCCCTAAGGCCTCTATTGAGAGCAAAGTCACTGAACCTCTCAAGATCCATAAAGGTACTAAAAACATATTTGAAACAGTTCATGTGAGTTTAGTGGTTCTATCTTAATATTATAAAGCGACAAGAATACATTTTGTGCTCCAAAATAACGACTTTTTAACAATATATGATGGGCCAATTTCAAAACACTGCTTCATGAAGCTTCTGAGCTTTATGAATCTTTTGTTTCGAATGAGTGATTCGGATCTCCTATCAAACGGCTAAACTGCTGAAATCACGTGACTTTGGTGCTCTGATTCAATTCGATTCGATTCGTAAAGCTCTGAAGCAGTGTTTTGAAATCAGCCCATCACTATATATTGTTGAAAAGTCGTTATTTTGTTTTTTTTTGGTGCAAAGTATTCTTGTCGCTTTATAATATTAAGATAGAACCACTGAACTCACATAAACTGTTTCAAATATGTTTTTAGTACCTTTATGGACCTTGAGAGTTTCAATGGCTTTGCTCTCAATAGAGGCCTCACTGAGCCATCGGATTTTATGAAAAATATCTTAATTTGTGTTCTGAAGATGAACGAAGGTACGACATGAGGGTGAGTAATAAATGACAGCATTTTCATTTTTGAGTGAACTAACCCTTTAACAAATAGACAAATTTGAGTTAACCTCAAAACTGTTTCTGCTCACTAAATCTTACAAATGTTGATACAAAATTTTGACACAAAGAGTGCTCATTTAAGAAGATTACTTACCATTGTTGTTCTTGCACTTTTGTCTTCTATCTGTCCTCACAGCTCTTGTCTCACATTATTTTATACCATTATATTCATTTTCACAACTCCTCCCCTTCCTTCCTCTCAATCTCACCCTCTTTGTTTTTTTTTTTTTTATTCTTCAGGAAACTGTTTCACACATCTAGTGCCTGAATTACTAATCAATTTATAGTGCATTTCTACAAAAGTAACTATAGTCTACTATTATGTAAACTATAATCATTCATTTAAAACTAGGGCAATCAAGAAATGCTGAACTCTTAAAGGGTTAGTTCACCCAAAAATGAAATTTCTGTCATTTATTACTCACCCTCATGTTGTTCCAGACCCGTAAGACCTTCGTTCATCTTCGGAGCAGAAATTAAGATATTTTTGATAAAATCCGATGGTCATTGAGGCCTCCATTGCCAGCAAAATAATTTACACTTTCAAATGCCCAGAAAGCTACTAAAGATATATTTAAAACAGTTCATGTGACTACAGTGGTTTAACCTTAATGTTATGAAGTGACGTGAAGTGTTTCGAATCAGCACAAAAAGTATTCTTGTCGCTACACTTCGGGCTTAAAGGGTTAAGAAAAGGCTGTTAAATAGGGCATTTTCCATATTGATTTTTCACAGGTGTTTTACCTGCATTTTGAATTGCCAATATTGCATTGTGTTTTAGAGTTAAAGGAAATGTCTGTAAACTTAACAGATCAACCTGTGCATCCAAATTTCTATGGATAAACACATGGTGCAATGAATGAGAAGATAGGATAAATGTCCCAATGGGTTCAAACATGATTACTGATATTATTTCCTCAAGATCTGATGAAGTCAGTTTTTCTTTTTTAATAAATCTGCAAAAATGTCAACAATTCTGTGTTTTTCTGTCAATATGGGGTGCTGTGTGTACATTAATGAGGAAAAAAAATGAACTTAAATGATTTTAGCAAATGGCTGCAATATAATAAAGAGTGAAAAATTTAAGGGGGTCTAAATACTTTCCGTACCCACTGTAGTTTGCAACATTATTTGGGAGAGATTTTTTTTTCCCTTAAGAAAGACCAAACTATCGCTATCTGTATCGGCCGATATCATTCTGAATAATCGGCTATCGGTATCGGCAGAGAAATTTAATATTGGTGCATCTCTAAAACCCCTTGAAACAAACGCGGCCTCATGATAAAATGCTTGTATTAGAACGTAAATGCATTGTGCTGCACGAAGCATTAGTTCTTCTAATTTTTTTTGCTGATGCAGAGAAAATAATTGTCATAGGATGATACTCAGATAAAACTGCTCCATCTACTGCAGATCTACTTCCACGATGGCCTTTCGTTGGAAGGCACATATGTAGTTTTTCTTGACAAAACAAGACTCATCATTCCACCTGCCATCTGAAAATGTGAGGGAAAGTGAAATGAAGAGATTATTGTACATTCACGCCTTTTTTTTTTCAAATGCATATGTTATGTTATAAATATAAATAAAATAAAATGAAACACATACACCTAAATTGTCCTTTTTTCTGTAGGGATTCTGTCTGAATTAACCACCTTGCTTTGTCATACTTAAAAGTATTGACCTTAGACTACTCACTTGGCGTCCAGGAAGAGAAAAGAGCTTGTTTTTTTGTTTTTGTTTATTGTTTTACCATAAAAATGCATTTACACTTTCACTTTGTGCTCACAGTAACCATTGGATCTCACCTTTTTTCATACCATTTCCTTTTTTTTTCACATCTTCTCTTTCTCACTTTTTTGTTTTTAGGGTGTGTTTTTATCAAACACATAACAAGGTGTCTTTATCACACAGGAAATGTTAAGTTAAGCCAAACACTAACTGCTTCAAGTCAGTTTAACATGAAGCAATGACATTTGAATGTGAAACCTGATACAACCTGATAACCCAGAACTCTTTTTAAACCCATAAATGCTGTAGTGAACCCTGCTACTAGTGTATTCCATCAGTGACATTAGCTAGTCATTAGCTATGTGTGAACATTTTTCTGCAATTTTTTGTTACCAGGATAAGGAATACAAGATTGAATATCATGCCTTCAACATACAATCCAGCTGTGCTTTCTACATGTCATGTGGTTTTTTAAAAAATTTACAGCAATCTCTCTCATCTTTGCAGGAAATTGTAAATAAGCTGAAGCTCCTCTCTTGATGTAATTCCACCTCGCCTTGTTAAACATGTTTTAAACTCGATAGGGCTCAATCTTTTAGAGTTTATTAATAAATGTCTTGAATCAGGAACTGTACCTGATTATTTGAAACATGCCTCTATTCAACCCCTTCTCAATCAGCCAAATTTAGACCAAATTTATACAATTTCAGACCGGTTTCTAACTTGTCATTTATCTCTAAAATATTAGGCTTTCAGTCTTCCAGCAACTGTAGAAACTCCTGGAAGAAAATGAGATTTTTTAAGTGATAAAAAATTCTACAGTGATAAATAATGTACTGTTAACTGCGGATACTGGTAGCTCTGTTGTGCTTGTGCTCTTGGATTAAAGTGCTGCCTTTGACACAGTTGACCATATCGTCCCGGTTAGAGAAATGTGCAGGCATCCAAAGGGAAGCCTCTGAATTGGTTTCAGTCCTCTCTTAAAAATACAACATTCTCAGTGAATAGTGGGGAATTTGTATTAATTACTGCTCCACTTATATGTGGAATCCCCCAGGGTTTCATTTTGGCTCCAATGCTATTCTCCATTTATATGCTTCCACAAGGTTTAGTTTTTAAGAAATATGACATTCCCTTTCACTGTTACGTAGACGACACTCAAATCTATCTCCCTCGAAAACAAGACAAAAATCATTTAGATTCTGTACTAGCCTGCCTGACCTATTTAATGGCCTGGATGGCTGTAATTTTTTTAATTTAAATGAAAATAAGACATCGATTTTAATCTTGGCCCTCTTTCCCAATACGTAAAACCTTGTGTGAAAAACCTGTGAGTCGATTTGTATAATGTTTTCAAGCTTGATATAGAGGTCAGTTCTGTGGTCAAATCTAGTTTCTTCCATCTAAGAGCACTGGCAAAGGTGAAGCCTTTTCTGTCTTTTAAGAACTTTGGCCTATTCATGCCCTCATTACTTCAAGGGTCAACTACTGTAACACAATTATATAGGGGTAAATCTAGCTACTCTTTCTAGACTTCAAGTGGTTTAAAATGCAGCTGTCAGGCTCCTGACTGGGGTCAAGATATATGAACATACACTATATTGCCAAATGTTTTGGGACGCCTGCCTTTACGTAGACATGAACTTTAATGACACCCCATTCTTAATCAGTAGGGTTTAATGTGTAGTTGGCCCACCCTTTGCAGCTATAACAGCTTCAACTCTTCTGGGAAGGCTTTCCACAAGGTTTAGGAGTGTGTTTATGGGAATTTTTGACCATTCTTCTAGAAGCGCATTTGTGAGGTCAGGCAGTGATGTTGGCGAGAAGGCCTGGCTCACAGTCTCTGCTCTAATTCATCCCAAAAGTGTTCTGTCGGGTTGAGGTCAGGACTCTGTGCAGGCAAGTCAAGTTCCTCCACACCAAACTCGCTCATCCATGTCTTTATGGGCCTTGCTTTGTGCACTGGTGCACAGTCATGTAGGAACAGGAAGGGGCCATCCCAAAACTGTTCCCACAAAGTTGGGAGCATGAAATTGTCCAAAATGTCTTGGTATGCTGAAGCATTAAGAGTTCCTTTCACTAAAAACTAAGGGTCCAAGCCCACCCCCTGAAAAACAACCCCACACCATAATCCCCCCTCCACCAAACATTACCCTTGGCACAATGCAGTCAGGCAAGTACTGTTCTCCTGGCAACCCCCAAACCCATGATTCGTCTCTCCAGAGAACACGTCTAGAGTCCAGTGGCAGCGTGCTTTACACCACTACATCCGACGCTTTGCATTGTACTTGGTGATGTAAGGCTTGGATGCAGCTGCTCGGCCATGAAAACCCATTCCATGAAGCTCTCTACGCACTGTTCTTGAGCTAATCTGAAGGCCACACGAAGTTTGGAGGTCTGTAGCTATTGACTCTGCAGAAAGTTGGCTACTTCTGCGCACTGTGCTCCTCAGCATCCGCTGACCCCGCTCTGTGATTTTACATGGCCTACCACTTAGTGGCTGAGTTACTGTTGTTCCAAATTGCTTCCACTTTGTTATGATACCACTAACAGTTGACCGTGGAATATTTAGCAGTGAGGAAATTTCACGAATGGACTTATTGCACAGGTGACTTATTGCTCCTGAGAGCGACCCATTCTTTCACAAATGTTTGTAGAAGCAGTCTGCATGCATATGTGCTTGATTTTATACACCTGTGGCCATGGAAGTGAATTCAATGATTTGGAGGGGTGTCCCAATACTTTTGGCAATATAGTGTATGTTCTGTTTAGTTCCTGTCATGTCTGTTATGAGTTGTCGTTAATTCCCATGGTTACAGATTAGTTGGTCTTCTTCCAGCTGTTCCTGTTTAGTTCCCTCATTTTCTATGTGTATTTATACTCCCTGTTGTATATTGTACCTTGACAATATGTTACAGGGAGGAACTTGAGATCTGCAAATCAGGGACTATTAGTGGCTCCAAGGACAAAATTAAAACTCAGAGGTGACCGGGTGCAGTAGCTGTGCCAAAATTGTTGAAAAGTCTGCTGGTTAGTATTAGGACTGCCAAAACTGTAAGTCATTTTAAGTCATAACTGAAATCTTAATTGTTTTGACATAGCTTTTAATTGATGATACAGTGTCATGTTATCTGTTTTATTGTTTGTTATTTGTTATATTTTTATTGGGTTTAATGTTTATGCTATGTACAGCACATCGGTCAACAGTTATTGTTTGGAATAGTGCTTTATAAGTAGTTACATTGACATTAACAATGACAATGGTGTTAAATCAAAATTAATTGTTTCAATAGGACTGTTTTGTAATGTTTAAGTGTGCTGTCTGTCATTAAGTGTCGTTCTGGGGAGTGGATTTTTGTTGACAGTACATTGTAAATTGCTCAGAAAGAAGCATATGGTAAATGACAAGTATCTAAAGCTTGTGGTTATGGATACAATTGTGATCTCTCAGTTTCAACCTCCACTTGATGCTGCCAGCCAAAGTTGCTGCAGCTCACAGTCTGAATGCTTCATAGACTTGGTCACTTCTTGCATTTTTACTAATCAGATAGCTACACAAATCTGTTTTCTTTCTCCAGCCTTAACCAGCATGAATCCCAAGTTCACCAGCTTTCCCGTTTCACATGCTGGTCCCAGCATGCAAAAAATACCTTATACTGGTGACCAGTGAGGCTGGATTTATTCAGCAGGGTAAGTATGATGTATGTGTACATTTTAGCATAAGGCAGCAACATAACAAAATTTAAAAAAATAAAGGGGTCTGAATACATTCTGAATGCACTGTATGAGTCACTTAAGCATTCCGATCAATCAAGATGCATAAATTGTAAATAAATCCAAATAAACTAAATCCACTGCATCCCAATAACTTAAGACTCCAATTTTAATGAAAGACAGAGAGAAAATTGCCAGTCTAAAATTTTTCTATTAACTTTTAGCAATTTTTAACGTGATAAATTTAAAAAAAATTTATGCCAGTCACTCTGTAACGCTTTCATTTTCACAACCCTTCCTACTTCTCTCACATTTTTTCATTACATTTTAATCACACATCTTGCTTTTAGTTTTCACACATGAAATGCCGTTAAAAAAATGCAGCCTCATTATAACAAATAGCTGCTTTTATTATACAGCATTATGCTTCAAGAAGAATTAGTTCGTCTAATTTCTCCTTCACTATTACAGGCAGACAAAAAATAGCAGAAATAGCACTTTCGCTATCAACTCTGTCTTGATTATGTCCCTTTTAGACGATTAAATGTATAATAATGTATTTAGGCAAAGCTAAAGTTAAAACAGAAAGTAACATTGTTGGGCCATGTTGTATTCTTAGTTGGTCCTGAGTTAGTCAGTAGCTGTCACATTGTTGGGTTCCAACACTCACTGGAAGCAGGAATTATAGTCCAGGGAAATTTTATTTAAATCCATCAACAGAAAACTAGGGAATCGCAGGAGAAATGTAACCCTCGTTCCCTGAAGGAGGAACAGAGACAAATCGGGATCTTGCCTGAGAGCCCAATAACCAGAGAGTGTAAACTAAACAAGCCAATGGTTATTGGTGTGTGAGATTTGCATTGTGCACTCCACCCTGCGAAGCAAGTATAAAGGAAGAGCGTGTGCAGTCGCACATTAACTTTTCGCTGAGGAGCGGAGACGGTGTTTCCTGGCCATTCAGCAGTGGTACAGCAATTGTGGCGATGGGACATAACGTACGTAACAGAGACGTTCCCTTTCAGTCAGTCACGTTCAACGTTATGTCAGAACTGAACTGACAAATTAGGATCCCTGTACCAAAACTCCACAATGGCCGTCCCTTCCAGTGCTCTGCGTAACCACTGGGTGGACATAAGAGCAGGGCTCTACGAGAAGAGAGTTGATCACTGCTGTTTCCACTTACCCATTTAGTGAGACTAATACACTGGGAAAGCATATCTTTGCTAAAAAGTGGAAAAAAGTATGCTACAGAGAAGAACTTCCTACCCGTAGGGAGGTACTACGTGGTATTACACATAAGGACTGGCCATTCAGGGCAGTTCTACATATGGAAGGCCTCTGTGGTAGATCCAACCTTACGAGGGTGGAGGTCAATACTGGCAGAAAGTGGGAAAGACACAAGCTTACCAACAGGGAATTGTTTCCATGGAACTACACATGTGGGATTACCCACTGGGAAATCACAACACATGGGCACCTAGTCTAACACAGGGGCTGACCTTTTGGGTGTACACATGTGTTAGATCTGGCGTCCGATGCCTCCGCCGCATCTGACTGCCGAAGGTGCTGGAGGGTTCAGCAAATGGGGAACTCAACTGAGGAGCTAAATAGCGCACATATTCGGTCCGTAGAGGGGAATGGCGCAGCAAGTGAGATCAACACAGAGCAGATCCTCCTACTTACTGGCTACTTGAGGCGAGTATACAGGAGGACACAGCTCTACACAGAGATTATAGAATCTTGTAAACGTGTTTAAGTAACGCCCAGCCCACAGCTTTGCAATGTCTGTCAGCGAAGTGCTGTGCACCAATGCCCAGGAGGAGACGCCAGTGGTTGTGCTTTCCCAAAGACTTACCTACTACTCCATCGTGATATATATTTTCAGAGTGGAAGGAGACATCCTTTGCTCCAAGGAAAGCACAACTCTGACCGGGCTTCTCCGCGGGCCTTCTCTATGAGAAAAGCAACACTCTATGAACAGGTTCCACTTCAAAGCATAAGTGCACCTTGTAGAGTACGCTGTGCTGAAATGATAGTGTCTACCACCGTCAGTGGTGGGTCACATAAGTCCTGTCCGGAACTCACACATGGAGGTTACAGAGGTCTGGACGTGGGTGCCATATGGTGCCCCTTCTCAAAGAAAGCAGCTTCTTCTTAGAGGAATTTGCCAGGGAGGGGCTGTCATGAGGAACACTAGTTCCAGGAACCAGGTCCGGTTGTGCCAGAAGTGTGCAACTAGTAAGACCTGATCCTCATCCTCCCTGAGTTGCACAGTGTCTGTACGAGCAGGCTCACTGGGGAAACTGCATACCTTCATGGGCCTGACCTGGAATGCACCGCGTCCCAGAGTGGGTCTGAGTGTGCGGTGCATCACGTCCTCGAATTGCACACTGCTTGCTGCCCGCTAGCGATAGGAGAGGGAGATGAGAGTGGCAAGGCACAGTGTCGCACACTGCCATCCACACCCTCTTGGGACCCAGAGAGCCCTACTCTTTTGCTAAGAATTTGGGTACCACTGGATGTGAAGCCAGCAGCAGAACAGAAATTTAACTAAAAAAATTCTCCACCCGGCCCTCCTCCGGGGGAAGAGCAGCTTCCTGACCACTTCGAGGATTTAATGGCGACTGCAACGGGTGGCGTCATCTTCCTGCGGAGGCTATGGTTGAGCTAGCCATGCCGGAGCCTTCTTTTTAAATTTTTTTGCCGCAGGAGACCGATGCCCTTGGCAACGAACAAACTGAGGGGCAGCCCATGAGGGTCTGGTAGCCCATCGGGGCAGGCTCTCGAATGCCTCAGCCTGCTTCTGGACTGCAGAGAACTGCTGGGCACAGTCCTCAACAAAAGGCCACCTTGTGAGTTGGGAGCATCGAGAAAATGCACTTTGATGACATCTCGCACCTCTGCAAGGTTTAGCCAGGGGGCACTTCTGGACCACCTAGGTGGACATTGTCTGGGGCCTGCCCTGTGACTTTCATCACGGTCAGCAGGGGCGGACTGGCCACTGGGAGTACCGGGAGTTTTCCCGGGGGGCTGCTGGACAATGTGGGCTGACCTGTTGCAACGTAAAGATATATATAAAGAATGAATTATAGTAAATTCACGTAGTCTATATCGTTCCGTCAACCCAGACAAATTGTTGGTGCGGGCGACCTTACAGAAAGAACACATGAATTTCACATGTGATCCACATATTTTCACGTGTGCTACTAACATGTTTTTACATGTTAAATTTCACATGTGCAAAATCACATATATAAACATACCTTATACTGGTGACCAGTGAGACTGGATTTATTCAGCAGGGTAAGTATGATGTATGTGTACATTTTAGCATAAGGCAGCAACATAACAAAATTTTAAAAAATAAAGGGGTCTGAATACATTCTGAATGCACTGTATGAGTCACTTAAGCATTCCGATCAATCAAGATGCATAAATTGTAAATAAATCCAAATAAACTAAATCCACTGCATCCCAATAACTTAAGACTCCAATTTTAATGAAAGACAGAGAGAAAATTGCCAGTCTAAAATTTTTCTATTAGCTTTTAGCAATTTTTAACGTGATAAATTTAAAAAAAATTTATGCCAGTCACTCTGTAACGCTTTCATTTTCACAACCCTTCCTACTTCTCTCACATTTTTTCATTACATTTTAATCACACATCTTGCTTTTAGTTTTCACACATGAAATGCTGTTAAAAAAATGCAGCCTCATTATAACAAATAGCTGCTTTTATTATACAGCATTATGCTTCAAGAAGAATTAGTTCGTCTAATTTCTCCTTCACTATTACAGGCAGACAAAAAATAGCAGAAATAGCACTTTCGCTATCAACTCTGTCTTGATTATGTCCCTTTTAGACGATTAAATGTATAATAATGTATTTAGGCAAAGCTAAAGTTAAAACAGAAAGTAACATTGTTGGGCCATGTTGTATTCTTAGTTGGTCCTGAGTTAGTCAGTAGCTGTCACATTGTTGGGTTCCAACACTCACTGGAAGCAGGAATTATAGTCCAGGGAAATTTTATTTAAATCCATCAACAGAAAACTAGGGAATCGCAGGAGAAATGTAACCCTCGTTCCCTGAAGGAGGGAACAGAGACAAATCAGGATCTTGCCTGAGAGCCCAATAACCAGAGAGTGTAAACTAAACAAGCCAATGGTTATTGGTGTGTGAGATTTGCATTGTGCACTCCACCCTGCGAAGCAAGTATAAAGGAACAGTGTGTGCAGTCGCACATTAACTTTTCGCTGAGGAGCGGAGACGGTGTTTCCTGGCCATTCAGCAGTGGTACAGCAATTGTGGCGATGGGACATAACGTACGTAACAGAGACGTTCCCTTTCAGTCAGTCACGTTCAACGTTATGTCAGAACTGAACTGACAAATTAGGATCCCTGTACCAAAACTCCACAATGGCCGTCCCTTCCAGTGCTCTGCGTAACCACTGGGTGGACATAAGAGCAGGGCTCTACGAGAAGAGAGTTGATCACTGCTGTTTCCACTTACCCATTTAGTGAGACTAATACACTGGGAAAGCATATCTTTGCTAAAAAGTGGAAAAAAGTATGCTACAGAGAAGAACTTCCTACCTGGAGGGTTCAGCAAATGGGGAACTCAACTGAGGAGCTAAATAGCGCACATATTCGATCCGTAGAGGAGAATGGCGCAGCAAGTGAGATCAACACAGAGCAGATCCTCCTACTTACTGGCTACTTGAGGCGAGTATACAGGAGGACACAGCTCTACACAGAGATTATAGAATCTTGTAAACGTGTTTAAGTAACGCCCAGCCCACAGCTTTGCAATGTCTGTCAGCGAAGTGCTGTGCACCAATGCCCAGGAGGAGACGCCAGTGGTTGTGCTTTCCCAAAGACTTACCTATTACTCCATCGTGATATATATTTTCAGAGTGGAAGGAGACATCCTTTGCTCCAAGGAAAGCACAACTCTGACCGGGCTTCTCCGCGGGCCTTCTCTATGAGAAAAGCAACACTCTATGAACAGGTTCTACTTCAAAGCATAAGTGCACCTTGTAGAGTACGCTGTGCTGAAATGATAGTGTCTACCACCGTCAGTGGTGGGTCACATAAGTCCTGTCCGGAACTCACACATGGAGGTTACAGAGGTCTGGACGTGGGTGCCATATGGTGCCCCTTCTCAAAGAAAGCAGCTTCTTCTTAGAGGAATTTGCCAGGGAGGGGCTGTCATGAGGAGCACTAGTTCCAGGAACCAGGTCCGGTTGTGCCAGAAGTGTGCAACTAGTAAGACCTGATCCTCATCCTCCCTGAGTTGCACAGTGTCTGTACGAGCAGGCTCACTGGGGAAACTGCATACCTTCATGGGCCTGACCTGGAATGCACCGCGTCCCAGAGTGGGTCTGAGTGTGCGGTGCATCACGTCCTCGAATTGCACACTGCTTGCTGCCCGCTAGCGATAGGAGAGGGAGATGAGAGTGGCAAGGCACAGTGTCGCACACTGCCATCCACACCCTCTTGGGACCCAGAGAGCCCTACTCTTTTGCTAAGAATTTGGGTACCACTGGATGTGAAGCCAGCAGCAGAACAGAAATTTAACTAAAAAAATTCTCCACCCGGCCCTCCTCCGGGGGAAGAGCAGCTTCCTGACCACTTCGAGGATTTAATGGCGACTGCAACGGGTGGCGTCATCTTCCTGCGGAGGCTATGGTTGAGCTAGCCATGCCGGAGCCTTCTTTTTAAATTTTTTTGCCGCAGGAGACCGATGCCCTTGGCAACGAACAAACTGAGGGGCAGCCCATGAGGGTCTGGTAGCCCATCGGGGCAGGCTCTCGAATGCCTCAGCCTGCTTCTGGACTGCAGAGAACTGCTGGGCACAGTCCTCAACAAAAGGCCACCTTGTGAGTTGGGAGCATCGAGAAAATGCACTTTGATGACATCTCGCACCTCTGCAAGGTTTAGCCAGGGGGCACTTCTGGACCACCTAGGTGGACATTGTCTGGGGCCTGCCCTGTGACTTTCATCACGGTCAGCAGGGGCGGACTGGCCACTGGGAGTACCGGGAGTTTTCCCGGGGGGCTGCTGGACAATGTGGGCTGACCTGTTGCAACGTAAAGATATATGTAAAGAATGAATTATAGTAAATTCACGTAGTCTATATCGTTCCGTCAACCCAGACAAATTGTTGGTGCGGGCGACCTTACAGAAAGAACACATGAATTTCACATGTGATCCACATATTTTCACGTGTGCTACTAACATGTTTTTACATGTTAATTTTCACATGTGCAAAATCACATATATATGTGATCACATGTGACCACGTTTTTTTGCACATGTGTTTTTCCTGTAAGGGGCGGCCCACTTAAGGCAAAAAAAAAAAAAAACACAAAACACACACACACACAAAAGAAACATTAACGTAGCAGTTTTCAGCGTATCAGATAAGAGTGAATGTTTGTGCATCTGTTGTCAGGATTTCTTCAGTAATTTCACAATCATTTGAAAATTATTCATAAAACTCAAAATCTAATTTTCAAACATGCATGGCAAAACCGGCAACTTTCATATTCAAGTATGTCCTGTGTTAGGAAAGTGTCTAAAATAAAAATTTTATTTGCTAATTAGAAAACATGCATTATTTTACAGACTGTAGATCAAAAGTTTGAAATAAGATATAAGTTTAATGTTTTTGCAAGATGAAGGCGGAATTTATTTGATCAAAAATACAGTCAAATAGCCGTTTTCAAGACGCGACCAGCATGACGATGTGGTCACCCACGAACATGGCCACCCATGAGCGCAGTCTCAGCATGCTTATGCCCAGGCATGTGAGACAGTGATTGTGGCCGCTCTCCAGCTAGTGAACTAGTTTGTAGAACAGTGGAACAATAATTGCAGAGCAGAATTGCAAGAAACGCTTGGCTCCGAAGCAAAAGCTTAATGTGCAACTGCACGCGCTCTTTCTTTATACCCGCTTAGCGGTGCAAATCAAGCACACCAATGTCCATTAGTTTAGACTCAAAGGTGATTGGGCTCGCAGGTGAGATCCCAATTCGTCAGTTCGTTTCTGACGTTACGTTGAACGTGACTAACTGAAAGGGAATGGAAGAGAACAGAACTAATTAACATACTAACTATGAAACTAAGGCATGTGTAGCGATATTAGCTCAAAGGGGAAATATTAATAATTATTCATAACTCATTAGGATTATTAATTATGATTAATTATGAATAATATTTTAATCAGCTGAATCATTAAAATTGCAATCAATAAATCAGTTCATCCTGTGAACACTTATTTATTATTAATTAATTAATTAATTAATTAATTATGAATTAATTCTAAGAGAATGGTATTTTTCATGGCTACAGAAAAATAATTCTTTCTTAGCATTTACAGTGCTTAGAGCTGTAATATAATCTGATTATTTAAGAGCTAATTTATTCATAGACGGGGAGAAAGAACCAAATATGTATTGTGCACAAGTTTTATTTACTAAATCACGCATACATAACTGAACTGACAAACACATACATACACACGCGTCACACATAAATGGGTAAAATGATAGAGTGAAACCGGAAATAGGAGACAGGAGGAGCTATGAAGAAACCAAAAACCAGGAAAGAATAATCAGTATTCATCATAAAACTCCTTTGTTAACAAAGGAGGTTCACAATTTTAACTAACTAGCAGCAATTTAGTATATTGTACGATACTTGCATTAGGCCTCTGCCTTTTTGAAGAGCGTCCCAAAAATATTGTTGCAGTAGAAAGTCCTGAGGGTTCAGTCCGATGGTGCTTAAGTTGCAATCGATATCTTCTGTGTTGAATGAAGAAGCGATAACAAACTTGCATGGTTAGTTTGAATCTTAGTAGGAAAGAGTCCTTTTCTCTCCTAGTTAAGCACATTGCTGGGGGCAGGGCAGACCCAGGCCTTGGCCTTACAGGCCTAAACAGAAGCCCCCCCACTGATGCAGTTTTGGTCAGATCAACAAGACAGAGAGAGAGAGGAGCATTGTGCACTGGCTTTTAACCTTTTAACCTAATTTCTGGACGACAACATTCCTCCTGTCAGAGCTTTTATGAGCATGATTAAACTGGCTGAGTGGTTGAAGAAGAACTATTAAAAATTCTTGTAATACTGATGTGTTGCACAGGTATCGACATATCGTATACACAAGCATTTAATTCTTCTCGATACGAACCCATAGACACTAAACATGGCATAATTGAAGTTACCTTAAATGTATCATAAAACATGTGAATACAATACAGAGTACAATACAATAAACAGTAATAATGGATACCATTTCCTGGGGATATGCATGTTCATTTATAGAAGTCTGTCTATAAATTAAGGCAAGAAGGTCTGTTTTCAGGCTTTGTGTGCCTTTTCTATGGGCCTGACTCAAAATGACTTTTGGATGCAGAGTTCTGCATAGCTTCATAGTTTCGGATCATAAAAGTCTTATCTGATCGTGTCCACAATACCCTTGCCCAGACTGGTCTTCTCGGGGGATGGGGTCAGAGTGAGTTTAAAGATTACTTGTTTAATATGACAAATAATTGTGTCTGATTTGTCTCAGTTGTTACACATGAATAGAACAGAAACACATGACAAAAACAAACTCTGAATGTGACAATAGCAGTGGTTCTCAAACTTCCAAAATGAGTTCAAGATGATTTAAAATTATTTAAAATAAGACAAAACAAGCATTAAAATAGGCTAAAACAACTAAAAATCAAGATACAGGTTTTCTTATTATCTCAGTATTTTTTTATAACGGATATACATCTTTCCAGTTATGCCAAGCTCTAAAATATTTTATCAGGGGCCTTGAAGTCAAAAAGGTTGGTAAAAAAAAAAAAAAAAAAAAAAAAAATCTGAAATTTCTTTATTGGTCCTTAAAAAGCCCATTAAATTAAGAGTACTTTGGTCTATGTTGGTATTACAGATGCATCATTATAAAGTTCAGTTCCAGTCCTTAATTCTGACTGGTTGAACCACATTCACTCTACAAACATACACCTGTGACCTCATTACATTAGTATTACACCACTGTGTCTGTGTGTTGCTTGACAACCATAACAATTCAGTATTACTGTGCCAAAGAAATTGTTTCAAATTGTGTTAATTGTGGATGAGTGGTGGAAAGGGATGGACAGGACAGAGAAAGAAGATAAAAATAAATAAATAAATAAATAAAAAACCCAGATGTGTTGAAATTAATGAGAGCGAAACTGAAGAACTGGAAAAATCAATAAATGAAGCTGGGACTGTGGTATGTTTTCAGACCAGGGGCCTCATTTATAAAATTTTGAGCAGAAACCTTCCTAAATTTGATCTTACGATCATTTCTCAGATGTGCCTACCTGTGATTCATGGAATGAACGTGTACACAGAAAACGAGAGTATGCTCTCTTTCAGATGTGAAATCTATAAATCGCAAATGATCTTGAACTTGCGCGCAGCTGAATGGTTTCAGTTCCCCGCGTTGTAAACAACACCTAATTAATGTCATACATATAAAAGATCAACAGTCTTTGTCCAAATCCTTAGCGAGCTGCAAGAATAGCTTAGAGTTCCAAAAACCTGCAGTAATCTGACAATGAAAAGTGTGTATGTCTGCTCAGACCCTTACGTGGCTTTAAGCACTTTTACACGTTTTTATAAATATGAGCGTTGGCGTGGATTCAAGCATAGGCATACTCTAAGATCAAATCTCTTTATAAATGAGGCCCCTGGAGTGCTGAGAAAGATCTTTTACAAGATGTAAAATAAGTCTTTGATGTCCCCAGAGTGTGTATGTGAAGTTTTAGTTTTAATACCCCACTGATCATTTTTTATAGCATGTTAAAATTGCCACTTTTGGGGGTGAGCAAAAACGCACCGTTTCAGTGTGTGCCCTTTAAATGCAAATGAGCTGCTGCGCTCGACCTAAGAGGGCGGAGCTTCAAGAGCTCGTTCTCCGGTGTTCCATTTTAGAACCGGTTCTAAATGTCAAAGAACCGGGTATTCGATACGATGCGCGCATTTTGAATCTGTTTATCGATTCCTGATTTTTTTTCAGTCATTCTCGCACGGTGAATGGCAGTGAGCATTTTACAGTTGTATCTATCTGCTAGGACCTGCGACAAGGACCTTATCTCATTACGCACATATGCAGTTCATTACAGTCGGCACTGACTTTTGCTTCAACACGGCATTAATCTGAAGGAATGCACCGTATTTGGGGCCGTTCACATGTCGCGTCTAAAAACGCGTGAAAAGCGCGACCGCGCCACTTTCTCCTCCTTTCCAACGCGCTTTCGCTCCCGTGGCGTCTGTCGTTGCTATGCAACCATGAACCGCGCACTGCATGATGACAAGGAAGTATCAGCAAAGGATTAATTGATTTCTAGCCCTTGCATTAGCTTTACTAGATATATTTATGGAGATGAGACATAAAACCCGGCTGAGCTTTTAATGTTGTTACGGAAAGGCCGAAGCTGATCGGTTGGTTCTTGTCACATGACCTGCGGTGAGCTTGAGGCATTCTGAAAAGCATATAGGGGCGCCTGGAAACATTTGAAATAACGCGCCTACATTTGAAATAACGAACCTGCGCATGCAAAAGACGCGATATGTGAACTCTAACCTAGCCGCGAGTCCTGAAGCACCAGATACAGCTAATATTAGCAATAGCAGTGTCTCACACTCAGGTACAAAAACAGTTACAGCCTATTATAGCCTAAATGTGGCAAGAATAAAATGTAAAAACATTATTCTTCAAGTATTTGCTCTTTTTTTTTCTCCATAAAAAAAATGGAATCGGAATAGCTAAAATTAAAACGATACCAAAACCCTAGTACTTACTTTAATTTAATGACTTACTAATTGACAGCCTAACTACGTCACATGCCCGTAATTGCCAACTCACAATGGTGTCAGTACAATCTCCTAAGGTAATAAGATAACCAAAAACGTTCCAGTTACGTATATTCGTAATATTTTGGTAATTTCATGACTTATTGACAATGTAACGTCATTACCATCAAATTACCAACTCACAACGTCATCAGTACGATCTCCTATGGCAGTGGTTCCCAAACCTTTTAGAGTGGAGTAGGCCTACCCTCGGAGGCATTTACCATCCTTCTGCGTACCCCCTCTCTTTCACTTACACTGCAGCATTTCCATTAAGGGACAATATTTGCCCCCTAAATTGACTTTCCAGTGCATTTTTTAATCCTTATAAATACTTTTACAACATAAATAGATTCTGTATTTATGAATGAATCATTGAATCAAGGACTTTCACGATCGATTCGTTCCCGAAACAACGCTGTGTGTTGTAGTTCTGCTGTGGCTTTCGTTGGAACTATTATTTTGTTGCAAAATAGAGCAAATACTGACAATACTGTGAAGAACATTACTTAATATTACCCTTTTGGTTGTTGGACTGTTGTATAAAATCAATGTCACATTAGTAATCGTGTGGATATTTGGATTTGCATTCTTGCTCGTATAATATCGACATTAAAAACAAGAACTCGCAAAAGGTATGTTTTGTATCAAGAGTTTGAATCTTAAATTGATCTTTATGCACCTTCTGTGCCAGGCTATATGTTTTTCATGCTAAATCTACAGGTACATTGTCGAGAACGGCAGCAATGACTGCACGCAACCTATTTGCACCCGTATGCACGCTGCTTGTGTGGAAATGGATGCAGTCAGTTTTGTCCTCCTAGTGGTATTTTGATTGGATGTCATGTATTTACGGCATTGTGTTAGAAATACGTGCTCTGTTTTAATGTTATTTTAAGACGGGGAAGAATTAAATGAACGTCAAAACTCAGCATTTTGTTCGCGTACCCCCTCTGTCACCTCACGTACCCCCATGGGTACGCGTACCCCAGTTTGGGAACCACTGTCCTATGATATTAAAATGACAAAGATGGTTCCAGTTATGTACTATATTCATAATATTTTTGTAATTTCATGACTTGCTGGAAACCTAACTATAATGGCATGGGCCCATTACCATCATATTACCAACTCACAACGTCATCAGTAGGATCTCCTAAGCTTATAAGATAACCAAGAACATTCCAGTTACGTAATGTATTCGTATTACTTTGGTAATTTCATGACTTATTGGCAACGTAACTGAACCATAGGTTCATAATTTCATTACCTTTACATTATAGTTATTTTAATGTTCTGATGACCCGACTATCTGAACATTTAAAATGTGTATAGCCGTCAGGGTGATAAAGGCGTGTTTGGGCTGATACACATTGGTGTTTTTAAGATGTAGTCCTGTCTTACAATAAAGGCTTTTTGTCTTTCTAACGATGTGAGTGCCTGGACGTGAATTTTCTTTTCTCTGTAACGGGATCCACCTACCATTTTTGATATTTTGTTCCCCTTCTGGAGCACCAATAGTTTTTGTTCGTGAGATGCGCCCCTGTTCGGGATATTTTCTTTGATCATCATCAAGTTATGTTTACCGTAGACCTTATTTTACTCACAAATTGAAAACCCCCATTATAAAATCCCAAAGGAAAATCTTGAGAGAACCAGTGGAGAATTTCTCTTCCAGGTTTTGACATCATCCCTGCACCACTCTATAGAGAGATTAAAAGCATATGGACCCCAAATATGTATTTATACATTTGAAAACAATCTGGTTCGGTCAGTGCAATGCAATTTTGCAATGCAAAACTCGAAATAACTCATTTTTATTATAAAACAAATTTTTATTAATTTGAAAATATGTTGTGTTTTTACAATTTTGAACACAAAGTTATGTTGAAGGTTTCATTGAATGATACCCAGATAAAACAGTTCAGTCTAAGCCTACGTCTAAGTCAAAGCTGTCCTCACTTTGAAGGCGCACATGTAGTTTTTCTTCACATAACAAGAATCGTCATTCCACTTGCCAACATCTAAAAAAAAAAAAAAAAAAAATGTGAGAATTAATAATCTTGATAGATTCTAGGTTACATTTTATACCAATCATGCAACTTATGTGATTTTACCAATAAATAGTAACACTTAGGCTATAGGTATGATGGTAACAAGAAACCCTTTTGCTTACGATTCCAGTTCATTTCCACGCAGTCCTCCTTGTAACGGAAGACGTGGTTGGGCTCACCAGGTGTCCAAATTTGATAGTTCCAGGAGGAACCGTCAGTCCAGACAAATTTACCAGACTGAGAGAGTGAGAGAGATCAAACATTTTAGGCAAAATGTTATCGGTAAATTATGTATTTTCTTTTTAAATCACTTCTGTTTCATTTACCTGAAAAAACTCAAAGCCTCCGATCCAGATGCGCAGGTTATGCGGATTAAACTTGATCACAACGCAGAGCACGTCACCATTAGCCTTTGTGTTGTGCACTGACACCAGGTGTCCACCAGGGGCTTTGCTTCTGCAGCTGAACTGTGTGGGAAAGAGCAAAACATTACATGAGAATTACACTACCAGTCAAAGGTTTGGAAACATTACTATTTTTAATGTTTTTGAACGAGGTCTCTTATGCTCATTAAGGCTGCATTTATTTCATAATAAATACATAAAAAACAATAATATTGTGAAATATTATTACAATTTAAAATTATGGTTTTCTATTTTAATATACTTTAAAATATAATTTATTCCTGTGATGCAAAGCTGAATCATCAGCATCATTACTCCAGTCTTCAGTGTCACAAGATCCTTCAGAAATCAGTCTAATATGCTGATTTGATACTCAGTTATTATTAATGTTGAAAACAGTTGTGTTGCTTAATATTTTTGTGGAACCTGTAATACTTTTTTCAGGATTTCAGATGAATAAAAGGTTAAAAAGAACAGCATTTATTTAAAATATAAATATTTTCTAACAATATAAATCTTTACTATCACTTTTTATCAATTTAACACATCCGTGCTGAATAAAAGTATTAATTTCTTTCAAAAAAAAAACAAAAAAAAAAACACAAAAAACAAAACAATTACTGACCCCAAACTTTTGAACGGTAGTGTATATTTCGGTAACGCTTTAGATTACAGCCCGGAAAGAACGAATATTACAGCATAACTTTCGATAATTATAGTGTACCTATAAAGTAAGTACATGTAAGTATAGGGGGAACAATATGTAAAGTATTGGGAATAAAGGGGTAACAACCAGGAAAATAACAAATTATTTATACTGTAAGTATTTTAGAACTAAGTGGTACATTTACTATTATGATAGACAACAATCTTACGTTTGGGAGCAATTTAGCGAGAAAGTGCACTGATTAAGTTGTTTCAAGGCAAGTAGAAAAAACTATTGCAATCTTTTTTAATACATGGGAAGATATGCTTTTGTTTCATGTAGTTACAGGGTAGGTAATAAAAATAAAAAACGCAACAAAAGCATATTTCCCCATGTATTAAAAAAGATTGCAATAGTTATTTCTGCTTGCCTTGAAACAACTTAATCAGTGCACTTTCTCGCTAAATTGATAAAATAAGATTGTTTTTCTATCATAAGTACCCCTTAGTTCTAAAATACTTACAATATAAATAATTTGTTATTTTCCTGGTTGTTCTACTTTTATTCCCAAGACTTTACATATTGTTCTCCTATACGTACATGTTCTTACTTTATAGGTAAACTATAATTATCGAAAGTTATGCTGTAAATTCGTTGTAATTACGCAGTACTTTCCGGGCTATAATCTAAAGCGTTACCAAGATTTCTATTTTAAATAAATGCTGATATTTTTTTTTAACTCTTTATTCATCAAAGAATCCTGAAAAGGTATCACAGGTTATAAAATAATATTAAGCAGCACAACTGTTTCCAACATTGATAATAAATCAGCATATTAGACTGATTTCTGAAGGATCATGTGACACTGAAGACTGGAGTAATGATGCTGAAAATGCTCAGCTTTGCATCAGAAATAAATTATATTTTAATGTATATTAAAATAGAAAACCATCATTTTAAAATGTAATAATATTTTACAATACTATTGTTTTTTTCTGTATTTATTATTAAATAAATGCAGCCTTAATGAGCATAAGAGACGTCGTTCAAAAACATTAAAAATAGTAATGTTTCCAAACCTTTGACTGGTAGTGTACATGTGAGCATAAGTCAGTTTCTTTTTAATATGTGTTGTCTATTTTGTCCCACTGATACTACTTACCTCAGCTGCAGTGAAGTTGAGAGGGTTGCCAAAGTATTTGATACAGCGTGACCCCACTTTGAACCAAGTCTCATAGCCAGTCATTGGACAGGCTTTAGGCATAACACAGCCTGATGAGAGATTTGTATGGCCAGTAGCTCCATCTAAATGCCAGCGTCACACCAGAATTTAAAAACTTTCTTTAAAATATTCTGTGTATATTGCATGATTTATCTAAATAAATGAAATATAGCCTCACCATCACCTCTCTCCATTGTTAAGAAGCTACCACTTCCAAAAAGGAAAGTCATCAACAAAAAGCTAAAAACCTCCATTCCTGCTGCACACTGTGAATGAGAAAACATGATTAGTAAAGCTTACATTTTTTTTTATAAAACAGTCATTTAAAAAACATTTTTTTCCTTATTTTTATTATTTGTTTATTTTGAATACTCAAAAAATAATACATGGTTACCATGAAAAATATGGAGTTATAAGTGCAATAATTACAAAGTATTTTATTGTTTAATGCATACAAGAAGTATGTTTGTTGAAGAAGAGGACTTACCACACTCTTGTCTTCCGTGTCTCCTCATAACATTTAGTTCTGTTGCTTTATTCTTTTTCACAACTCCTCCCTTTCTCTAACTCAGCATTCAGTATTTCTATATGGAGTTCCACATGAAAACTCATGCATAGGATGCAGTTTCCTTGAATTGTAAAAAAAAAAAAAAAAAAGAAAAAAGAAAAAAAAATATATGATTAAAGTCACCATAAAGTCAAAATTGACACTTCTTATTTTTTATGGAATATTACAGTATTTATTGTAAATGATCTGTGTACATCATTACTTGTAAAGTAATTTATGTTCCCTCGTAATCTTTAATCAGAATAACTTCTCTCTTCCAGTCACATCTCTCCTCTTCTTTGATGACGTGTTTACTGGAACGAGGATGGGACATGAGATCACAGTAATAGCAAACCACAACCATCCAACCAATTCCCGATGGACAAAATCAAGTCCCACCCTACATTTTTTCTTGTTTGAGAAGCAATTTCACTCAGATACACATCACAAAAAAAAAAGAAAGCCTATCGCAACTGCAGATTGACCAAATTAAGATATGTGAATGCATTATTTAAAACGAATGCTTAATGCTTCCGATCTGTTAACAAGCTTTCTCTTTCACCACTTTAGACCGTTATACCACTGTGCCATGTGGTTGCAGACATTGTTGCTGATCTCTTTAAATTTTAACTTCTACATTTCTCATTGCAACTACAGATGATGGAAATCATATGCTAAATGACTGTACTGTTAGTCTAACTCAAGACTTTAATGTAATGAAAGAATAAATGTTTTTCAGAAAATGACTGCGGAGCATATTTTACTCTTTTTCAGCTTAGTGAATGTATATTTCTCCTTATATACAATACTGATATAACAGGTTTTTTTTAACAACTCCTACTTCTCACTTTTTCTTACTGCTTTTAAACTGTAATACTTATTCAGCAGTTTTCATATGTGAAAACCAAACACGCTTGTTGTTTGGTCATTTATGCTGTCAAAAAAAAAAAAAAAAAGTTGGTAAAGTTAACCAGGGACCTTATTTTACTTCTAAATCCAATTTTTAGTCATTGATAGTGATATCTTGTCAGTCTTATGACAAGTCTTTCTCTGTTGTAAATCATTAGTTAATATAAGAACAATTTATATCAGAAATGACATATACATGTTTTATTGCCCTGAGCCTCCCCATGCCCTACATCAATATTTACAATATTTAGTATAAATAAAGTATTAACAATATGTGTGTAATGTTTAGTGGCTGTAGTAATGTGCACGTCAATAAGGAAATAACAGAAAAACTCTTTATTATAATATAGCCTAACTCGGAACACAACCACATAATACAAACAGGAGAACAAATAAAGGACTGAGATGAACTGAGGGCTTAAATATACAGAGTGATTAACATAAATAAGAACAGGTGTGCTAATGATTAACCATGAAAACATACAACTAACAGAAAGAAATCAGGGTACATTTACACAACAACGATGTACTAAAAGCGATTTTGGTGTACTGACGACAACATTGACAACATTGACGACATTGACGACAATATCCCTGTTCACATGGATTCACGAAAACAATTAGAAACGCTGTATTATGCATGTCAGGCCAGTAGTTGGCGATGTCACTTTGTAAAGAAACACTTTGCACCTATAGACTCAACACGTAATACACGTGCATAACGTCACCATTTTCACAAATTTGCGTTTTTGTAGTTTATACAGACAATTATTGTTTTCAAAAATCTGTTTTCATAAGTTTGCGTTTTCAGGCCTCCAAAATGTATATAAGCAGCCAAAATGCAAAAAAAGTTTTCCATTTTATGTAAAAATGGTGTTGTGTAAACGGCCCATCAGGCAAACCGTAACAGAGAAGAGAAACAGAACACAATGAACCAAAAATAATCCTGACAGTTAGAAAAGTTCAGAAAAATGTGATCATGCAAAGACATTTTCATCCACACTTGGCCAAAAGTGAGAGTGATACTCTTTTACAATAACTTTATATTTACAAAATAAAAATAAATAAATAAAAAACACAGTTGCAAAGCTACATTTGAGTGTCTAAATAATCACATGAATTATTAAATATTTTTTAACTAATTAATAGTTGTATAAAGGTCGTGCTAACTGTGAGCATACATAGCAGAATTTAAGTATTTACTTAATACTATTAGTTACAAAAAAAAAAAAAGTAACGTTTTTTGATATTTGCTCAGTCGGGCAAATAATACATTTTGACTGAGTTTAATTTGGTTTGAAGATAATTATAAAATATTTTTAATGCTTAAGCTAAATGTAAAATTAGGGGACAAATTAAAATGAATATATATATGCAATCCTTCCCAAGTGCAGTGGTGGGCTTTATTAACTATAACGTTCAATGGAAAATGCTCCGGAGTCAGTTGAGAACTTCTCATCAGGTTTGATTGACAGCTGGCTGTGGTTCCTGGTCCTGTACAATGACGCAGTGCTCTGAATATGTGAATCTGATACCTGGAAACAGAGAGAGCAAGTGAGGCATTCATTGTCATCATAACTGGATAGATGTAATGTTGTTGGCGACTTGCTTAAATGCAAACCTCTTCAAATTTCTTGGCCTTGTACTGGTCAGCTCCTTTCAAGAAGTTCAGCAGAATTATATCACAAAGCACTGTACCCTAAAATATAGAAAAAGTGTCAGTTTTGTCTTTGCTTAAACAGGTTAACAGTTATGAATAATTATCAGTATTAAACATGAACAATAATAATAAATTATGAATACATTCCGAATACATATGCATCCATTAATGCCAAGCTTTCATGGAAATAGATGCTAATGCTATAAAATATTGTATTCATAGCTATAAATGTGTATGAATGTTGTAGCAAGGCGTAAGCTGCTGAAAAATAGAAAAGAAAAAGTTTTAATTAATGATAAAACAGTCAGTTCAAGATGAGGATGGAGACAAAATTGATGAAAATTGTCATGAATACTATAGTTACATATAAAGGTAAATATATATTGAACAAAAAATGGGTATGCAGTTTTAAAGTGCAAGTAAATTATGTCTATATTGATCAATCGTTCTTGAAGATCTGGGGTAGTTTGCTCACTTCTTACTTGGGTCACATTTCACATACTTTAACATATCTTCATTATTTGACTTGAGAACTATGGCTTATGAACTGTATTGAGCTTAGTGGCAGGTCAGGCCAGGACAAACATTGAGTGTCACACACATGAATTAATTTGTCTTAGAATCTAGAATACTATTTTTGCTCGAATTTAATGACATTTTAATGATGTTTTTGTTTAAATGTTGTACACCAAAATGTTGATAAATATTTTAAACATAGTAAATAATATAGCAAAATTATAGTGTATTATAGTAAATATAGCAAAAAAGCACTTCCTACATTGAATAAGTTAGTTAAATGTTAACTTAATAATATGAAACAAATATTACATTTGTACTTTATTTGTGCAAGTAGAATACAACTGATACTTATATATTACTTTGGATTGTTCATTATATTTACAATGAGCTGCGTATTGATTCAAACATAGAAAAATTATTTACAACATTTATTTGCAGATTATAATAAAGTTTACAAGTATAACTATTGAGTATAATCTACTTAAATTTAAAGGGATAGTTCACCCAAAAAAGAAAATGTTGTCATTAATTACTCACCCTCAATCTGTTCACCATATAAAGCGAACGTATCTCTTCAGAAAATTTGGATTAAACCGCTCAATTCATATGGATTAGTTTTGTGAACTTTTTATGCACTTTTTGAAGTGTCAAAGTGGTAGTTGCATAGCTGTCAATAGAGGGACAGAAATCCCTCAGACGTCATTAAAAATATCTTTATTTGTGTTCCGAAGATGAACGAAAGTCTTACGGGTTTGGAACAACATGAGGATGAGTAAATGATGACAGAGTTTTCATTTTGGGTTGAACTAACCCTTTAAGACAATATGGAATGAATGTTTTTGACTAACGCTATCCTGCAAGCCAGCAGTACAATGTGAAGTGACCAAATTAGATCTCATTAATATGAGATAACCAATTATATATTAAATAGTTGAAGCAAATGGTGAATTTAAGTGATCCCCTGTTTATGTCTGTGGCGCTGGTGCCACACAGAATAATGTATCTCTAATTATTATGGTTGCACCTTTTTACTATTTTCTAGTTTTATTTATACTGTTGTTGATTTTGTCACATTAAGTAGTAGCGGACATTTGGAGTTTAATTTCTACTTAAAATAACCCAAAATGATCCATTTTGTGAAAATGAGCTGTTTAATGTTCATGCACACTTCATCTAGTAATGAAGACACATACCACACCAACAGAGGTGAAGGCAGCAACCATGTTGATTAGAGTTGGTATCATGTCAAATTTTCCAGCCTTTAAAGAGAAAATGTAATGAGCAACAATGCCCAGATCCAGAAAATGCTAAAAAATACACAAATATGTTAAGAAGATGAACTCACATCTCCATTAACCAGCACATCGAATCTGATGGCATAGGCTTTCAGCAGAGTGCGATACTCAGTTCCGTTCTCCATTTTAAAATACTTTGCGTACCTAAGGACAAAGATTTAGACATGTTAGCAGATGAAGTTTCAATCCAGTCTATCAACTTTATATGCTTTTGTGCATTTATGTAATATTTTATAGTATGTTGCCACTACAAAAAGTCTGATAAATATGTGGATGAAGTATGTGGACAGACTGAAGGCATTTGCTTGTGCAGTATCATTAGAGGCCTGAACCTGAAGTTGTATCCCGGAGACACAGTGGTCTTCTCTGACATGGCGTCCAGACGAGTGAAGGAGTAGGCGGGCTTACACGCATCATCTGCCTTGTCTAAATCACACACCCATGCTATTTTTATCCCTATCACTCCCCCCTGAGAGAAAGAGCCAGAGATTACTTACACAAATTTAATTTGACTTTGCACTTACAGAGAAATAAAGATGATGCAATTTTTGGAGAATTAAAAAAATAGTCTTTTTTTTATACAACAGGTCTTTCTTCGGCCTCTTGTGAAACTATTTCCATTGGTGGATGAAAAAATGTGAACTAAGTAGCCAAACCATTATTACTGATATTAACTTACTGCTAACAGACTTTACAATAAGGTTTAATTTGTTAATATTAGTTATTATATATATAATATTAGTTTACACCAAAGTTTTAAATATAGTAAATAATATAGCAAAATTATAGTGTAATATAGTAAAGATAGCAAAAAAAAAAAAAAAGCTAAAGTAACAACTCACTTTTTTAGCAAGAGTGGTGAAGTCTTGTTGTGCAAATCGGATCACATCACCAACTTTGAATATTGGACAATACATGTTACTTTCAAAGTCAAAGTTACATTGCTTTATATAGGAACTATTGATGTTGGGCAAAAAGTTTCCCCTGAAAGGAAAAGAGAAATATTTGATGAAAATCACCATTTATAGAAAAGCAGATCTAATTATGAAACGATGAGGGTAATTTTTTAAAGGATGAATGATATGAATGATAATGATAAGATTTTTCATTGTTTGTGTTTGGTTGACATTACTTTGTGAAGTTAAAACGTGGGAAGCGAATGCTGTTCTTGATGAAGATGGTAAAGTTCTGCACCTCCATCATGGGGTCTCTGAATAAGAAAAAAAAAAAAAACCCATCAGTACTTTTATTCAACATTCACACATCTATTCATTTATTCATTTAAAAGTTGACTCACGGTTGAATTTCATCAATCTCTGCAGGACACCATCCTTTGATCTCACAGGTTTTGAGGGTAGCATTGAAGTTCACACATCGTCCTGTCAGCAACCCTATGAAACACAACTAATGGATCAGAACATAACATATAGACTGTACAATTTGTTATAATGTTAGTAGGTTTAATAGGATTTTCTTTGACCATTTCAGGATAACAAAACAATCCACAATCAAACAATCAAACTGTTAAAGTCCCCCTGCAGCCAATAATTTTAAAATTCATCACAATGACAAAACAAAAATATTTTTCTCACAAAGAATACAAAGAACAGTATAATTTTACCATTGCTAGATGGTTTTGGCATCAGCCTCTTACAAGTACCGTCATTCTCACATTTGAATTTCATCTCACTCTGAAGAGTTACATAGACAAACACATGAACACACACACAGACAAGAATCAATTAAATATGTGTACATTAATATTGACAGATTTCAGTACTTCGAGAAACACGCTCATTTAAAGCAGTGTCTGCACTCACCTCTGGACAGTTTCCTTGAACTTGGTTCTCTGTTGTGATGAGCTTTGTGATGATGCAGAAAACTGAAGCCCCCTGATAGACACATACACACACGTGTACACATTTACATTTAGACATATTATAACCTGCTATTGTTTTTATTTATAATTTCTATAAACTAACCCACAACCTGAATGAGGTGTTTTTATTTTTATTTAAAATAGTATAAAGTATTTACAGTATTTATGAATGTATTTTCCAAGTAAGAACATCCCTATTTAACAAGCAACATTCTCAGTACTTTGTCTAACTTTCTGGCAAGGTTCTCTCAAAGCTATGAGCAAGCACTCTTTCAGTAATGTTAAAGGGTTAGTTCACCCAAAAATGAAAATTCTATCATTTATTACTCACCCTCATGTCGTTCCACACCCATAAGATTCATCTTCAGAATACAAATTAAGATATTTTTCATAAAATCCGATGGCTCAGTGAGGCCTGCATTGCCTGCACTGATTCGAAACAAAAGATTCGTAAAGCTTTGAAGCTTCATGAACCAGTGTTTTTAAATTGCCCATCACTAGATATTGTTGAATAAAAAGTGTTATTTTGTTTTCTTTGCACAAAAAAGTATTCTCGTCGCTTCATAACATTAAGGTTGAACCACTGTAGTCACATGAACTGTTTTAAATACGTCCTGGCAATGCAGGTTAATTTGTGTTCCGAAGAAGAACGAAGGTCTTATGGGTGTGGTATGACATGAGGGTGAGTAATTAATGACAGAATTTTCATTTATGGGTGAACTAACCCTTTAAGAGAATGTCCATTCAGTGTCATCTTGTCTTTAAAGGGGTAGTTCACCCTAAAACGAAAATTAAGTCATCATTTACTCACCCTGGTGTTGTTCTAATGCCATATGCACTTCTTTCTTTTTTTTTGGACCACAAAAGGCAATTAAAAAAATAATGACCCACTCGGGCTCGTCCATATAATGGCAGTGAATAGCGACAAGGATCAAGCTTTTAAAAAAGAAGCAAATGTATCACAGAATGGTCCCATGCGTAATGTGTCGCATATTGCAAGTGTTCTGGAGGTGTACAACGTGGCATGACGTGACATGTGGCCAAGTATGGTGACTCATTATGCCCCAGTTGGTGAAAAACAAACCAAAATTTCATGACTTTGCCCAGGTGCACAGAAGTTTGTGAGACTCTGACAGTTCACTTCGACTCGGCCAGAAAAAAAAGGCAGTTGTGAGAAATCAAAACTATTCAAGACTTCACCAAACCTTATCGTATACCCAGCAGGGCTCAACGCTAAGGATTTTTTCTACTGGCCCGGTTGGTTTACTTGCCCCACAACAAAAAATTAATAAAGTAAAAGAAAAGAAAATGGGCCTATAAAATAAGCCCAGTTATTGTTTTTGTTGTTTTTGATACACGTAACCTTAATAAATAGGGTTATGACACCAAAAGCTACTAGATTAACTTAAATTTGAAATATTGTTAGACAAATAAACAGTAAGTAATAAAATAGTAACAAATAATCAAATTGAGTAATAGCAAAAATAAAAACAACAGAACAAACATATAAATGAAACAAACGGTGCATTTCAAGTTTTTCATGTAGGTTTAAACAGGAGATTTTCAGGTACAGAAATTGTAATCTAGTGTATAGCTAACTATATAACTATTAAACTTTATTAAAGTTAATAAGTCAAGAGCAGTTACAGATGCAACTAATAATTTGAAATTATTTTAAAAATGAAAAGACACTTTAAACGTGAAATTAAACCCGCCAGTAGGTGGCAGTGAATCACTGTTAATGAGTGAGTCACTGAGATTCAACTGATTCATTCAAACGGCTGATTCATTCAGGGAGTGTTGCTCAGAGATTGCTGTATTTTCGTAGGCGAAATAGAGCGAAACAGGCGATTTTGTTTCTAAAATGTAAGTCACTTGATATTAAGTTCTTGTTCATTAAACTGTACGCTGTATAAAATCAATATCACATTTGTAATCGTGCTGATATTTGGAGAAAAACGGTGGTCTTTGTTTAATATTGGTTAACTATATTAAATTATATAACTATGAAAGGTATACAGGGTCATTTTTGTCCCTTATCTTGAATTCTGGAGCATTCTAAAGGCATTTTAGTGGACTAAATCACGCTTTGAAAGCGTAAATGCACGCCGCACGCGCACAAGCCTAACCTACTAGACTACGTCATGTAGTGCATGTGTTTTGTTTGTTTTTTGTGAAGTGAGGGACATACTCAATAATGTCAGATCGTTAAATCAACAATTACGATAGACTATATATAACACACACCGTACAGCACTGGCTCGATCGGGCAAGTGACCATTCCGTCAACTGTCCAGAGCGTCGTTCACACTGTCCCCAGGCCATCTGGCAGTCCTTATTGTCGAGCCCTGCCCAGAGAACACTCGGAATACTTGACACATTGTCACGATTCTGTTATGTTTGGACTTCTAGTTTATCTTCAGTTACATGTTTCCTTTGTTCCAGTTACTATGGTTACTGATTATGATTAGTCATTAAGTTCTGCTGTGTCCTCATTAGTTCACCTTGTCCTAGTATTTAAGTTCTTCTGTTTTCAGTGTATGGTTGTCTGGTCAAAGCAAAGTCAATGCTACATTGAGTTTACCTGTCTATCCTGTCTGGATGTTATTAAAGACCGCTTTGAATCTTCATATTCGTTGTTGTGTTCTACCACACAGTTGTGACAGAAGAAGGAC
The DNA here is from genome assembly GCA_037101425.1 of Elopichthys bambusa. Classification (NCBI taxonomy): domain Eukaryota; kingdom Metazoa; phylum Chordata; class Actinopteri; order Cypriniformes; family Xenocyprididae; genus Elopichthys; species Elopichthys bambusa. The sequence continues at coordinate 28,238,619 of CM074436.1, forward strand.
CAAGATTAGATAAAGTTGCGACGTTTGTTTCTGTGTGTGTGTTTTGTTTCCTTTTTTTTCCACACATCGACCTACCATGTGCAGTTAAACTCCTGTGCATGGAGCAGTGGGACAGTTTGCAGACTGATTATACTCAGGACTTCCTCAATCTAGTGTGCCTTACTTATTACACCAACGACTCGAAGGCACGCCTACCAGCAAGAGGTACGTGGTACGTTTGCTGCGTACGTTGAGTGGGTTGGACTGGATTTCAAACATCGCCCCGGAGCCGAAGCACCATAGGAAATCTGACCGGGAGCTGGCACCATATGTTACATGGTGGGAGTGTTGGTGGAGTTGAACACAGAGGACTGGCTGATAGATTGGGATGCTGAGGTAATACTTTCCACCCTGCTCGCCCATGTACCCTGTTCACCACAAGTCCCTTCCAATATAAATGTGCCTTCATCATCGCTGGTCCTATCCAGCATAAGTACTGTTTCATCACCCAGGATTGAAGTTGTGTTGTCACCCGCTGACCTCCACTGCAAACTTCAGCCAGTCCTTCAGCCTCATCTTAGCTGGTTCCCTTCAGCCCCTCGTCTTCTCACCAAATGCTTTGCTGTGTGGATGAGCCTTGGAGCTTACAGTCACCAGCTTCGTCTGAGCCAGTGGATCCCCCGGCTCCACATCCAGCCGCTGGTCCCGTCACTCCACCTTGGTCCGTCGACCTGTCGGCCTCGCTTGGCTCCTCCATCCCTTAGCTCCACCAGAGGTTGTCATCCTTAAGACTTCACCGGGCTCCCTCGTCCCTCCGGCTCCACCTCGGTCAGCCATCACCCTGCCAGCGTCGCAGAGTTATGAGCCATCCGTTGCGCTCCGTCTCTCCACCACTTCAGCTTCAGCAGGCACGCCCTCCCTCCGGCTCATCGCTATGGCTCTGCTTCGGTCTCCAGTGCCGTCGATGTCGCTAGGTCGCATCTGCTCTCTGTCTGCGCCTAGGGCTCCACAGTCTTCAGCTTAATCTCCGTCAGTCGTCGCCTGGATGTCGTCAGCCAAATCACAATCATGGCTGCTCCCTCTATCGACTCCACCGTGGGCTATCAATCTGGCTGAACTCTGGGTCACCACCTGGCCTCTCCTCCCATCATCTCCACCATGGCTGCTACCTCCATCATCGCCAACCTGGTCTCTCCTGCTTGCATGTCTGCATTCATCCAGCCCTTAGCCTGCTCCTCATTCACCCCCAAAGTCCCCACCCTCACTCCCTCGCTTTATCTACTACGGTGCAAAGTTAGGCATTCCGGGATTCCGTACTGTAACAGTTCTTTTACGTTTGGACTTTTGGACGTTTGTTTATCTTCAGTCACATTTTTCCTTTGTTCCAGTTTCCCACCACTCTTTAGTTACTATGGTTACTGATTATGATTAGACATTAAGTTCAACTGTGTCCTCATTAGTTCACCTGGTTAGTCCTAATATTTAAGTTCTTGTTTTTAGTGCTTGGTTGTCTGGTCTCATCTATGAAATGTCAATGCAACTCTGAGTTTACCTGTCTACTCTGTTTGGATGATATTAAAGACCGTTTTGAATCTTTATCTTCCCCATCGTGTGTGTTCTACCACACATGTTGTGACATGTCGTATGGTGCCTGTGATACTTTTGCATCTTTTTTTAAAGCTTAATGCTGGTCGAGAGGTGCAAGGATGATGTCAAAACCTGGAAGACAAATTTGCCAGTGGTAACCTCAAGATTTTCCTATGGGGTTTTATTATGGGTTTTTTTCAACTCATGAGTAAAATAAAGCCTGTATAATAAACATAACTTGATGGTACTTTTGACCTTTTGTACAACGTAAAATGAAAAACACCTATATCAAAAACACAAGTTTTGAAGCAGTTAAGTTTATTTTTGAAAATGTTTCTAATAAGTAACTAGATAAGACAGTTTGGGGTGTGAGTGCATGCAGTTTACGTAGTAGAACAAAACGTAGTAGAACAAAACGTAGTAGAACAAAACAAAAAAAGCCAAGTTATGTTTGTATCCAATTATAAAACTCCATGGGAAAATCTTGAGGGAACCTTAGTCTTTAGTAATTTTTTTCTGAAAGGAATTTCTTTTTTCTTTTTTCTTTTTTTGTTTTGTGGTCCGAAAAAGAAAGAAGGGCATACAGCATTAGAACAACACCAGGGTGAGTAAACGATTTTAGGGTAAACTATCCCTTTAATAATGTTCTCAAAACATTAGCACAAAAACATTATACATCATTCATGGAACGTTTTTTTTTTCCTGAAACATTTTAGTTGGACGTTTGTATAATGTTTTTAAAATCTTGTTTCAGAATGTTCATTAAACATTCAGTAATGTTCCCCTAATGTTTAGAAAATGTTAAAATCGAACATTCACATAAAAATGGGACATTTTGAATGGTCAGAAAACATTCAGAAATAACGTTTTCATAACTTAATGGGAACATTAGCAAAACGATCTTAGAACATATTTTTGTTAGCTGGGTCCTCACATGTCCCCAAAGGGAGATTTTGTTAGATTTAATTTTGGTGACAATTTTGACATCAAACTATATGTTATGTACACACACATAGATTAACATATGCACACACTTGCATTAAAAATTGGTCACAAAAGTATATATATATATTCTTTTAAATATTCTAAAAAATGAGATCTACTTGAGTAGGTGTGACATAATCAGCAACATCCATGATCCGGTTGTTATACTCTCCAAAACCTTTCACTTTAGTCATCACTGATGACTCGATAGCTGTGTCTCGCACTTGATATGCTTTCTCATACAAAAACACCCAGCTGAGGGAGGTGAGGGGAGGGTGGAAAGAGAGAGAGAGAGAGAGAGAGAGAGTTAGAAAACACGAAATACAGAGCAATTAATTGGCTTCTTTTTTACTTTCTTTAATGTAAAATGCTCACAAATATTACAAAATGCTACATGTAAAATGTAAGATTTTCATGCACTTATTTACTGAGAACTCTCATACAACTGCGTTGTACTTTACATCAATTTTGTCACCACAAAGACTAAAAACAAGTCTTGTATAACAAAGTTTCTTTGTTATCACTTTACAATAAGGTCCCATTATTTCTTGTTAGTTAATGCATTAACCAACGTTAACTAACAATCAGCATTACGTTTGTTACAGTCTTTATTAATCTTTATCAATCTTAATAATAATACATCTGTTCATTTTTAGTTAATGTTAGCTCAGATCTATTAAATAATAAGAACAGATGCAACTTTTGATTTTATTAATGTATTAGTAAATGTTGAAATTAGAATTAAGATTAATAAATGTTTAATAAATCTTTTTACACTTTTTTTTTTTTGGGCACAAGTTTAGATCTCACTACCTTTGTAAAAATGATGAGTCAAAACACTCACCCAATGAAGTATGTTATGATGAGGAGTTGGACGACACGGTTGATGATGCCAATGGTCCAGCTCTTTACCACCACGGACTTGGTCGTCTCATAGGTAAAGAAATCTGTTACACAGTTCCACATTTTTCCAGAACACATTGCATTCACTGAATTCACAAAAATTACACTCTGTGCGTATCAATGTATTTGCGAGAATACTTAGTTAAGCTGGTGATGAATCTGTCCAAATGCTTTATCTTGCGTTTTGTCAGTAAAAGTAAAAACTCTTCAATAATCTTCCTTATTTGTTTCCCTGATTAGAAGTCTCCACATCTTGAGATCAGATGCTTTCACAGAAGACCCCCTCTCTTCCTCCCAGTCCCTCCCTCTCTCCTCCCTCTTTTCTTATTCTCTAATCCTCCTTCAGTAATTCTGTCCATTGTCCAGATATAAAATTTACATTGGACACTCTTAGCAGATGCTCTCTTACCAAGCAACTTACAAAAATGCACAAATCATATTACTGGCAAAGTTAAGGCTTAGTTCCAAAGAAGATCCTGAGTTCTTACTCAACATAAGCATACATACAGTGTCCATAACAAAACAACAGAATCAGACACAGGGTGCTAGCGGTGTAGGTATAGGCTAGATGTTAAGTGTGTGAGAGGTATAGTTGAATCTTGACGACTGACACACACATTATATCATGACCACCATGACAACGCCATAAATGTAAAAAGCTCTTTCACACAAAAAGCCTCATTAGTGTGGCATTAAAGATTTTAACTAGATTACATCTATGAGATCTTTTCCCATGAGGTGATGGACTGTATATATAGTCATTTGCAATATCAGTTAGTTATCTAAAACCTCATCATCTGATGTGATTAACTGCATGTTTTTTACATTTATGCATTTGACAGACGTTTTTATGCTTGGAGGCCCAGAATCCCTTATGTTGTATGTGTAAAAATAATATTAATAATATTATTAGTAATAATATTAGTTGTATTAATTTAAAATAATATTTATTATATTAGTAGCAATAATATTAGTTTTTTTTGTTTTGTTTTGTTTTTTTGTTTTTTTTTACTAATATTATATAAATGTTTTTTATTAACTTTTTCTCTTTTACCAGTTTTTCTCTTTTTTCTCTTTGAGGTTAGTAAGATTTTTTTTTTTTTTTTAAAGAAGTCTCCTATGCTCACATAGGTTGCATTCCTATTTCATCAAAGTAACAATAAAAACAGCAATGGCAATTCATAATATTTATTAAAAAAAAAATTAAAACAACTTTTGTATAATAAGAACAAAGACCTTCTAACACTTAAACATCAAGCTTTTCTTTTACAAAGGGCTGGACGAGAGTGCCAGACTATCATTAACTCCGATGATTTCAATTATGCAAATGGAAACAGTAAGGCAATTTAGGATGTATCCCACAACCAGCACTAACACATACACACACTTCAACCACAACTGAGAGGCAACATTTCTTGACATGGCCAAGAGTGGAACCATTAACCTGTGGTTCTCTCTCTCTCTCTATAAGTTCAATACATCTGGGACTTGCTTCCCCACAAAAACAGATACAATGCAGGAGTAACGCATGACAGAGGACCAAATCAAATGAGAGGCCGCAGAGTGAGGCTACGCTCAAGCACTGCTGGAGTATATGAAGATGTCTATCAGTCAAGGATAATGTTAAGTGTTAGATGTCTCAAGCTGATTTGATTGTCTTGAAACAGGATCTCGAGATGAAGGGAGGGTACAGAGTGAAAAGGGCGGGGGGGGAGAGAAAGAGACTGAGGAAATGGATGGGACTCAAATTGGTGAACAAAGTCATCAATGCGCCAAATGCAATAATGAGCAAAGTGGTTTGAGAGCCGTGATCGAGAGAGAGAGACAAAAACCACAGAAACGTAACAGATATGAATAGGGGGAGTGATGCAAAAAAGCAGACTAAAGGAAAATGATAGCACCAGGAAAGAGGAGAGATATAGGAATTAATGTTACATGCATATACCAGAAACAAGATCAAATTAATTGGATAAGTAACACAAAAGAAAAAAGTAGAGCCTGTAGAAATGTTTTATAGAATATTTCTCACATATGAACAGCATGGACATTAAAGGGTTAGTTCACACAAAAATAAAATTTCTGTCATAAAATAAAGTACTCACCCTCATGTTGTCCCAAACCCGTAAGACCTTGCGTTCATCTTCTGAACACAAATTAAGATATGTTTCATGAAATCCGAGGGTTTCTGAACCACACATAGGTAGCAATGACATTGCACCTTTTGAGGTCCAGAAAGGTATTAAAGACATTGATAAAATAGTCAGTGTGACTACAGTGGTTCAACCTTAATGTTATGAAGCGACGAGAATACTTTGCATCTTTGTTTTCTTTGTAAAGTTTATGAGAGATGTCGTTACGGCACTCAGGGACAACATTACAGTTTAGTACATTTATTAGTTAATAATATCACAATACAATGAACAGTTTTCGTGCCCTTAATTGTCCTTTACTTTACTGACCTTCCACAAAAGTGCTGCTGCATGAGTAGAAGAGCATCCTGGCCCTACAACACATGAACAACCCGCTGTCTGTTCTTCACCTGTCACTGATGCTAGCACCAAAGCCTTATGATGTGATATTTTACTCCTACTGGTGTCGTGCGTGCCAGAACCAGTCGCGTTTCCACTGTCATATATGCGATGATGCTAAAGGCTATTTATGTTAACCATTGCGATAATAAATACACACGTTTCTGGAAAATACCAGAGACTGCTTGAGAAACGTAGACAATTCTTATATAATTATAATCATGTATTTATTTGGTTTAATGTTTTATCTGTCTCTTCACTGTGCCTTTGGTGATACCAGACAAATGCATACGCATATCTTTCAAAGATTCACACATTCGGGTTAACTCATAACTGTTTTCCTCTCCTGAGCTCCCTCTGTTGCTCTGGCTGAAAGGATCAGGATAGATAGACAGGAGAGATCGCGCAAACGTCCTCGGATTGCAATCATCGGATAATTTAGAGGAAAATTAATAGAAATGCACAGAAAAGTGATGTAAACATAGGCTATGTTATCAATATATTTCTAAATGTGTAAGCCTTTGGACTTAAAAGCCTTAATGGAGTTGTTTTGTGCATTCTTGTGATCGTAAATAAATGGAAGCAGGTGCAACTGAATAGGTATATTTTCTTTTTATGTTAGTATAAATATCAGTTAGATTTAGCATGATTGATGTGCACTCCTGACATAAATTACTGTTACATTTTATATTGTAAAACATTGTTCAAATATTGATGCTGGAATCTTAAATCTTTAAGTTAAAGCTTAAAAGTTTACTTCGAACCGGAAGACACTCCCATTTTTTACGCAAGGCCTAACGGGGCGTAGGAAACTTGTGGATAGATATTGTTGAAAAGTCGTTTTTTTTTTTTTTTTTTTTGGCGCACAAAAAGTATTCTTGCCGCTTTATAATATTAAGATAGAACCACTGAACTCACATGAACTGTTAAATATGTCAAATACAGGTGCTGGTCATATAATTAGAATATCATTAAAAAAGTTAATTTATTTATCTAATTCCATTCAAAAAGTGAAACTTGTATATTATATTCATTCATTACACATAGACTGATATATTTCAAATGTTTATTTCTTTTAATTTTGATGATTATAACTGACAGCTAAGGAAAATCCCAAATTCAGTATCTCAGAAAATTAGAATATTACTTAAGACCAATACAAAGAAAGGATTTTTAGAAATCTTGGCCGACTGAAAAGTATGAACATGAAAAGTATGAGCATGTACAGCACTCGATACTTGGTTGGGCCTCCTTTTGCCTGAATTACTGCAGCAATGCGGCGTGGCATGGAGTCGATCAGTCTGTGGCACTGTTCAGGTGTTATAAGAGCCCAGGTTGCTCTGATAGTGGCCTTCAGCTCTTCTGCATTGTTGGGTCTGGCATATCGCATCTTCCTCTTCACAATACCCCATAGATTTTCTATGGGGTTAAGGTCAGGCGAGTTTGCTGGCCAATTAAGAACAGGGATACCATGGTCCTTAAACCAGGTACTGGTAGCTTTGGCACTGTGTGCAGGTGCCAAGTCCTGTTGGAAAATCAAATCTGCATCTCCATAAAGTTGGTCAGCAGCAGGAAACATGAAGTGCTCTAAAACTTCCTGGTATACGGCTGCGTTGACCTGGACCTCAGAAAACACAGTGGACCAACACCAGCAGATGACATGGCACCCCAAACCATCACTGACTGTGGAAACTTTACACTGGACCTCAAGCAACGTGGATTGTGTGCCTCTCCTCTCTTCCTCCAGACTCTGGGACCCTGATTTCCAAAGGAAATGCAAAATTTACTTTAATCAGAGAACATAGCTTTGGACCACTCAGCAGCAGTCCAGTCCTTTTTGTCTAGACCCCTTTCGAGACGCTTCTGACGCTGTCAGAGTGGCTTGACACAAGGAATGCGACAGCTGAAACCCATGTCTTGCATACGTCTGTGCGTAGTGGTTCTTGAAGCACTGACTCCAGCTGCAGTCCACTCTTTGTGAATCTCCCCCACATTTTTGAATGGGTTTTGTTTCACAATCCTCTCCAGGGTGCGGTTATCCCTATTGCTTGTACACTTTTTTCTACCACATCTTTTCCTTCCCTTCGCCTCTTTTGCAATGACTTTTTGTGTATTGCCCTCCTTGTACAAGGTGTCAATGGTCGTCTTTTGAACAACTGTCAAGTCAGCACTCTTCCCCATGATTGTGTAGCCTACAGAACTAGACCGAGAAACCATTTAAAGGCCTTTGCAGGTGTTTTGAGTTAATTAGCTGATTAGAGTGTGGCACCAGGTGTCTTCAATATTGAACCTTTTCACAATATTCTAATTTTCTGAGATACTGAATTTGGGATTTTCCTTAGTTGTCAGTTATAATCATCAAGAAATTAAAAGAAATAAACATTTGAAATATATCAGTCTGTGTGTAATGAATGAATATAATATACAAGTTTCACTTTTTGAATGGAATTAGTGAAATAAATCAACTTTTTGATGATATTCTATTTATATGACCAGCACCTGTATGTTTTTAGTACCTTTATGGACCTTGAGAGTTTGCATCTTAATTTGTGTTCCGAAGATGAACGACATGAACATTATCTTACGGGTGTAGAACGACATGAGGGTGAGTAATAAATGACATTATTTTCATTTTTGGGTGAACTAACCCTTTAATAGCTACTAGTCAAAGCAATTTATGCAACAGGCCCCAGACATCACTTGATATATAGACAACAGATACATTCTAAACAACAGAAAATATGATACATATAGAAAAGTTTTGAGAAAAAATGTTGAAAAAAGGCAACAATTTAATGGGGGTCATGACTTGTGTCCCAAGTAAAATTGGCTTGGAAAATTTGCGCCTAGTACAAAGAGATGGTGCCCTTGGTATTTGCCTAATGGGTTAACGGACCATTAATCAATGTGTTGTTTTCTTTTTCCTGCATAACATCACAAAACATACATGTGAATATGATAATGTTGTGGTGATGTTGGTATTCACATAATAATTCTTAAGCTTAACAACTAAAAGTGAAAGGATGATACACTTTCCAGAATGTTTTATATCCATTAGCAGGCTGTCAGTTGTTGGGTTTGTTGGCTTTTACTACACTTAAATTCTTTTAATGGCTCTACAAGCACATTACCTTAAAAACCACACAATATTTCCACTTACATTCCAGAGTATTGATGAGCATGCAGGTGAATGAGAAAATGGTTGTTTTCATGATATATGTCATAATATGATTACTATTAATTATTCAAAAAAAATTCTTAAAACATTTTTAAAATGTAGATTATTTAATGCATCAACAAACGTGTACAATTAGTAATGTGTGCGCTAAACAACATTTCATAATACTGTATAAAATAAACATCGAGCTCGGATGAAAATCAGCGTTTAAGGTGAATACAAATGTAAAAAATTATTGTTTTGTGTTTCATAACTGTCATTCAATGCGAATACATATAGAGCAATCTCAATAGATGTGTCAAAGATGCATTTTCTATTCTGTTTAGAAAGCAGCACTGTAAAATATCTCTGTACAAACAGATAAACATAGTGATCTGAACAAGTACAGGACAACAATAAATGAATACACACTGATTTAAAGGAATAGTTTAACCTCATGTTGTTCCAAACCTGTATGAATTGCTGTTTCTGTTTCATGAAAAACATTTAAACTTATTTGAGAGAACTGGATCAGCCCATAAAAAGATCCAGCTCAAAAGAATGATTTGTTCATAAATCAGACATTCCTTCTTCTCTTCTGAATTGAGCCGTGAATGTCAAGAAATGTCAGTGAACAATAATTTTGTTGTTCTTCACACAAAACTACTGTATAACTCGGCAAAACATGGAATATAATGTTCTAGTTGTATGTGCTACTTTTATTATAAATTTATGGTGCCTTTGCATCTTTGAAGGCTTCCGTCAAAAGTCATACAGGATTGAAATTACATACTGTAAGGGTCTGTAAATAATGACAGAATTTTAATTTTTTGGTGAGCTATTACATTAAAAGTCAACACTACCAAAGGTATAAACACAAGTGTTTTTGAACGTATGTACTATCAGGATTTCCTCAGGTCATGCACTGAAATGATGAAATTGTAAGAAAGGGTTTTCTTCCACTCCTCTCTGTTTATGTCTGTCATTAGTGTCTTTCAGTCTGAGCCAGACTCAGAGCTTGGTGGTGTGCTGACCACTTCCTCTTCATCATCAGACCCCTGTATAAAAAGTAGCAGGAATAAGGAATGACAGGGAGACAATTAATAAAATGAATGCATTTTCCCCTTATAACATCTATAAAATTATAAATTCAAAAAAGAATGCATAAACCAGGCACAGCATAAATCAGAATGAGTGAGAGAGAGTGCATAAAAGTTATCATCAAAAACAAAAGACAACAACAAAGAATCTATGTCACAGATAAGAAGTCACAATAAATTGCACAATTGGACACAGACACACAGATATACAGTGCTGCTTAAAAGGTTTGGGAACCCCTTGCAGAATCTGTGAAAATGTGAATAATTTTAACAAAATAAGAGAGATCATACAATATGCATGTTATTTTTTACTGTCCTGAGTAAGATATTTTACATAAAAGATGTTTACATATGGTCCACACGACAAAAAATAGCTGAATTTATTAAAAAGACCCAGTTCAAAAGTTTGTGAACCCTTGATTCTTAATACTGTGTGTTGTTACCTGGATGATCTATGACTGTTTTTTTGTTTTGTGATGGTTGTTCATGAGTCCCTTGTTTGTCCTGAGCAGTTAAACTGCCCAATATTCTCCAAAAAAATCCTCCAGGTTCCAGAAATTCTTCAGATTTCCAGCATCTTTTGCATATTTGAACACTTTACAGCAGTGACTGAATGATTTTGAGATCCATCTTTTCACACTGAGGACAACTGAGGGACTCAAACACAACTATTAAAAAAGGTTCAAACATTCACTGATGCTCCAGAAGGAAACATGATGCATTAAGAGACAGGGGTGAAAACTTTTGAACAGGATAAAGATGTCCAGTTTTTTCTTATTTTGTTTAAAGGTGCTCTATGTATGTTTTTGACTGTACTAAAGCATACAAATACCATAATATGTTTGCAGATATTTATTAAACATGCTGAGTTCACATACTCATTTCTCTGAAAACCAGTGCTACAGCCAGTTATTTTACTTTGAAATTTGCGTTCCGGGTCGGAATTTCTGTTTTTGTTTTGGTCTGTGCAAAACCGCACGTTGTCAATTTACCCAATAGTATTTCGCCACCCCGGGTTGCCAGCTGGTGGAAAACACATGCAGCAAATTGCAATATTTTGCAACAAACAATATTTTGAATTTGGACTGTAGTACCCATTTCAACCACTAGCTGTCATTCTTACATAAAGCACCTTTAAATATCTTTTTTTTTTCTTCTGAAGCAACAAAAGGCACTTAAATGTTTGCCAGAAGACAAATGAAGTACAATAGTCCTTAATCTTAAAATTCAAAAGGTTTTCACCCCCCAGCTCTTAATGCGTCGTGTTTCCTTTTGGAGCATTACTGAACGTTTGAACCTTTTTTAATAGTTGTGTTTGAGTCCCTCAGTTGTCCTCAGTCTGAAAAGATGGATCTCAAAATCATACAGTCACTGCTGGAAAGGGTTCAAATATGCAAAAGATGCTGGAAAACTGAAGAATTTTTGGGACCTGGAGATAAAAACAGTTGTGGATCATCCAGGTAATGACACACGTTATTAAGAATCAAGGGTTCATAAACTTTTAAATGGTGTCATATTTATAAATTCAGCTTTTTTTTTGTCTTGTGGACTTTATGTAAACATTGTTTATGTAAAATATCTTACACAGGACAGTACTAAATAAAAAAATGACATGCATTTTGTATGATCCTTATTTTGTTAAAATTATTCACAGATTCTGCAAGTGGTCCACAAACTTTCAAGCAGCACTGTATGTTTCATATTAAGACTACAAAACTAGATTTAATGATTAAATTGTTATGGTTATGTTTAGTTTCTTGTGTTTTAGGTTTGTAGTATTTTGTATTTCAAATGCTTGTAAATGAAATACTGCCCATCCCTGTTAGTGTATGCCAGTACTATTTTATAAACATTCAAATGTTCTTTTTTATTTATTTAGCTTTCTGTCTCTCTTTCCCCCCCACTTATAATGCTCACATTTGTGGCTGTAATGTAGTGCACGGCGAAAGGAATATCCACAAAAACAGTCTTTAATCAAAATCCAACTAGGAAAAACTCAGGAGAATTAAAAGGAGTAAAGATATACAACCACATAAACATAAACGATACAGGACAAAGGAACAGAATGAAAGTCAGGGCTTAAATACATTAACTGAAAAGAGGAATGAGTGAGGGGCTAATTAACAATCAACGAAACTAACTAGTAACTCAGGCAGTTAAAAGAGGAACAGAACACAGAGAAATTAAACCTAAATTGAACATACACATTTCACATGTTTATGTTTGCGTTCAACGGTTTTGTCAAAAGATCAACCGCATTAACATGAACTATGATAAACATCTAAATAACATTAAGCCATTCACTGACTTATAAACTGGCATATGATTGGCCAATAAGTTAGTATAATTAAAGTTATTGGAATAACTGAAGTCATGCTAAGGCCTGGTTTCACAGACAGGGCTTAGATTAAGCCAGGATTAGGCTTTAGTTCAATTAGGGCATTTAAGTAGCTTATAAACGTGCCTAAGACAAAAACATTACTGGTGTGCATCTTGAGACAAAATGATAGCAGTGACATATTTTAAGATATGTCAGTGCAAGTTGCCTTCAGTTAAAACTGCTTTTTCAGTAAAAAACATGCTTTTTAGTTTGGGACTAGACTTATTTGTGAACAAAACATTATCATCTCAGGGAATTGTATTTAAATGGCCTGCTATTGGTGTGTTAAAAGACATACCTATATTTCTATGTTTACATGTATATATCATCAATAATGTTCATGACAAAAGGTATTTGCTTTTTTCCTTCTGTCATCAGAATGGTCAATGTTGGTTGCTTAATGTCTATGATGTGGCAAAGGGGTGGAACTTATGCAAATTAAAGAAAAAAGGTTTCACTCACAATGTACTTTACACACACCCTGAAGGTTTGTCATGGCACACCAGTTCTTGACAATGCATCTGAAATTCTAGTAACAGCAGAAAAATGGTGCAACCCCGCAGAGAACGACGGTAAAGTACCAGTGCAAAATTACTAGCTTGATATGTTTAATTGGTCTATTCTGTCTTAATTTGTGTATTGAAATTGTGAAGTCATAAAATACTTTGTTGTAATATGTACTGTAGAAAATGTACTGATTCAATGTACGAAAACAAGAAATCTCTTCAAAAGTGGTGGTTTGATGTTTTTATTGGAACTGTTGTAACTTTAATCGTTGCACGTTATCGGGATAACAAACCTTTTTTTTTATCTGAATGCGTCATTACAAAGACATGCCAAAAGACGTGTCAAAACATGTTTTCTCTTTTTAGTCTGTGGAAATCAAATGGTCGCTGCAGATCTCTTCGTTCATGTATCATATTCATCATTTTGCCAATCCTGTTCCTGTGTTACTACATCCTCGGGAATGAAATCTCAGAAACCTGGATGTCAACCGTTGGACTATTTCTTCCTGATACTTTTACCAATAAGTCATTTTACGTGGCTTACCCACACAAGTATAGTTTTATTATGAATGAGCCAGAGAAGTGCCAGAAAGAAAATGCTTTTGTGGTACTGATTATACCAGTAGCGCCAAGCAATACGGCTGCTCGGGAAGCCATCCGTTCAACGTGGGGTACAGAGAGGTTAGTGGGGGACAAAATAGTGATCGTATTATTTCTGTTAGGTCTGCCCATTTCACAAGACAGTGGAAAGCTTCAAGAAGATTTGTTGCAGGAAAGCGAGAAGTATCATGACCTTTTACAAAGTGATTTCTGGGACAGTTACTACAATCTCACCATTAAGACAATTGTAATGCTAGAATGGCTGTCTACTTATTGTCAGAATGCATCCTACGCAATGAAGGTCGACTCGGATGTGTTTCTTAATGTGAAAAACTTAGTGAATATGCTTCTGTCGGCACCAAAGCAGAACTATATGACTGGACATGTATACAGGACTGCACTGGTAAAGAGAAACCCCAGTTCTAAGTGGTATCTTCCAAAAAAAGTTTATTCCTCATTTCTATATCCACCCTATGCGCTGGGCTTTGGATATGTGTTTTCTCTAGACCTGACAGGGAAACTTGTTAAAGCAGCCCAACTTGTCAAACCAGTTTACATAGAAGATGTGTTTTTAGGTCTATGCATGAAGCATTTAGGAATCGCTCTAACTAACCCACCTAAACAAAGCCTATTCAGTGTCTTCCCTATCAAATATAACCGCTGTCTCTATTCAAAACTCATTGTCACAACAACACAAAGCTTAAAAGACCAAGTCGAGTTTTGGAGGGATTTACAGACACCTGGTCCGTATTGCTAACATCAAAAAGCTGAATTTTTTATTTTACAGTATTCTTATGTTACTGTGCTGTTAACTATGTACTTGTGTATAATAACGGTTAATGGATGATCAGTTTTTAGTAAAAGACACTGACACCAGCTGCGCATTCTTGCGTGAGTTTCAGGGCAGGCGCGAGCATGAGGCTCAACTTCCATTTATTTATTTATTCGTTTATTTAACAGGGACAATGCAGTATAACATTGCTACAATTTAAAACAGATGATTCTCCACATACAGGCTTCTAGCCAAAGGCTAATTTGTAACCAGTCTCTGGTTAGGCTTTTTTAACAACAGTAAAACAATAATCACACAAAACACTAAGCAAAAAGTAAACAAAAAATATAACAATAATAAAAAAGCTGACACTGTGTACAACCATTAGTGTTCATAAACCTGCTTTTGTTTGAACCACTTTTTAAAATTTCTTTGAAAAATGTTTAACTCTGTTGGCAGGCTGTTCCAAAGCAGTGTACCTTGAACTGAAAATAAGGCTATAAACATCAATCTGTATTTCCCTTTTACAATGAAAACTATCCAGAGTTATTTTACATTTGATTACTTTCATTTCTATATTATTTCTCACCTGAATATACTGTTAGACACACCTGAAAAACTGTAAACATTTGTCTCTTTATTCTATTGTATCTATTTGTGCCAGTGTTTGCCATTTGTTTATTTGTTCTTATTTTATTACGGACTGTTTACTCGTCTTTTTTGTTGTTGTTGTAAATGTAGTTAAATCATTTAAATAAAGCCTCCTTGTGCTAATGTGTAAGCTATTACAACAAAATTACCTAAATTATCAAAAAATTATGAGATAACAAATTATCTGTATGACGGTATGGCAGTTTTCCCAGTGGTATCGAAAATGGTATTGAATATCGACGTTTTCAAGGTATCGTATCCAAGTTGGAAATTCCAGAATCGTGTCAACACTATTTTGGCATAAACAATGGCTCAACAGTCAACTTATTTCAGAATCGAGGGCAAGGTCAGCCATTCAAAATAAATAAATAAAAATAATAATAAAAATGATATATACTGTATGCAAAGAAGAGGCCATAGACTGGCTAAGACATTTATTAAAATTTATTGCTATGGTTTTGAAAAGAGAGTAATGAAATTTATAAACCTTAAAGTCCCCCTGTGGTGAAAAGCAAGGTTTTAATGATTTTTATGTCTATGTGGTGTTTTTAATGTGCTTTAAGACAAACCATGTGCAAATTGATCAGTCAACACCATTGTATTTTCTCCTTAAAACTGCAGTGAACCAAAGACAGTCTGAAAAATGCGGTTTGAAATTGCTGGTGTTTCTGAAGTCACAAACTACCTTGTAGCCAATTACGTCAATGCGTGATCATCAAAGAGTGGATCTCTGAACTGGTGTGAATGAGTGGAGGCGGGGCTAATTTGCATATTCATAGAACCGCATATACTAAATGAGGCAAGGGTGTAGAGTTACATTCAAGCTATTTTAAAGCATGAAAATTGGTGATCAAAGATGAGTTTTAAGGGACAAAATTATTGACAACAGGGGGACTTTAAAGGTAATAATGGTGCTGTTCTTGAAGCAGATAAACATACAGTTTTGCTATTAGTAGAGATGCTGCTGCCGAACACTGTTGAGAGATGCACAGACTCAAACAATTCACATGCTTAAAGGGTTAGTTCACCCAAAAATGAATATAATGTAATTTATTACTCACCCTCATGTCATTCTATACCTGTAAGTCCTTCGTTCATCTTCAGAACACAAATTAAGATATTTTTGTTGAAATCTGATGGCTCAGTGAGGCCTGCATAGCCAGCAATGACATTTCCTCTCTCAAGATCCATTAATGTACTAAAAACATATATCGGATTTCAACAAAAATAGCTTAATTTGCGTTCCGAAGATTAACGAAGATCTTACGAGTGTAGAATGACATGAGGGTGAGTAATAAATTACATTATTTTCATTTTTGGGTGAACTAAACCTTTAAAGGAATAGTTCACCCAAAAATGAAAATTATGTCATCATTTACTCACCCTCAAGTTGTTCCAAACCTGTAAAAATTTCTTTGTTCTGTTGAACACAAAGGAAGATATTTTGAAGAAAGTTTGTAACCAGGCCGCTTTGGGGCACCATTGACTTCCATAGTAGGAAAAAAATGCTATGGAAGTCAATGGTGCCCCAGAACTGTTCAGTTTCCCACATTCTTTAAAATATCTTCCTTTGTGTTCAACATTAAAAAAAAATGTATACAAGTTTGGAACAACCTGAGGGTGAGTAAATGATGACATAATTTTCATTTTTGGGTGAACTATCCCTTTAATATCTCTCTCTCTCTCTCTCTCTCTCTCTCTAATAACTGCATTAATAACTGCATTAGTATGCTATCAATAGCCTTTCACACAGTAATTACTATAAAATTACCAGAATGACTTTACCGTTAAATCTGGCTTTTTACAGTTAAGAAACCGTTCATACTGTAGCGTCTGGACCAATCAGACACACAATTATTCTTTATATTTAATGAATTACCCAGAAACTCACTCTCTCACAAGTCCTGTTAATTCCATCCCCAACAACTGCAACACAGAGACAGAATAGGCGTCCTGTTCCTATTTTATTTCTGTCAGGAATGTGCAGAGAAGACTCTGACTTCATTCTTTCTGAGAAGGACAAATAAACCCTTTTAATCCTATATATTCTATATATAACCACATGAGAAATGTATAAACGTGTATCCAATTTTCCCCTCTCATGATTTTCCTTTTATAGGGTTTATTCTATGTATTAATTCTCTCTTTTGAACTATTTTGGTATTAATGTTTCAGAGTTGCAAAGTTATAATTACCTAAAATCACATGGGTAGCATGTTCGGTATCTACGGAATCCAACTTTTGTTTTTCATATTTGGTAATTTATGTTACATGTTACTAACTCTGTGACACATTAGTATTATAAGAATCTAGAAGGTTCTTCTCTCAAACATCCAATCTAATGTCTTATACTAATATCTTGCTACAGGACAAAGACTACTTCTGAAGGGAAAACTTATTGGCTCAGACACCTCAAGAGGGTGTGACATCTTCACCCTTTAAAATCACTGATCACAAGATCAGTCTCTCTTTTCCTTTACTGAAAAACGCTGATGTGAAGATGATGCTAAGAAGCTAGAAGCTTCTAAGGAACCCCAAGCTTGTGCCAGGCTTTGGCCTGGACCTTCCATTCACCTACAATTCCATTCCATTGCTACAATTTAAAACAGATGATTCTCCACATACAGGCTTCTAGCCAAAGGCTAATTTGTAACCAGTCTCTGGTTAGGCTTTTTTAACAACAGTAAAACAATAATCACACAAAACACTAAGCAAAAAGTAAACAAAAAATATAACAATAATAAAAAAGCTGACACTGTGTACAACCATTAGTGTTCATAAACCTGCTTTTGTTTGAACCACTTTTTAAAATTTCTTTGAAAAATGTTTAACTCTGTTGGCAGGCTGTTCCAAAGCAGTGTACCTTGAACTGAAAATAAGGCTATAAACATCAATCTGTATTTCCCTTTTACAATGAAAACTATCCAGAGTTATTTTACATTTGATTACTTTCATTTCTATATTATTTCTCACCTGAATATACTGTTAGACACACCTGAAAAACTGTAAACATTTGTCTCTTTATTCTATTGTATCTATTTGTGCCAGTGTTTGCCATTTGTTTATTTGTTCTTATTTTATTACGGACTGTTTACTCGTCTTTTTTGTTGTTGTTGTAAATGTAGTTAAATCATTTAAATAAAGCCTCCTTGTGCTAATGTGTAAGCTATTACAACAAAATTACCTAAATTATCAAAAAATTATGAGATAACAAATTATCTGTATGACGGTATGGCAGTTTTCCCAGTGGTACCGAAAATGGTATTGAATATCGACGTTTTCAAGGTATCGTATCCAAGTTGGAAATTCCAGAATCGTGTCAACACTATTTTGGCATAAACAATGGCTCAACAGTCAACTTATTTCAGAATCGAGAGCAAGGTCAGCCATTCAAAATAAATAAATAATAATAATAAAAATGATATATACTGTATGCAAAGAAGAGGCCATAGACTGGCTAAGACATTTATTAAAATTTATTGCTATGGTTTTGAAAAGAGAGTAATGAAATTTATAAACCTTAAAGTCCCCCTGTGGTGAAAAGCAAGGTTTTAATGATTTTTATGTCTATGTGGTGTTTTTAATGTGCTTTAAGACAAACCATGTGCAAATTGATCAGTCAACACCATTGTATTTTCTCCTTAAAACTGCAGTGAACCAAAGACAGTCTGAAAAATGCGGTTTGAAATTGCTGGTGTTTCTGAAGTCACAAACTACCTTGTAGCCAATTACGTCAATGCGTGATCATCAAAGAGTGGATCTCTGAACTGGTGTGAATGAGTGGAGGCGGGGCTAATTTGCATATTCATAGAACCGCGTATACTAAATGAGGCAAGGGTGTAGAGTTACATTCAAGCTATTTTAAAGCATGAAAATTGGTGATCAAAGATGAGTTTTAAGGGACAAAATTATTGACAACAGGGGGACTTTAAAGGTAATAATGGTGCTGTTCTTGAAGCAGATAAACATACAGTTTTGCTATTAGTAGAGATGCTGCTGCCGAACACTGTTGAGAGATGCACAGACTCAAACAATTCACATGCTTAAAGGGTTAGTTCACCCAAAAATGAATATAATGTAATTTATTACTCACCCTCATGTCATTCTATACCTGTAAGTCCTTCGTTCATCTTCAGAACACAAATTAAGATATTTTTGTTGAAATCTGATGGCTCAGTGAGGCCTGCATAGCCAGCAATGACATTTCCTCTCTCAAGATCCATTAATGTACTAAAAACATATATCGGATTTCAACAAAAATAGCTTAATTTGCGTTCCGAAGATTAACGAAGATCTTACGAGTGTAGAATGACATGAGGGTGAGTAATAAATTACATTATTTTCATTTTTGGGTGAACTAACCCTTTAAAGGAATAGTTCACCCAAAAATGAAAATTATGTCATCATTTACTCACCCTCAAGTTGTTCCAAACCTGTAAAAATTTCTTTGTTCTGTTGAACACAAAGGAAGATATTTTGAAGAAAGTTTGTAACCAGGCCGCTTTGGGGCACCATTGACTTCCATAGTAGGAAAAAAATGCTATGGAAGTCAATGGTGCCCCAGAACTGTTCAGTTTCCCACATTCTTTAAAACATCTTCCTTTGTGTTCAACATTAAAAAAAATGTATACAAGTTTGGAACAACCTGAGGGTGAGTAAATGATGACATAATTTTCATTTTTGGGTGAACTATCCCTTTAATATCTCTCTCTCTCTCTCTCTCTCTCTCTCTCTCTCTCTAATAACTGCATTAATAACTGCATTAGTATGCTATCAATAGCCTTTCACACAGTAATTACTATAAAATTACCAGAATGACTTTACCGTTAAATCTGGCTTTTTACAGTTAAGAAACCGTTCATACTGTAGCGTCTGGACCAATCAGACACACAATTATTCTTTATATTTAATGAATTACCCAGAAACTCACTCTCTCACAAGTCCTGTTAATTCCATCCCCAACAACTGCAACACAGAGACAGAATAGGCGTCCTGTTCCTATTTTATTTCTGTCAGGAATGTGCAGAGAAGACTCTGACTTCATTCTTTCTGAGAAGGACAAATAAACCCTTTTAATCCTATATATTCTATATATAACCACATGAGAAATGTATAAACGTGTATCCAATTTTCCCCTCTCATGATTTTCCTTTTATAGGGTTTATTCTATGTATTAATTCTCTCTTTTGAACTATTTTGGTATTAATGTTTCAAAAGAGTTGCAAAGTTATAATTACCTAAAATCACATGGGTAGCATGTTCGGTATCTACGGAATCCAACTTTTGTTTTTCATATTTGGTAATTTATGTTACATGTTACTAACTCTGTGACACATTAGTATTATAAGACTCTAGAAGGTTCTTCTCTCAAACATCCAATCTAATGTCTTATACTAATATCTTGCTACAGGACAAAGACTACTTCTGAAGGGAAAACTTATTGGCTCAGACACCTCAAGAGGGTGTGACATCTTCACCCTTTAAAATCACTGATCACAAGATCAGTCTCTCTTTTCCTTTACTGAAAAACGCTGATGTGAAGATGATGCTAAGAAGCTAGAAGCTTCTAAGGAACCCCAAGCTTGTGCCAGGCTTTGGCCTGGACCTTCCATTCACCTACAATTCCATTCCATTGCTACAATTTAAAACAGATGATTCTCCACATACAGGCTTCTAGCCAAAGGCTAATTTGTAACCAGTCTCTGGTTAGGCTTTTTTAACAACAGTAAAACAATAATCACACAAAACACTAAGCAAAAAGTAAACAAAAAATATAACAATAATAAAAAAGCTGACACTGTGTACAACCATTAGTGTTCATAAACCTGCTTTTGTTTGAACCACTTTTTAAAATTTCTTTGAAAAATGTTTAACTCTGTTGGCAGGCTGTTCCAAAGCAGTGTACCTTGAACTGAAAATAAGGCTATAAACATCAATCTGTATTTCCCTTTTACAATGAAAACTATCCAGTGTTATTTTACATTTGATTACTTTCATTTCTATATTATTTCTCACCTGAATATACTGTTAGACACACCTGAAAAACTGTAAACATTTGTCTCTTTATTCTATTGTATCTATTTGTGCCAGTGTTTGCCATTTGTTTATTTGTTCTTATTTTATTACGGACTGTTTACTCGTCTTTTTTGTTGTTGTTGTAAATGTAGTTAAATCATTTAAATAAAGCCTCCTTGTGCTAATGTGTAAGCTATTACAACAAAATTACCTAAATTATCAAAAAATTATGAGATAACAAATTATCTGTATGACGGTATGGCAGTTTTCCCAGTGGTACCGAAAATGGTATTGAATATCGACGTTTTCAAGGTATCGTATCCAAGTTGGAAATTCCAGAATCGTGTCAACACTATTTTGGCATAAACAATGGCTCAACAGTCAACTTATTTCAGAATCGAGGGCAAGGTCAGCCATTCAAAATAAATAAATAAAAATAATAATAAAAATGATATATACTGTATGCAAAGAAGAGGCCATAGACTGGCTAAGACATTTGGCCTGGACCTTCCATTCACCAAAGATCCTCTGAATCCAACTGGTTCTCTTTCATCAAGACAATATCAACAAAGATTCAACGGGAGCCTCCACAAATTGCATCAGGACAGTTTTAATACAAATTGGCGAGACATGCAAGTATCAAACTTAGTCTCATTATGTGATACATTAAGTATCCTTACCCCTTTTAAAGATAAGCCTGTTAAAACTAAACTGATGGTTTGCTCAAGGCTGTTGATCTGCTGAATTTCAAACAATGTGGTAACTTCTTGCCTTCCGGTATTCTGCTTCGGCTCTCTTTCCCTTGGTAAACTGCATGTATGTGTGTGAATGTTAGAGTAGTTAAGTGTTTAGTCCAGTTAATAAAGTCTTGTTCATGTCACATGTAAAGTTGTCCGTGTTTCATGCTCATATACTGGAGTCACTAATTATGCCGATCCTGTTCCCGATCCTACATGTTCTGAGTAGTACTGTACAATAAGATTGTTATTTCCCATAACCTGGAAATGAATATTTCTTAGAATTAATAAACAATTAACACTGAGTGTTCATTGGCAAAACAGGTTAATGGACTGTAACATTAATTTTATAACATTAAGTTAATTTTATTAACTGATCCAAATATTTATAATTAATTATAACTAGTCATAATATCAGGGGTGGAGCCCAGAAGACACCCCCTAACTCCACCCCTGGTGTGTGTGAAGATTTCCGCTAGCGCATGTGGTCAGTTTCACGCATGTGAAACCTGTCAGGACTTGCGATTTTGTTATTATACAATGATTCTTTTTTAAATTTACTAAAGTTATTTAGTGTTGTTTACTCTTGTCCCCCCCTCCCCCATCCCCATTCCCATATGTATAAATAGTGAAAATAAATAAACATATTTTAAATATTCATAATAGCTAACATAGAAATAGTGCAGAACCTTAAAGTGTTAGTTCACCCAAAAATGAAAATAATTTCATTTATTACTCATCCTCATGTTGTTCTACACTCGTAAGACCTTTATTCATCTTCAGAACACAAATTAAGATATTTTTTATTAAAACCGATGGCTCGGTGAGGCCTGTATTGCCAGCAATGTCACTGAACTTCTCAAGATCCAGAAAGTAAAATAAAGAAAATAACGACTTTTAACGATATCTAGTGATGGCCGATTTCAAAACACTGCGTAGAATCTTTTGTTTCGAATCAGTGATTCGGAGCGCCAAAGTCACGTGATTTCAGCAGTTTGGCATTTTGACACGCGATCCGAATCACTGATTCGAAACAAAAGATAACAAAAATAACTTCATTTGTGTTTAGAAGATAAACGAAGGTCTTACAGGTGTAGAACAACATGAGGGTGAGTAATAAATTTACATTATTCAAATTTCTAGGTGAACTAACCCTTTAAATATTTCTGAAGCAATTTTTTCATTAAATTTGTTAAAATCATTTAGTTTTTTTGTTTTCAGGTTTAAATTAGACTTTGAAGAACAGATTTCCAATGGGCCTATTTACACCTGGTCATTCATGCATTTTAACTGATCAGATATCTATCCGTTTTGTTAAAACTGTTCCATTTACATTTGGCAACATAAATGTGTCTTTGCAAAACGAATATAAATCTAATCTTCAATTCCCGTGCTATATGCAAATGTAACAGAGTTCATGTCAAAGAAAGAAAGATATTTATTTTATTTTATATTATATTTTTATTTATTTTATTTATTATATATATTCATTTTATTTATCATCAGCAAATTTCAAGATCAGAGACCTCAATTGGAGAGGGAGCGGCATCAGCAGTGATAAAATAATTTAGTGTCACTACTTTTAATGAAGACGACTGTGTGTTGAGCACCAGGACGTGATGCTGAACTTTCCGTTTCCGTTGTGGCAGATTGTACATCGGCTTTCTGAAGAGATGCTCAGTTTCTCCTCTGCGGCGATGCGTGCTGCAGTAGTGCTGTCATATCTGGCTACCGGGAGCCATTATTATAACACGCTCTCACATGTTTAACTTTGACCATTTTAGGAGGAGTAAAATTTACATACGTGGCTTCAGCAACCAGATGCATTTTGTCCAGTTTTATCTAGAATGCGAAAAAAATGTCCTCTCTTTTGGTCTTTTCACGATTGGATAGCTATTTGATCAGAGAAAACACATGACCAGGTACGCATAAATGAAATTTCCACATGCATCACAGTAATTTTGATGTGTGTGAAATGTTTAATAGGACTCGATATACTTGGTTGAATATCTCCAAAATGTATAGCACTAACTATGTACAGCGGAATAAGCTGTAAGCTGTCATTGAGCTTTCATTGACTTTTGGTTTAATTGTCACACTTTAACAGTATTTTTTACTCCTAACTTAATAAAACAAGCTATGTTACTATGAGGAATGATTACCTCAAAATGTAGATCTGTATGCAGGTACAAGGTACTTTACCTGAAAGAAATACATAAACCTCTCTCGCTTTTGCTCACGTGCTAGTGATTACCTCTCCGGGCAGATGTGCCATAGGTTGTCAACCCCTGTTCTAAATTATATACTATGTAAAACACTGTTGCTGTAAAGTTGCTGAATGAAACGGCATAAACTATTTTGTTAAGTGTGTGTTAGTGTGTTACCTTGCGCTTCCGTCCCTTGCCTTTTTCTGACTCTGATGAGCTCTCTTCACTGGATATGAACTCTCGACTTTTAAAGCTGTCGTTGCCTGTTGCTCGCTCCTTCTCTTTCTCCCTCCCACCACCTGACTTCCTTTTCTTCTTTTCTTCATTCTTCCCTCCTTTCTTTTTCCTCTCCCTTCAGGAATGAAATGTGGGAAAAAAGAGTGAGAAACGGCCAATTATTAATCATAGTTTGGAACAACATGATGGTGAGTCAATGACAGAATTTTCATTTTTGGCTGAACTAGTAAGCCACAGGACTAGGTTATTTGAATATTCTGAGTACTTTTTTGAGCTGCCTGAAGATCCTCCACCACTCTCCTTATACTCTCTCATCACTCGTTCATACTCTTTCTTTGCTTCCTCTGCTTTTCCTTCCCACTCCTGGTGGAAAGAACAAGACACAAGTATCAGTTCAAGTTTAAAGTGTACCATGACAGTTAGACGGAGAACACAATCTGAGGCATTAACATTGTGGAAGGTCCAGTGAATATGATAGAGAGTGTATGTCACCTCTTTCTTGTCTTTGCCAAGTTGTTTCCACATTTCTCCAGCTTTTTTTGAGATCTCTGTGACAGAGATGCCTGGGTGCTCTGATTTAATGCGGTCCCTGCTAGCGTTCAGCCAGAGCATGTAGGCACTCATTGGCCTCTTGGGGGCACTGCTATCCTTTGCCTTTTTCTACACACAAGAATATGCAAAGTAGCACTAAATTTGTAAGTGCTTGTAATAAGTAAACAGTTTATAGAAACCCTAACGGTCACCGACGGTTCACTCTTCTCTCTTTCTCACCTCTTTCTTACGTGGTTTTCTTTCTTTTACAAATTTTGCTTTCTTGGCTGGTTTCTTCTTGCGGTCTTCATCACTGTCCCCACCATCAGCACTGCTTTCACTGGCAGAGGCCTTACTGTCGTACCTGACACACACAAATATGACTATTAGGTATCAGATTTTTTTCATTTTCTGAAGAATGTGTAAGTGTGCTTGGCGCCACAACACTAAGGTGTTATGAGTGGTTTTTAGTATCAAATGTCATTGATAGAGTGTTCTGGGTGGTTTTATACATGTTTTTTGCAAGTTTGTTAATACTTATGGTTGGGAGTTTGTTCAGGTATGAGCAATAGTAATAGTGATGTTTCCCTTAGCAAGAACCACTAATTTAAGCTGTCGCAAACAAATCAATGCAAAGCCTCTTACTCCTCCGCAATTTCATCATCTTCTTCTCCAGGATTAAAAGATTCATCTGAGAAAAAAAAAAAAGGTCAATTCAAATATTAATTTGTCTCACACAAAACGTATTCTGTTCAGCCAAGCCAGTTGTAATTTATGACTCACAAATACAATTGCACCAAGGGGTGGGTGATATAAAACAAATTCTTATCACAATATGAGTAATTTTATTTCATGACAACAATATATATCACAATATAGTTATTTTTCCTGGAAATAAAGTTAAGATACCAACATTTTAGATACTACTGACAACACCAATTCTCAACACCAATTTCGATATCAGAGCAAAAACCAATTCTAGCCTGACTAGCATAAGAAAAAAGTCCTCAAGCTTATAGAAGACATGTAAATAGTTATTAATAAAATAAGAACAAAGAATCTAATTAAAAGCAATAGGACAAATAAATGGAGTAGTACAAAGGTACAAAAAACACCACATGAGTGTACCCGTGATAGAGACAATAGTCCAAAATCTCTACAGGTTGATAAATCGTTTTCTATTTTTGTGCGTATGTGTCTACCGGTATATCACCCACCCCTAGTTGTACCAGTCATCCAAACACAAAATCGTATCAGCCTGCCATCTGATTGGCTCAAAGAGCTGCCACTCACCACTCTCGCCCTCTGAGTCGTCACTGTCATTGGCCTCCTCACGGATCTTGCCCTCTTCTTTCATGCGCTCCAGGTACGCATCATGCTGGTCGTCGTCTGAGTCGCTGTACATGTTGTCATTACCTTTCATACCCTGATAGAGTACAAATCACAATGATATTAATGCAATATCAACATCATGTCATTGCAAAGTTAGTATTTGTAACAAAGCAGACACAGGAAAGCCCTCTCCAAGCAAAAATTTCAAACCCATTCATGTTCCCTTCCTCACCGGCCTCTCTCTCTCACACACACACATACGTTTGATATAAGCAATCAGTGTTAACTCATTCAAAAGCACGCCCTTGAGCAACGCTGTGTTCATAGCACACAGAATTGTCTAGAACACATACTGTTTTCTTGTAAAGTGACCACAAAATTATATACAGATTTCAGACGAAATACTGTTGCAGTCTTATAATGAAAGTCTGAGTGATCTGAACACAGCGTTCACCTGGTCAAATCATAACCAGTGAGCCTTGCCACCTTTTGGTGGATGAGACATCTGCTTTAAGCCTTCAAAGATAAGAGAGAACGCTTTTGACACTCGGGTTGTGATTGAGACACGCAAACAAATACCATGCAAGCAAGTTATAGGAGCACCGACACCAGACCAAATCGCAGGGCAATACCAACCTTTTTCTACATGAACACAATACAGACATACAGCACAAAAACAAAGAGTAGAATAAGTGTCGGTCCACTGTGTGAGGGGTCTATATGGACAGATGAAATCTATGCAGATGAAAATGATGTGCTGCTTGATAGGATGAAAGAAGGACTGTAGGTGTACCTCTTTAAAGCCTCTGTTCTTGATGCTTAACTTCTTAGCATTGACGAAGTCAAAAAGTTTACCATATTCCTCCCTGAAGAAGAAGGTAGAGATAGATTGAACATATAAAACAAACAGAGGATGAAGACTCTATTAGTGAATTATGGCCCATTCACACCAAGAACGAGAACTATATAAGCACCCACAACAACGGACAATAGCATTGTTTATTCTAGGACTTATGGCTTCTGCCGTTTTAAAGGTGCAGTAAGCAATTTCTGAGAAACGCTGTATCAACGGTGTTTCTTGGAAATTGCTTACTGCACCTTTAAATGCTCAAGCTCTTTAAAGTTGGACAGATTCTGATTGGCTGCCAATGTTTTTTTATCATTAATCAGCTAGACATAATTCCTCTGTGTTATTATAGTTATAGCTATGGTGTGGACTTCCCTATTCATATAAAATTAGAGCGAAAATTTAGACTTTATAGTTACAGTTAGTTATTGTCGTTGGTGTAAACAGGTCTGTACAGTATTTTTCAGTTTTCAATTTCAAAAAGTATCTTGTATAAAGAATGTTATATAGGGAAAGTTTTTTTTTTGACCCCACTGACTTTCATTGAATAGACAAAAACAGAAAGTCACAAAGGTTTTGAAAGACATGAGGATGAGTAAAAACTGTTTTGTTTCTGCCACATTAATGTGATGTGATCAACTGATGCCTTAATGTATTGACTCAGTCATAATGTGCATCAAACTGAAAATACTATAATGTGCATAAAGTAGCTTTGTTTTTTCCTTTCAACATCTAATGTAGAAGGGGTCAGGTCACTAAAAGAGAGGGGCTTTTTTAATCCAGTATAAGACAAAAGCAGAAAGAATCACCACAAAGAGAAAGCATAGACTTTCTATGGCAGATGAGGGTTAAGTGCTTAAGGACATAATGGCAGGAAGTGCCTTAAAGAGGATACTGGACACTGGTCTTTTCATTACTGGGATGGTCTAGTTTCCACAAAGCTATGTTCCCAACAATTGGACAAGAATGATATTGGTCTTATGGGTACCTCTCGATGCTGCTGAAAGTGTACTGATTGCCCTGCTTGGTCTCAATCTCGAAATCGAAGGAGCGGGTGGTGGTGGTTCCACGGGCGAAGTTCACGCAGGCAATCTCTTCAAAGCGCAGGTGCACCGGAGGCTTGTGTACATAGATAAAACCTCTTTCCAAAGGATACAACAGTCCTGAAGTGGCCTTATATGAACATGTTATACATTGAGCTCCTGAGTGACTACAGAGAAGAGAGAGAGAGATAATGACACTGTAAGTGATCAAAAATACAGACCTCACAAAATTTGTATAGACATTATGTTGTACTATATAATGCCAGATTAGACATTAATGTTTAAAACGCTGGGGTCAGTAAAAATTTGTTTTTAAAGAAATTCATACTTTTATGCAGCAAGGATGCATTAAATTGACCAAAAGTGAGAACAAAGACATTTTTAATGTTATTAAAGATTTCTATTTTAAAATAGTTTTTTTTTTTTTTTTTACCTTTCTATTTATCAGCATGTTAAAATGATTTCTGAAGGATTATGTGACACTCAACATAGGCATAATGGCTGCTAAAAAAAAATTCAGCTTTGCATCACAGGAATAAATTAAGTTTTAAAATGTATTAAAATAGAAATCAGGTATAATTTTTTAAATTTTAATAATATTTCACAATACTGCTGTTTTTACTGTATTTTTATCAAATTACTGTTAAAAAAAACAAGAAATAAATCAGGAAGATTTGGTTCAATGGCAATGTTTCAGGCATTAAGGAAGGGCCTTTTGATGTATATTTCATTACATTTATGCATTTTCTATACTCTTTAATGTATAAAAACATAATATTGATAAAATATGTAAAATAAGCTATATATTGTTTTGTTAGATAAAATAAAATTGTCAACATACAGTCATTCACTGTAGCATTTTTTGGGTATATTATTTATATATTTTGTATGTGTTTTACCCTTGGAAATTTCCAGGCACTGTGATCTTCCTGTTGACCAGGGCCTTCATGACTCTGCTGACCATCTCATAGAGAGAGCCAGACATGTTTTTATTAAGTTTCCCTTCAAAACGTCTCTCCACCTCATCCCTGCAGAACACAAGAGAAAAAAATTATACTGCTGGAAGACAACACAGGGTAAGGTTACAGTCCCTGTAATAAGTGTACTGTAAGTTGCCTAGGATAAAGTATCTGCTAAATAAAATAGTGTCATCGACCTTGTTGAAGTGAAGTTTCTGACATAACACCCCACAGAATACAGCTAAACATAACTGCACACACAAATTTCTCTTTAGTATGTCATTTTAGTCTTGGCAGAAAATGTAAAGTTTATTTCTCACACCCATCACATCCTTCACTATTGTTACTCATTCTCTGTCTCTCTTGCTTTCACTCACTCGTTCATGTTGAGAGTGAGGCTGATATCCTCTTCCTTGGAGAACAGAAGAATGAGAAAATGATAGCGGGTCTGACCCTGTTTAATGGGTGGGTCCAGACTGATCTGAAACAGAAGGGAGGTTGCAGCTATTAACAAACAAACTTCTATATCAGAAAATCAGACACACAACAAAGATTAGATTAATGGAATAGATAAAGCCCTCTAATACTGGATCAGAGATTGTTTTACTGACTATGATGCCCCACTCACCACAAAGAACATCTGCCGTTGGTCTTTATGAGGCAACAGGAAAAGGCGGAGCACTGTGGTGTATGGGATCTTGTAGTCAAACGTTTTACCATGCAGATGGAGGAATGTTGGATAAATACGGATATCGTACCTACAGAGAGAATAAATCATCATATGCTTGCTACTTCACACTTTTTTATTTTAAAGGGAAAACTAATAAATTGTGAGGTAAATATCCAGGTGTGTATGTACCTGCCCCTAGGTGTGAGGCACTGCAACTCTCTGAAGATACATACAGCATCTCCTGTAGCCTGGATGACATCTGCCTTGGACAGAACGTTCTGAGCAAATGCCTAAAACAGCAGAGAAGATTGCTGTGACCTCATTTTATATTTCAGTTTACATGGGCTTTAAGAATGGTAATGTTGTACTTTAGGCCAGGGGTTTTGAAACTGGGGTTTGGGGACCCCCAGGGGGCTGCAAGGGAGTGATAGAGGGTCCATGGAAAACCATTGTAAAAAAAAAAAAAAAAAAATTAAACTAAACAAATAAACAATAAAATAATTAAAATAAATAGTATTTAAATAAATAAATTCTACATTATAAATGATAAATCTAACAATACATTATTTATAAAGTATATTTATAAATAATACATCTAACAGTAGTATGAATTTGAATTTTCTCTATACTGTAATCATTATGATCACAACCAACCATCACTGTTTCTGCCTAAATGAATACATAATATTAATATTAACTGCATGATTTGTATTATCTTGAATTGTACATTTTTGACATATGGACATTACTTTGACACAGTAATCTCTGATAACAGATTACTCTAAATTGTAATTTAGAAACATTTTTCTGTAAAGCTGCTTTGAAATGATATGTATTGTGAAAAGTGCTATACAAATAACAAATATGAATTGAACTGAATAGTACTATAGTGAGTAGAAAAAAAAAACTTCTTTAGGGGCATGTTATGATTGTTGCTTGGTAAACTACGCCATCTGCTGGTTGGTGTTAGGTAGGTGTGGAAACACACACAGACACGCACTTGCCTCCACAGGGTCTGAACCCTCATCTCCTGTGGTGGGTGGGACATAGAAGCGCACCTCCATGAGGGATACCTCTGTGTCATCATTCTGATGAAACTCCACAGTGACCTCATTCTTTCCCGTAGCACACTGGGATACACTGGAGAGTGGAATCTCAAATGCAGGACTGTCATTCACCTCAAATGAAAGCAATGGCCCTAAAAAGTCACAAAGTGGCAAAAAGTTTAATACCTAGATATGGCAGGGAAAAGACATTTTCAAGCTAAGTGTATTAAAATGTAAAGCTGGAATATGCAATTGGTTTAGTTATTAACAGTTTTCCATTATTTCTATTATTTATTCTATTTATTTATTTTTGATATATGATATCACAGAATTTTATTTAAAGATAGTAAAAAAACGCATGTAAAACAATTGCTGTTATGAAATTTTACATAATATTTACTAAATTTGAAATAAATAATTTTTTCATAATTAATCAATATGAAAAAATAACCTGTAAAATAAAAATATTTATACTTAGCTAGTGCATGATTCTGTAATTTTTCACAAATAAAGAAACTGTTAAAAAATAAATAAAAAGGAAGTAAATGCTGTAACCAACATTCACTCAGTAAGTCAGTCTGCAATAGGAATCATGCTTTCTCAAAAAAAGACCAGGTTGCACTAATTTTACATAAAGTACAGTGACAGTGAATATGACAGTAGCTAAATGAATATTGCACAGCATATTTTGAAATCAAGGATTTTTAAGTTGGTATATGAGAAAGCATTATGCAGTGCCCTCCACTAATATTAGCACCCTTGGTAAATATGAGCAAAGACGGCTGTGAAAATAAATCTCCATTGTTTATCCTTTTGATCTTTCATTCAAAAAATTCTAACCTTTCACTGAAGTAAAACAAGTGGGGGGATAATGAAATAAATGTTTTTCTCCAAAACACATAGGCCACAATTATTGGCACCCATAGAAATTCTTATAAATATCAGAGTAAGAATTTCAGAGTAAAATATCTCTAAAGTATATTCCCATTCATATTTACATTTGTTTTTAGTGTACCAGGGTGACTAGGAGCATGAAATTGTCCAGCCGTGACTTCCTGTTCCACAGGAGTACAAATATGAAGAAACACAAAGGCCAAATTCCCGTAATCATTTATCACAATGGGTAAAACCAAAGAATATAGTTCTGATGTGCAGCAAAAGATCATTGAGCATCACAAAATAGAAAGTGACTGTAAGAAAATAGCTAAAGCATTGAAAATCCCCATTTCCACCATCAGGACAATAATTAAGAAGATGTTACAAATCTGCCTGGAAGATGACATGTGTCTATATTCTCCTAATGCATGGTGAGGGGGAAAATTTGAGTGGCCAAAGACTCTCCAAGGATCACGGCTGGAGAAATGCAGAGATTAGTCTTGGGGTCAGAAAGCCTTAAAAAAAAAAAAAAAAAGATCAAACAGCAGCTTCTTAACCAAAAGTTCAAGAAAAAATTCTCTGCTCTCATCCAAAAGCAAACTCCAGCATATTCAGCTGTCAGACATGACTGGAACTTCAAACGGGGCCGGCTTCTATGGTCAGATGAAACTAAAAAAAGAGCTTTTTGGCAGCAAACCCACCAGATGGGTTTGGTGCAAACAGGGATAAAAAGTACCCCATGCCCACGGTTAAATATACTGCTGGATCTTTAATGTTGTGGGCCTATTTTTTTTTTTTTTTTTTGCTGGAGGTCCTGGACATCTTGTTCAGATTCATGCCATCATGGATTCCATCAAATACAAATAAAAAATCAAAACCTGATCGCCTCTGCTAGAAATCTTATAATGGGCCGTGGTTGGATCTTCCATCAGACAACAATCCAAAACAAACATCAAAACCAATCCAAAAATGTGTCACTGAGCACAAAATGAAGCTTCTGCCATGACCATCCCAGTTCCCTGACCTGAACCCTAAAGAAAATAAGTGGAGTAAACTGAAGAGAAGAAGCACCAACATTGAGTTGGGAATCAGTAGGATCTGGAGAGATTCTGCATGAAGGAATGGTCTCTTGTCAGGTGTTCTCCAAACTTGGGGAAAGGACGTTGCAAAGATTGGGTGCCAATAATTGTGGCCAACATGAACTAGAGAAAAACATTTATTTCATAATGAGATTTTCCCCACTTTTAATTGTTTTACTTTAATGAAAGGTTAGGAATTTGTGAATTTTTTGAATGAAAGAGCAAAAGGATAAACAATGCAGATTTATTTTCACAGCTGCCTTTGCTCATATTTACCAAGGGTGCCAATATTAGTGGAGGGCACTGCAGTATTTGCCTTTCTATTATAACTAAATACTAGTAATACTTTAATAACACTATAATACTTTTTATGTACCATTTACTTTATTTGTTTAACAGTTCTACTAATCTATTAGACAGAACTGTTAAACAAAGAAAGTAAACTAATGAAAGTCATGCTTCCAACACTTATTGGTCATAAAGGAAAACTTATCGGTTCTCTGAAAGGTTATTTTGGGAACCACAAAAGGTTCTTCTATGGCGTTTTATATATGACCTTTATTTTTAAGAGTGTTGAATTAAGGTCACTATACAAGATGCTATACTGTACATATCTCAGAAATAGTTTTGCATCAGAACTGCACTGACCATTAAATTTAGCAGTGCCCCAATTCCAGCCCTTCACACTCATATCTTTCTCAATCAGCTCCACTTTGTAGTTGGCTTTGAAGTACTCTGAGATCTTCTCAAGGTCCTGTACATAAAGAGATGGGTGCAAATTTAAGGCATGGAATGAAAGGATGGAGGGTGGCGCAAATAGATCTGTTTTTGATTGATTGAATTTTGTATCTCTGACTCACAGTGTCTTTGAAGCCATCATATTTGTAGATGTGGCCAGTGCTGGTGCACAGTTTGATGCCGTGACCCAGACAGACTCTCCTCCACTGGGCCTGAGTGAACTCAGAGACCGGAATGCTGTCCACCTTCCCGGTCTTACTGTTTTTAAACACCACTGTCTGCTTACTGAAGCGCAGACGGCCATCATTCTACAGAGAGAGGTCAGTCAGTCGTTTTTGTTCAGTGTTTTTTAGAATAACATCTCGGATTAGACACCAGACTGTTGCAGCCTCTACTCACCCAAGTGCCCTTGACCTCCTGATAAATTTCATTGAATTCCAGAGTATCACTCATGTCAGCCACTCCAGCTTAGACAGAGTGGACCTGTGACGTTCAAAAGCTGCGACAGCAGGTGTAAAATCATAAATACACAACATACAGTATTCATATAGCTTCTTTATTTTTTCACTGCATGTAGCATTATGATTTTGGCAACATTTCGAGTGTTATCAATTACGAAAAGCTCCTAAATACCACTGAGCGGCACACTTTTTATTGCAGGTTGATTTGGATGTAAACACTTAGATTTGTGCTATAAAATAAAACTTTGCGAATCTAAATATTTTGCAGATGCACTGTAAATTGTCTTCTAACTATAAACAAATAACTAGAGCTAGCAAAGCTACCATATTCGGCATTCATGTGACGAACGACTTATTTTAAATTTACTGTAAATTTCTAACAGTACTAGTTTATTTCGAACAATTTTATTGCACAGAAAATAAAACATGTGAGATATTTGAATCAGTATTACTGTTATTCGGCGAGAGGATCAAGGCCGAGTCCTGTGTGTGCGTAGATGAGCGGAGCGCAGAGCTTCATGTAACACGTTCGTCATGACGCCATCACGCTCTGTGCGTGGCCCCGCCCTTCCTATTGAATGTCAGTGTTTTGTAAACGATCGAATCACAAAGCGAAAGTTAAAAGGATTTGATAAAGACTGCTGTCAACAACATTCGCATATATTTTATCATCTGATAACATTCTAGAAGCATTCAGGTATGTCGTGAATTTTGAATATAAGGGGATGCAAATGCAAGGTTTCAGATGCTTTATACTCTAAATGGAAGCATTTTTGTTCAGTCGATCGATTAATAAACATCGCCTTTAATGCAGTTTATTTTGAATCGAAAATGGGAATGCTACAAAAAAAATGTATGTTTATACTTTGTTATAATACATACATTAGTTTCTTTGTCTAATGGTCGACAGCATCTGACCAAAGACCTGCGCGCTGCTGCAATATTTTTGCATATAATATTTTAAATCCCGAATGTTGTTTACATTTTACACATAGGCAACTTATTTACTTGTTGAAATTAATTTCATATCACGCCAATTATCTTGCTCAATGAGCACTGTGCTCCCAAATATAAATAATCATTGACTCACCACCTCATGTTGGAAACCGGAATTAATTCATTACATTATTAAAATCAAAAGATAACCTAACATGAACGTACAATGAACAGTTGGTGTTTTCTTCATTGACTAAACTTATCAAAGATTAATACAAACTGTAACAGATGTATTTCTCATTGTTAATGTTAGTTAATGCAACGTAAATAATGGGACCTTACTGTAAAATGTTACCAACTATCCTTTCATTTTAGATATGACACCTAAGCGTGGCCTCATCACCGACACCTTTAAGGTTGTAAAGAAGGCAAGGAGAGGGGGCAAGAGAAACAAGTCTCCTTCCCCGCCAAAAACAGGTGGGACAGTTTGTTTCTCTGTGTGTATGTGCATATTTAAATGAAAGCAGAGATCTGCAATATGCCACTGTATTCCTAAATTGTGCATATTATTTAAAAGACTGTAAATGCACCAGTACTGTAACAGCATTTATAACATGTTATTATTGATCAGAGCCTGAACCCCCACAACTGAGTGAAAGAGAAAAGGATCTACAAGAACTGAAGAAGTTTGATCTGGACTGTAGGTTCGGACCATGCACAGGTACATCATCAATTTAATTAAACAATATCTTTGCGCCAGTTCGCATAATACTGTTTATGTCTGTATTTTTCATGTGGCTTCTGAAGCACAATAATATAGAACCCTGAAAACTGTCTGCGTTATTACTTTAAGGTCTTGAATTCTTTTGTTGCAAGCTTTGTCTGTATCTTCTCGTTTACATTTGAAAGTGTGTTCTACCCAAATGTGTGTGTAACTGGGTAATAACTAGGTAGGTACTAGCCCTGAACCTACCCCTAAACCTAATCTTAAAGGGTTAGTTCACCCAAAAATGACATTTCTGTCATTAATTACTCACCCTCATGTCATTCCACACCCATAAGACCTTCATTCATCTTCAGAACACATCTTTTTTATCTCCCATAGAAAGCAACGCAATTACTGTCATTCAAGGTCCAGAAAGGTCGAAAGACATCGTTAAAATAGTCAACGTGACTACAGTGGTTCAACCTTAATGTTACGAAGCGCCTTTTTGTGTGCAAAAACAAAACAAAAAATTAAACAAATTTAACAATTTCTTCTCTACCTTGTCAGTCTCCGCAGTTGACATTGTAAACATATGGCAGCGCTTCAGTGTTCTACGTCAGAACACTGGCTCACTATTGGACGACGCTGTTCACGTGAGCACCACGATGCATGTGTGTAATGCTGATGCAGGAGCCAGCCAATAATGAGCCGGCGTTCAGACGTAAACATGGAAGCGCTGCACTGTGTCTTCAACGTCAACTGCGTGGGAGAATGACAGCAGAGAGAAGAAATTGCTGAATAAAGTCGTTATTTTTGTTTTGTTTTTGCGCACAATAAATAATTCTTGTCGCTTCATGACTTTAAGGTTGAACCACTGTAGTCACATTGACTATTTTAATGTTGTCTTTAATACCTTTCTGGACCTTGAATGATGGTAATTATGTTGCTTTCTATGGGGGATATAAAAAACCTCTCGGATTTCATCAAAAATATCTTAATTTGTGTTCTGAAGATGAACGAAGGTCTTACAGGTTTGGAATGACATGAGGGGGAGTGTTTAATGACAGAAATTTCATTTTTAGGTGAACTAACCCTTTAACCCATGTAGTTACCTTATATTACTAAGTAATTTATTGGTTAAATACATTGTAAGTACATTAAAAGTGCACATACTGTACTGTAAAATAAAGTGCAACTAAAAAAACCCTCTGTGTATGTGCTTGTGTGTGTTAGGGATCAGTCGACTGCAGAGATGGGAGAGGGCAGCACTGCATGGGTTGAATCCCCCGCAGGAGATTAAAGACATTGTTCTGAAAGAGAACACTGACCCAGAGTACACACAGAGGTATTACTGACATATTCTCTCTCTTCCTTTTTCACATGCAGATAGTCAGAAACCACACAAACTACAACCTTTATCAGTATAACGCTCACTTTTTCCCTTCTATTTCAGTCTCTGGCGTGACTATCCCCTCTGAAAAACTGATAGAGAAAAGACAGAAGAGCAGGAGAAAAGAAAAAAATACTTTTATAGTGTTTGATATGTTCTACTATGTTTGCTTTGCTGTTTATCACACTACATTTTATTAAACATTTTTCTATGCAAAAGCTATTATTGTTGAGTCTCATGCATTTATAAAACAATTATGTTATCAGTCCTTCATACCCTTCCTTATATCCTTACATTTTATGTACATTTAATTAATTAATAGTATATTCTGTAAGACTTTATATATATTTGCATTACATTTAAAAGTATTTTATAAGCTTAAACCAAAAAAGTGAATGTTAAAATGCCTGTTGATGAAGACTGCTGTCAACATTAACAAATTATTAATCATCTGACAACATTTTAGCAGCTTTCAGGTATGCAGTGGAGATAAGGGGATACATATACTTTACAATTTTGCAGAAGTTTATACTCGAGTTGGAAGCGTTATTTATCGATTGTTTAATTGCCCACCTTTACTGTTGACTTTAATGCAATTTATTTTCAATTTAAAATGGGCATGCTACACAAATGCATTGTTTATGTTTTATTATAATACATATTCACTTGTTTGTGCAATGCTTGGAAAGCATCTTTTTTGGCTAAAGATCTCCCTTTGCTATGAGCTGCAATATTTCCTAATTTGATTTCCCTTCAATGGTACACGTTAGTGAGCACTCAACAGACGACTGCAATTTAAAGTATGCACTGAAATAATTGAGATTAATAACTTTAAGCATTTCTAGCTGTTAAAATGGGTTTACAGTAAGGCATATGTAGATGTAAAATATATCCATACAGGAATTACAGCAGCTCCTCTTGAGAATGATATTAATTAGGGGCAGATAATTATGGCAACAATTGAAATAGGTCAGATCCCTTTCTACCCTATCAGCCTTCATGTTTGACTTGAATTCCCTTCTAATATCTTTAAGTCGATGTGGATTATGAGTTTGAACAAATTTGCAGGTGCGGCATATCGACCTCGTACACTTGTGGCCCCACTATCCATTAGTGCGTCATCACGCTACAATAAACCTTCCTTTGAGTGACAGATGGATGCGGGGGAGGGGCTGGATTATTGACCCTAGCGACATTGTCCCGCCTCTTCAGCTAGAGTTGTTTCTTATTGGTTCCCAAATGCGTCACTTAACATTTACGTAGCCTGACTGGTTTATGTAATTGTACATTTTATGACGTATACTGTCGCACGCAACGGTCACTGGTTAAACAGAAGCCCCAATGCGGGTGGAAGCCCCGCCCTCCTGCAGCAAGAACGAGAAGGCGGGATTATCAGTGGAGGAATAAAGATGATTTGTCCAGGCCACCGGTCAGGATGATGTTCTGATTGTTCATTGGCTGCAGCGCTGCCCATCGATGTCTGCGACTGGAAGCACCTACGGTAATAATGTCGCTCAGTGACCTAGTATTAAATAAAGCGACGGTTATAGCTAGGCGGTAGCGAGGATTATAGCATCGGCTTTGCCATTTTAAATACTACCGGCACGTTCAGCAAGAATCGACAGCGTCGAAAATCCACTTAAGAGGTCAATCATTCATCTTGCAGTAGATTTTTTTTTTTGTATAAATTTCCGGATCATGCTGAAGTCAGAAGGAAAACGCATAGCAGAAAATCATCATTTGCCTTGAGCCGCGCTGCAGTGCCATCACTCTGCCTCTGTCCTATTGGATTTCAACGGCAGATCGATCTACAATACCACACCGCATTGGGTTATAACTGGGATATTCTCTCTTTTGTCGCGGTTAAGTATAACGGTTTAGTGTAACGGAAGTTAGTGGTTTGCAGAGGACTGAATTACAGTTAAAC
Organism: Elopichthys bambusa; assembly: GCA_037101425.1. Taxonomy (NCBI): domain Eukaryota; kingdom Metazoa; phylum Chordata; class Actinopteri; order Cypriniformes; family Xenocyprididae; genus Elopichthys; species Elopichthys bambusa. Next base: position 28,277,503 of record CM074436.1, read on the forward strand.
TGGTGAGTAAGGTGTTGTCGGCATCATGCTGTGTCTGATAATACAGAGATTGAGAAAATATCGATCACTATGCCTGCAGGATCAGTCATTTAGACGGAATTTTGTTCAGTCAGCTAAAAGCCAAACTTGACCGGAAGATAAACAATTCACGGCTTTTAATAAGTAGCTATTATTTACATTTGCATTGACATTTGCTAGGGCATCAAATCAACTACGCAGCTGAAATGTTTAGTCTCGGGTATGTAATAAATGATAATGTCTGACATTTTCTGAAATGTTTTCTTATAATGTTCTTGAATGCAATTATTTTTAATTGTTTTTTTCAAAAGTCAGCAGAATAACCGAACTTGCAGGTACAGTAACAGGTGCGCAATAGAAAAAATTCTCGAAAGGTATCCGTGTTACAGTGTAATAATACAATTAAGTACTGAGTAATATTAATTAACAACATGTACTTACCATAGAGTTGGGATTAGGGTTATGTTTAAGGTTAGCTGCTTGTAATTATGCATAATTTACTGTTATTACTATAGTAAATACATCTAACGTTTTCTTTCAGACAGGTAACCATAATTACACAACACGTGCACACAGATTTTAGCTTACGTTTACGTAAGGATACGTTTTTTAAAAAAAATCTTTTTTTATCTTATACCTTTGTGTGCGTGTGTGTGTGTGTGCACGCGCGCGTGTGTGTGATTATAGAAAGTTCCCACTAGTACTTGAAAATGAAAGGGATAGTCATTATTGTCATTATTTATCCCTCATGTTGGTCCAATGTATGGTCTTTTGTCCATACATTGAAAGTGAGAGGTGACTGAGACCGTCTCGCACTTGTGTCATAGAAAAAAGAAAAAAGAAAGTCATACTTGATATGGTAACAATGTAAATTAGGTTGAGTAAATGATGACAGAAATTGAATTTGATGGTGCTGGCCCTTTAAAGGCATCTTAAAGATAAATGTTCCTCTTGCAGGGATGGACAATGCCCATACAAAGACGGTTGAGGAGGTGCTGGGATACTTCGGTGTCAATGAAACAACAGGACTGAGCTCTGAGCAATTAAGGAAAAGCAGGGAAAGATGGGGCACCAATGGTACTGCATCACTTGCAAAAATAAAAGTGTAATATGAGTAATACAATAATAAGTAATTTCATGACGACATTTTATTTAACCTTGTATTTTTTTTTTCTTCTGCCCATTTTTGCTTTATTTTTCTGTAACCTGTGCCACAGAGTTACCTGCAGAAGAAGGTGAGCTCTTCCCTTGGGTTTGTGTAATTATTAGCAGATCTTTCATCATATTCTTTGTTGCATGGGAGATGCTGGTTGTGTCGTTAATTAGAGTTATTATTGGATTCCCTTGAGGAGGTTAGATGAGGTTTGCACTCTCTTTGTAGCTGAATAGCTCTCGATTGAATGTGTCTTAGAGATGTTATATGTGTAAATGTTTTCAATTGTTTACATGTTACACATTTTCTGAGAGTTATTTGTCACTTAATGGAAAGTGATCTTGAAACTTTGTGACTGCCGTAAGTCTATATAATCTTTGTTTGTGCATGTGTTTACAGGGAAGTCACTATGGGAACTTGTTCTGGAGCAGTTTGAAGATCTGCTTGTTCGGATTCTCCTTCTTGCGGCCTGTATTTCCTTTGTAAGTATAAATCAAAGACTGTGTTTACTCTTATACTGTAATCAAGAGTAGTGCTGGCACAAGACAATAGCACAAGCTTTTCACACTCAAATATTTTCCAAATACACATACGTCAATGCTATAAAACTAGCCACAGCGAACAATCAAAGAATCCCCAATCTCCATTCATGCGCAAATACGGTAACACTTTAGTTTAGGGTCCAATTCTCTTTATCAACTAGTTGCTTATTAGTATGCATATTACTAGGAAATTGGCTTAGTACTTATAAAGCACATATTACTCATGCCTTATTATGCATGACCATATTCTACATCCTGCAATACCTAACCACCTTACTAACTATTAATAAGCATTATTAGGAGTTTGAGGCAAAAGTCGTTAATAGTTATTTAACAGTGAGAAGTGAACCCTAAACTAAAGTGTGACCACAAATACTACTGCCAAATGTAGTTAATCTGTTAAAAAAAAAACCTTAACTGACTTTTAAACCTACCCATACCACCAAACTTGTCCCTAACTTTACCCGTATCCCACCTTAAGTGTTTTGCAATACAACATGAACACAATAAGTACATTGTACCTAACAATTCTTTTCTTTTATATCTTTTAACTACTTCAACGACTTAATAGTTAAAGACACCTAATATAAAGGTTGACCCACATTTGTGTTTAAATACTGCATACAAACATTGTCACACAGAAATCATGATTCATAAATATGTTTGCACTCATTTTAAGATAAAGTTTAGAACCAACACAAAGCTTTATTTAGAATAATTTGGATCTTTATGTGGAAATGTATGTCTGTGTAGCTCATGTGAATCTGGTGAAATTTTGCATGGTAACCTTTTAAGAAAGTAACCACATAAGAAAGTACACTTGAAAGTACACAAAGTACACATAAGAAAGTACACTTGTACACATTTGTTGTACACAGTTCTTAATGAATGGAAAATTCAAAACAGTTACATTATATTGTTATCAAAGCTTTGACAAACATTTGCACTGACCATATTTTGCATCATATTCTCCCTCTTGCAGACTCTGGCCTGGTTTGAGGAAGGTGAAGGAACCATTACAGCCTTCGTAGAGCCATTTGTCATCCTCCTCATTCTTATTGCCAATGCCATTGTAGGAGTGTGGCAGGTACAGCCTGTAAAATTGTTAAATATGTTCTAAATAAGTTAATATAATACAACTTAAATGATTTTAAGCCTGTGGATAAGGCAGTAATGCAATATGTTGTTGTACTAGAAATTACATCTCACTGTGTATGTTTCTTTGCGTTGTAGGAGCGTAATGCAGAAAATGCCATCGAAGCCCTAAAACAGTATGAGCCGGAGATGGGGAAAGTGTACAGACAAGACAGAAAGAGTGTACAGAGGGTCAGAGCCAGGGACATTGTGCCTGGAGACATTGTGGAGGTGGCTGGTAAGAATGACAATTAGATTTCTACATCTCTTTTTTGTGCCACAATAAACGCATTTAATGAGAGGTTTCTGTAGTTTGTACATCTGTGCACTTATGTATTTAATTTATGTCCCAGTTGCATATTATGATTTGTGTGCAACTAATTAGTTTCTCAGAGGCTGGAGCTGTCAAAAATAAATTGGTGGCAGTGTTTCCGGGGAAAAAAAAAAAAAAGAGGTCCACTCTCAAAGGATATGTCTGGAGATAATTTTAGGACATTGTTGAATAGAGATGGCTATGTTCTGATTGTTTGTACAAGCCAATCAAAACTGCCTAGAACAGTCTGCTGCAAATAGCTGACTGTTCCCACAGTTAAGCAAAGTATTGTCAAATACATTTTTGGCATAGTTAGATTTTTTCCAAAAACCATGCAGAGTGATTATCTGAAGTAATGACTCCTGTGAGATTGCTTCCCAAAACATCACTGGTCCCCACCATGTTTAAAATTTGGCAAGACTATGTGGTAAAGTTGGGTTCCCCCCAACTTTCTGAAAAATTACTCATCCGATTGTTTTAACTTTTTTCATTGATCAAGGGTTGAAATTGTTATAGCTGGTTATGCGTTCTTTGTGCATAATGATTGAAGCACTGCCACAAACTTACAAAGTTTGTGTTTAATTAAATACTGTTTACATTTTTTAAATTGTGGTTGGGCTTTAGGCCAGTTATGCAGAAAATGAGATGTCCTACCATTATTGTTGGAGAGCTGGGACTTGCTTTCACTGTTCCTTTCTGTCACTGAAGTTTTTCCAGATTTACTTGGGAATGCTATCTTTGCAGACTTTTCCCTGGACACATTAAATTGTATTGCGTTCAGTTTAACTGATGCACCTGCAATTGGGATGTCTTTGGAACTCTGTTGCTTTGAAAACACATCAAAGTCCTTCTTGTGCCTTTATAGCTGATACTTGCTGCTAATTGGCAATCAACCTAATTTGGCTCCCCTTTGCAGCTGCATTTGTAATTATGATTGTCACTTCAAAGTAAATTTATTATTCATTTAAATATATGTACACAGGGATGGCCAAAAGTCTGAGATCACATTGAAAATCTGGGATTTGAAAACATCCATCCATCCATCCATTCTCCATAGTATGATTTGAACTGGAAAAAAAATACTAAATTAGAAAAATAGAAGCATTTTCACTAGGATTCTCATACTTTTGATCCCATTTCTGTTTTTTGAGAACTTTAATATCAGATTTGACAGAAAGGGTTAAGACCCAGTCTCAGAATTTTCTTGGCCTGCCACTCAAAGTTCTATTCTAAGAATCCCAAAGCTAATGAATAAAAATAAGGTTGAGGTCCTTTTGTGCGTCAATCTGAATCTTTACTGACGTTGGTTTCTAAAGATGGATTGTAAATTATGAGGAGCTAATCAGCAGTATTGTAATTTAAACCTCAGAGCCCCACTGTAGCAAAATCACAGTAGTTATTTAAAGCAATTAAATATTTTTTTTAAATTCCCAGCATTTAGTGATAGAAAAATGGCAACACCTGAAGAATATCAACTTTCCCAAATATGAGACAAAGCTTTTTTGAATGTTGCATATATGCTACCTTTTATACACAAGTTTTCTATATAATTCAACAGAGGTCATTAAATATTAGATAAATATTCCAAATATATCTTGATGCAGTGTAATAAAATAATGAAATGATGTTATCTTATGTTTGTTACCATATTAAGTATTATTGTAACATTTTCCCAAAACAAAATGTAATTTTATAATCAGTGGCACCAAAAAAAGAAGGAAAGAAAGAGAAATATATTATCAAGAAAAGAATATTAAAGATAAAAAAGCTATATCTCAAGGTCTGTCTTAAATCATCATATTATTTTTGTACATTTTCTAAGCATTTGTGTTGATTACACATTAGTTGCATTTCTGTAAAATATGCGATTAAAGTATCTTTTATGCTTTTGCTGCCTTACATCCATGACAAAAATTGATTACCTCTTTTTTCCTTTTTTGCACTTCCTTTTCTCCAGTTGGTGACAAAGTCCCAGCAGATATCCGACTTACCTCCATACGCTCTACTACTCTGAGAGTGGACCAGTCCATCCTGACAGGGGAGTCTGTATCTGTAATAAAACACACAGACCCAGTGCCTGACCCCCGTGCAGTCAACCAGGATAAGAAAAACATGCTCTTTTCTGTAAGATTATCTGGAGTGGTAATGTTTGTCATCTGTCAAGCTGTGGCTGTTCTTTATGAATTTCAGGTTTGGTTTTTGTCACCTGACATGATTAGGCATCAGATAAAACACCGCAAGATGTGTATTGTTGTTTGTGTAGTGGATTATGTCCAGCAGTGGCGAGCCTGTGTGTTGAATAAAACATCACTCATATTGTTTGCTCTCACATGGCTATGGACTGAGTCATCACATCACACAGGCTTTGAGCTCTCAGATGGATAATGACCAGAGAGTACCAGCCTCAAAGACTCCACCCCCACACCCACATACGCATACTAAAGCTTCCATTACTTTTTTTTCCCACTGAGAAAGTCTGGCCCTCGAGGTCCTGCAGAGTTTAGTCTTCAGGATTACTAGAAACCTACAGACAGGTGAGTTTGATCAAGGTTGGAGCTAAACTCTGTAGGAAATTGGACCTCGAGGGCCGGAATTGAGAATGCCTGGTCTAATGGATGTTTGGCCTTATATGGACAGGAACATAAACAGTGACCTAGAAATAAAGCAAAGCAATAAATGAAATGACTTTAAATGTCATACATCCAGCCTCCAAAATTACCTTTTTGGCTCAGCTGCCATTGGTGGGTGTGTTAAAAAAGTACCAGGAATACATTTTTCTTGCCCACTATGAAACTGTATTTTGTATATATAAATGCAGATTTGTTCCTACGACAATGAAAATAATTAACATATTTTTGTGTCCTGTATATGCGTATCCATTGTGTCATTCATATATGGCATGCCATCTGCTACAAAATAGCTTGGAATATGTTGCCAGTATATTGCCAGTTATGACAGTATATTTTCAACTCAAGTAAAAGTTGAGGTAAAAAGAGAATTCTCTTCAGTAGACCATTTGTACTGCTTTGATCTACATTACATCAAATTAAAATTCTATAATTTATAAATTGCAATTGAAATCATTTATGATGTCGTGATTCCTTCTAGCTGGCTAATAACTGTTTTGTTCATTTGCCAAAGGCAGTTTGGAAGTTTGGCACTTGAGGAGTGTTTATTTTGGGAGCTGGTTAAAATATTAAGCTTGTTATACTGTAACTATTGTAGGTGATCTTACTCCATACTGAAAATAATGAAATAATGGAAATATAATCATGTAAATGTGTGTTTATGTAGGGGACGAATATTGCGGCAGGACGAGCGATAGGTGTTGTAGTGGCGACAGGTGTACACACAGAGATCGGGAAGATCAGAGATGAGATGGCGGCCACCGATCCAGAGAGAACCCCTCTGCAGCAGAAACTAGACCAGTTTGGAGAGCAACTCTCTAAGGTAGGACACTCGTTTTGCTGTGCTCACTCTTTTTATTTGAACTTCACTACATTTGATTGGTGAGTAACTACACTCCTTGCATATCTTTTCTGTGCTCATTATTGAAATGTTCTGTATGCATACATACAATACCCTACTGCATTTGCAAAATGATTCTCATGATTCTCTATTTCTGATCTGATGAATGAACCAGAAGTAGGATTTTAAACATTTTTTCTTGATTTATTATTGAATTTAACTGCCAAACTACATTTTAACACAAAATGTGATTAAAATACAAAATACTGAATAATATTATTTCTGAAATATGCCACATAGTAAGGTTAACAATTTAGCATACATTTATTCTTGTATGTTGCGTACAACTTTTTAAAGATAGTTTAGCAGTATTTAAAGTCATGACATGGATTTTTTTTTTATTTTAATGTAAAAAATAATACCCTATATCTACTCAAAAAAAATTGTGGCAACAGATTACAAGCAATATTATTAATTAAAATTTAGTTAAAATTAATCAATTGAGCTCCTTAAAAGCGAGCCATTTAAAATTAGTAACTGCAAATAGCACACAAAAAAATTAAGTAAAATTTAAACAGAAATATTGGGTTCATTGGACAAAACAAAACTATATTAATGAATACTACTTAAATGAAATTATTTTGACATAACACATAATTAAGTTAATATTATTAATAATATTAAGTGGATTATTTAAATTAATGTATTTTAATTAATCAGATTTTAAGTATAAATAACAGACAGACATCAAAGATCTCTTTATTAAGAACTCTTTATTTATCAGAAAATTGGGCAATACAAATGCAGGTACAGATGACCGGTGTTGTAGTCTGTAATGTAAAAGATCACCCCTTGTTGCAATCTGCAGATTTTACACCGCCACCTCATTATGTTGTACCTATTAAAAACACTTGAGAGAAAAAAACACACGAGTAGCTACATTTAGACATTTTAACGGTTAACTGCATTTTTGCATTTTATGACTCTAATACCTAATGATACTGTGCAACCAAATGCATCTATGTTCATAGTTTGTTGTAAGAGTTAAACAAAATGTTGAAATGATAATTATAAGAGCTGGAAAGGGAGTGGTGCTTGTGAGCACTGGAAACAGCATACACTTTTGAATGGTAGCGATAAGATAATAGTTATCTGCTTTAGCCATTAATTGGTCTAAAACATGATTTCCTACTTTGTTGGTGGTAATAACACACAACCTGGACAATTTTTAAGAAATAAATTAAATTATCTTCCTTACCTTTGTCAAAGAATTCGCTGAAAAATAGCGTTGTCAGATCGTCATCGTCGTTAGCCTTCACATTGTCAGTGGGAATCCAGTAAAGCCAGGCCTCGTGAACATAAACCATTCAATAGCAGTGCTCAATAGGGTTACAGCTGCCTTATTTAGTTAATATTAACACAAAACTAAGCAAAGCCCCCAAAAAGAGTGCCATCAGAAATGTCCTCAACACTGTCTGCTGTGGGAAACTCCACGTCATTTCTTAAAAGTGCACAATGCAATCGGAAATGCTTGTCAATTGAAAACTACTCATTTTCATCATGTTGGATTCATTCAATATTCTCTCTGTTTGGAACAGTATAATGTTTTTAGCACACACACACACACACAAAAAAAACAATATATATGTGGAAATATGATTATTTTCAACCTTCATTTTGACCCGCTGTCTGAAATGATCAGTTTTTAAGGGACGGCTTCTTTAAGGATTGTCAGTAAATGGCCACTGTTATGATTGGCTAACGTCATTGCATAGGAAACATTGTCAACGCCCACTTGCTATTGCAAGTGAGTGTTTTGAAAACTTTATCCATATAAAATCGTCATTTACAGACGCATTTAAAGTGGTTTGTGATGTAGCTGCTGTCAGATCCAATAAAGCTGACTGCTTCATCTACAAAACAATCTGCAGTCAAATGCTCCGAACAAACATATAATTCTCCGAGACGATCCATGACGCCAAATAAATCATCCACTTGTTCTTGACGCTGGTAATCTTCTGAAGTCTCTAGAGAAATGAGCAAATGAGCTGTTTACCCTTATGAAACTGAATTTTTTTCAAGTGTGCTATTAGTATACTTCTTTTAAACTAAAAATAAGTATACTTTCAGTGCACTTTTTATATACTTCTCAGAAATATACTTAAAATTGCACTTAAGTATACTTGACTTATACTGACAGAAAAGTCTAAGTATATTTTGCCTATACTTGTACTCAGTCTTTTGATCGAGATATACTTATAAGTATAATTAAGTATTCTAAGTATTACTTGGCTTGTAGTTGTGTTTAATCTTTTGATTGAGTAGCCTATTTAAATATACTTTTTTTTACATAGTCTTTTAAATGTACATTGTTTGAAAATATTGATTAATAAAGAAATCTTACAAGTATACTTGCAGTATTAAACTACTAAACTAGTAGTTTACTGAGAGTACACTTCAAAGTGTACTTTCATAAACTAAAAAATGTACTATAATATTAATATAGTAAACTACTAGTATACTTATAAGTTCACTTGGAGTACAGATACAGTACAAATGAGAAACGTATATACTAAAAGTGGGCCAATTTAGTCCCAAGCAGTATTGAAATAGTACACTTACAAGTTTACTACTAGTACACATTGATATTAGTATACTTACTACATAAAGTGTACTTAAAAGTATACTTAAGCATTACTTAAGTATACTTCATAAAATGAAGGGTAAGTGATTATAATGGGTTCTATTAGCTCTTTACGTAACGCTCGCATCCACTGTTGGTAATTGTCAGCTGTTAAGTGACTAAATGTGAGTGGGTGGGGCCTATGGGGTGATGATGTAAAACTATTTGTCGATGTCTTGCTCTGGAGGCAGTCATATGAAAATGTATTTGCCCGTGTGACCTCACAAATCTCACAATATCCAAACAAGCCATTTTTGGAGCTTGATTAAATAAATGCTTTGTTTACAATGTTTTAAACTATGAAATGTTTTAATGATACAAAGACCTCTTATATGTCAAAAGATCAAGGTAAATTTGATTTCTCATGTCATGACCCTTTTAATATATACTGTGTAGCATGTAGAAATACTTTGTTCTTTTCAAATGTCTGTCCACTGAACTTTAAACCAAACTCTTCCAACCAATTAAAAAATACCACATTAAAAAACCTGTATTATATTTGTGCCATTTTGCATAAATTTGCTGTTTCCTGTTATACATTAACTCAGTGCAGCTTGTGTTTTTTGTCAGTCGTACTGCAATGGTAATTTGCCATTTTTATACCTCATTATTGTACCTTATTATTTTTACTATTTCAGTCCTTTTTGCACATTTTTACTATTCATGAATTCACTGCACCTTTTCCATTTATATATGATGTCATTTGCACTGTAACTGTCATCTGCCATTTATACCTCATCATTATCACTGTACATTGCACCCTCTCTATTTTTATTCCTAGTAATTTGCATTGAACTGATCTCCTGCCATCTATACCTCATTCTATTTGCACTTACACTATTATTTGAATGATATATAACTGTTTTATTGGCTGTGTACTTGTACTTTGCCCAATGTCAATAAGTTAATGTAATCTAATCTAATCTAAAGTCTAGTATTCCACTACAAAAGACTCTGTTATTAATAAATGAACATTTAAATACATTTACAAGAAAATGAAAGCAGGTTAATTTCTGTTTTTTACTGCAGCATTTTATTGACAGACCCTCTACATAACAGTCAGCATTCACTCTGTAACAGAACTTGTCAGCATTATCGAGTTTCAAAGGTTGAGTTTGAAGTACCCGTTTTGCACGAGTCATTCTTTTTTTTTTCTGTCTCTCTCTGTTTGAAGGTGATCACATTGATCTGTGTGGCGGTGTGGGGCATCAACATCGGTCACTTCAGTGACCCAGTGCACGGAGGCAGCTGGCTGCGTGGAGCTGTGTACTACTTTAAAATCGCCGTCGCTCTGGCTGTAGCCGCCATCCCTGAGGGTGTGCAAATCTTAACCTGTTTCTTTCTCTCTACCATAGCAAACTATTAATATCTTTTTTGCTCAGGAATGCTTGTCATCCATCTATACGTTGGAGTCCAGAAACATAAAAAAGAAAAGAAAAGAAAAAATATAAAGTTATGACAAATCATGTATCATGAGCTAAGTTGATCGTAGAGACCATTGATGTCAATGGTCCTATGATTTACTTAGGCTTACGATGATTTAAAAAAAAAAAACACACCGCTGTTTAGTTCCTATCTCTATGAAGCTCCTCTTACCGAAGTGCTTCAAGTGTGCACTTATTGGTCAGCTGGACCAGTGTGTTGTTATTAGTCAACTGCTTTGAGCATGTTACCGAAATGTCACGCCCTTTACCGTAACCGCAAGTTTCAACACACTACTAACGCAACTCAACCTGGCCTCACCCCCTTCTTTTTTGCATATACCTAGGAAACTATTTAACTGAGGAATATTGTGATGTGTACATTCCTGGAAGAAACCTCAAGACTACTATCGAGTTTAAAGGAGTTCAGAATCAGTGCTTACTGATATAGAGAATAACCCTTTGGAGTGACTTTGTGCTTTGTTTTTCATGCTCAAAGAGCGACATTACACTAAAGAAAGTTGAAAATGTGAAAAAGCATAATAGGTCCTCTTTAATCAAATTTGTGACATGATCATGAACTTTTGTACAGAAGGTTAGATGTATTGTGGATCAATTTTTATGGAGAACATGATCAGGTTTTAATCTAACTTGCAGCTTGAGTGCAGCTGTCATCCAAGCAAAAAATACCTGGCCAAAAAAAGTCACTGTTTGGATTTAAATAGGCTTAATGAGTGTGTAGCTTTTCATTTCTTAATCATGTAGGAAGACACATCATGGCCATATTCCAGGAGGACAGTGGCGAGATTCATCAGTCTAAAACTGTATAGTACATTTTACCCCCTCTGTGCTTCACTTCTCTCTCTTTTCTCATAACTTACTTGCTAATGTCTTTTGTTTTTGCTCAAAGGTCTTCCTGCCGTCATCACCACGTGCCTGGCGCTTGGCACACGCCGCATGGCCCGCAAAAATGCTATAGTCCGTTCCCTCCCATCTGTAGAGACCCTTGGCTGCACCTCCGTCATCTGCTCTGACAAAACGGGCACTCTTACCACCAACCAGATGTCTGTCTGCAGGGTGAGAGAGACTTGTGTCCACTGTGATTCTAACAGATGCATTGTGGGATTGTATTATTTTATGATTAGCTAGGAGAATTATAACATGGAATGATGTTTGAAAACCACTAATCAAACTTACTAAGTGTGTGTACATGTGTGCGTGTGTGCATGTGTTTTTGTCTGCATGCAGATGTCTATTGTGGACATCGTGGCAGGTGAGAGGTGTTTACTGAACGAGTTTACAATAACTGGATCTACTTACGCCCCTGAAGGAGAAGTGTGAGTTTATTTCACATCTAACTACACTCACATACACACACACTTCTCACAGGAATCTCTTCTGAACGGTTTGCTTAAACATTCCTGCATCTCCTTCTCTCACTTTACCCATTATTTTAGCCTTAATTCATGCAGTCCTCCTCCAATTCCTTCCACCCTCTTCTCTCTGTTTCAGGTATAAGGACGGTGTACCAGTACGCTGCAGTCAGTATGAAGGGCTGGTGGAAATGGCCTCTATTTGTGCCCTATGTAACGATTCTTCGCTGGATTACAATGAGGTACATCTGCACATGCGCACATGAACATACTCTTTTTATGTTATCATGAAGCTGTAGAGACTTTATTTTCTCTGTATTTCCTCTATCTCTCTGAAAAACAGAGTAAAGGGGTTTATGAGAAAGTAGGAGAAGCGACTGAGACGGCACTCTGTTGTCTGGTGGAGAAGATGAACGTGTTTGACACAGACCTGAAGGGCCTTGTACCTGCCGAAAGAGCCACTGCCTGCTGTTCAGTGAGTGCTCATATATTGCATGTAAAACTATTTTAAATAGCAGTTTTCTAATTTTATATATATAATTTCAAATTTAATATTATTATTATTGACAATGATTAATGTATTTCTAATCTAAATGAAAATGTATTTCTCATTGAATCATTAATTAAAGAGATTCGTTCAAAAACGCTGATTCATCCAGTAATGAAAAAAAATGAAGACTTTATGAGTCATTGAATCAATCATTCAAACTTCGAAATGAGACGCAGCTATTCTCTTTATGCTAGTGTTATATAGTGTACATTATCAGAAGAGTAAGATTAGCTTTTTTGTATGATATAGAAAAGTTTCTTTTTAAATGTATGTAAAATTTGACCCCCAAGGAGCTGAAAAACAACACCATATTTCTTTCCCTATCAGCAAAGAAAAAAGTAAAAGAAAATGTGCAGATTCTTTGTAGGTCTGTTAAATGGCTTATCGGGTGGCTTTTGGCTTGCTGGATGTTTTTGTGATCTACTGCTTGTAAAACTTACAGTCACTAAAGGTAGTGAGTTAAAGAAACCATTTAAAATTGTTACATTGTATTTCTCTCTCAGGTCATAAAGCAGCTAATGAGGAAAGAGCTGACTCTGGAATTTTCTCGAGACAGGAAGTCCATGTCTGTTTTCTGCTCTCCAAACAAACTCACTCGCTCTGCTTCAGGTGCCAAGATGTTTGTCAAGGTCTGGCTTTCATCCTTCCTTAAAGCTTTCTTTTTGCATTTTTGTTGGAAAGTCACCATAATAATCTTTGAATAAAATAGACTAATAAAGAACAACTTATTTTAGCAAGAACAGATGTTTTAAAAAGATTATGTAACAAGTTGGCATTACTACTTTTTGTGGAAACCATGATATATATTTTTACAGGATTCTTTGATGAATAGAAAGTTGAAAAGAACTTATTTCCTTCCCATAGTCCCTTCTGAATATTAATTGGTTCTCGATTCTTGAAATTTGTCCAACCATCTACAAATCTACATGCATTTTTCTCCTGATCCTGACCTCATAGGGGGCACCAGAGAGTGTACTGGAGCGTTGCCGCTGGATACGGGTAGGAGGTGGTACACGGGTGCCAATGAGCTCTGACCTAAGAGAGCAGCTCTTAAGCACAGTAAGAGAGTGGGGCTCGGGACGTGATACACTACGCTGCCTTGCCATGGCAACCAGGGATTCACCCCCTGACCCTCGAACCCTGAATTTAGAGAACTCTGCAGCCTTCACAGAATATGAGGTGAGCAAGTTAGTGGAGATGAATGATTTGAAATCATGGGAATAAGTTTGAAATTAATTGACATAAAAGCATTTAAAAATAACACTATCCTTTGTGCTTCTCTCAGTCGGACTTGACATTCGTGGGCTGTGTGGGAATGTTAGATCCACCCAGGAAGGAAGTGCTGAGTGCAGTGCGTATGTGCAGACAGGCTGGCATACGGGTCATTATGATCACGGGTGGGTTAAATACATACATAGAGGTGATTTTAAAGGGATAATGGAAATTCTGTCATAATTTACTCACCCTCATGTAGACTTTGGTTAGTCTTCGAAAAACACAAATTAAGATATTTTTATTAAGAAACCTGAGAGGTTTCTGTCCCTCCATTGCAAGTCCAGGTAACCAAAGCTTAAAGGGATAGTTCACCCAAAAATGAAAATTATCCCATGATTTACTCACCCTCAAGCCATCCTAGGTGTATATGACTTCTTGTATTTGTGTACGTCTTCTTTCAGACTAGCACAATCGAAGATACTATATTTAAAAAAATAAAAAAAATATTCTGGCTCTTCCTTTATTATGGTACTTAATAGGGGGCCAGATTTTGAAGCCATTAATCCATCCATTATAAAAAATAATCCATATGGCTCCAGGGTGGTAATAAAGGCCTTCTGAAGTGAAGCGATGGGTTTTTGTAAGAAAAATATCCATATTTAAAACTTTATAAACTAAAATAACTTGCTTCCAGCAGACGACCGTACACATACGATGCAAGCCACAAGAGTAACTTCTGACGCGATGTATGACGTAGGATGTAGGAGTATCGTAAGCTTAGACGCCTCTCGCGGTTCAAACAAATAGGTCTGGGCAACAAACTCAGGCTCCTAAGAAGGATCATCTTCTCTTATATCAAAATCCTACAACATTTATCTTTAAAATTTCTTGTTTTAGCCTTTTAATTCATGACCAGTGTTTTGTTTTGCTCTATCCTTAGTGCTTCTGTGTTCATCAGTACGCCATGCGTCGGGTCAGGGGTTACTCTTCTGCCGCAAATTTCTTACAAAAACCCATTGCTTTGCTTTAGAAAGCCTTTATTAACCCCCTGGAGCCGTATGGATTATTTTTATGATGAATGGATGCATTTTTTTGGGCTTCAAAATCTCCCATTTGCTACCATTATAAAAACACTGATTGTGTTCGTCTGAAAGAAGATAGTCATACACACCTAGAATGGCTTGAGGGTGAGTAAATCATGGGATAATTTTCATTTTTGGGTGAACTATCTCATCCAAAAAGGACATAAAAGCATCATAAAATTAATCCTAGTGAATCGAGCTGTTTAATCAAAGTCATGAAGAGATACGATCGCTTCATATGATGAACAGATTTAATGTAGGCTTTTGTTCAAACACATACATAGAGCGAATCACATATAGTGAACACGGAAGCCCATGCGTGTCATATACGTGCATCACGCACTAGAACAAACCTCACTGGTTCTTGTGCATGACGCACACATGTTTGAGCTTTACCAAACATGTTTGTGTTTACCATATGTGATGTGCTCTATGTATGTGCGTCGATCATTGTTAAGATGTAAATAAAAGCCTGAATTAAATCTGTTCATCATTCAAAGTGATCATATCTCCTCACGTGACTGCTCGATTCATATGGAATTGTTTCATATTAATGTCTTAAAGTGCAACCTCAGTGACAAATATAAGGCCAAATACAAGACTGTCTGTTATCTAACTGTACCCAGCCACGGTAAGCACAAACAAATATGAATTTAAAGGAAGTCAATTTCTGCCTGTGTTGGTTTGTGTAGGCGACAATAAGGGCACTGCCCTGTCAATCTGTCGTCGAGTGGGCATCATCACTGAGCAGGAGGAAGAGGAGGCTGAAGGTGGGTTGTATGGCAGCGGCCTCACAGGACGTGAGTTTGATGAGCTGCCTCCCCACCTGCAGCGGGAGGCCTGCCGCACTGCCCGCTGTTTTGCCCGCGTCGAGCCAACTCACAAGAGCCGCATTGTGGAATATTTGCAAAGCCTAAATGATATTACAGCTATGGTAAGTTTTTCTAGATATGTTTGAGTGCAAAAGAGCAAAAAAAATAAATTAATTAATGAACTGCGTTGCTCTGTTTTTTTCTGTCCAGACGGGTGATGGTGTGAATGATGCCCCTGCTTTGAAGAAGGCTGAGATTGGCATTGCTATGGGCTCAGGCACGGCTGTGGCTAAATCTGCTTCAGAGATGATCTTGGCAGACGATAACTTTTCAACCATTGTGGCCGCAGTGGAGGAGGGCCGAGCCATTTACAACAACATGAAACAGTTTATTCGTTACCTCATTTCTTCTAACATCGGAGAGGTAGTCTGGTAAGTACAGACAGAAATGCAGACTCTTATATATCACTCTTACTCTTATTATATTTATAGCTAAGTTCTTTTTTTATTCTTGACTTAGTGGTAAAAAGAAATTAGAAATACCTTTGTAGCATTATACTGTCAGCGAACATCCTGAGGGTGCACAAGCTGCTGAGAGTGGCGTTTAGATGAAATATGTAAATATGTGCTGAAACAAAAATGACAGCAGTGAGAAAACAGCAATAAAAGAAAGCATTTGATTATAGTGCATGTTTGCACAAGCTCTGTAATTTGGCACTTCAAACAAGTCACGTCATAGCACTTTATACAACAGATTGCTTTACAGTATTAAACATGACGTCAGTATCTCTTTCAATTAAAATTACACCCTCATTTTCCACTATAAAGCAGCTCTCCAGTGTGTTCATGTTTTTACTCACGGATGTCTGACCTTGTGGGAATGAACAGAAGGAATGAACTGAAGAAGATTTTCATATCAAAGAAGGCAGAGCCTTAGAGCCACACCTACCTTTTGTATAATCACCATGGACCAATGGTAGTTCCAATGATTTTACCAGCTGGAGCGAACTATTCTGTAAAGTTCTCTTTGGCACTCTCTTTCAAAATCCTGAAATGAACTCCAAACGAACACTTTATTTTTGCCTGATTTTGTACGAATTGAAACAGTAAAAAGGTTTATTGTCAATAGTATAGCGATGTATGAAGCTCAGCTCACACAAAAGTCAGATTTTTGTCAGTTTTAACTGTTGTTTAACGCTGTGAATGTGTGTGACCAACTTGAACCTTGAATCTGCATGGGGAAATCTTTTGCCCTTACTTGAAATTGCCAATTGTGCAGATTCCTATTGAAATATGCAGAGCCTGTATGCAGAGTACACACACTGCATACCCTGACATCACCAGCGTTTCGATATGAATTCAATTGCTATGTTCTTTCCCTGATTCAAAGAGCAAGTAATAATGTTTCGTGACAGTCTCTCATGTAATGATTCAATTAATCTACTACTGTAGTCCGTCTGTCTGATGAAAAGCAGTGGGTGCTGCACTTAGTGAATTAGTGTTTAGGTTGGGTGTTCACACAGAACGAACTGCAGTGAGCTGAATAAACAC
The DNA here is from genome assembly GCA_037101425.1 of Elopichthys bambusa. NCBI lineage: Eukaryota > Metazoa > Chordata > Actinopteri > Cypriniformes > Xenocyprididae > Elopichthys > Elopichthys bambusa. The sequence continues at coordinate 28,294,817 of CM074436.1, forward strand.
AGGGGCCATTTACACAAGATGCTTTTTTGCTGTTAAAAATGTGAGCAAAATGGAAAATGCATAATGTCTCGAGATGTATTTAAGAAGTACGCCATTTGGTACGCCATTTTAAAAACTCAACACTTAAGCACAAGACACTGACCATTGTGCTGCATTTCACAGCTTTTTCAAAGACATCCGTCTAGTGCATGTTTATATAGAAAAACCATTTAAAAGCAGCATTGGAATGCAAAAACACATTTTATGTGGTTAATTATATAGCCTGCTTAATAACTTTGCACAGTTTACAGTGTGACAGTTTTAATTAAGACAGATAAATTTAAACAAACCTTGACTACTGTAAAGTTTTTTTCTTCTTCTGCATACCATGAATAAGAATCATGTGACCGCACACTGTATCTTTCTCTCCGTCTCTCAGTATTTTCCTCACAGCTGCTTTGGGAATGCCTGAGGCTCTGATCCCAGTTCAGTTGCTGTGGGTCAATCTGGTGACTGATGGCTTCCCAGCTACTGCTCTTGGCTTTAACCCACCTGACCTGGACATCATGTCCCGTCCCCCACGCTCCCCTAAAGAACCACTCATTTCTGGTTGGCTCTTCTGCAGATACCTCATCATTGGCTGTGAGTCATTTACACACGTCACTTCTTGTTATGGAGATTAAAACCTCTCATTAGTGTATATAAAATAATGTAATTAAAATGAAGGATTGGTCTGGTTAGATCAGATGCTATAATACACAAATGCAGTAAATATTTTTGCAATTTACTTAATGACATAAAAAAACATCTTCATAATATATTAATATCCACTAGAGTGCAGGGTTTTCTTTGTGACATTCCTTGTTACAGAGTTGAACATGCTCTTAAACAATTAATAGTTACATCACACAAGCAGTGCCAATGTGGTATAAATGTGGAATAGATCCATTTTGTACTAATTTGTCTAACATACAGCTTTGTGTGAGGTGTGAAGCGAGGATTAGATTTGGCCTGAGCCATCTGGCCCATTCCAATCCAGACATAATCAGCGATCATACCTATATTTGTCATCTTTTACAGTTTTTTTTTTTTTTTTTTTTTGTTCTGTCCCACTTCAGTGTACTAGACTACATGTTAAGAATTAACAAAAAGATCAACTCAATAATGAATAAAAAGTGGATATATATCAAATACAGCATGTCAGTTTTTCCTTAAGGAAAACAATCTCTCAAATGAACTATACAGGAAACGTCTCGGTTACAAAGGTAACCCTCGTTCTCTGAAGGAGGGAACGGAGACGTACGTCCTATTCGGCGGTCTGTCCGACTGAATGGGAGAACCCTGTCAGTTGGTACATTTACTATTGTATTAAAAGGTAATATTAACAATAGAGTCCAAATTCAATGGATTTTTAGACATAATAATCAACATTCAAATAAAAACATTTAAATTTCACATAAGGCAGTTTTTAAGTTAAACTTTTGAGTGATTTATTAATCTTCTCCAATTTGTTGTTGAAATATAAACATTTAATGGTGATTGCTATAACTTGTTTTCATGACAGATTCGACAGATGAGGCAACTACAGCAATCTGTTACGCCACATTAAAGAGCGTCAAATTTCATGATAAAACAGAATTTGAAAGCTGAGACTGTTTCATATCAAAAGCTAAATTACAACAATCTATGCATGAACTTTCACACACTCTTTTAAATGGTAACCATGAATTAAAGTTAAAGAACCAATGTATTGACTCATTGGTAAAGTTGCATTTCAATCCCTTTATCTCTCTCTGTTTTGCAGGTTATGTAGGGGCTGCAACAGTTGGAGCTGCTGCCTGGTGGTTCATGGCAGCTCATGATGGACCAAAGCTCAACTACTACCAACTGGTAATAAAAAATAAAACTCCCAAAACACAATCACAATCACACTGCAGTTTCTCTGAGTACCTCTTTGAAAAGGAGTTCTGAAGACTTGTATTAAATATACTTTTTGACCAAGTAAGCTAGTTCTGTAAATACATCTTCTCTTTGTTGTTTTTTCTATAGTCTCACTATCTGCAGTGCAGTGAAGGTCATGCTGAGTTTGCAGGAGTGCAGTGCTCAGTGTTCGAGTCTCCATACCCCATGACTATGGCCCTGTCCGTGCTGGTCACTATAGAGATGTGCAATGCCCTCAACAGGTATGTGATTTTTAAGAAATGCTGTCATGACATAAAACATGGGGAGAATAGCATGTGTGTGAAGTTTTAACTTGGTATATTCATGTTAAAGCTACAATCCTAAAATATTCCTTGCATCCATTTCATTATTCCAACACTATTTCATGAGAGGAATGACAGAGACAGAAAAGATGTGCTCTTTTAATTAGGATAAATTTGACAGTCATTCTTGAGAAAAAGCATGTCCTACAACTATACCTACTATTATGCTAAAATATTCTTAAAGGTGCAATATGTAGAATTTTCTGTCTGCTAAAGGTTGCTAGAGGACTATTCAAAACAAAGGCGTAGCTTGATGACGCTAAGTGTGGTCGTCACTTCACAGCCGGTGGAAAATAATCGGGATAGGACTCGGGAAGAATTCATGTTCATTGATACGATTATTAACGTTACTGTAGTATGAAGCAGAGCAGGACCGAGTGTTGTGGGAGCTGAACGAGGCCGCTGGAGCGATTGTTAAAGGGAACCCCTGGTGTTAAGACTTGTATGGCTTAATATAACGAAAATGATGTCTCTTACTGAAATATGTAGTAGAAAACCTATGAAAGATTTACGTTATTTAAAAAATCCATAACATATTTGGACAATGGGCGGCACCATTTTGTTTGCGTTCTATGTCAATGATGTCAAATGGTTGCACTCTGTCAGCTACTTACATTACTCTATGGCTATTTTTACCGCAACACAACTCGGAATATAATATACAATGCAGCTTTCTACATTGTGCAGCTTTTGGTTGTAATTTTCAGTCGATGAGCCACAAGAGAAGTGATGCAAGTCTTTACTGCTTTACTAGCGATAAGAAGAGAAGAAAAGAATGGGAAATTGTGAAGAATGTAGACAAATAAAACTTCCTAAAGATCCGCGTCTTTGTTCTCTTCACTTTAGCCCTGGAGCATTTGAGGCTTTTAGTAGACCACAGCTGAAAGAGCTTACAGTTGCCAATGGATATAAGCGTATGCTTTAACCAAATGCAGCGCCTGTTGTGGAGACTGACAAGGGCAGCCTATAACACATCTCGATTGAGACAGACTGTGTCAAAGCTTGTGTGTGCCGTGATGCACGAGATATCTGTGATCGCATAAAACAGCAGCATCTTCTCATTATGTTTAACTGTATGTAATGCATTCAGGTGATCAGATGATTTTAACACGTCAATCATACAACAGTTGCACGTCTTCTATGCTTTCATCCTCACTAATTTTGCGCTCTCGCTCAAATTGAAAAGGCTGATCGTGTTTTAAAAGGAACCCTGCGGATATTAAGACTTGTATGCGTTACTAGATTACTATTGCCCCAAAGTATACAGATGAAAAATAATCAAAGGCATCAGGGCTAAAGTAGAGAGAACATTACACCTGGTCACTTCATGTGTTTTCTCTGATCGGATAGCTATCTGATTTATAAAAACGATTGCATTTACACTTGGCCACATAAACGTGTCTCCGCAAAATATATCTGATTCCCAGGCTATATGCAGATTTTATGGAGTTCACATCACCGAAAGCAACAAATATGAGCTGCATTTTATTGATCATCAGCTAATTTCAAAATCAAGACCGCAATAGGAGAGAGCACGGCAACAGCACTAGTAAGATCATTTCGTCTCATTACTTTAAATGAAGATGATTGTGTTTTGAGCGCCTGCGACTTTCAGTTTGATTTGCAGCAGTTGTCTTACTAAATAGAAAATCAGCTGCTCATCTGCGGTGATGCGTGCTGCAGTAGTGCTGTCATATCTGGCTATAACATTATTTAACCTATAACATGCTCTCACACTTTTTTTTTTTATAATATTTTTGGGAGGAGTTAAATTTACATATGTGATCTCAACAACCAGATGCATTTAGACCTGTTCAGTTTTGACTGGAATGCATCCCAGACCACCTCCTGAAGTGGTTTGAGTGATCGTTTAAATATCAGTCTCGAATGCGTTTATCCGATCAGAGAAAACACATGAAGTGACCAGGTGTAAACAGGCCCAAAGACGCGGTTCTTTAGGAAGTTTTATTCGTCCACATTCTTCACAACTTCCCATTCTTTTCTCCTCTTATCGCTAGTAAAGCAGTAAAGACTTACATCATTTCTCTTGTGGCTCATCGACTGAAAATTACAACCAAAAGCTGCACAATGTGGCATCATATATTATATTCCGAGTTGTGTTGTGGTAAAAATAGCCATAGAGTAATGCAAGTAGCTGACAGAGTGCAACCTTTTGACGTCATCAACATAGAACGCAAACATAATAGCGCTGCCCATTGTCCAAATATGTTATGGATTTTTTAAATAACGTAATTCTTTCATGGGTTTTCTACTACATATTTCAGTAAGAGACATCATTTACATTATATTAAGCCATACAAGTCTTAACACCAGGGGTTCCCTTTAACGAGAGACGAATGCAACACGCCGTGAGCAGCGGAACTTTTATTATGCCACAGTCATCGGCGCTGCTTCTGCTTTTCCGGTCATGAGTATGAGGTAACACAGCGCTGTTTATCATATATATTTGAGTGTGTTGAGAATGATGTTATAACGTTACTCTGTGCATTCACTCCATGGCTGCTGTAAGACACTTGTTGCACAATGCAGTAAGCTAGATTGATTTTAGAATATATTAAATGCTGGATGGCTTGTGTTGATAAATGACGCAATTGACAGGCAACTGCTCACACTTGGTTAAAATTGCAATTTTCTCACAATTTACAAATAGTAGGAAACATTTGGGATATTGTAAGTATTCAAGTGAACAGAATATATATCACTGGCCTAGTGATTTTTGGATATTTTACTGCAAAATTCTTACATATTGCACCTTTAATGCAGATATAGCATTACACTTGATTTTCTCTTTATTTATGATGTATCTCATATATATACACTATATTGCCAAAAGTTTTGCATCCAACGCTTAGCATTGCACTTGGTGATGTAAGGCTTGGATGCAGCTGCTCGGCCATGGAAACCCATTTCATGAAGCTCTCTATGCACTGTTCTTGAGCTAATCTGAAGGCCACATGAATTTTGCAGGTCTGTAGCTATTGACTCTGCTGAAAGTTGGCGACTTCTGCGCACTGTGCGCCTCAGCATGCGCTGACCCCGCTCTGTGATTTTACTGTGATCTTACGTGGCCTACCACTTTGTGGCCGAGTTGCTAAATTGCTTCCCAATTGCTTCCACTTTATGATACCACTAACAGTTGACCATGGAATATTTAGTAGTGAGGAAATTTCACGAATGGACTTATTGCACAGGTGGCAACCTATTATGGTACCATCATTGTGGCTAAGTGTAAAGTTTGGTGGAGGGGGGATTATGGTGTGGGGTTGTTTTTCAGGGGGTGGGCTTGGACCCTTAGTTCCAGTGAAAGGAACTCTTAATGCTTCAGCATACCAAGACATTTTGGATAATTTCATGCTCCCAACTTTGTGGGAACAGTTTGGGGATGGCCCCTTCCTGTTCTAACATGACTGCGCACCAGTGCACAAAGCAAGGCCCATAAAGACATGGATGAGCGAGTTTGGTGTGGAGGAACTTGACTGGCCTGCACAGAGTCCTGACCTCAACCCGATAGAACATCTTTGGGATGAATTAGAGCGGAGACTGTGAGCCAGACCTTCTCGCCAACATCACTGCCTGACCACACAAATGCGCTTCTAGAAGAATGGTCAAAAATTCCCTTAAACATACTCCTAAACCTTGTGGAAAGCCTTCCCAGAAGAGTTGAGGCTGTTATAGCTGCAAAGGGTGGGCCAACTCCATATTAAACCCTACGGATTAAGAATGGGATGTCATTAAAGTTCATGTGCACGTTAAGGCAGCCGTCCCAAAACTTTTGGAAATATAGTGTATATATACATTTGGGGTCAGTAAGATTTTTATTTTTTTTTTAAAGAAATTAATACTTTTATTCAGCAAGGACACGTTAAAATTAATCAAACGTCACAGTAAAGACATTTATATTGGTAAACATTTTTTATATATTTTAAATAAATGCTTTCCTTTTTAACTTTCTATTCAAAGAATCCTTAAAAAAAATGTTTCCAAAAAATATTAGGCAGCACTGTTTTTAACATTAATAATAAGAAATGTTTCTTGAGCAACAAGTCATCAAATTAAAATGATTTCTGAAGGATCATGTGACTCTAAAAACTGGAGTAATGATGCTGAAAATCCAGCTGTTGCATCACAGAAATAAATTACATTTGAATATATATTCAATTAGAAAATAGTTATTTCACAATATTATTTTTTTTACTGTATTTTTGATCCAATAAATGCAGCCTTCAAAAACATAAAAAAATCTTACTGACCCCAAACTTTTGAATGGTAGTGTATTTGACACATTATTTTTTGTAGCTAAAGCCAGGAAAACATTTTTTATGAGAACATGGGAGAAACAGGGAACTGAACAGATTAATTAAAAATAATTACTTGTTACAAAAACTTTTTTCTTTGTTGTCTGAATTATCCCAGTACTAAAGAATCTGTGTAAATGTGTGTGATATTTTTATGTGTGTTTTGTGTCTAATACATAAAACATTAAACTAAATGTCATAAATAAAATGTATATGTCTTTCTGAACAGTAATAATACTAAAAATGGCAGGTCGTTCTACCTATGTTTGGTATTAAGACTCTTCTACAGGAAAGCATGGACTGCTCTTATTGTTTGTGTGTATGTGTGTTTCAGTTTGTCAGAAAATCAGTCTCTACTCAAGATGCCACCATGGTCAAACCCCTGGCTGGTGGGAGCCATCTGTCTCTCCATGGCCCTACATTTCCTCATCTTATATGTGGACCCTCTTCCTGTAAGTAAGAATCTGTGTGCCAGATGTTTGAAAAGATGATGCAAAATGCCTGGGCATAATTGAATGGGAATGTGTGAGTTTAAGGGCTTGTGCATGCCTGTTTGTCGGTAAACCACAACAAAGGTGGTTGCCTAATGAATCGAGGAAATGATTTATTTTGCTGCTCATTTCACTGGCTTCCCCGAGAAATAACGGATATGATGGATGATAATACAGTAAATCACAACCCCCTCAGATTTTGTGGAATATTTGTGACTTTATCAAAAGAATTATGCAATGCTAAGGAAATTATGTAATCTTTAAGTATGGAAAATATGGTATTCTGTCATTTACAATACTGTATAAAAAAAAGTTTGGGCTTGGTACGATTTTTTTATTTGATCATAAATACAGTAAAACAGTAATATTTGAATTATTATTACTATTATTTTAATATATTTTAAAATACAATTTAGTCCTGTGATGGTAAAGCTGAATTTTCAGAAGCCATTACTCCAGTGTTCAATGTCACATGATCCTTCAGAAATCAGTCTAATATTCTGATCTCAAGTAAAATTTCTTATATTTTTTCAGGATTCTTTGATGAATAGAAAGAAGAAGAAAAAAAAACAGCTTTTCTTTGAAATAGAATATTTTGTAACATTATGTCTTTACTCTCACTTTTGATCAGTAAAATGCATCCTTAAAAAAACTATTAAATTCTTTAAACAAATCTTACTGACCCTGAACTTTAGGTTCCAAAAACCTGTATGACTTTTTCTTTGGTGGGACACAAAAGGTAAAGTTTTTTTTTATTTTTATTTTTTATCTTTTTAATGCCAGGTTCAGACTACACGATATTTTGATTTTATTTCAGATTTTACAATTTTGACTCCTAAAATTGTGTTGTGTTGTGGACAAGAAACATGTCAGACTACATGTTGCTACCCGACCATTCATTGCGTGCCGTCTTTAACGACGTGCGTGGTACCATCAAACTTCAAAATTACAAAAAAAAAAACCCACTGACATTTTATAAATGCTGTATATGACGTGAAGTCCTCAGAAGCTATACGATACATTGGCTTTATGTGAGGGGTAGACCAAAATTTAAAATGTTATTTATTAAAAACTTAACATGCGTCCTATCGCTCCTTGTGTTGTTCATGAGAGCAGACACATCATATTTTTGAAAATAATCAATCTTTGAGTTGAATCTTTTTAATAAATCCAATTCACTGCTTTAGTTCTCAACAATAATTTGTTCACTAAATCAGAATGATCTGGTTTCTGAAGTTCAGCTCGTATAATCATCTGGTTGCAGTGGTTAACTGTCCACTGAAGTTAACTGTTTATTACTCAAAGCTATTGTTTGGCTTTATTAGCATTTAATAGCATGAAAACAACTACTCACACATTTAAAATGATGCCTATTGTGTTCCATGGAAGATAGAAAGTCAGACAGTTTGGAATTACATTAGGGTGACTAAATGATGACAGAATGTTCATTTTAAGTGAAAAGTTCTTGTAAGTTATAGCCGTTTCTGTTACTGTTTATCTCTGTAGGTCATATTTCAGATCAGGCCGTTGTCTTGGCCTCAGTGGGTGACTGTTCTGAAGATGTCTCTGCCTGTTATTTTGATGGATGAAGCCTTGAAGTTCTTGGCCAGAAACTACATTGAACCTGGCAACGAGTTGCTGCTGGACGAGGACGGAATTGCTACCAGGGGAGTGATTGGCAAACTGCAGCGGGCATTTAGGGGTGTGTCCTGGTCATTTGTGCTAATCTCTGCCCCATTGCTGGTCTGGATCTTCAGCCTGGACTCAGACATAACCAATATCTTCTGGGATTAGAAAGAAGGAGTATGTGTGAGAGTGTATGTGTGTGTGAGTGTCTGAGTCAGAGAGTCAGAGAGGCAGACAGAAAAGCGGCTGATATACAGAAGCAGTGTATGCATCTAATGTAGAACGAATTTTGTGCTCAACATGAAAAACAGTACGAATGAAAAGTTACGGAGCCACTAAAGGGATATGGTGAAGGAAAAAAATATGAGATGGGAGGAAAAATTATGTCAGTGCTTTTGCGAGTGAACACAAAGTTCCCCAGCGAATAAAGTTGTCAAAGGTACCGACTTTGGTACCTATCGGTACTGAAATTTTAAAAATGTGACACTTTGAGCGCTGTTGAGCGAATTTGCAAACATCTCTGATTGGCCATTGTGTTCACACGCTCATCAGATATGTCTATGATTGGCTACAATGATCAACGCATGGATTGAAAGCGTTTTGAAAGCGTGATCGGGAGCGTTTGAAACCAGACGTCTGTCAGCGGACTGGTCCGCAATAGACACCTGCTTTCACACGCTCCTGTGTGTATCTGTGTAAGTGCTCAGTGAAGAGCGTCTATTGATGGCATATCAGTTGAGCCGAACGCAATGGCCATCAGAGGTGTTTACGTTTACATTTTAAAAATTTCAGTACCGACTAGGTACCGAAGTCGGTACTTTTGACAACACTACCAGGGAACGCAAAACATTTGCCAATGGAAAGCAAAAGCATTTAATATATGTTTAAGCATTTAAACATATTTTTCCTCCCACTTCATAATTTTTCCATCACCATGTAAAGGAGCTCCGTAAAAGTTAGAGCAGGACCAGGACAATCACAGATAAATGAATGCTGGGAAAAGCTAGGGACAGAGGGAGAAAAATTTAATTCAGTCTTATAAAATGGCAAGTGATGTGCTTATGACCAACTACTTCAGCCTTCCCCATGTGTCACTGGTTTTGCATTGTTCTTTCAATTTTTTTTTTTTTATTATTATTTATTTTTCGAAAATGAGTTGAAAATGCACATATGTCTCTATTACTTTAGGCCTGGAATTTTTATCCAATTTTAATTTTAGTTATTTTTATTTATTTTTTAATTAGTTGCCTTTTATAGGTTATACTTGTGTAATTTTTGTATTACTAACGACACCAAACAGAAATGCCATATGTTTGCTTAATCAGCCTGACCGGGTGAGACGTAACAACATTGGCTCAACCAATAGCATTAATTTAGCAGCACTATCCCTTTGACTGACCTATCAAAGACAGTGGAAACTTTGTTTGGTGCTGCTATTGCCACAGAAATGACACACTTTTCCTAAAGAAATATGGCTAAGATACCCCACAACCATTGCAGTTATCTGTCAAAGACTCATTTTTCATGATAAATGACATGTTAACCACATTCTGCCATATACATTCAAATGTTTGTTGGGCCTTAGCCATTTTTATTAAATGTTTAGAGGTCATGTTTTTAAGTCAAAGTGAATTGAAAAAGTAAATATCCCAGGAAGAGATTTCAAAAATGTTTTTTTTTTTTTGTTTTTTTTTTTAAATACCAATTCCATAAGTTATTTGTTTAACATTACTTCACTTGTGTTTGGGGTAAAATAATTTTTTTTTAGCAGCATACAATACTCTTATGTTTCTGGTGTTTTATATTTACTACTTGTTTAGTACCATTTTTTTTTTTATCAAGTCACAATGTCAATCATCTCTATTTTGGCATGCCATTCATTTTAATTTCCTCAAATTCCCACTCCAAGGGTTGTGACAAAACAAAAAAAAACAACAAAAAACAACAACAACAATAAGTATCTTACCCGGAACATTTCCTTGTCATTTTTGAATATTTTTTTTATTTGGATATGCCAGCTATACCATGAGTAATTTAAACTGGTCATACAAGTCCAATAGCATGCAGTGACAAAATTCATTCCCTTTTTTAGGGGGTTGGGGTTTTGGAACTTTCACACTCACGTTGAATCATTACTTTCAAAATGACAATGGGAATTTTTACAGATATTTTCATTGTGACTGTTTTGTTTTTTATTCATGCTTGTATGGCAGGGAATGTTGTTTTGCCTGCCTTTATCCTTTAATACGACTCTTGTTTTCTATGAGTCTGACCAGCTACTATTCATTGGCGGCAATTTATTGCTTATTAAGATCATTATCAGGTGTCCAGTTATCATACTACGCTTACCAGATGGATGCTGAAAACGTTTGGCAATAACATCTGTAATTGATCAGAGCCCAAAAAAGAAAGTTTCATGATTGGTTGTGGATCAGTTGTTGTTAAGAAAAGAGCGATTAAGGTTTCCATTTCCATACTAAGGTGTCAAGTTCTCGGGGGAAAAAAGGGAAGTGTTCAAGTTCATAACCTGTTTATTTCACGTCTTTATCCTTTTGGTCATTGTTTCAATCATCTGAGTCTTATTTTAATGTTTGCTTTTTTTCCATTGAAAATCATTCCACAAAAAGGAGCTTTATACATGAATGAAAATCCTGTTCTTTCTATTTGTCATTTAGATTCTATTTATTTCCTACTTCTTGAAAAAGACATTTTGAATTTTGTAGTATTTTGTTATTCATGCGGTTGATACCATAATTGTCATTTAATCGCTGTTCCATTGACAGGGAAATGGAAACTGCTTCATGAAATGGAAAATAAACTCTTGATTTAAAATTCTTTAGCTGTGTTTGTGTCTTGTAGCATTTTGAAACCTTTGATGAAACAAACTGGATAAATACTACTGTAAAGACTTACTAATGTAAGACATGATTATTATTTTTTTCAAAAAACTTTTTATTGAAATATATATTTATATTTATGACAATAAAAAAAAATACATATTTTCAGTTTGTACCAGAGTTCAGGTGCACAAACAATGTATAAAACATATCATATAAAAACATTAAATGATAAATAAAAATATATAGTATGTAAATATAAAAGTGGCAGGATACTTTTTAGCTTTTTAAGACACTTTAGGACACACATGTTGCATTATTTGAAAACACACCCCAGTGACCTCCTTCTCAAAAGCTCTAATTTTGTCCCACAAAGAGAGTTGTTGAATTTCCAAGGGGCATGAGGGTTCTGATATATTGCATGTTTTTTCGTCTTCTGCGCATCTGAGCATCTGCAAATACAAAGACATTGCAACTCATCTTGTGTAATATTTGCATATACACTGCATTCATCTATAACACTTTTCATTACCTGTAAGTTGTTAATTAGCCCTTGAATTTCATTCTTGATTTTATAGCCATCTTCTTTTTGGAATGCCACCTCACAGTTATAGTAATCACCAAGTTTCTGTAAAACTGCACACTTTGTCTGAGAAAAGAAAAATGCATATATTGTCAGAGACCGTACAGTGGCTAAACACTTTCAATGAACCAAACTGTACCGGATAGCTAAAAGAAACAATGTCAGCCAGAATAACTTACCTCTCTAAAGTCTTTTTCAGTAGAGATGCCACTGCTTGCACTTGGAGTAGGTGTGAACTAAATATATATCATATCATATATCAATAATATTATCATTACATTAAAAATGAACTAAAAATAGACTAAAATCAATGACACGCGTACTTACATTTTCTGTGGTCAACATTTCTCTTATCCTGTCAACCTGCCATCTTATATTTGAGCAGGTGTCTAAACTGGGTTTACCAGATGGTGCAAAGCTGCCAGACTTCACACACAGCATCATAAGGAAGGCATAAATCATAGAATGCACTGTAAAACAAAATCCATGCATGTTCATCAACAGAAAGCTCATACACTGACAAAGCAATGATATTCCAAGTAATATATTCATTTACCCAATCGTATAAAGTCTTACTTGTATCTCCTTGGTGTCAAACTCAAATTCTGTGCTGGTAGTGTTATAGAGTTGGGTACCCTGTCAGAGGTCAGCTTCTTGTATCACGGCTTCTGCAAATGTTCCCAACTCTCCATCTTATATATCTTGAGGTTCTATCCCCTTTCATCACATACTTCCAGGACTGGACTCAAAACTTTCAAAGAAAACTCCTGAAGAGTCATCGGATTTCTCACCAGGCTAGAAAGTGTTCGTGAATTTTGTGTGGGTGTGTGCTAGGATTGATTGGACATGTCTCAACGCTATTGTTAATTCATTAGAATTTCTTTTTAACTGATCCCTCCTGTATGCTCACTGCTTGTCACTTCCTCCTGGGAAACTATTGGAAATGATGTAATTCTGCATATTATTCCCAGAACAGAAACCACTTCAGTTTGTCTACTGCTCAAACAGGTCAGTGGATGACACCACAAATCTCTGGCATGCAAACTTTTGGATGATTGGTCAACTTAAAATTTGTGTTATTGATTTAATTTATATATATATATATATATATATATTTTTTTTTTTTTTTTTTTGCAGTAGAGCAGGAAATTGGGCTTATGTTATAGATAGGACATTTAGGTTCCTTTCAGATCTTTCTTCTGGAACAGCTGTGTTAACATCACTGTAACCTTTCTGAAAAAGAAATGCTTGAAGAAATGAATTTCTGCCACAGCACTATCGAAATTGTTTTGACATCACTATTTGGTACGGCAATGCACTGCACATTTTTATTGTACATTTGTATAATGCACAGTATTCAATTTACTGTTTATTTCAACATGCTTTACTCTTCATATTCTGTCTATTATGCTATTCATACATCCATATGGGGATATGGATCATCTCCACCAATATTCAGATTAATAGTCAACAAATACTTTCTCCACAAATAAGGTTATAGCCTAGCAAAGTAACATTATTCATTTATTATTACCAACCCCAAGCCTATAATCCTTAAAAAATACATTATTTCAACCCTGTCATCAGTTTAGTTTATAAATGATACGTTTTGTATACAATATGGAATAATTATAGTAGTAAACAGTAACACTTATTTGTGATGATGTGCTTTGTAATAGCCAACACATTATAATTATATTTTATACACTATAATATTATAATTTGTACATTGTGATATATATCACACAAATTAAAATAAATTTAATAAATTAAAAATGAATAACTCTCATAATTATTTTTGTATATTTATATATATATATATATATATATATATATATATATATAAAATATACATTAGCCTATTTTAAATATTTTAGGTTACAATATTGTACGGCAAAAAAAAAAAAAAATGAAATAAATAAAAATAACTTTATTCAACAATATCTAGTGATGAATCAGTGGTTTGGAGTGTGAATCAAACTGCCAAAGTCACGTGAACTATTGAAATTTCAAAACACTTATGACGTAACGAAGACTCATTTACTGAAATCACGTGATTTTGGCACTCCCAACCACTGATTCGAAACAAAAGATTCGTAAAGCTTCGAAGCTTCATGAAGCAGTGTTTTGAAATCATCCATCACTAGATATTGTTTAATAAAGTCGTTATTTTTTTTTTTTTTTGACGCACAAAAAGTATTCTCTTCGCTTTATAATATTAAGGTTGAACCACTGTAGTCACATGAACTGTTTTAAATATGTTTTTAGTAGCTTTCTAGGCATTGAAAAGGGAAATAATCTTGCTGGCAATGCAGGCCTCACTGAGCCATCGGATTTTATCAAAAATATCTTAATTTGTGTTCCTAAGATGAATGAAGGTCTTACAGGTCTGGAATAACATGAGGGTGAGTAATTAATGACAGAATTTTCATTTTTGGGTGAACTAACCCTTTAATGAAGTCAGGCACTTCATTAGGTGTTCTAATTTTTAATTGTAATTAAATTTTATGAATTAAACAGCTCATGAACATACTTCATGACTGAAAATTTTAAATAACATGAAAGCATTATGCAATCATTAAGACATTTCTCCTTTTTGGCATAACATTTTGTCAAGAACCTTATGGGTGTAAGCATGGCAGTGTAAGATATGTGAAAGGTGTAAGATAAGTGAAAGGCTATTATATATTACTTATATATTTATACAGTGGTAGTAGCCCATTATATATGGTGAATATACAGATATAAGATAAAACAGTTACGTTAAAGATGTTAAGGACACAATTTCACTAAGTTTATTTCACAAATGTAAAGCTGTTGAACAACAATTTTTGTATTAATTTTTTTATTCTGTATTACACACTAACCAGCAAAAATCTCTTCAAATGTGACTAAGTTCAGTAGCCTATGTTCTTCCTGTAAATTATATTAACAGTAACTACGTCACAGGAATACAATGCAGACTTAGAGCACTGCCAACTGTCATGCAAATTTAGCGTAAGGCGCCGCTGGCTTTAGTTTGAGGTTCTGCATCATGCTTTTATCTCACGAAATATATCACACCAAGTAACAAGACAGCGCAATTACCTTAGGGCTTAATTTGAAAACATTCTCGACTGAACTAGACCAAAGAAACACAACCCTGCCCAATCAATTACGTCACCAGCAGTAAGGGAAAAAAAAAAAATTAAAGGGGCCACAGACCACAAGAGCCAGGATTGTATGGTCCAGACAGACTGTTACCCAGCCAAAACTAAATACATAAAACAAAACTGGATATAAATAATCATATCTGGTATATTTATTTGGTAAATTATGATTTTACAAAAACATATACTTTTGTTCATTTTCAGAACACAAATGAGAATATTTTTATAAAATCGGAGAGATTTCGGTCCAAACCACTTTGACGCTTCAAAAAGTTTATAAAGAAATCGTAAAACTAATCTATATGAATTGAGCGGTTTAGTCCAAATTTTCTTAAGAAACACAATCGCTTTGACGAACAGAGTGAATTTAGGCTTTTATTCACACATAAACATTGATCAGCAAACATAAACAGAAGCTCAAACCTCATTGTTTCTTGCGGGAAGCTCAAACGAGCTGCGTGACACCAAAGAATGAACCCTACTGGTTCTTGCATGTCTATCAAGCATGCTTGTGCTTATGTGGTGAACTGGGTGAACTAACTTTAAGGGCCCAATCATACATCCGGTACAATGCAAGGCCAGGCGCAAGTGTTTCAGCCTGACGTTATCATTTTCACGTCCAGCGCCCACAATGTTTAAATAGCAAATGCACTCACGCCAGTCTGTTTGCTCATGGGTGTGCTGGTCTGAAAATGAGGTGTATTCAGGTGCATTGTTGGCGTGTTGCTATTTTGAGGCAACTGAAAACAACTGACTTTAGACCAGGTTTTTGTTGGTCAATGGTGCAATGGTGCAGTATTTTTATTTGTATTTTTTTGTTATTTAAAGGGCGTTTTATGCCAATATAGGCGGGTGCACAATGTATATTGGCATAACACTGCTTATTACACACACAGGGACCAATGTTGCCAACTGCTTTCAACTGAAAGTAGCTAAAACTGGTAGCTAAATGTCACTAGAAGACATCATAATGGCAAATTAATTCATTATATAGATTCATTGATCTATATAAATATGAATAGAGATCAGTGGGCAAAATAATTATCTAGATAAGGTTTGTCCAAGAAGTGGCTACATTTGTCCCTAAACTTTTTTCAAAAGTGTCAAAAGCAGAGGGCAAGTCACCAAATCTAGTGACAAAATCGCTAAATTGGCAACACTGACAGGGATACGCGGCAGCACACAAACATACCAAATATTAAAAATAAAAGGATTACAATGTATAAGATTATTATTGTGTTCATAAAGATAAAAATGACTACATGTCATAATGGATAGTCATTGCATGTATCAGAATTACCTATTTGCAGTAGGCCTGATGACGAATGAAATCAGCTAATTATTTGACCAATCGTGGCAATACACACACATGCATTTCACAAGATGTAATATAAGTCTCTGATGTCCCCATAATGTGTCTGTGAAGTTTCAGCTCAAAATACCCCATAGATTTTTTATTATTCCATGTTTTAACTGCCTATTTTGGGGTGGGATTAAAAATGCTCTGATTTGGTGTGTGTAAATACACCTTTAAATGCTCGTGCTCCACGCCCCCAAGCTCGCGACTGCATTAAACATTGCATAAACAATACTGAAGTTCACAATATAACTCTCAAAATGGATCTTTACAAACTGTTCGCTTATCAGATCACCTAAGTATGGCTTATTGTGGATGTTTACATTTTATTCTGAATGAGTTTGATAATGCTGCGTGGCTAAAGCTACACTGTTGGAGAGATTTATAAAGAATTCACAATACCTGCATAACTTCTGATGATTCGGCTGTGCAGCTCCAGACCTTAATACTGGCTTGTCTAATGCGTAAAACATGGGCTGGTATATGCAAATGTTGGGGGCATACATATTAATGATCCCGACTGTTGCGTCACAGTCGGTGTTATGTTGAGATTCGCCTGTTTTTCCATGGTGTTTTTTACAGATTTACATATTGTTAGGTTTTTGCCCCTAATGCATGCCTCATCCCAGACCTCTTAATTGGCAATTGAATGAGCAATCACTCAGCGCTGAGGGAGAATATAGTCTCATTTTATTGATAAGCAAAGAGAGAATATATAGAAAGAGTACAAGGGGTGTAGTATATCTTCAGCCAATGAAAGAGAGAATACATCATATAGCTCATGGTATAGGAATGTGATACATATAGGAAAACAAGTCTAAATATGGTCATCTACCGGTCAGGTACCCCAGAGGTCCTTGATCTCCCAAGGACCTTCTCCAAAAAGCAGGGAGCATTCCCTGTCTCCCATCCCAACTAGCAGAGCCTTGTTCCTTATATGGAAATGGTTCCGGTACATAAAGAAAACCATATGTTAAAACATAAGATACAACTTCAACCATGGACAATGGAAAGGACCCTCTGTCCACTTTCCTTCAATGCTGAGACCAACATAAAATCTATCACATATGAAGGAGGAAATAATGGTGTTTGAGACTCACTGTATGTAATTTCCATGTACAGAACTCTTATTATTCAACTATGCCAAGGTAAATTCAATTTTAAATTCTAGGGCACCTTTAAAGGTTGAGGGTGTCTATATTCCACCATGTAAATAGCAATCAGCCATAGTGCAAGCGCACCTGGCTTTTAAAGGGAATGGGAGGTGACACATGTCCTGCATCCCAATGTCTATACTATCCATCCTAAATAGTATGCGAGATTAAAATAAGTGTGTCCTAAAGTATAGTATGTTGAAAAGAGTAGATGTAATCGACTCTCTGACACTAGGTGGCGCTGGAATAGCAGAAATAAAGCAGTTTCCTTGGTAACCTCTGTACACAAAGCAGCTGTGATTATAACAATGCAGTGTAATGCCTCGTTCCAGGCAATCCGTAACCCGTGTTTTTACAACCTTTTACCCGTGAAAGTGCAGTGGAACTGCAGTCAAACCTGTGAACTCGTACTAGATCAATGTATTCCCAGTTCCGCGCTCTGACGTCACATAGCCCGCAAAACAACAATAGCAGCCTCTACGGATGCGGTGTTTATGCAAGTGCACGGTAAAATAACATAAAATAAAAGGTATAACAGCTTGTCTTATGCGCCGTTTTTCCTCCGTTTCCCTCAAATAAGCAAGGAGTAAGCACCTTTGGCGATAGAAATAGTTGTTAATGAGCATAAGCCCCGTATGGTCCACCATGCTGGTTTGTTTACACTCAGGCAGTTTGGCGTGACTTGCCTGGAACTCTACAAAGTCGCAAGTCGTGGCTTGAAATCGTGACTTACGGGCTCAAAAACCTGCCTGGCACGCAGCATAATACATAGTACTAGAGGTAGTTTCGTCTGATGCCTTATTGTATGAGACCTGACGTCGTTTTTCCTGAGATCTGAAGCCTTTTAGTCTGAGGCATGATGCTTTTTCGTTGTATGACTGAGGTTTGAGAATTTCCTAAAATGGACACCGTACATTGGGTAATTTTCATTTGAAAAAAAAACAAAAAACTAATGAACTAAGCCTTGGTACAACTCTTTTGAACCATGCGCCTAGCGCGCCGTCCATTTTTCCGTCGTTAAACTAGCAAAAGTGGATTCGGACGCCCTGTGTTTCAGACCATGCGCTTAGATCGTTAAAATATGGCCCTAACAGTTTCAACGTTGCTTTGAAAAAAGACACAGAATAGAAGTGCACCATCCACGATTTCTCACCAGTGGGCCTAGTACAACATTTATTACTTGGGTAATCTCATATAGAAGACTCACCACAGCCAACTAACCAAAGTGTCGGCGGTTATGGCCACACGAGGGCGCCGCTGACACTGAGTGATCTTGCAGGCGTCTACACTAACAATCAGTCTCGTGTGCTCTCTCGGAAACATCCATAAATTGAGTTTTCGTTTTGAAAGGTGGGGAGGAGGGTCAGTGTCGGGAGCCATTTATAGACAAAAAGAGCAGGGAGAGAGAAAGAGCATATAAAACTTGACATATCCTTTTTAGTTTGTACAAACGTGCAAGTACAACCTGGAGTGCACGAAGAGAAAAACGCAAAATTATAGCACCACGTTTTGAAAAGGATACCAACACTGAAGAAAACCAGACACATGCCATTGCTATAAATAACAGTACATAAGACATCGGTAAGTTTACTCTCTCCAAGCTTCCAAGATTTTGGAAACTTGTTTTAAGAGCCAAGTTGATAAATCAATGCTCAGTTTTTGCAAACCACTTTAAAAAAAAAAAAAAAAAAAAAAGATTTGTAAATACATTACTGGCAACATTTTTTTCTCATTGTCAATTAATTTTCCTAAGATGTTCGTGCATACTTTTTGGGATAAAAAAAAAAAAACTTTCAAAATTAACTGCGTCATCTCATTGCTTTTTGATCTTGAATTGTGCATTTGAAATGATATATTTTAGTAATCAGATTGTGTTTTGTGTCCTGAGTATTCTCATTTTATTACATCTATTTTAAATAGCATGTTACACAATCCAATGCAAGAATGAACAATACAGTATACTGTATTAATTATGACCGTTTACAACTGATATAGGTAATTATCAGTGGTCTCAAGTGCGCGCGTTGTTTTTTCCTTTAGGAAACTGAAGTGCGCACGCGGCACTTCCAGTGAGCTGCTGAGCACGCGGTAGCAACTGTAACCAGTGTGAAGGAAACAGCTGTGTGTGTGTGTGTGTGTGTGTGTGTTGAGTTGACCTGAGCTAAGCTGAGCGTCATTATTTTGTGTGTGGTCCTGAACTAGTAAACCCTACTTTATGGGGACAAAATGTCCCCAAAAGGATAATATACCAGAAATCTTTGATCTTGTAGGGAGATTTTGGTCCTTATGAGGAAAAAATCTTATAAATCATAGTACATTGTTTTTTGAAAAAATGCAGAAAGTTTTCTGTAATGGGTAGGTTTGGCGGTGGGGTTGGGGATAGAATATACAGTTTGTACAGTATAAAAACTGTCTATGGAAAGTCCCTATAAAACATGCAAACCCAACATGTGTGTGTGTGTGTTGAGTTGAGCTTCATTACTTACTTTGGAAATCTGCTTTTGACCTTTTGAAACTCAGTTCATCTTGTCTTCTTGAGTGGAAGTATTTCATCATAGATCATCCCTTAACAAAAATGTTTTAAGAATGTTCATCCTGTATTACGTTATGAAAACAGTATTTCTGAATGTTCCCTAAATTTTTTTTTCTGTTTTAAAACTTTTTTTGGTAACACTTTACAATAAGGTTCATTAGTTAAACATTAGTTAATGTATTAACTGACATGAACTAACCATGAGTAATACATTTGTTACTGTATTTACTAATCTTCGTTAACGTTAATGAAAATACAGTTGTTCATTGTTTGTTCATGTTAGTTCACAGTGCATTAACTAATGTTAACAAGATTTTAATAATGTATTAGTAAATGTTGAAATTAACATTAACAAAGATTAATAAATGCTGTTTAAGTGCAGTTCATTATTAGTTCATGTTATTAACTAATGTAGTTAACTAATGTTAACTAATGAACCTTGTTTTAAAAGTGTTACCCTTTTTTTTCTTGGTTATGCAAAGTTAAGGGAACATTTAATTTGATCATTGTGCAAACATTATGGAAACATAAAATGTTACTTTTAAATGTTGTCACTTTAAGTTAATCTTAAAATGATTAATAACTTATTTTCACAGCCTTAAAGGGTTGGTTCACCCAAAAATAAAAATTACTCACCATCAAGCTATCCTAGGTGTATCCTCAGACTAGTACAATCAGAGTTATATTAATGGTATTAAATAATGTCCTGGCTCTTCCTGTCACATGTCTGTCTGTTTTGAACTCTGTTTTTCTGCATTTTCATTTGTCACATGCCTCCCTTTGTTCAGCTTCCCGCCACTTGTTTGTATCCATGGTTACCCTCATTAGTTATTTTGTACCAGCTGTGTCTTGTTAATTAGTCCTGTTTCCTTTGTATATAAGCACTCAGTTTCAGTTCAGCCTTTGTTCTGTATTGTTTAAGTTATGTGGTGTTTGTAGTAATTCTTTTCTGGTGATTTTCTTGTTCCATTAAATGTTGTTTGAAGATATCTCCTTTGTCATGCCTTGAATAGTACAACCACCCACCGTGACAGAATACAGGACCATAACAGAAGTTTTCAGCAGCAGTTAGGATGGGGTGAGATCTTGTGCTCCATTTTTCAAGATGGCTGTGAAATTGAGGCCTACATAGAGGAGTTCATACAGCACAGCCATCTGACAGCTTTAGGTGATCTATAGCTGATGGATTTGTTTTTGAGTGGATTAGACCCACACTTCACCCAGCTGATACCACCTGGAATTCCTAAAAGGACCATTGAGTGGTATTTGGACTCTGCACTGAGATGGTATGGTTCTTCCTTCTCAGTTGGTGAGTTTGAAGATAATACCATCACCACTCAAACTCCGTCACCCTTAGCATTTCCAGAGCCTCATCCCATGGTGGCTACACCAGGAAATGAATCCTCTCCAGAACCTGTGGAGGACCACTGGCTGATAGACTTTTGGTCAGAACCTATTCCAGCCCCTGACCAGAGTCCGGTGTCTTCTCCAGCCCTCGACCACGCTCTGGTGTCTTCTCCGCCATGGCTCCGGTCCCCGAGTCAGAGTCCGGTGATGGCTCCGGTCCCCGAGTCAGAGTCCGGTGATGGCTCCGGTCCCCGAGTCAGAGTCCGGTGATGGCTCCGGTCCCCGAGTCAGAGTCCGGTGATGGCTCCGGTCCCCGAGTCAGAGTCCGGTGATGGCTCCGGTCCCCGAGTCAGAGTCCGGTGATGGCTCCGGTCCCCGAGTCAGAGTCCGGTGATGGCTCCGGTCCCCGAGTCAGAGTCCGGTGATGGCTCCGGTCCCCGAGTCAGAGTCCGGTGATGGCTCCGGTCCCCGAGTCAGAGTCCGGTGATGGCTCCGGTCCCCGAGTCAGAGTCCTTAATAAGGGCCTTCTGAAGTAAAGCGACGCATTTGTGTAAGACAAATATCCATGTTTAAAACTTTAAAAACTAAAATAACTAGCTTCTGACAGACGGCCGTACACATTGATTTACAGCAAAAGAGTGAACTCTGACTTGACGCATGACGTAATGACAAACGTGGAAGCGCAGAGGATTGTTTAAAATAAACAATAATTAAACATGAGCTTAATGGCAACAGGGGTGTGCTTAAAGGGTACAAAAATGTACCCATTAAGCACAGCCAGACTTTGCATTTAATGATGTACATCTTTATTATAATGCTTTTGTCATTTAAAAGTCAAATTAAATATTGTGTGAGAGATTAATATTTTATTTTAACATAACTTCTTGTACTGAAATCAATATCCTGTGCACTAAAAATGTCTCAGTATAGAGTTTGGTGAGCTTAATAGGTACGTTTACCCTAAATAATGTTTTTGTGATAATGTTTTGAGAACATTATTAAAGACCAGATAACTTTGAACGAACATTCTTTTAACTTTACAAGAACATTTGTTCATAAATGAGAACCTTGATAGAATGTTATTTAAAGTTCTGAGAACGATCCCTGTAAGCTGGTGTTGCATAATTAGTTAAACTTTTTAATTGTCAATTAGGTAAACACGTTTGTACGGAGCCCCTAAAAGGACATGGTGATGGAAAAATATGATATGGGAGGCAAAATATATGTCAATGCTTTTGCATTTGCTCGCAAAGAATGAAAAGTTTCTCGGGGAACGCAAGCATTTTGCAAGCAAATGCAGAGTTTCTCATATTTTATAGTTAGCATTGCTGTCCTGTACAAAAACTTTGTGTTAAAAGAACGGTTTCATATTTTTAGAAATCCCAGAGCAAGCATGGAAAATCTGAGAAACCCTTTTACAACGTGGAAAAATTAGGTCTTGGGGTTACGTTGCACCAGGGAAATAAAATATTTGTGTTCAAGGTTACAAATTACAAGAATACAGATGAAGTTGTGCTTCTCATCAACACAGTGAGTCATATGTCGATTCAGTAGCTGATCTGATAGATTCAGTGTGTTTATTTAGTGAAGTATTCGTCAGGCTGATTCAAACCGGTAACTCCTGTGGCCTGTTGTAGATTAGTTTGAGATCTGGATCAGTTTAAGATTGGTGGCCTGTTGCATGAAGCTAGTTGAACAAACTCTGAATTTCAGGAAGGTTTAGAGTTGACACATCCAGATAAATCCAGCCTGGTTTAGATCAGGATCAGCTGTTGCACAACGCTCGGTATAAACTTTCTCTGTTAACTCAGGTTTAATCCAGAGTTTGCGATCAACTCTGAAGCGTGTGCACCTGAAAGTGTGACACATTGCGGCAAACAGCCAATCACACAGAACATGCAGAGTGTCCGTTTGATTCACTTCTTGCGAGAGAGCCGCGCAATTCACTTCTCTTCTGAAGATTAAGAGATTGTTATGAAAAATATCATGAAATAAATGCATTTACATGGCAGGAATAAACACTGCTGCAGCGAAAGTTTAAGAAGGCAGCTGAAAAAGAAATTATCCGACTATATCAATGCATGTGAATCAAAGAAATATGCCTAATAATTTATAGTATAATAATTTATATTAGTTTCACAAAGAGCTCAAACGAATACACAAGATTAATTTGTTTAAAAGCTATATATATATATATTTATATATCGATGCATGCATTATATTTACATCGATTTAAAAGCTAAATTGAATATTGTCAATTAATATAATAATTATATGAATATACTATTATATTAATTATACATAATTAATTCATATAATATAAATAATTAAAGCTGCAAGCAGCGATGAAAGGGCCCTCGCACCCAGGCTCCCTGCCACCCGTTGGCCTCAAGAAAATAGCGAACAGTGGGCGACATGCATGTAAGCGAGTAAATACAGGAGAATTATAGCAAAGTCATTTCACAGTGCTACACTTCCTGTTGCCAGCAGGTGGCGCTTTGACTGTAACTGAATATTGCCATGTAGATGTCGTCGGGCCAGGACTATTATCAAACGTGAAGTTTGGAGCAGATCGGACATTGTTTGCCTGAGTTACAACAACTTTCTGTTTCCTGGCGTTAATCGGCAACCTTAGCACTTAGCCAAGTGTTGCATGATTTAACGTGTTTCTAGTATGTTTGGTACTTTGTGGCATATTGGAATGTGTTTCTGGGAGTGAATTACAGTGCAAAGCATGCCGTTTCCTGTTTCCAGTAGGTGGCGCTATGGCTAACTGAATATTGGCACATAGATGTCTTAAGACCAGGACTCTTATCACACGTGAAGTTTAAGGCAGACCGGACACTGTATGCCTGAGTTACAACAGCTTTCTCTTTCATGGTGAAACATCAGATTTTGTCAGGCCGCCACAGACACTCCCTTCAGTGAAAACTCAAGATCTTTGCAATTTATCATCGCTAAGGCCTTAAGATTAAACTGACCGTATATGATGTGGTTCTAGTTAAATCTCTATGAGGAGTTAATCACAGTGTAAAACATGTCATTTCCTGTTGCCTACAGGTGGCACTATGACTGAAACTAAATATTGACATGTAGATGTCTTTAGGCCAGGACATGTGAAGTTTGGGGCAGATACCAGAGTTGCATTTTTGGTGTTTCATGTCAGAAATATTTTAGTATGCTGAATAAACATTTGTACAGAAACAGTTCCTTACTTCAACTGCCTATTCTGCAATATGTCTGCCAATAATTATTCCTTTTGGTGTTTACAGTTAGATTTATCACACACACACAAATTGTTTTATAAGATGAATTATAGCATTTATTTCTGACATTACTGTTAAAATGATCTGGTTTGGATATAATGTACAACAGGATCCAAGTTCATATGAGTGTTACTGCAGTGTTTATTCTGTGTTGGTGAAATCAGATAAGATACTCATGGTGTGCCATGAAGGTCTGTGACTATTTCTGGTGTCAGCAGGTCAGGGGGTGTGTGGACATGTGCTCTATGGATAATAAAAATACTTCAGCCTCTTTTATCCATGTGACGAGGACAATTATTAAAAGCTGAGTTCAGAACATAAACAAATATAAATCACATGTAAACTCACAGATTGCAATGATTTGGGTGACAGACGCTTGAACTTCTTGTTCCATTTCATTTTGCAATATAGATGTGTGCTTTTTCAAGAATGTGCTGAACAAAGAGGGCAAGTACTGACATAAACTTGTAACAGATCTGTTTCTAATGGGCTTTCCCCCCTGAATTCTTGAATGAACCTTCTTGTCCTGAATGAGTGCCGGTTCTTGGTGCGAAAAGGTGTCTATTCATACTTGCTTACGTTTACATTTGTGGTCTTTAGTACACATTTAGGCATGAATGAGTCTCAGATACAGGCTGTTTATTTTCGTGAATGTTTTGTGTATAAAACTTTGGGCAAGTAGGGTCTAAAAGTGTAGATCACTAAAGACTTGGGCAAAAGTATAAAAGTGTAACATACACTCTATCCTTTTTTTGTTTTTGTTTAAGTAAATTTGTTCTAGTCTTGTACAGTATGGTCAAATTCATTTTATGTCTACTATCTGCAAATAATAAAAAGGTTAAACAAATTTAAACTTACGGTATATTATGAAATTAATCGTTCAAATGTTGAACACTTCAAATGCTGCCTCTTCTGTTGTCATTTTGTTTTTATGAATTAAGAATAGTCCTGTTCTGAATGTACAGTATTGAATTGTTGTATTAAAATCAGGTAAACTTGATCCATATTTGTGGTTTCTTTCATTCTCCAGTGCAATGGCTCCGCCACTCTCACAGGCCTACAGGAGGCGCTGGTGGATGGCTGTCACATCAATCATAGAAAATCTTCTCTTCTCTGCCGTATTGTTGGGTTGGGGTTCCCTCCTTATCATGCTGAAGAACGAGGGCTTCTACTCACACCTGTGTTCAGGTACATGATTAGAACACATCCATCCTGACAGGCAAAGTCTTACTTGAAATTGCTACTAGCAGTTTTAGGAAACAGCAACATGTAAAGTATTTGACTACCTGATTCTTCTTCTGAAACTATTAGGGAATGTCACAGAGGGTCACACTAACGCGAGTTTATCGGGGCGGACGGTTTGGCTGAGCTGTATTGAACAGGAGGAGATTCTAAATCTGGGCTTCACGATTGGATCGTTCATCATCAGCGCAGCCACTCTGCCACTAGGTGTCCTGATGGACAAGTTTGGGCCACGTCCAATTAGATTGTTTGGCAGGTAAGAGACATACAGCTATCAGTATAAAACTTGAAAAGTTCCTCAGAACTAATGCTGAATGTTGGCTTGACAAGTCTGGTTTAAAAGATTTTAATGAAGACTTTCAAGAGTTAGTTCACCCAAAAATAAAATTTCTGTCATTAAGTACTCACCCTCATGTCGTCCCAAACCCGTAAGGCCTTCGTTTATCTTTGGAACACAAATTAAGATATTTTTGATGAAATCCGAGGGTATCTGAACAACACATAGGCAGCAACGACATTGCACCTTTTGAGGTCCAGAAAGGTAGTAAAGACATCGTTAAAACCGGCGACATGACTACAGTGGTTCAACCTTAATGTTATGAAGCGACAAGAATACTTTTTGTGTGCGTGAGCAGCACGACGCATACGTGTGATGCTGATGCAGGAGCCGGCCAATACTGAGCCCAATGTCTTTAGTACTTTTCTGGACCTCAAAAGGTGCAATGTCGTTGCTGCCTATGTATGGATCAGATACCCTCAGATTTCATCAAAAATATCTTAATTTGTATTCAGAAGATGAACAAAGGTCTTACAGATTTGGGACGACATGAGGGTGAATAATTAAAGACAGGAATTTCATTTTTGGGTGAACTAACCCTTTAAGTTTGAAGGTGTTCATCTGCAGCATGTGAACATGATATTTTATGAATATTCATCACTACTCATGCCCTGTAACCC
Organism: Elopichthys bambusa; assembly: GCA_037101425.1. Taxonomy (NCBI): domain Eukaryota; kingdom Metazoa; phylum Chordata; class Actinopteri; order Cypriniformes; family Xenocyprididae; genus Elopichthys; species Elopichthys bambusa. The sequence goes on from CM074436.1 coordinate 28,321,918, forward strand.
ACATCATGGTCACTTCCTCCAACTCTCTTTTTCTTAATGACTCTTGTAGTTCGTGTTTTGCATTCTCCATGGCTTTGATTGCAGTCGCATCTTATAATCCAAAAGGTCAGTAGTACTGCTTATTTATGCATATTTTATTGTTAAATGAACATTTACCATTTTGAACGAACTATGCAGAATACTATGCAGATTTAAAAAAAAAAAAAACATAAATATATTCAATAAATTATATATAATATATGTGCATTGTATAATGTGTATATATTTATATATTTATTGCTAATTAATTGCACATGTCTATAATTAGTGAATCTGTATTTTTAATGTAAGCATTGTTTCTGCTTTCCCTCAAAGTGTTATCAGCTCTAATATTTATTGCTGTCTCCATGAATGGGTTTGGAGGAATCTGTCTAACCTTCACTTCACTAACAGTAAGACACACATGTTCACACAAATATAAAATACCACATAAAAATAGACTGACTTACATCAACATTTTCACTCAGCTATATGGTGCTTACGTCAGTTCAATTATTATACTGTATATACCCAAGTTAACTATCATAATGTTAACTATGCAAAGTTGCCATTTGACCTGTTCTATATTCTGAGGTCTCCTTGAATTTTCATATTCTTATTGCCTGAACACTGTTTGTTAGTGGGTGGTGGTCATGTTGACACTTGACTCTGTATTGCTGTTTATGTGTGTGTGTGTGTCTATATATACACTACCAGTCAAAAGTTTGGAATAATCAAGACTTTTTAATGTTCTTGAAAGCACTCTCTTATGCTCACCAAGGCTGCATTTATTTGATAAAAAATACAGTAAAAACAGCAATATTGTGAAATACTGTATTATTACAATTTAAAATGTTCTATATCTTAATATTTTAATCAGGTTGAATTTTCAGCAGTTCGAACTCCCAGTCTTCAGTGTCACATGATCCTTCAGAAATCATTTTAATATGCTGATTCAGTTTTACTGCTTAATATTTTTGTGTAAGCCCTGATACTTTTTTTTCAGGATTCTTTGATGAATAGAACGTTCAAAAGAACAGCATTTATTTGAAATAGAAATCTTTGTAACATTATGTGTCTTTACTGTCACTTTTGATCAATTTAATGTATCCTTGCTGAATAAAAGTATTCATTTATTTAAAAAAAGCTTACCACAAACTCCTAAATGGTAGTGTATCAAAGTTTCCACAAAAATATTAAACAGCACAACTGTTTCAGCATATTAGATTGACTGACTGAAGGACCATTAAAAAATTCAAAATCATGTGACACTGAAGACTGGAGTAATGGCTGCTGAAAATTCAGCTTTGCCATCACAGGAATAAATTACATTTAAACCTATTTCAGTAAATTGTAATATTTCACAATATTACTGTATTTCCAAATAATCAGAAAATAGTTGGTAAGCATAAGAGACTGTGTTAGCTGAAATGGAAGTATAAAGCTTTTTTTTTTTTGACTACACTTATTTTAAATGGCTGTAAAAACATTAATAATGCTTCTCATTATACACTATCAAAACACGTTTGTTATATTTCTTGTTCTGCATTTAAGAGCTGCTCTTGCATGTCTTTTGCTGATCACTTCAGTGCTGCACATGTTTTCCATCCCCTCACTCTACATTTTGGCATGCTGGTCAGCCAATCACAGCACAGATCAGCCTTCACGCCCTCAACTCCGCCAAGCCCACCTTCTCCCAGCACAGCACACATTAACATGCACTGTCCTTGCTTTCTCTCACGTGTCTGTTTCTCTCTCACGCATTTGTGTCCCCTTTATTTTTACACTACCAAAAACAACTGTGCAAAACAAATCTTCCATTATCTACCATATATAAATGGACCATAAATGTATTATTAGAATAAATCTAGATTATATTTCGTAATTCACTTCATGTATGTGGGTATTTGTACTTAATGTCAACTTAAAATTCACAACCCACTTCCATAATCCAATGTAGTTCCAAGTACAACAGCACATTCAACAAAGCAAAAATGTATGACGGGAATTTATTGAATTCATCTGGATTTGAGAATGAAAAGAGTTTGTTTATTAAGGTTTTGTAAAACTGTGCTTGACTTGTAAATGTGCCAGATTATTTGCCAACTAGATCGTTTTGTCTTAAAGACATGCAAACATTGCCACAATGTTCCCTTTTTAGCTTATCAACTGCACTGAACTATTCCACCTATCTCTTTTTGTCCTACATCTTCTCTCTCTGTGTGTCTGTGATCTTTGTGTATTTACTGCTGGAATGTCCTAGCTGTCAAATTTTATAGTTCCACACACACACACACACACACACACACACACACACACACACACACACACACACACACACACACACACACACACACACACACACACGTCCTGAATTTAACTGAATCATGTTTATGAATTAATATGAGGTCATATGTATAATATAAACAATCTAGCAAAATGCTGTTTAAATAGTTTTAGATGGAGTATAGCAAGCCACACTGAAGGACATGTCAGCTTCCTAAAAGTATTTCATTTCAACGGCCTATTTATATGCTAAAATTTAAGAGCTGGTAATGAACTGTTTCTCATTGACAGCCTCTTGTCATGCCACTTGTTTGTGTTTGTGTCAGTTTGAATAGGGTTATTTGACTCTGTGTTTGTGTTCTGTTTGGTGTGTGTGTTTATGTGATTGGAGTGCTAGAGCTTTGTTGGCACAGCAGCACAGATATACTTGGGTCAGCAATTTATTATGGCTGTTGCTACCTGTTCTTCATAATACCCACAAATATATTATATGCTAAAAAATTTGAGAACTTTTCATTTAAATTAAGAAAGAAAGAAAGATAGACAGAATGGTTGATAAATAACAAATGGCTGCAACATGTGCAGAAACATATCTGACAGATATTTTATTTAATCACTCTTGTAACTGTGTACACATGTGTGTATTTATTTATTTATTTATAATTACATATTAAATAAAATAATATAAAAATATGTATTTACTAAATTGACTACATGTAATTATATACATACATATATGTATGTATATAATTATAAGTATATACATACATATGTTGTATAATATATAATTTGTACCAATTATAAATACATAAAATAAGACACATTTATTTATTTAATGTACTACATATAATTATATATTAAATTAATTTACATACAATACGTTTATTTAAATAATAATAAATAAATTGCAAAGCATATAAATAATTTTTTATGTATATGTCATTATCAAATTTTTGTATTACTTGTATAAGCAGTAGCAAACACCCACATAAATAGTGGAAATCTTGAGATGGTACAGAGAGGTGCTGTTCTGTGTCTGAAAGGCTGTAACTTGACATGTCTTTACATGTTGTGTAGCGAAAGGCTATTTCAAACTTCTAGCTCATAATGCTCTCTAGTGGCAATAGACAATCATTACAGTTTGAATACATATATTAGTGCATTCATTTATGATTTATGATTGACTTTCTCAGTTGCCAAACATGTTTGGAAATGTGCGCTCGACGATTCTTTCTCTCATGATTGGCTCATATGCGTCCTCTGCTGTCACCTTCCCAGGAGTCAAGGTAGTGTTTTGTTTTGTTTTTTTATGTACAAAAACACCAACACTTTAAACAACAGAAATACAAAGTATTGAGGCATTATGCTCAAAGACTTATCTCCTGCAACACAGCATTTGAACCAGCATTTCCTCTCTCTGTCTTGTCCTTTAGCTGATCTATGATGTGGACGTACCATTTTCTGTGATCTTCTGGGTATGGGCAGGGCTTGCCTGCCTCGTCTTCCTCAACTGCTTTATTAATTGGCCGGGAGAATCTTTTCCTGCCCCTGAAGACATCAGATACATGTCAGTACTTGTCAAATACATACACTATATGGCCAAAAAGATGCCCCAAATAACAGTTTAATATCTATATATATTAGCGATGTAACGATACCCTCATGTCACGATTCAAAATAATGTAAGCCACTTTGTCAACATAAGACATTTGGCATTATCAGGACCTACAATTATTCCCTTATTGCATTATTATACATTATATTCAACAATATGTATAGTAGTTTAATGTAGAACTGACACTAAAACTCTGTAAGCTTGAATTTTGGCTAAACTATACACAATACATTGTTGCTATCCACGATACATACGATTACATTTTTGTATTGAGATATTGTGACACAATATGTTGTTACACCCCTAACATATATATATATATATATATATATATATATATATATATATATATATATATATACACTACCATTTTTTTAAAGAGATTAATACTTTTATTTAGCAAGGATGTATTAAATAATTAATAGTGACAGTAAAGACATTTATAATGTTACAAACGTTTTCTATTTCAAATAAATGCTGCTCTTTTGAACTTCCTATTCATCAAAGAATCCTAAAAAAAAATGTATCACAGCATCCACAAAAATATTAAGCAGCACAACCGTTTTCAACATTGATAATTAGAAATGTTTCTTAAAGACCAAATCAGGAAATTAGAATGAGAACAGAAAAATATATACAGTATCTATATATTACACAAGATATACACAAATTATTGTGTCTATTATTGTAAAATTCTCTGTTTCTTTTTATTTCATAGTACAATGGAGAAGTTGAGCGGTGAAGTAGAGGACCATAAGATGACTGACACTCATGTGACTCTTAAAGAGCAAGAGTTGACCAAAAAACAACCTTCTACTGATGAAGCACCCAGCGATGGAACCGTAGCAGAGGGTAAGTCCACAATCACACAGTCTACAAAAATGACAAAGAATTATGAAATTGATAATAAAATAATGCTTATGTGATCAATGTTTGTGGAACAGCAGGACCTCCCTTTCGTCGTTCTGTGTGCTCACCTATTTTCCTGTGGAGTATCATCACTATGGCGATGACCCAGCTCCGTGTCATTTTTTTCATGGGTGCCATGAATAAGATGTTGGAGTTCCTGGTTACCCATGGTGACCCTAACCGTGAGCATCAGCTAAATATTTAAATCGTTTGTTTTAATGAAATTGAAAAATGTGAAAGATATGCTCGTTTAAATGCGTTTATGTAACTTGGCTCAAGAACAGATGGGTAAATGTAATTGGCAAAAGCTTACAGACTTTATGCTATAGTTTTGCAGAAGCATGTGTTTGTGGGTGGGTGTTTGTAAGTGGGTAGTAAACATAGTTTTATATTGTACTGTTTTCCACCACTTGTTTGTGTCTGTTTTAGCCTCAGAGGAGTTGGAGAAGAAGGCAGAGGACCAAGGTAAGAAAATTCATGTTATTTTCACCTAACCAATATATGTTTCTTTTGGTTTTGTAACAAACAGTGGCCCTACAAAGTATTTGGACACTTATGACACACTTATTCTTTGAATGATACTACACTAGATAACAAAATATCAAACCAGATAGTAGTTATTTCTGAAGGACACTTTTCAAGTGAGACATTTCACACACAAAAAATGTTTGTTGACCTTGATACCAGTTGGTTAAAGTTTCAAAATGGCTCATAAAGTTAAATTATTATGAGAAAAGATCTAGTATCATTTAATTGGTTTAATACATTGATATCTAAATCAATGTATCAGTAAAAGTATCAGTGAGTATACTATAAGTATTGTATGGCAACATTATTCTGGGATTCAAAGAGCTTGTGTGTGTGTCAGGACCAGTTTACGTTTTAGATCATCGGAGTGAGGACAGAGAGTAAAGTGAGGACATTTTGGCTGGTCCTCACTTTCTGAGAGCACTTTAAAGGCCTGTTTGAGGGTCAAGACTTGGTTGTATGGATAAGGTTATAGTTAGGTTAAGTGTAGGTTTAGGGTAAGGATTCAGGTTAGGCACATAGTTGTTAGGAGTTGGGTTAGGGTAAGGAGCTAGTTCGAAATCCTTGTCCTTACAGGGACATTTTTTGGTCCCCATGAGGAAAACAGCTTTCTACTAAATCATACTAAGTAATGTTTTTTGAAAATGTAAAAATGCAGAAAGTTTTCGGTGATGGGTAGGTTTAGGTGTAGGGGTAAGGGATAGAATATACAGTTTGTACAGTATAATAACCATTGTGTCTATGGAAAGTCCCCATAAAACATGAAAACCCAACACGTGTGTGTGTGTGTGTGTGTGTGTGTTATAGTGAGTCTCTACTCGTCCATCTTTGGCACTCTTCAGCTGCTCTGCCTGATGTCCTGTCCTCTGATTGGCTACATCATGGACTGGAGAATGAAGGAGTGTGAGGACGTGGTGAATTCAGCCGAGGGAGAAAAAAGGTGAAAAAAAAGTGAAATATTGAATTACTGTGATATGTCAGTGATATGGTTACATTTTCCCTTTCATCGTTTTCTTCAGTCCATCTGGGCCTCCAAAGAGGGACAGAAAGATCCAAAAACTTACCAATGCCATCAGAGCTTTCATCTTTACTAATATACTGTTAGTCGTCTTCGGCATCATCTCCCTCATAGACAATCTACCCATACAGGTTAGAAATGTGCTTATTTGTTTAGAAAGGTTATTTATTTCATATTAATATTATGTAATTACATTATTTAATTATTTTATACATGTTATTTAATTGTTTGATATCATTTATATAACCAGGAGAATGTTATTCAATTACACATTTTTTGTATTTTATTTATAATATAGAATTTATATAATCATATATAACTTTGCACTTATACATAATTTTAATTTAATTTTTATGTTCATATAGAACTTTACACTCATATATATTTCAGTTTTATTTTGGATCCCAGATTTTCAGTGTGGTCTATGATTTCTATGAATTGATCTTGCTGTGTTTATGCTGCAAAACAAACATTTTTATCAGCTATTCAATGTGATGACTGTTAATTATTATTATATGTATTTGTCTTTTTTCTTTCTGTTTCAGGTGGTGTCTTTTGTTCTTCACACTGCAGTTCGAGGTTTTATTCACTCCTGCTGTGGTGGGCTCTATGCTGCTGTGTGAGTTTTACTTATCAAAATCCACTTGATTTTTTTGTTGATTGTTTTTTGGAGCTGCTTAAAGATGAAATTACCTAAACACAACAAACAACAATATTCTCGCATGATTTGGCTAATAATTCCAACTAAAAAGCAGAAATGAAGGAAATGAATCAGTGTTAATTTAGTATTGATACACTGTTATAGTTTTTGTTAATATTTTGAATTAGATTTTATTTTCATTTTAAATTTAGTATTTTTAGGTTTATTTGATTTTATTACTAGTACTTGAACTTAAACTAAATGAAAATTAGAAATGCTGCTTTGGCAACTAGCTAAAAATTAACTTACCTTAACTTAACAGTGTACTTACTTAAGAAATGAATGGGTAATATAAGGCAACTACATTGGTTAAGGTTAGGTTTAGGGGTAGGTTCAGGGTTAGTATCTACCCAGTTATTGTTTTATTTTAAATGTTTTTTTTTTTTTTTTTTAGTTATTAGTTTTAATTAACTAAAATAGCCCTGATTTGACAGACCTGAAGAAAAAAAAAGGCTCAGTAAGTTGGATATGTATAATATTTTCTGTTTTATCTTTTTGTATTTAGCTACCCAACCAATCACTTTGGCACGCTGACGGGCATGCAGTCTATGATCAGTGCTGTGTTTGCCCTCCTACAACAACCACTCTTCATGTGGATGGTGGGACCATTGAAGGGTGATCCTTACTGGGTGAGACAAACATTGTTGAGAGTAATACACCATTCATGTGCATGGCAAATGTGTGTGTGTGTGTGTGTGTGTGTGTGTGTGTGTGTGTGTGTGTGTGTGTGTGTATAGAGTCAAACCAAAATGTATTCAGACACCTTGAACATTTCATTCATTAATACAGTTTATTCACTATAGTTTAAAAAAATGGTAATAAAACATGACAAGATCTCAGAGTTAAACTGTGTCAGAAAACTTTAATCTTATTATGTCAGATAACACTTAAGCAAAACATGGTCAGGTCAAAGTGTCTGAATAATGTTTGGTTCCAAATTTTTATCAATTTAACTGGTAGTCCACTGTATGAAGAATTTTTGGGTATAATATGTCACAGTTTACTTTATTTTGCTATCCTCACTTACATAAATGAAATATAGTGTCCTGCACTCACTAGTAAAAATATATAAAAATATCTGAATAATTTTTGGTTTGACTGATATATATATATATATTGCAGTTTAACAGAATTAGGATTTTGGACAAAATACCAAACATGACACTTTTTGAATCAACAGATCAACTTGGGCCTGCTTCTGTTCTCATTGGTTGGATTCTTGCTGCCAGGATACCTCTTCTACCATCGGAGACAACTTATAAAGAAAAAGGCAGCGCGTGATAGTCTGTCAATGAGGCAATCAGTGCAGGAGAGTGTCAGCCTCAACCAAACAAATGATTCTTCATATAAAACCAACGGGAACGTCTGAGCTGGAGAACATTTATTATTGAGATGTATGTGAATTATAGACCTGATTTATGAGTTATTGTTCCATTGCACTTCAGAAATGAATTATTGGGCTTCCTGTTCAGTCACTGTAGAGACTTGACAAATATAAAAGTGTTAGAAAAATCAAGTGAAAGTGCAATTTAAATTATCAGTCAAGGCTTTGTGTGACTGGGCCGGATGTATTTTCAAGGCTTTTATTAACACTTGCTCTATGTTGTTGACTTGTAGAGCAAATTGACAGACAAAACGAAAGGATGCCACACTAAGCATTTTGTTTGTTAACATTAAAAGATATTAATCTATCTTAAAAGTCTCACCATCACAACCACATTTACAGTGTTTTCGTGGTTGTACCAGACATAAAAACATTATGCTAGGGCATAAAATATGTAGTGTGGCTGTTTCATTATTATTACATTGACACTTTGAAATGTCCAGTAAAATGGTAGTAAAACAAGAAGGGGTTAAATGTCACCAAAAGCATCTAAACTTCCTTCCATGCAGCACTTCCTGCCTTGTCAATTTTGTTCAAAATTCAAAATCTACTTTTTAATATTTGTTCACAGTGTTTACAGTCAGTTATTGTGCATAATTTATCAGTGCATGTTATACCAAAGACAATCATTTTGTTTAATAATCTTTCAGAAAAACTTGATCCAACTTGCTGAGATACTTTTGAAGGGAAACTCGACCTCCACGTCTCGTTCAAAAAGCCTCCTCAAAAGTCTGTCACAGGTTTCACAATTGACTGTAAACTCATATTCTACAATGATATGATCATCAGTATGTATGTGCAGGTCACAGACATATTCAAACTCACTAGTATGAATAGTCACTATTTTTTTTTTCTGTACTTCATCTCCCATCAAGACTCAGGGCAGGTAAATGAGGCAGGGTTTCATGTAACACTCACTTTACCTTGACATGGATCATTTTAACTTTAAGCCTGTGGTCTCAAGTAGATCTTTTCATTGTAGGTTCTCAATAGATTTTTATGCCATCCCACTTTGACTAAACATGATGGACATTCTGCTTTATGTGACAACTGGTATTTTTATTGCAGACACCGGTTTTGCACTATGTTATTTGTTTCAAAAGTACTGTTCTGTATGTTACAGAGCTGTAATCATGTTTCAGTGATTCTAGTGATTTTTCAACATAATGGTGCTTGCATTGATTGTGCTTATGACTGTAAATATGCCTGAAGGGGGGGAAAAAATCAAATAAATACAAAGATTTAGTCACAAATCAGCCCATTTCTTGGCTGATTGTGTTTTATTTGTAAAAAAGGTTTTTAAAAAAGTTGAATGAAAAATGTTCCATTATTCATCAATTTCATAAATAGATACAGAGGCACTTAGACACTTACAAATGTAACATGATGTTTTACCAGGCGTTCTGGTACTCAGTACATTACGTAACGATATACTCTGACACAAATATACACACAAATCTGACTCACTGTAACTGCAACGTTAAATTTGTCACATACCATAAAGGCCCAGTTTTTCAGCTTGTGCTTCACTTTAACGCCTTTAATTCCTGGGTTTTCTGTTATTGAGGCAGTTCTTATCTCAAACTGCTGCTGCTGCTGGGCTGAGCTCCAGTCACGCCTGGGTGATCAGGACTATGGCGATTCTGAAAACAAACAAACATCATAATTATAATATTATTACAAATAATTATAATAGAAATAATACGGTATACAATTTTTGTATTCATTGGAAGATATCAGGTGTACTATTGATCATAATTAAATTAATGTATGAACAAATCGAAAACTTACACTACAGTTCAAAAGTTGAAACTCTTTATTTTTTAAAGAATTTAATACTTTGATTCAGGAAGGACTTGTTTGATCACAGTAGTCATTTATAATGTTACAAAAGATTTCTATTTTTAAATAAATGCCATTCTGGTGAACATTCTATTGATCAAAATTTATCATGCTTTCCACAAAAAAAAAGAAAAAAAAAGAATCTGTTTTCAACATTTATAATAATAAGAAATGTTTCTTGAGCATCAGATCAGCATATCAGAATGATTTCTGAAGGATCATGTGACACTGAAGACTAGAGTAATGAAGCTAAAAAAAAATTAACCTTGCCATCAGAGAAATAAATTAAAAAATATGTTAATATATTTGAATGGAAAACAGTTATTTAAAATTGTAATAATATTTCACAATATTACTGTTTTTACTGTATTTTTGATCAATTAAATGCAGCCTTGAAGAATTCACAATTCAAAAACCCCTAAACTTTTGCATGTAGAAGAACTGCTATGAAAATAAGTCCATTTGTAACATGTGTTTTCATGTAAAGTGTATAACAACTCCAATTAACCTTCTTTTTTTTCTTATCTTTCTTCTTTTTCTTTCTGTCTGGGTCATCGTCCTTCTTTTTCTTCTTCTTCTTATGGTCTGAATCTGATGGAGTTTCTGTAGTAAAGTGAGATTGACAGTCAAAATGTAACATGTTCTCTTTGTTCATCTCTTTGTGTGTTTGTTTGTGACAGTCACCTGGTGGTAAGGGATCCTGAGGCCGATGATGTTTATGTTTGTGTTTGTTCTTCTTCTTTGGCGGTTGAATGTGCATCAGTCTGTATTGCTCTGGCAACTTTGGCAGGAGAGAGAGAGAGTCACATAAATCATGCATGCAAACAAACAGCAATATATGACTGACCCACAATAATGCCCCCCTAAATGCAAAGGGAGTCCTTCTTTTGTCTCTATCATACACACACACACACACTTACAGGGCCAGTGTGTAGCCTGAAGCCAGTGAGCATGACCCCAGTGAGAGGACTGAAAGAGTTGTTGCACACTGGCGGCTTCTCAATGAGAGAGCGCAGAGAGCTGTTGTCCTGAATGCCTGGGCTGTCAATCATACCTGGAGAACAGAAGGATAAAAAAAAAAAATGTAGGTACTAGCTTAACCCAGGCCTAGTGTTGGTATTGGTAAAGTCAAGTGTATACTGTGTTTATTTTTCCTCACTGGAATATTTTCCTAGAACTGCTCTAGAATTGTGAAAGTATGCATACGCACCAGGAAGCTCTGGAAGAAAATTACTGAGTTTCTCCTTCACCTTCTTTCCGCAGAACTTGTTATAAGCGTGCTCCAGGTTGTAGTGTGTGATGAGATTAGTGTGTCCCGTCAGCTCATTCTCCACTGTCAAAAAGATATGAGGTTAGGAGGTTCAAAGAGGCAATCAAAACATCTCTATTGACTCTAAATCTACCCATTGCCATTACAGAATTTACTCTGGTAACTCTGCAAAATACCCTAGATCAGTAGTTCTCAACTTTTTTGACTTCAAAGCTGAAAGGTTTTCTCTGGTACATCTGCTGTAAGGACAGTTTTGTTTTCAAAATAGATTACACTAAGTGCCTAAAACAATCATAATTAAAATAATTAAATGTCAGAATTCCAGAAGTTTTAAGTGCTGCATGTTCTTCTGGGTTCTACAGTGCCCCTAAAGGGACATGGTCAAGGAAAAAATGAGATGGGAGGAAAAATATATATTTCAAAGTTTTGCATTCTTTGCAAGCAAATGCAAAGGTTCCCGGGAAAACGCTAAAAAATTTGTGAGAGAATGCAAAAGCACTGACAAAATCATTTTTCCTCCCATCTCATTTTTTTCATTCATCATGTCCCTTTAGGGGCTCCATAGAGTTCCAACTCTTTTTAACCAGTGAATTTACATGACCTTTCCAGTAATTTGAGCTTTACTGGATAAGGGATTTTAAGAAAAAACATTAAAAAAAAAATAAAAAAATTACCTACAGTTTCTACTTGATAAAATATTTTACAGCTTCTAACTAACTAGAGGAATGGAACATAAAACATATACAACATTCATTATAAAAATGGCATTTTAGATTATATTAATTTACATGACTTTTACTTTTAAAATGAGGCTTCCTCATATATTCAGCTTTTTCGTGGAAATCCTGGTTCTTCATAGAAAAAACAAACAGTTGTTCAGTGCTTAATTATAATAAGAAAGATATTGATTTTTGTTGTTTTAAAGCTTGCTTTGTCTTATTTGAAGTCATCTTGAGGCCCCCTTGGAAATTTGCTGAGGCCCTCTAGTGGGCCTCTGATCTAGACACAGTGACTATTGTTACTACAACAAAACCATAACAAATTAATATGTGGTATATGTAAATTCTTCCAGGGATGTTTTTAGTAAGGGTCTAACATGACATGACATATACTTCATACATAAGTACTATGGTATTTCCATATCTCATAACCATCACTGTGCATATTTTTTGATGGTATTAATAACAGTGAAGGTATTATTAGGACCATAGGTAACTATGGTACTATAATGGTACAGTAAGTACAGTACCTAAACGTACCACTGTAAGCCAATGTTATTTAGAGATGGTACCAACCAAGATGTTCTTTGAAGTACTTTGTAAATACAATGGCACACGAATACGATAATCATTCAGTACTGGTAATCATACAATCACTGTACAACGGCATTGACACTGACACAGTACTTTATTATATATTATTCAAACAGAAAAGGCGCTCACTGGGCAGTTCTCGCAGCAGGTAGAAGGGCTCGTTCATCGCCAAGGGTTTTCTGATCTGACCCCCTTCATCCACCATCTGATGCGGGAAACACATCGGGCCCATGTTTTGGGGTACCTGAGGTTTCCCAGATCCAAAGCCCAGCGCAGACGGTCCTACTGGACCCTGGGAATCAGACTGACCATACAGTGAGGAGAAGATTTCTGTCATGTTGACAAAACTACTCCACGACGTTATTTCTGTGGACGTTTGTATGGGTTTTACTATTGCTGTGAACGTCCCTGACGTTCTGTTGACAATTACTTCCGGTTGTTCTTGTACCTTGGGGAAATTTACCGTAATTTATCAAGTACGTACATAATCGTATTGTGTCCAGTTCATACTTGTCATTAAATAAACTCATAACTTGTCCTAAAATGCATTATATTGTTTAATACTGCACTTTAATTGCATAAATAATTATGAACGAGGAGATAAACAATTAATGTGTGTGTCAGTGACGCATGTTAAAATAGTCGCTTGACGATTATTTATTACGGTAAACGCCACATACTTCCGCTTGTCCTTCCCTTTATGTGACATCATGACCAGTGAGCGACGTCGTTTCAGTAAAGCGACCAATCAACGGGCCTGCTTTAAAGAGGAGGGGCGATTTTTTTCCTTCGTCCGCAGTGACCTCTGTCCCTTTAAATCGTTTAATTCATTTGCCGACGAATATTGTGTCGCATTGATAGCGGTATTGATGCGGACCCTGTCGTCTCGGATCTCAGCAGCAATCGTTTCTCGGGAAAAAAAAGAAAAGGAAAAATGGCATTGTTAACACCTCTGTTCGCGTTTCTGTATCACTTGCCGCAGGTTTACAAATGGCTCCTAAAGCCATACTACATAGCCTCGTTATTTATGTCTAGCGCGTTCCTGCTTATCCGCAAAACGCCTGGGATCTGTGAACATCTTTCGACGCAGCGCGAGGATGGCAATTCATGCGATTTTGATTGGGTATGTATAAAGCAGACATTCGGGGTTTCGTGCCGAATGATAACGGATACAAAGCTAACCTGCTTCATAACAAGAGAACTGGGCAGTGGCCAGCAGATGATAGTCTATAGAATTTGGGGGTCGCTATTTAGCTGACACGGGAACAAGCCTAAATCATGGTAACAGAGTTTGGAATACCATGCATATATGAATGATGCATGTGGGGAAAAAAACTTTGCAACCTGCCCCACGTGTGGTGCATGTGTATCACTGAATGATATATTATATAGGACCCACTTTATATTAAGTGTCTATTATGTATCTATTAACAGTTAAGTTCATTTAAATCAATTTCTGTTCTGTTCATTTTTTTTTTCAGAGAGAGGTGGAGATACTGATGTTCCTGAGTGCTATAGTCATGATGAAAAACAGAAGAGCAAGTAAGAGTTTCTCCCTCTTAAACCACTCAAAAATGTATTTTCTCTATAGCTTTATTGACATTAAAATTTCAGAAAATAATCTCCATTCATACTGAATGTGATGTCAATAGGCAGAGGTTGAGGTTATATGTTAAGGTTGTGTTTATACACTAAACGTTTAGGCAGCTGTGTTCTCGGTGACGGTTGTCCTTGTGTTTGTTGTTAAATCACTTTCCTTTGTCATTCAGTGTTTCTGTTATTCTCTCCCCCTCCTCCAGCTCTGCTGTTAAACCTGCCCCCTTTCACTATAAATTTTTGTATGACGAAACAGTGCAGTATAATAATATGTTTTCGCTCCACAGTTACCGTTGAGCAGCATGTGGGCAACATCATCCTCTTTTGTAAAGTGGCCAATGTGATTCTATTCTTCAGACTGGACATACGTTTGGGGCTTCTCTACTTGACCTTGTGTATTGGTCAGTATTTTTTAATTTATGTCACTGTCTGTCAGTGGAAACTATAGACCAAACCAAATATTAGATGAATGTAGTATGGCTGTCAGCCATTTCTATGCATGCTGATATTCTCTTATCGCTGATGCAGTTTTCCTGATGGTCTGCAAACCTCCTCTGTACATGGGCCCTGAATACATCAAGTACTTCAGTGATAAAACCATTGACGTGAGTATGATTTCAAATCAGCCAGTTTGCTTTAGAAACAAGCTTCAGTTGTAGTCACACTTCATGGGGTTCTGGTTCTCAAAACAAATTTGCACAGAATGGGAAAAATAAGAACAAGAACAACACAATATTGTGTTGAATATAGGCTATTTAAAGGGTTAGTTCACCCAAAAATGAAAAATTTGTCATTTATTACTCACCCTCATGTCGTTCTACACCCGTAAGACCTTCGTTCATCTTCAGAACACAAATTAAGATATTTTTAATGAAATCTGATGGCTCAGTGAGGCCCCTATTGAGAGCAAAGCCACCAAACCTCTCAAGGTCCATAAAGGTACTAAAAACATATTTAAAACAGTTCATGTGAGTACAGTGGTTCTACCTTTAATATAATAAAACGGACGAGAATACTTTCTGAGCGCCAAAAAAATGAAATAACGACTTTTCAACAATAACTAGTGATGGCCGATTTCAAAACATTGCTTCGGAGCTTTATGAATAATAAAACAATAGGTATTGAGGGGAAAAAGACATTATTTTCTTTTTAGAGATTATTTTAAAATATCAATAATAATGTATTTATTTAAATACTCTTTGAAGCTTCTTCAGACCTCTAGATCATTTGCTTTGTTCCGAAACAGGGTTTAAAAACAATAATTCAAAGGAAGTTTTAACCCAATGTTAATGATCTATATACTCTCAAATTTCAGCCACACTCATAGTTGAACTTTAACTTCAGCAGCCTGAGGGAAATAATGAGCAAATACATGTTGTTTGAAACATGACTTTTGTCTTTAGGAGGAGTTGGAGAAGGACCACCGAGTGACCTGGATTGTGGAGTTTTTTGCTAACTGGTCACCAGAATGTCAGTCTTTCGCCTCCGTCTATGCTGATCTGTCCTTGAAGTAAGAACATTGCTCTTGATACACTCCCATTCAAAAGTTTGAGGTCTGTACTTTTTAAAACATTTTTTAAAGAAATTATTACATTTGAGGATCAAGGTTGCATTAAATTGATCAAAAGTGACAGTAAAGACATTTATAATGTTACAAAAGATTTCTATTTCAAATAAAGGTTCTTCTTTTGAACGTCCAAAGAATCATGAAAAAAATGTATCAAGGTATTAAACAGCACAACTGTTTTTAACATAATAAGAAATGTTTTTTGAGCAGCAAATCAGCATATTGAATGATTTCTGAAGGATCATGTGACACTGAAGACTGGAGTAATGATGCTGAAAATTCAGCTTCGCATCACAGGAATAAATTACATTTTAAAATATATTTAAATAGAAAACAGTTACTTTAATTGTAATAATATTTTATAATTTTACTGTAATTTTGATCAACTAAATTCAGCCTTTGTAAGCATAAGAGACTTGTTTTAAAAACATGTTTACCCCAAACTTTTGAATGGCAGTGTACGTCCTGCTGCTCTTCAGTTACTGTAAATGTAAACATTATGAACGGAGACGATTAATCTCTTTTTCGCTCAGGTACAACTGTGCTGGGCTGAAATTTGGCAAAGTGGACATTGGTCGTTACAGTGAAGTATCCAAGAAGTAAGTTGTCCTGTTGTGTCTTACTGTTTCTCGTCATGCTTTGGTACACAAACTGTGACAATATCCTGTTTCATTTCCCCCCTCAGGTACAGGGTCAGCACTTCTCCTCTCTCAAAGCAGCTGCCCTCTCTGGTGCTCTTCCAGGGGGGAAAGGAAGTTATGAGGCGCCCTCAGGTGGACAAAAAGGGACGCGCAGTATCTTGGTCCTTCACAGAGGTGAGGCTTAAAGTTAGCATGAAACGGAAGCTGCAATAGTCTCTCCTTCCCTATTGTGACGTATATCCCAGTGAAGCATATCTTCTCGAACAAGAAAAAATTTAGGCTGGGACTTAATTTTGTCAATCAGGAATTGATTGGATGATTGTGGTTTGCTATTGCTGTGATCTTAAATGCGAAACAAAGCGGAAAGATGTGATTGCAAGTGGGAGATGGAAGATAAAATTAATTAAAAATCAATAAATTATTAAATTAAGTACACAGAAATAATTTATAAATATAGCTGCGAGCAGCAGTTACCAGGGTTCAAGCACTTTAAGGCCCATAAAGCATATGCGTAAAAAGGTATTACGTTTAAATTAGCAAGCCTGTAACCATCTCAATCATAGATGGAAAAGACAATTTACAGTAAATGTGAGCAATTTACCATAATACATGCTTTATAAAGCTTTTGAACAATTATTAAGGTTGAGCCAAAAACCTATGACTAATTTGCCAAAGTTGGTTTTTGAAATAATCTGCAATAATTATCGAACGATTAGATGGACAGCGGCGGTCTTAGAGGCCAAGAGGAGTTCTACCATGCGCCATGAATATCATAGGCGTGTGCAAAAAATCATATGATATACAATCCTTTACCGGGTGAAACGCGTGAAGGCGCCCCCCGGTGGCTGATCTTTCAAATTTCAAACAGGCCCAGTAAGTTTCGTTCTGATAGCTGCTTAAACTTCATTCACAAAGACAACACATGCAAATTTTTAACTAGCAAATCAGACTAGTAGTTATAGCTATTTTTTATGTTTTTTCCATGTTATAGAGCCACCAATTGGTCAGTCACTGCGTCCTTTTTCATGCAACCACAGAACAAGCTCTTTCGTTGGTGTGCTGAGTTTGGTGAAAATATTTAATTCCATTCACAAGTTAAAGGGGCGTCAGGCCAATTGGGGCGTGCCTTGGTGGTGTTGTAGACAGTATGAGTATTACAAGCCTTCAAAGTTTCAAGTCTCTACGACTTACGGTTTGGTCTGCCTGATCACTTTTAGGGGAGAATGCTGATCCTTGGAAATTAAAAATTACAATACGGTTTCAGCACTATGCACCCCTACTAAACACTGCAATATTCCAAAAATAAAAATGTCAATTTGAATGAAAAAACTTTGTCAGAAACATCCTTCAAACACTTCAGAAATCTCAGTTCTGTACTACACAGAGAAATGATGTGACTGTAGTTTTTCTTTTGTTGTTTGTTCCTAGGAAAACATAATCCGAGAGTTTAACCTCAATGAGTTGTATCAGAAGTCCAAGAAGCTCGACAAGACCAAAGGAGAGAAATTCGAGAGGCCCAATGAACCAGTGTTTTCCCCTGTGCCTGAAGAGGAGGAACCGGAGACCGAGACCATCACTGCAATGGACACAGAGAGCAAGAAGGACAAATAGAAAGTGCACGTTGATGAAGAGCACTGTCAATCACTATGGGACTGGACCAGATTGTGCTAATATTCAGTATGCAGAGAGAAAGAGTTTGTATGTAGTTATAAGCAGAATGATTGTGTTGTTTTCTTTTTGTATAACGTATTAGTAAATTGCAAAATCAGTCGAATAATATAGTAAGTCCTAATATTAATACATATTTAAATTTCATAATCATTGATATACTGGATACAGTATACACAGGCATCCAAACAATGTCATTTGGGACATTGATATTTGTTCTCTGTCAGCTGTTATTTTTAACAAGTTAGACATGATTAAATGTAGGACGTCTACCTCTAATATGGTTGATAATTGTGAAGTGATCATTAGTAAGGGGTTATTTTGTGTTGCATATGCATCACTATTGGGGAACAAACTTTATATCAGTTTTTTTTTTAATGTATTGTTAATCCTCTCATTCTTTTGTCACTCCTTGTATTCTTATTTTGTTGTTTTTTTGTTACTACTTTGAAGATGTATGGTACTGATTACTAGACTGAATACAATCTAAAGAGGGAGGGTCTTTTATGCCCACAGTTTGTCATTTTACAAATTACAGAAACGTAAGAGAGATCTTGAGATCATTTTCTGCAAAATTTTGTTACCTTTGTCATTGAGACCCAGTTACACATGTATTTTCAGATTGAATACTGCTGTTTAAGTCTTAAATATGTTAATTTTTTTTTTTTGTGCTGAATGATTAAAATTAACTTTTTTTTTTTATTACTTTGAACTGATAGGCACTGAAAAAAGCTGCAGGCAGTCCTTGTGTTTTAACCTTTTCCAGTCTGTCACTGTTAGAAACTATTTCAATTTATGTAGAATTTTATCATCAGTTTCTCCACAAAAAGGAGCAATATTGTTTTAGTGCCCTATTGAATGAACGATTCTTGTTTTTCACTAATCTTTGATTAATTGATTGTTGAAAGATGACTAAGTGCTTTGAGTGGTAGTGGATGGAAGTTTTGTCATTCCAATAAAACATTTTGTTCTTTACATCCTATTTTGTGTAGCTTGTAAATTTTATCCAGTTGCTCCAAATTCTTAACTAAAGAGATGTTTGGACAATTTGTCCAAAAGTTGAACCAAGTATGTGAAAATCACTCATTAAAGCACTCAATTTGAGATGGAATTTAAACATTGCATGACATCCTCCATAACTGCAACAATGTGCAGTGGCTACCAAAAACTTACATAAAAGTTGCATCTGCAAACAAATAATGCTTCATTCAGGACTAATTTCCTAGCAACGTAACCACAGGTGTCATTCGGCACATTAATGGGATGTTTTAACCTGGAAGTGTCCAAATACCTTTCCTAATTTTGAACAGTATATGCATTTTCTAAGGGCTCCGTATATATTTAGTCCATGTTCGGATAATATGATCTCAACAAAAAATCCGTCAGCTGAGATTCATGACACAAATAAGAGCACATCCACTAACACATTCAGTATCTTTTAGCTACACCAGAGTCGATTTTTTCCCAATGCTACAACATGGTAATGAGGTACCAAAATATTTGTAGCCCCCCCCCCTTTTTTTTTTCTGTTGTCTACATTGACAACAGGCTTTCACAGATTTGAGACCAGACAGAAAAGCCCAAAACCCCAACAAACATTAATGGTGTGTACATTTTCAAAGTTTATGTATTAAAAAAAGGAGCAACGCATGAAGGGTGAATTAAAGTCAGAGGCACAATTGATTTATAAAGAGTTTATTACCAATGCTCACACACACACACACACACACACACACACGCATACACATATTCACAACCATGCTCACTCACACTGAGCTATACAGTACACGTTCTTTTCTTTCTTTCCCTCAGTCCATCTTTTGATCTAAAATATTCCTATAAGTGTATTCATTGGCTTGTGTCAGCCAACAAATACCTTCTGTCCCCTGATTGGCCAGCCCTGATCTAAATGTTGATCAATACCCTTGACAAGACAGACGATGATTGAAATGAGTCAAAATGTCACAATCTTTTTGAATGTAATAGGTAAGAATTAAATCATTCAAAATAAAAGGCTTTCACTGATTCATAATGACAGCTAACTTCCACTGATTGGCTCAACTGCCGTCCAATCAGAGGGCACTGATATGGTTACCCAGCATGTTCTGTGGCATCGTGAGCAGAAAGCTTTAAATCCTACATGGCTGGCTAGTTAAGGCCACCAGTGAGATTTGCCTCTAATGTATTATTAAAAAAAAAAAAAACATTTAAAAAAACCCTCATACCTAAGAGGCAGACAATCAATGTTTACAGGATAAAATTTGAAATATGTCCAACGGATTGCAGTGTCAAATGCATTTTTATGCTACGAGCAACCCTCTGATCTCTTGCCACTAGTGTGCCACCAGCTCTTCAGCCATCTATATGATTAGATAAAAGTCCATAGAGAACAAATATCAGCCTTTGTAGAAAAAAAAACATTTTGATCTTATCAATAACCATTTATAAAGTCATATAAAATAACACTTTAAAAATTAAATAAAAACATTTCTTCCTTGAATTTCCAAGGCCATAACTCTGAAAACATTAATTTGAAAAGGCTGCTGTCATTTAAATAATGCATTAGTCCATTTCTTTATCTTCTCTACCATTTTGCTTCCCTGGTGCTGATTGGATACATTGTCGCATGCCAATCACAGTGGTCTGAAATGGCTACTGAATGCCACAGGTCCCCTTTCGTAAAAATCAAATTCCACTCTGTGAAAAAACAAAAACAAAACAGTGACCATTTTTCTCTATACAGAACAATTTACACATTTATGTCGGATAAAAATCTTTTTTTTTTTTTCTGAAACATTTTGAAGGCAATCCGGTCCTTTTCCGTCACACCAATTAAGTTTTACAGCTCCTTACTGGTGAGGAGTCTTAAAGTCCCACTATGTCACGGCTTGAATGACCCCCCCCATGCTCCTCCTCCTCCTCCTCCTCCTCCTACATGTCACATCCAACCAAAACCTGCTGGTCAGCATTGATTTCCTTTTCGAAATATTTTCAGGTCTTTCCCATGGGCACCAATAAATGTCTGCCACACGTGATTTTCTCTGCTATGTTGGTGAAGAACATGAGTCCTTGGCTCTGTTCTTGACAACACCAGTGAACACAGCCGCTCTCTCACACCGAAATCTCGTAAGTGGTCCCTCCGACACCCGTCACCTTCTTCACGCCACCTCCAGGCTTGTGGGCGGGGCTCTGAGAAGAGCCAGCACTGGAATATGCCTGACCTGGGCGAGTCGATACGCTGACAGGATGAGAGGGGGACGAGGGGTTGGAAGGTGGTTTCGGCTGCCCATTTGTCCGGCTATATGACTTCATCTGAATCTCGTCCCTAAACCAAAGAAACGGAGAGAAACTGAGAAATTAGAGAAGGATTTACATTAGTATGTACATTTGTCTAGTAACTACACTACTGTTAAAAAGTTTCCACAAAACAAAAAGGAAAAAAAAACAGATGTTTTGTTATCAATGTTGAAAGCAGCAAATCAGCATATTAGTCTGATTTCTGAAGCTTTGCCATCACAAAAATAAAATACATTTTAAAATATATTCAAACCACTTTTTTGTAATAATATTTCACAATATTACTGTTCTTACTGTGTTTTTGATCAAATAAATTCAGTCTTGGTGAGCAGAAGAGCCTTCTAACTGACCCCAGACATTTGAACGGTAGTGTATTTGACAGTAAAGGTATGACAATGTCCTGTAGCGCACATTCAAATAAAGAATCTTGCTATAAATATGCTGTTTTTTAGAGTGATGTCATATGAAAGTTTCACTGCCACAGTCAAATAATAATAATAATAATAAAAAAGATTAAATATATAATCAAAAGTAAATCACAATACATAAAGACCTGCAGTGATAATCGGCAAAGAAATGCATCACAGGATGCAAGTTATTTCATATTCCAGTGGCTATGACAAAAAATGTATGATACAGATGTCAGTTAAAAAGCCTCCCAGAATAGGTATCAGTTCAGAAAACAAAGTGCGAAACAGCAGTAAAACAGTTTAGCTGAAATGGCAAATCCAACCTTGCCTGCAGTGAATTTCAATTTCTCTGCCACACAATTTGGAAAGGAAACATTCTCTCAAGCACTGAAGCACTTTAGGTTTATTATAACCATCATGAATGTTTATGATGAGGGCCCATTGTCTGGCCCTTCGCTTGTTTCCAAATAACAATGCATACATGTCAGCTCCTACGATGGAATATGGTTAATTTTGTTCATTCTGAGCAACAATGTTTCCCATAAAGAAGATTCATTTTCTGCTTTTTAGTGGAGACTGGGTCAGTTTTGTTGCCTTTAAAAAGTTGACTAATAACTCTAAGCAAAGCAGGCTTTCCAGACCTCTATAATGAGCACAGTAATGAAGCTTTCTGTCAGTCACTAATCTATCCATTTAGTCATTTCACCAGTGAAGAAATTGGGCCTGATTATTCTAGTGTAGACAATATCCAGTTTATCTTCATAAGCAGCAGCATAACGTCAGGAGACTTTAAAAGTTCTCTATCCTCGCTTTCCACATAGACGTGCTTTATTTGTTTCTGCTCATGTTTACTATGACAATGAACTTAAGGTACATGAGACAAAGAGGCATTACTGTAATTTATACATTCATACATTAGTCTGAACCTGCTCAATTGTTCATGACGTTAGTCACATTCTGTCAGTCCAAATCTGATTATTTGTATATCAGATTGGAATCTGATCTAAATTATTGTCCACACTATGTATTGCAACTGTTCGGATTGGATTTGTGTGTCCCGTGGCGCTATTTCATTTTCCAGGATATCTTCATTGATTTCTATGGCAATGACGTTAGTAGGTATACGCCAGAAATACCCTATCCCTAATCCTAACAACAGCAAAATGGAGGTGTTTGCAATACAGATGTTGTCTAATTTACAACATGACAATGTATAGCTGCCACCCTGTACTACTACATCATCTGAGGCAGCAGCAGAAATGTAGGAGGCTGGTACGCATGGCTTTTTTCTGTGCTGTCATCTCTGTCGGTATCAAAATTCAACATGTCTCTCTTATATTGTAATTTGCTGCTTGACCTGCACTTTGTAACAACACAACCTTGTTTCTGCAGTAACTTTCAGCATGTTTCCTATAACAAAGTCTGAAATGTTTGCACTTTACGTGGTGTGAGACCACACGAAAAACTAATTTCCAGAAATGCGACTTGAATAGGATTTCAAACCACATATGAATGTGGCTCGAAACAGATTTGAAAAAAATTCACATCTTATGTGACTTTTGCAGTTCACACTTGCTAAATACTATCGGATTCCAATCGGACATGCACAAAAATCAGATTTGATATCCTGAATGGCAAAAATGGTTCAGGTTAAAGTCCCCCTGAAATCAAAATTTAAGTTTTTTAGCTTTTAATATGAATATATTGGCCTTAATGTTATGAATAAGCTGGTGTGTTCCAAAACAATGAAAAAATTCACATTTAGGAGATATAAGCATTCAAAACTTGCAGTCTCCTATCCGTGATCCTAAAATGGATCACGGATTTTCTTGACATCACATTGCACTTCAGCTTCTCATCAAATCTTCTGTCCAATCAAATGCTCTCTAGAATCTAAAGTACCGCCCCCTCCTACACTATCAACAGACACTGAAGCTGCAGTTGAAATCAGTCATTTGTTCATATATTTACTAGTTTCTACATGGTAAAGTGCACATAGTGCACTATATAGGGGATAGGGAATGATTCAGACAGCGTAAATATGCTTTCTATAGACGCGAATGAAGTCCGTTTTCGTGTTAGTATAACGTAAACCGCCGCAGCGCAAGCACAGTCTACTACGGCCCAGGGACACGAGAGCGCAGAGCGGATCATATCCGCGAGTTGGCTCAGACCACGAAAGGTACCGGACCCATTTAAATTCTGCACAGAATGTGATATAGAGTAGATTAGGAGGATAAACGGTTAGTTATTAAAAGGAAATACTTTTCTTAAAAATAACTTTTACTGAGTTTAACGCCTCTGGCCGAGGTGTGATATAAACGAAACGCTATTGGCTATTTTAAAAAAGGGATGGGGCTGTTCGATATACCGCCCTGTCTTCCTGTTTCAGTTGAAATTACATCAACATATTGAATGATGCTGCGCGTTCCAAGACACTTCAGCGGGCCTTTAAACCAAAACTGTTAGTTTAATTACTTGCTTTTTATCATTCAAACAACAAGCAACTAAACACACGAGTCAAAATAAATAAATAAATTTACAAAATAAATAAATAAATAAATAAAAATAACAATAATGACAATGGAATTTAAAAACTGCACTGATTAACTAGACATTTAAAAATAAATGGTTAAGGGGTGCTTTAAGTTCCTTTAGTATTATTATCTACAATTTCTTAAAACTTTGATTTTGTTGTTTATTTTTAGTCTTTTTTCCAATGTTATAAATAATAAAAAAATGACAATATAAATATTTAATAATACATTTAAAAAGTCCCTTAACCATTTAATTAACAATTAAAAATAACAGATTGTAATACTTTGACAATTATGATTCACATGCGTTCAACACAAAGAAACCAAGTAGCAGAAAGCAACAGATGAACACCAATGAGAGCATAAATTTACTGACGAGCTGCCTAGACAATAAGTTTAGACCAGTGGGAAAAAGAAGGAAGAAAGAAGTGAAAGAGATACACTCACAGGAGTCTGGGAGGAGGAGGAGGAAGAGTAGGAGGAAGGAGGCAGTAGGCTGCGCAGAGCGTCGTAAGGTTGTGGGGGAGTTACTCACTTTGGCGCCTGTATGCCCCCTCCCCCGACTGAGGCCGAGGCTTTGCGGACCAGGCGGTACTGCATCTCTGCAGCGGCAGCGCTAGAGTAAGACAGGGACTTCCCCAGTGGCGGGGGGTGTGGCGAGCGTGGAGGGTGGGTGGTGGGCGGCAGGGGGGTGTCAGTGGAGCGAGTGCGGTATGGATACGAGGGCTGAGAGGGGCCCGAGTCAGAGAGCAGCGGGGGTCGAGAAAAGCGAGGCGGCCGATGGTGATGGTGATGATGGTGGTGGTGGTGGTGGTGGTGCGGTTGCGAGTCGTGCAGCAGGCGTTCTCGCTCGCGTTCAGGCGGAGCGGGTGGGGAGGCGGTGGAGCCACGTAGATAGGCGGCATGATGCGGGGAGGCGAGGAGGGCGGTGCTGGAGGCAGATGGCTGGTGGAGTTCCGCCTCCCGTTGCTGGGCGATCTGCGCTGACAGGAATGGTGAGCTGTATCCGACTACTGGTGTGCGCGGTCGCCCTGGTGACATCTCTGGTGCCGCCGATTCAAAATCTGGGCTTTCGGAAGGTGTGAGCAGACTATCATACGACAGACTGCCGTTCCGAGGAGCCGGTGGTGGTGTCTGATTGGCTAAGCTTTTGTAGCTAGTGGAGGTGGTAGCCTCAGATGGCGGTGCATTGTGGGAAGAGCGAACACTGGAGGACCGTGAGGCCCCTCCGGCGAGCACCGTAGGATCAGAGAAGGAGGGGTACGAGCGCCCTCCTAGGGAGTATCCTGGGATCCCTGAGCCTGGAGGTACTCCAGGGCCCCCACCTGTTCGCTCGGCCCCGCTTCGCTCCACTCCGCCCCCCTCACGCCCATCCAGACTGGGCTCAGAGCGATAGCCTGGCTGCTGACTGGACTGGAGGAGAGAGGAAGAGGACTCTTTAAGACTGTCCCCACGACTCATCTACAGAGAGAGCGAGAGAGAGACAGCAAGCAGAAGTGTTTATAAAGTTACAAGAGAAATCTGAAAGCCAAATTCAAAGGGATGCTAAGGACAAACTCCATGGTAAGGATCATGTGGGCCACTGGGGACAGATGATTTGGGAAAGTGTTTTCTATAGCTATAATAAAGAGCCAGCATTACAGGATATGACAGACAGAGAGGCTAAGCTTGGAAAGGCAGGGAACACTGAAGTATTGGCAACAAACTTGGAAGCACTAAGGGCAGAGCACTGTCATTTCTCACAGGAGTTTGAATGCATGTCATTGTTTGCCTTTTGTTTCAACAAGGCACACCACATGAGCAACCTTAAAAAGTCAAAAGACCACAGCATCCATCTTTTCTTGCCTTGTGGTCTTTGCTGGCAGGGGAAAAAGCCCTGTGGCCTCATGTATAAAAGTAAGATACAAGCAAGCTTGACATTTACCCTGTTGGCTTTTTAGCTTAAAATTGTAGATTTGATCGTATTCAACAGTGTTGGGTGTAACGCGTTACTAAGTAATTAAATTACTTATCCACTGAAAAAGTAAAGTAAGGGATTACTGTTCATTTTTAGGTTATTTAATTACAGTTACTTATAATGTACTTGCGTTACATACTGTAAATTAGTTCAACAGTTCTGTATAAATTAATATTGAATTTAAAAACTAAATTTGTCGTCTAAAGGTAAAAGTGAATGCTGCCTTTTTAAAATCATTAGCTGTAGTGCAGTTGCGCACGAGTTCACAACTTCGCACCAGTTGACTGTGTAGTCTCTGTCTGATCACCCTAATTTGAGTAAAATTGAAAATTTTGTTCTACAAGTTAAATTATTAACCTTACTTTAATGTTATCTAAAACTTAGTCTTGTCAACATTTTGGAAATAGTTTTTGTGTTCATTGACATATTGTTTAAAATGTTACTTTTCAAAGGGGGTGTACTCATTTACACTGAACACTGTATTTCAAAGAACAGAATGTAGTTCTGCATATGAATATCTAGTTTGTTTTGCAGCTAAATGCTCAACCAAAATGGAACCTTGGGAATTAAATTTTTCTTCTTAGCAGACTGATAAAAGTCCAAGTGTTTTTGGGGGCTGAGACCAACCAAATGATGATCATTATCATTTTTGAACTACTATAAAAATCTAGAATGTTTATAGGCCTTACAATCAAAGATAATGAAAGATAGAATGATAGACCTGGTCCACTTTAATATCACAATATCAGATTTTCGCTACTTTATTATCGCGGCCAAAAGACTTTACAATAATAATAATAATAATAATAATAATAATAATATAATTGTGATCAGTATACATTTTGAAAAGAAAATGCAATCAGGCAAATAAGCTTTTTTCTCTCTTTTTTAGTCAATTAGTCATAAGTGTAAGGAGGCAGAGAGAGAGAGAGAGAGAGTTTGTAAATGTACAAAAGCGTACAAAAAGAACTTACTGTTAAACAGCAGTTCCTGCATATGAGGGTGTCTAACATCCTGTCTTTTTTACAGAATCCAAAAAACCCCAGCACTTTCCTTGAGTGCAGGCGTCACACACCAACTTTTAGAATGGAAGCTCAGTCCAGTTTTATTCATGAGGCCTCTGGTCTTTCAGAATCAATCAAATTCACATCATGCGGTGTGTTTCTTATCTAATCTATCTTAATCCAGCACCATAGAGCCAAAACTGACACACCCCCACAGCTAAAACCAGCTAAATGTTTTGCACAGCCACTCTGTGAGGGCAGATGGGTTGTTTGCGTTGGCTTCATTAACACTACAAGAGTTTAATCACACAAATGGAACAGATTATAATTTTTTCTTTTTCATTGTTTCAGAATGGCCATATTTGTCTGTGCCAAATGTTTTGTATATGCTGTGGGCTTTTGAGAAAGACATTTTTGTAAAGACAACATCTTTATATAATATATTATATAACCCTTTGATATCAAAGTAAAGATATAAAATCACTACAATGATGATAAAGAGAATCAAAATACAGTAACAATTAAATAGGAAATTAGCCACATTAACAAGCTGCATTTACAAAATTAATGCATATCTACATTAAAAAAGACAAGTATTAGAGAAAGGAGAGGAACATTAACAATAACACACAGACACACAAACAATGAAGTACAGTGTAAACTTACTGATACTGTTCAACTGAAAGCCACTGAGTCAATCAAATTGAAGGGGGAAAAACAATATAATGAATTGAATAAAATGTTAGAGGAAAAAGAAAGGCTTAAAATATGTGGTATAAAGGAAATAATAACAGTCATGCAAAAGAATATGAATGACGTCACATCAACAAATTATATGCAGTGAATCACCACCATAGACTGTGAACACTTTGGATAAACAACACATACATCAACACAGAAAAGTTACCTGGTTGGCATATGCATGTGTAAGGGCAGTGTGGTTCTTGCCCGGGCTGCTGTAGGTGGGTCTGTACTTGAACATGGTGGGTGTGGGTGGAGCTTTATTCAACAGACTGCTCTCTGCAAACAAAGAAGTCCAGGAGTGTAAAAATTTGCTAAAATAATTGCACATATAAGGCAGAAATGATTCATAAATGTTTGAAGGATATTAAATCAATCAGAATATTATTATAGTTTATCATGCTGGTTGTCTCTAACCCTCAGAGTGTCCAGCAGGTCCTCGTGACAGCCCAGGGTATCTGAGCTCTGGTTTAGGTGGAGGCGGAGGCTCTGCGTCAGCAGATTGACTCTCCATCATCTCCAAACTGCTCTTAGACTGAAAGATTGCAAGAGAGAGGATAAAACACCAGTGGTTAATTAAATAAAAGGAACAGACACAGCAGCAGACAACACACTAAATTGTAGAAGCAAGGTCTCGGATACAGTGTCCGAACATTGATTTAAAGCATGACTCCTTCCTCCTCAATTCCAAAGTCACTGAAAAAAAAATGGTTATTGAGGTCATATCTAAATCTAATATAAAACAAATGGAAATGTGGAGCAGAACCAATGTAGTCTGCAATGCTTTTTATCATGCTGAAGAAAAAGGTTCAAGATTAGGAGGATTTTAGAGCACTAAGTCCTCTATGAACCATGTCACTTTTTAGTTTGAGGCCATTGATTTGGCACTAGGGTCAGATTGATACCA
Source organism: Elopichthys bambusa (assembly GCA_037101425.1). Classification (NCBI taxonomy): domain Eukaryota; kingdom Metazoa; phylum Chordata; class Actinopteri; order Cypriniformes; family Xenocyprididae; genus Elopichthys; species Elopichthys bambusa. The sequence continues at coordinate 28,351,126 of CM074436.1, forward strand.
AAAGTTTGGGACAATATTACCTTCAAGTACTTCACTACTGCTAATAACAAAAAAAAAAAAAAAATGCATCTAGTGATCTTCTAATTAATGTTTGTGTTATATAAGTTTTCATACTAGTTTTGGTAAGATTAACTAATTAAGTTAAATTTTGTAGTAAAGGTTAAAAAACCAAAAACAAAACATATTCAGTGAAACCCAAACATTTAAGCTTCAAAGTTACATTGCCTGAACTGCCAAACTGTGCTGTTATCCTGACCAAGTACCGAAATTTGATAAATTATATATTGTGAATATTTTGGTAATACGGTACTTGCTTCATATTGGTATATACCACGCAACCCTACTTGGCATAAGTCAACATGTTGCTGGGTGTGAAATCATGAACACACTTTAGGCTCTTTCTCAGGCTCTGAACCATTTGGCATGCCAACTTTCTATGACTAACTAGTTGCAGCAGACACACCTCCAAAAGATTCAGCAACTTTATCAGAGGAATAAGACCAGGACTTCTGAAGATAATGGTTGAAAAGTGAATTAACCTCTATTAATCTGTTCTTTCCTTTTCTTCACAGTGGAGCAAGCTCTCTCTGACACACCGAACCTTCTTCCTCCCTCTCGCGACCAGTGCTTACAACTCAGCAAGCTACAAGTTGAGCCTCTCATTTTAGAAGTTATTAATGCAGAAATCCATGTATTGCCAAAAAGCGAACAAATTTTCCTCATAACTCCAGGTTGCAATGTTAAAATTTTTTCAAAAACATGTAATAAAGTGATCCAAACAGATAGAAAGTTCCTGTAGTTCTTAAAGAACATAAATCAAGAGACATTTCAGAACACAACCTTTCATTATGGAACAAGAAAGTATTTCTTACAGTTTAAAAGCCGGTCTACATTTCAGCCATATTAATGCAAGCCTGTCTTTGTCAGCCGTCCTCAATCACATGGTAAATGGCACAAACAGATATTTTTTAGCTTCATCTGCCAGAGAGGGGGAATTAGAGCTAGTTGCTTGCAAAATAGTCTAGTGCACTCTCTGACCTAGGGATTTTGGCAGCAACAGGAACATCACCTCAAAGGCAGTGGTAGTGCTCATGGCTTCGTACAAGGATTTCAAACATTTTAAATCATGAATTCCCATGTTACTGGATTTTAAAAAAAGAAAATCATTCAAATATTCAAACTGATTTCCTAATGAATCATTTAGAACAATTTGTGATTCTGTTGGACAAATTTAATAAAAAGAACAACTTTGGACAAAATTGGACATCATTATAGCTGGCAAGCAGCTTTTTGCCCTATACAAGAGTAATATTTATGATTTCATTAGTTTCCATGGCTTTTTCAGGCCTGGAAAACTCAATTTAAAAATTCCCTGATATAAGGTTAAATGTAGGGTAGGCAATTTCAGAGAGGCAGGGAATAGCAAGCTAACTTTGAAAGCATAAGATCCAACTCTCCCTTCAGAGCGTTCTCCAAAACCACACCTCCTTTAAAACACATGAACGTGCACAGTCAAAGCAGAGTCTGCAATGCGTCACCAGGGACGGCGTCAAATTACCTTATGTCTCAAAGCACATAATATTACAATAATAATTAATGTAAACAACTTTAAGCTCTGACTGCTGCAGATTCATTTTGCCGTTGATAGTTTTGCCATAGAAACACATAATTTAGAGTCAGAGGATGTGAACAGCTCAGAGTAGAATGTCACAGGTTGCCATCTCTTAATTACGGTAATTACGACATAGCGTGAATGCAGCATAATCTCGTTGTTTTGGTTCAGGAGGAACTGTAAAAGGTGGCTGCTGTTTGTTTGTGGCACTCAGTGACTGTCTGTCTACAACTGTGCATTGCCTCATGAAACACTAATGACGTGTGATGTCACGATAAGTGCAATATTGTAATACCACAACCACAATGTTCACAATGTTTTTTCTTTTTTCATAAGGCTATGCTTTTTTTGTTTTACATTTCATGCATATGTACTGAATGTTAATAATGATAAAGAGTGAATAATGTATTTTTTATTTATTTTAATTTTTTCTCACCAACTGACTCTTTTTTTACTTAATTAAGATTCTGTGTACCATTGTGATTTGTACAGAGGCTCCGTCGATTTGCACTAAACAAGCCTAAACAGGCAGCGAGTAACAGACAGATCGATTGAGCGCGTGCGATTACCTGCATCTGTCCTCCTTCAGATTAACTCATATATTCATGAAAAAATGGGTAACACTTTATTTTAGGGTCTTTTAACTAGTTGCTTATTAGCATGCACATTACTAGAATATTGGCTATTTATTAGTACTTATTACACACATATTAACCTTAATATACATTCTTAATCCTACCCAATACCTAAACTTAACAACTAACTTACTAACTATTAATAAGCAATAAATTAGGAGTTTATTAAGGAAAAAGTCATAGTTATTAGTTTATATGTGTTCTCTATACTAAAGTGTTACCAAAAAAAGTTTGCCATGTCCGAAGAGGAAAGTGATATCTTTGTCATAGCATCATTTCAACATTTAAGGGTATTTCCCATAAATGGCGTCAGCGCTGGTCAATGCATTGAATCAATGCCATTGATCTTTATGAGGTGAAGCATCAGCTTCAGCGTTACCCCGGCAACGCATTGTAAAGCCTTGTAAAGTGGCACCTTAACCTTTGTAAGCTCCACTGACTGACAGTCTGTCTAGAACGCACAGAGACGGGTTCTTGTTTTCCCTATCTGTTTAGTTTTGGTTTAATTGTTTATTGAATATGTCCTCGTTTGCTTCTATAGTTAAGTGTTAGTTTCACTTGTCTAGTTTACTTTCCTTGGTTCTACCCTTGTTTATGTACCCTTGTATTTCAGTTGTGGTCAGTTCTTGTTTATGGATTGTGTGGTTTGCATTCGGACCGAATGCAATGACTGGACGAACATTTTTTGGTCCTGAGACACATTTTTGAATATTTAGAACACTTCTATTATTAATTGCTATATTGATTGCAGTATAACAAGAAGTGGTTATGAAAAACATTGCCTATCCCACCTTTAAGGTTGGAGAGAAGCAGCAAAAACATTGAACGAGTAAAGTGGGATAATGTCCTTACCCGGTGTAGGTCTCCTTGGATTCCGTTGTCGAGCACCTTGGCTGCCAGTTGAGCCTCTGTAAGCTGCGGTCGGAGGAAAGGAGGCTGAACAGACACTGTCTGAGCCTTTCTCTTTCTACCCAGATACCTGAATACAGCACTGAGTTAAAACCTCAATCCGAAAATACAACATACAGCTCAAAGTTACGAATGTAGTTAAAGACATACCTGGGTGCCTGTGAGCTGCACAGAACGTGCGAGACGTTCCTCAAGCAGCCATTTGTGAAGGGGTTCACGCCTCCCCTGAACTTCCCCGTCACCTACAAACAGGGAGTTGACCATTAAACAATAACCTTAAGTTACTTTATCAGATATTTGTCAGTTACTTTATCAGATATTTGTCAGTTACTATTATCAGATATTTGTCAGGCTTTATTTTTTTTTTTTAAAGTAACATTTTAACAATAAAAATCAATAAACAATAAAAACAATAAAAAGAGAGGCACTAGAGAAAAACAGTGAGACAATAAGATACAAAAGCGTGCACATGTGGTCCACACAAAGAGGAGGAGAGGTGGGCAGAAAGAAAAAAGCAAAATGATTTGGGAAGAGGATTATGATGAGATTACAATCTAAAGGAGGAGGGCTAAGAGAAGGTCATATTTTGTAGGATTATAAAACTGCTTAATAGGGATTTTAAACCCAGTTCACCACCACCAACATAATTAATGACAAGAAAACAAAAACAAACATGGCAGCATAAGATTATGATTGCGCATGTCACAACCTGCTCATTGGTGGTCCTGCCTCTTGCCACCAAAACGACATGGAAACCAGTGAGACCTGCTACTGGGATGAAAAAAAGCCCAGCGACACACATGACAGCCATACTGATGAAAAGTCAAGGAGGAAAAAGTAAGGCACAAATTGTAACAAGTAAAGCTCTCAATCTAAAGACACTGCACAGAGTGAGATTACTGCTCTGAATTTTTCCTCAAACGTTTGCCGTGAGCACATAAAAATCAAACAACTGTTTGAGGATACGTGACAGCCGAATGCACTCTGTCCAGCTGCTGGGTGTGGTAGAGAATGAAGAGCAGACCGAAGCCAAACACGCCCATTATGTGAGCTGTCAAGGACAGCAGGAACAGGAAAAAGTATCGGTAGTTCCTTCGGCCGATACAGTTGTTAACCCATGGACAGTGATGATCAAAATCCTGCAGGAAGAAAAGGGCAAGTTGTGTGTGTGAATTATAATGGTGAGAGTGAGAGAGTGAGAGTGAGAGAGTGAGAGTGAGAGTGAGAGTGAGAGTGAGAGTGAGAGAGAGAGAGAGAGAGAGAGAGACTTAAGGCTGTCCAAAGCATGCACACTTCTCTACTTAATTAACACAAATCGATTGGTTTAGTCTGCAAAGCATTAGAGCAATCGTGGACAGACTGATTAATGACAAAGACTGACCATTTGAGAAAAAGAAACAAGAAAGTAAAAATAAATGCAAAGTCACATTTACATGTAAATGGAATTGCTATGTATTGTAAAGTCATGTGTTTATTCAATGCACATATTGGGGTCACAGCTGAACTCAACACAAGAAATAAAAAGTGTGTGTGTGCACGTGTGTACCTCCACACAGTTGTCGCACACGGAGCAATGTGAGCAACGTGGGGGTCTGTAGAAACGGCAGGTGGAGCACCACTTCATCCGCACTTGAATGCCTCGAATCTCCACAGTCTTATAGAGAGGAGCCCGGAAATCATCCTCTTTATCTTCATCTTCCTCAGCTACAACACACAGACAGACACACACAGAGTTTACCATACCTTTCTCGGTGGATAAAATTACACTTGTATTTTATTAACTTCCTGCTTTAAAGTCAGCATGTAATCAAATCGCCCTGTTTACTTTATGACTACTGTTTTCCTTGTATTTTGCACAATTCATCAGTACATGTTACTCCAAAAGGAATAAAAACTTCAGAATTTAATAAAACGTAATGAAATAGAACAAATTTTTTCCAGTTTTATTAATTTTATTATTTCAACTTTAAATTCTTTTATTTCAGTTTCCAGAGAAGCTTTTCTAATTTTTTATTTAAGATTTCCATCTAATATTATATTTTATTTTAAGTTTATTTAAATTAATAAAAACTATTTTAAATACTTTTAGTTTTACTTACTACTAGCAACACTGCTTTAAGGTTGCTTTAGCTGAAGTTTAGTACACCAAGATAAGTTCATTAAAAAATACACTATTCTATTCACTGACTTAAAAAGAGTAGATTTAATGAAGAAAAAAAGTACTTCAATTTAGTTCAATTCCTGAATTGTCTGCTCTCAAACAGTAATAATCACTGGACTCTTAATGAACAGGTGAGTTTAAAATGGTTTGTTTTTCCAATAAGGTAGCCACCAAGACAACATTCTACTACAGCTGTACTGTATACTTAAGCACACAGACATATCATATCAAAGATTGTTTCATTACCTCTGGGGAAGATGCCAGGATCCATAAATGTGGCCATACAGAAGTTGGCCAGAACAAACAGAAACATAATGCCATTGTATATCGGCACAGCAACAGAAAACTGCTCTGAAAGCCAAGGGCACCTGAAAGAAAGAAAGGCATGAATGGGACACAGGATGAGACTGAAATCACACACATCATGTATGCTTCTAAATATTGTATGTCATTTTTTCTTAATTTAGAGACTGTTTTAGTAGCATGTTTTACTATTATACAAGCGATACAGACAAATGCAAAATTTCACAAGGTTACCACAACACCAGCAATGTAGAAAGACAAAAAAAGGGAGATGAGAGAAATGAACAGAAAAAATAAGAGAGAGGAAGGTGGCACTTCATGACAGATGTTGGCCTATTTTCATTGCCTGTCGATGTTTAATCTGAGGGGTTGGTGAGAAAAGAAGGATCAGAAGGGGCAAATGACAAGGATGAACAGACGTGACACAGCATCGGACTTAAGCCCTCCATATTTCCTCTTGTGTGCCAACCTGAAGGACTGTTTTTTTGACATTATGACTATGATTCTGCTGTATTTACAGGTCACGATGACTTACAAAACCCAAGGCACAAGAAGTCAACAGAAAGTTAATGTGATTTCTCAACTTCATCAAAAGAAAACAGCTCTAACTGTGCTTTAAATGCTGATGCTGCATAAACACTTGGACCTTATCAGTTTATGTGTGCCCAAGCCATTCAGTGCATCATTAAGCAGCTTATTATTAAGATCTTGTGTTTATGTAAATCAAGCAAGATTTACATAAACACCAAAATCATGTTCATTTCAGTGTCAGTAGGTCAATCTATTAACACCTAGCAGAGGACTGGTTTTGTATGCCGGCTCTGGTATTTTCTTTGTACACTAAATTGTAAGTCACATTGGTAGGAAAGTGACTCCTAAGACCAGGAATGCTGTATTAGATTGTTAACTATGTGCTTTTCAAATGTATAAATCCTGACTAGAAAAAAAAAAAAAAAAAAAACTTAGATATTGCCTCATCTAAGACATGAATTAGGATGCAAAGACTTCTAATTTAATATTAATAAAATATAGATTATTAAAAAGCAAAAAAGCCTTTTAACAGAACAGCCAAGACAAATTCTAATATTCTAAGCTGTGTGAAAAAAGTCCTTCTGACATTCAAGACAGTCCGCTGTATTAAACATTAACATATTCTGAATTGAGGATATTATTAGAAGCGTATTCAGCTGTCAACAATTATAAAAAAAAAAAAAACAATAAAAAAAACTACTCCAGTTATGTCAATACTGAGTCCATTAGACTCTCAGATGTGGCTCGTTTAATGTAAAAAAGGCTGAAAAGTGACAGCAGTGACATTCACTATACTGCTACTACAGTTCTGCCTTGCAACTGCAATGTCATCATCATCAGATAAGCTTTTGCTATTTTCTAACGTAAATTTATGGAACTACTGTTTGGGTAGTTTTAGAAAGAAATTTATAGAAACTAACATGTATACTATTGTTGTTGGTTATAGCAGTGATAAAAGATATCCAGAAAAAAATACAAATAGTATTTAGTGTTTCATGGTATCAAGAGAAGTGCATGCTGTGTCACCCTCATTCCCCAATGAACATGAATAACATCAGTAAGGGGCCACAGTATAGCAGTACTACGGTAGTATCGCAAAACTAAAGCTTCAAAATACTGCTGATACCACTGTATTTTTTAAACAGTATAGTATAGTCAATACAGTAGCAACATAAGTAATGTTGTATGTGCTGCAGGTACACTATTTAAAATGTTCAATTGAACATGTATGTCTGCAAAAATTACATACATGTTTATATAAGAACGTATTCTCTCAGTTCATCTGTTGTTACTCATTTGACAGCTGCTGGGACAGGTGTCTAGTTTACCATCTTTGCGATGACAAATGCAATTCTATTCATTAACACAGTGGCTTTTGCACTCAGTTCTTATCAATCATATCAATTTTAACATTATATATTAACAATATTCATTTTATGTTTTAATACACATACAGCCCTTCAGTCAGAGTTTAAGATATTGGCGCAAAAAATGCTGTTGTATGAGTTCTTGTTTTTTTATATTTATAATACGATAGTTCAGCAATGACAAGCAAAGAGTGCCGTTTTTCCTAATATCAGCAAGTTACATTTTAGAAATAACATTGTCAATATTGATGTTTTCGCTCTATTTCGCCAATGAAAATAGTTCTAAAAGCAGAACTGTTGCGATTCTCTGAGCATGAAAATGTGGTTCATTTTGTAGATTTGAATTATGAATTAACACAATACTGCATGGTATCGTGATTCTACTTGGTATCATGATACTTCAGCTAGTAGAATCCAGACTAACTTTTTTTTACTATGAGCACTAAAGGCCCTTACTGAAAATTTTAGGAGCACAAACAGAAAATTTAGGGGCACACCTGAAATCGACCTGCAATGCAATTATTCATATTTAGAGCTTTGAAGTGCAGGAAAAAGTTGTGTGAAGCACTTAAAAGTCCTCCAAAAGTGCTTGAATTTCACTCTCAAAAGGTTGTACAAACCCTGAAATGAATAATGTAAAAACATTAAACTATTTCTGCCATAGTACCATGGTTACGGTCATCGTTACTACCTTAAAGGGGTCATGAATTGAGAAATCAACTTTTTCTTGAGCTTTTGATATATAAGAGGCCAACGTACTATAAGAATATCCGGTAAGTTTCAGAACTGAAAACTTCCTTGTTAGTCCAATAAAAGCTTTTATTGACACCAGGCTCAGCAAATGACTCGTTCCAGAATGTGCCCATCTATGACATGAACAGTTGAAATGCCGCTCCCGCAGAAGTAATCAATACCTACTTCATCATTGCAACATTAGCCCCGCCCACTGGCGTGTTAGTGAGATGACGAGGAGAGAAGAGCGATACAGAACTAAAAAAATAACATTTGTATTCGGAACAATTCACTGTGGATTCTTTGGTAATTCAATCATGTTTCGGCGCAGGCTTTGCAAACAGACTTTTACGATATGGACTCGACAGTAACAACATGTAAGTAACTGTGTTAATTCTAATGCCTGATCTGATATGTAATGATTCATGTGCAGTCAGATGTTCAGTCAGTAAATCAAACCAGTGACTAAACGGTCAACTTCATGTTGTTTCTCTTAGTAGGATGAAAATAATCTGTTATTTAAACGGTGATTAAATTACATATAGAAAGCAATCAAAGAATGCTACCTTTACAATCACTGGAGCTGTCAATCAAACTGTGCATGCTGGAGCTGTCAATCAAACAGCGCAAGATTATCGGTGACTAAGTTCTGAACTAGTGCCAAAACTCCTGTTTTATTAAAAGAAACTTAGTTACATCGCATTTGCACTGTTAATTATGATGAAAGCATTCGTTAGTGTGCAGAAATTGAGTTGCCATGACAAGATCACTTCTTTCATGTGCTTAACATCAAGTCTGTGATCGGATACAATGTTCATCACTGCAACCTTTCATGCCACAATCTAAATGTAATGCTATAAGAAACACTTTTCATGATTAATTAACCTTAAGAGCTGTAATAGTAAAAACATGCTAAAAGGTTTCAAGAGAGGAATACTTGGCTTTTTCATATGCAAAGATGTTAGCCAATCACAGCAGTGGGCGTTTATACTGAAGTCTCACAGCAGACACACCCCTTCAAACAGAACGTTCAAATCAGAGGGCTAAAATCAGGGTAGGAAAAATGACCATTTTTGATATAAAAAGCATACTAACATTATAAGTGCACCCTAGGAAACATAAAACAATAAGACAATGCAGTTCATGGCCCCTTTAAATCAATGGTGAATGTTGGTGATTTGTGGAGAGGAAATCCTTATTTAACCATTTTTTTTTTTTGGTGATATAATGTTTCTCCTGGTTTCCACGTCAGCGCTGTTTGATCTGATATGGTTTATAACCGAGATCTCTGCACTTAATTTGAATGCTTTTCACTAGATCACACAGCGATGTTATTAATTCTGTGGTGAATTCAAACACTTTTTCACTGGATCTCCCAGCGCTGTGTAGTAACGGTGTTGTGTGATCAAAGATCGGCCCGCGATTACCTGTTCTGAGCACTGCTGCGTTGTCTATTATTGATCCGACCTGATAAACTGTCCGCACTGCGCAGCTCAAACGAGTAACGCAGTTTCGTTCTGCTTTCGTTTCGTTTGCCGTTTGATGTTTCTTGTATGGAACAGAAATAGCAGCTCTTATCAGTGGTAGCCTCACCAATGGGACCTCCAACAAAATTTAGTCGCGCCAACAGGAAAAGGGGTTGCAAAATGTGACAATTTGGTCTTAGTTGGGGGCCCTGAGAATATAAGAATATCTTAGTTATCTTTGTGAAAATCAGTTCAAGCTAGATTAATTTGGTACTTCTGAGTGAGTTCTAGGCAAAAACATGCCATTATTGCCAACACACTGTTATACACCAGTACATGTTGACTCATCTATCACAAATGATTGCAACAATCAGTGTTAGTAAATGTGTTCGTGTACTCACGTAAAGCAGAAGAAGAGTGTGGTTGCTCCAACCAAGAAGGCCGTTGCCGCAGAGACCGGCACGTAGCGACTAGGCCGGAGAGGTCTGGATGGAACGGTGGGATGGGGTGGGGAAGTGGGTCCAGACACGCCCCCACTCATGCTGCCGCTCGGCATCACCCAGGGGGCAGCCCCGGAAAATTATCCGTTTGTGAGTGTGTTTGAGTTGTTGAGACAGCACAAATGAAAAAGAAAGACTAAGGGAAAAGTTGTTGTCCTTTTGGCATTATAGAAAAAGGCCACAAGATGAGCATTGTTTCAAAAGTACAAAACAGAAATACTCAAAAGAGAGAATATGGAGAAAGGTTAAAAAAAAAAAAAATTAAAAAAAGGATTTAAAAAAAAAAAAAATTGTAAACTGAAGAAATTTGGGATTTTAGCAAATTCTTGAATTAAAGTTTCTGATGTTTAGACGCTTATAAATTACTGAATGTATACAGCCAATCACTGAACAAAAAATTGCTCAAAACGTCTGTAGTTTGTCAAGTCTAAATATTACTTATTTGGTCATGTAAAAATAAAAATAAAAATATTGAAAACGCAAACTTAAAAGGCTTAGGAAAAAATGTCTATAAAATGCCAAGAAAAAAAATGACGAACAAAAAAAAAATGAAAACAAAAACCAAAAATAATATGAAAAACTCCTCAAATGTCTAACCACTTCAACTGTCTAGGCCTAAATCTGGTGCTTTAAAAATGTAACCAAAAATGTGAAAATTGTTTACTTTATGAGAAAGATTTGGTGTTACTGTATAAAATAAGAGGTAAAGGAAAGTAATGTTTATGAATGTGTTTTCTTTTTTTAATGCTAACGAATATTTAAAAAAATATATGTTTTGATAATTTGGTGTTTTGATAAGCAGCACTGTAGTCAGTTTAAGGATTTCAAAAGTTGCCAATTTTGTTTTCTTCTGCTGTGAATGGGAGTTGAATAAATCACCAAAATATTTATAAAAAAATGAAATGGCGAGAGACAAAGAGAGGGACAAGAGGATTTTTGGTGTAGTTCAGTTTTGAAGGGAGCAACAACAATGAAGGAATCAGACGGCAGCCACAACCGTTAATAGTTTCTCCCCACCATCCACACTATCAGAAGATATAAAAATGTCTCTCCTTCATTTCATCCAACGTGTGCTACACTGCACCTTAAGAAATGGAGCCTCGTGTGTCTCTCTCCTGAGTCGAAGCATTGCTGATCCAACAGGTTAGTTTTAAAGAACAGGCCAGTATCGTCACAAGTAAACAGGCTTACACCTGCATGGCTGATTAGATCAAATTCTCGATCTTGGCGACAAGAGGCATAAAATGAGTGGAATGGTCCGGCAAAAAAACACCTCTTTTGATGGAGCTTGCACCAGAGACAAAAACAGGTGAAAAGAGCAGCACTTCACTTGCACACACCTCACCACTTCTGGAAATTGATCCAGGTCAGTGGAGCAATTCTGAAATGAAAACGTTGGAGCTCTCGGAGGAATCCCAGGATGCACAGGTGCTTATGTGGGGATTTAGGGAGGAGGGGTCAAAGAGAAAACAATGGACAAGAGTTCAACTTCTCCCTTGGGACAGTTCAGGGACTTCCTTATGCGTGTTTGTATGAGTGTATCAGGCCCAGCTGATGTCTATTTGCAGATGATGAGGCATTACATAAAGATCTCAGGGGGACGCGGCCTCAAGGGAGTGCCTCGAGCCATGCCTACACTTCCTTATCGGACTCTGTGGAGTTATCTCCTCTTTCTGCGGACCATATGCACACTCACAGAGTTAGCACGCACTCATTCACTGATGGGCTTCCAGTGGTTGTGCTGGGGAGAATGGAAATAAACTCCACCTGAAAAGAACAAAAGAGAAAATAAATGTGAATTCTGAGCCAAAAAAGACTTGAGCAGCAAATTTTAAATAGTAGGGATGATGTGGACAACAATTTTGCCTATAATTTATTTAAACAATGAGAGCATTTCTGTTTATATAATTTATTCTACAAGTTGTGAAAATGTAAATGAAAAAAGTTGCTTAAAATATAAAAGGTCACAATATAAATTGGAAATTAAATAAACAAGACTGTTTACAGTAAGAAAGCAGAAAAGTTAACTAAACTAATTTGTATCATAATTATGAATATAAATAATAACATTTAAGTTGTCCTTGTGGGCTATTGTAGTTGTCCCCAATAGCCGCGTTTCCATTGTCGGGCGTGTCAGGGCCAGTCGCGTTTTCACAGTCTAGGCCTTGGGGCCAATGGCCAGGGTTTTTTGGCCCGCCGAAAACCTTGGTCCAAAGCGGGCCAGCTCTGGCTTGAGGGAGTGGTTACGAACAAAGGAAGAGTTTATCTGAGTCTGGAGATGGCAGCGCTGCGGATGATTTCATATACCAGCTAACATCAGCATTAAAGACTTTTAAAATCATTTTAGCTAAAAACTCACTTTCAGAAAGTTTTACTGAAAATATAACTGTATTGGGACTGTCACTGGAGAGAGTGATCCTCAAATCATATTTTTGGCGGAAAATATGTAGTAATATGTAATGATCATTCTTTCTAAATGTGATGTAAACAAACTGTCCTATGACTACAAATAAACAGAAACAGCCATGACTGAATAAGTAGGCCTAGCCTACGTTTGCTCTTTGTTTTGTGAAATAACAGTAAATACCACTATTTCTGTGACTAATGTGCAGTCTTGACACAAATTAATTCATTATGATCAATGTATCACTTATTACTGTAAAACTGTGGTAAAACTATTGAGGTTTGGTTTTAAATCTTTAAGTAAACAACAAAAATGCCAACAAATGGCCACCTTTATCATGTTCGTTTTATGATCTTTCTGATTAGTTTTCTGATAAAACTTCCATTTGTTGGTGAAATGATGGGTTTGTGTGATGCTGTTCCATACAGGCATGATACGGGCGGGTTTTAGTGAAGTGCTGCGGAGCTTCTGGCCCGACGGGGGAAATGCAGTGTGGTTTTGGGCTCTGTGCTACAGGTCCGAGGCTATTAGCCCAGCCCAGCTCATTGAAAGCCCCGGCTCGCACTGGCCCGACAGTGGGAAAGTGACTAATGTAGTCTAATTTATGAGCCAATGACTTATGAGCCAATTCTTTGTTTGTTTGTTTTGTTAGCATCATGGCTATTTACATGGCAAACACAAAGGTCAATATCATAATCCATAAAATTTACATTATTATATAAAACATTTCAACTTGACGTAAGATAGAAAACCTAAAATACACTCAGGTGATACATTTTGAAATATTCCATGCTAACATGTTTCTGAATAAAAGCGTTTCCTAGCAGCATCATAAAAATTATTACTATTAATAAAAACCCATGGGTAAGTCTTGAGTAACCCAGTCTGCACCTAGTGAAGACAACTTGGTCATGTCACGACCAGTTCTTTTTATGAATCATTCAAAAGATTCATGAATTCAGGTTACCAGTTTGAATCAACATATGACTCACTTTCTGAGCTGAAAGTTACAATTACCTTCAAAAATGTGTTTCAAAATGCAAGTTTTATGTACTTAAATCGTTATCATTACTGACTGACTGTTCATTTCAATGTGCAGTTAAAGATAAACTTGAATCTTTTATCTTATTGTGTAACATATAAGATTGGATTTAATTGTTAATTAAAAAAATCTCATGCTTCTGATGACCTCGACACCTTTCACCCTTCAAATGTTTTTGTTTTCATAGAACTTCAGTTCAAATTCAAGGGCAAAGTTGATGTGTAGAGAGAACCTTCATCTGTGATATTACAAAGACTAAACTTAGCTATAATTTAATTCATTGTTGACGATTTTCATTTATTTTATCAATGAGTTGCTGCAGACCTAGAATATACACATCAAGCCACATTCAAATGATTGTCCAAACATTCAAAGTGGTGACATTACAATTCACGATCACTGACATTAAACCAAAAAAAGAAAAACCCTGGCCTGACCTTAATTACAGAGACATCTGTAGGGTAACCCTCAACCAGTTTCTGTTTGTTAACCAAACACGCATTTGTTGTCGAGATGACATCACATAAGCTTTCACTATCAAATGTTATGCAAACAAAGGTGATGTCTGGATGTTTGCAAAGCTGGGTATTGCCAACTACATCATGAAACCACACATCACAAAACAAGTATGTACATAGTGATACTATCACAACTGAACTGTGCACCTGTACACATTTTAATCTGATAAAAGCCGACTTTTAGGAGTACACTAACATATAGATGCCCTACACTCTAAAAAATAGTTCTGTGGCTTAGTAAATATCACAGTAATGATTAATTTTATTAACTTAATAAAATCTCTGAATATCATTTAATTGATGGTTTGAGTTGAACATACCAAAATAATAGACTAAAAATCCAACAGTTAATTTTGTCTAAAATGTACAGTTATATATAAAGAATTTAGTATTTGACCAACAAATTAGTTTTTTTAAATATACTTAAAATATTTGATAATGGAGAATTAAACTGATCTGTTTCAAGAACCACATATATTACTTATATATATTATAAATATATATTATAAATATATAATATATATATATATATATATATATATATATATATATATATATATATATATATATAGTAAATAAAACCTTTGATGTCATGGGGTCTAAATTATCCATAAAACTGAACTTAGTCTGACAATGACATTGTTCATTTTTAACTACACAATCACAACAGAGAGATGACACTGCAAATGGAGATGGGTGAAAATAAAGGAGGAGGATGTTAAAGTAACAGCAGTTAGGTGGTGGTTGACAGATGTCCTCATAAATTAATGAATAAAGGGGTAAAGGTGCAATTCAGAATAGCAATTCAATACAGTAACTAACACCTCCAGGAAGAGACTACTGTTACTGTGTCTAATCTTAAAGGGACAACAACAACAAAAACACTTATAAGATATCATGTGATATGATTTTTATTTTTAGGGTGAACTATTCATTTAAAATGCTATATTAATCATAGACTACCATAACTATAGGTGAAAGGAGACAGACTAACTATAACCTTGAAATGCTAAAGCCTTCTGGAAAGCAACTAAATAACATGATTTGATCTTTCAGTTGAATTACTTTACTAGTATTATGGCCAAACCTACATTTATGTAGGTTTTATGAATTATTAGAAGTGCTATGACCAAATTAACTTTCAACAGGGGACTGTTATATTTGTTCTCACAACACAATTTAAGAAACCAAACCCAAATTACAGTTCTGTCAAGTCTTAAAAGCATTCAGTCCCAATGTTATTCCACTGCTTTGCATTGTTACATTGAAACACACATTCTCCTCTTTGAGAGTGCCCCTATTACGTTATTTTAATACACACATGGCACATTACCTCATTTCTCAAAGAGTCTGAAAACGGTTTGAAAATTCTGCTCTGATTGGTCAGATGGCCCAGTCTGTTGTGATTGGTCTACCACTTTGCCCTAACCCAGGGGTTCCCAAACACATTCCTGGAGCCTCCCCAGCACCACACATTTTGCGTGTCTCCTTTGTCTGACACACCCATTTCAGGTCTTGGAGTCTCGACTAATGATGTTGTCTCGACTAAAGTGTTGGGGAGGCTCCAGGAATGTGTTTGGGAACCCCTGCCCTAACTAATTGCAATGTGATAAGATTCCAGCAACAAACAATTTGTCTGTCCACACCAGACATGAGCGACTATGAGACGTGATAAAGTCAATCAAAAATCACAACCAATCAGAAGAGGGCGTGGGCGGGCTCTCTCGGCAAGCTCCCGGCATTCGGAACGAAATGGGTAAGCACATAATCAAATTCATGAATATTACACCATTTTAACATTATTAAAAATACATACAGAGTTACTGAAACATTTTTTTGTCATAGAAAACACTTGTCTGTTCACAATGAGTTGACAGTTTGAATGTTCTTATTTCCTTTAATTTATTTTGAAGATCTGAGGTGAATTATCCTTTATTGCCTTCAATATGGCTATAAAAAAAACACACAAAATGATATTCAAACTCAGCAAAACTAAAGCATAAACAGTACCTGAGATTATCATTGCCATACTTTGTGTTGTTGTCACGGATAGTTAGGACAAAAACTATGATTAACATGGAAAAGATACCTTTTATCGCGTGTCACATTGCATCTGGTTAGGACACGGTGGAAATGAAACGCCTATTACCATATCTGAATTTCAACTCTGGAGGTTTCCTCAGCGCTTGATACACAGTGATATGAATGACAGCATCAGTTTTTCCATATCAATTCCAGCGCAAGTCGTCATCCTTTGAAAGTGCATGCGAAAACAGCATCTTCTCGACATGTCGACAACATGGATCAAAATCTTCCGGGCCTCAGCTACAACTACAGTGTCTGAGGGTGGGACATGTAGACATTGTTCGCGGGCAGCCAATGAAGACCACAGGCTGGAATTATGCAAATGTGTTACAACTGCAAAAGTCTAGTGCAGTCTATGGTCAACAACAACAACATTTATTTATAAAGTACATTTAAACACAATATAAATTGACCCAAAGTGCTGTACAGTGTGCATAAGCAGGTCTACACAATAAAAACAACTACAGACTATCAAAAGCTAAAGAATAAAAATAAGATTTAGAAGTAGACTTAAAAATGTCCAATGAAGGAGCAGACCTTACATGATAGGGGAGACTATTCCAAAGCTTGGGCCCAACAACAGAAAAGGCCCGATCACCGTTTGATTTATAGCACAGTTAAAAACAAGTGATTCGAAGATCTAGCAGGACAGTATGGCACAAGGAGATCACTAACATACCTTGCAGGGATGGCTCGATACCACAATTTTGGGTTCGGTACGGTACCACAATCTAATGCCGCAGTATCGATAGTAAATCGATACCATACACTGTCAGAATTTTGGTGTGGTATTGCACATCATTTTACTAGTTCTTGCAGGTTTTGCGTTTATAAAGCAGGAAATCACCGCAAATGTTTATTAGCAAATTAATAAACACAATTATCACATCAAATCAGTAATTTGAAAACTTTCTTGTGAGAAGTAATTTCAGCAATACTCTGACCACATTCTCAAATGCTCACGAAGAAGACCACTCGTGCGTTCGTCTGAGTCTGAGAATGTATTTGCACCTCAGAATGCTTTTAAGACGCAAAATTAATGTAAACAGCCCACTGCAAACACCCTTGTAATTCACTTCAAACTTTTTGAACTTTTATGAATGATTATTTTATAGAAGGTGCAAGTGGTGTGTGTAAGGAATTGGAAGGAAGCAGAGTATGTCTGTTTCTAAAGCATGCAGTGCCATCTGCTGTTAAAAACTAAGCTAAAAATCGATTTGAGAGAGAATCGCGATACATATGGAAAATATCAGAATCGATCCAGAATCATTTCTTGATTCTCAATGTATTGTCCCAGCCCTATCGCATGTGTAACAGTATATCAGATCTGTGACAGTAGCCTAATACATGCTGCTGTCTGTCACTAAATAACTTTAACTGTAAGGATTTACCTGTTTAATGTATAATATATTAACAGTGAAGACTATCCAGTGTTAATTTACATTTGATTACTTTATTCAATTTCTGTAGAATACTGAACCCAAATACTACTGTTAGACCTACCTAAACAGTGCAAATATTATGAGATCTAAACATCATTAGTTCTAGTGTGTCAAACGCACACTAGAGCTTTCGTGTTATTTAAACGATATGATATTATGTATGTGTGTTGATCAGTGTTATAAGAAAATAAGGTCCTGTTTACACTAGTGTGGAACTGCAAGCTTTGTGCAGTTAAACTGCATTTTTTTAGCTACCTACATGCAAGAGGCAATGGTTTACACTTGAACGCACATAGCCAGTGTGCATGAACGCTCATGTGACATGCGTTTTTGGTCATCTAGTATAGACGGAGATAGTTTCTGAAATGCACTGGAAACGCCAGTATAAACGTTAGTTTTGAGTGTTGACTGAGATTCAAGTGCTTTATCCATTTTGTTTCTCTATGTTGTCAAATTTGCTGGTTTCGCTACAGTTTGGGTAGCACAATGCCACCTAGCGGTGAACTTTGGAGCATACGCAGCATAAGTACCGAAATTAGCAAAATCATGATATCGTACCATTTGAAATAAAATATATAACTGCATTTTCCCAGTACCAGTATACCACGCAACCCTAATACCTTGGTGCATGGCTGTATCAGTTTTGGGACACCTTTGGTTTAAGATTTGCAGAATTAAGCCTGCTCAGCCAAGCAGTTCAAACCAATTTCAGACAGCCTTCTTAACAGTTTAGCTATGCCTGACATTTGGTAACCTGACGCAGGGTTTGGTCTAAAATTGCCATAGCTGTGTAACCCTGCATAAGGTCCAAGGGGACAACACTCCAAAGCATTTCAATGTGGAGCTGAATATCTGAACAACTTTGTTTTGCAGACACAACATAAGATCATAGCCTTAGGAAAGTCTGATCCTAGATCGGCATCCAATGGAGCAGTGCATCCTACAGCAAGTAACTTTGTCAGAGCCAATATCAACTACTGGATCAGGTAGTTGAGTCAGCAACAGGAAATAGGAAACAGTCTGGCTGATATTTTGACCAATATTTAGGAAAGGCTTGGACTCAGTGTGTATGTTATGTGAAAGAGAAAAAGGAAAAACAATGAGTCCACAAGACAAGAACGCCCTAGATTAATCATTAACCAGTCTCTTGGTTTTACTTTCATTATTGTCACTGTGTCATATTCATGTGACCTATAAATTGTAGTGCACCCATTAATAGACAGGGAAACATTTGTGCAGCCACACTTCCTACAGTGGCCTATCTGGAAATAAGAAAAATGTTTTAAAAAAAATCAATATATAAACTACTTAACTATTAGCATTAGAGGTCGACTGATTAATCAGATTAGTGGAGAACAGCGGTATGTTTGCCGTCAAGGCTGAAAGGATGCTAACATTAGAACCTCAAGTGGTTAAAACTATGTAAAAAAAACAAAACAAAAGAAAACATGCAATTGCTAGTTTGGTTAATGGTCGACCAGTATCTTGCCAAGGCGGATATTAGGCTTGCTGCGTGTTAACAGTGTTCAGCTGCAACACCAGTTACGTCACTTGTCCACCACGGCACCGCCCCCACCGTCATTTTGATTTTGCAACCTGCAAATGATTAGTTGTGTTTTCTAGTTGTTGTGTTTTTCATTAAGAATAATAACCCACCATTCAAGCATTGCCGCCCCCAAATGGGCGCTAATTTGAAAGCAAATAAAATCTGCACGGGCATTTATAGTCTATTGGCGCGGAGCGTCTTCAGTCCATTCCTATGGAAGTTGAGCTTCCATAGGAATAAATTTAAAACACTCTCTCCGCACCGTTATGAATGCCTGTGCGGCCTTGCGCATTTTACTTTCGCTTTATCTCGAATTAGCGATTTAAAAGTGAGGTTCAAAAGAGGGGAACGCCCCATCCCCCTCCCGGTGATACTCGTATTACCGGTGTTGTTACACGAGGAACATTTCCTCACCGTCACAATCCTTGCCGATATATGTCCTTTTTATTCATATATTCATATCTTTTTGAACAATTACTTTATTTGTAAAAAATACTGTAAAAATTTGTTTAATTTATTTTTATATTTATTTCTAATTTATTAAGTATTAATTAAAATAAATATAAATTATATATCGGCTTTATATCGGCCACCTTGCTCTCTAAGATATTGGTATCGGCCATCAAAAAACCCAATATCGGTCAACTGATTATTTGTTCTTATTTTATTACAGACTGGTTACTTGATTTTAATAGTGTTTGAAATTTATTTTTTATATTATATTTATGTAGAATTTTTTCATTTGCATTGTTCTTGCATTCTATGTAAAAAGTCTGGCGAGTAAAATAAAAAAAAATGTACTAGTTAATGGCGACTCAAGCTTCAGTGTGTCCGTAGAGGATTGCAACCTAAATGTTTAATGTCACGGTTGTACCATCTATTTGTTAGTTAATTAGTTAATATCCAGCTGCTCACTTTTATGCATTTGTTAGCCAGCAAATTTGCATATTTAAAACTAGTGATGTGAGAAAGCAAATTGATAAGTTCATGCAGCCGACAGAAACATATAAACAAATCAGAAAAACATCCGATTTCAGTTCTTTAAAATTCAAACACATTGTATTCTAGTGTACACACACCACTGGCACCAAGCTACGACTCAGTAGGCTGTTCAAAAGATTACTACTGTAATAACTTTCATTATTAAAAATAAAAATAGATTTAATGATAAATATAACTATAATTAGATAATAATAATATTTTAATTTTATAGAAAACTTGTATGAAAAATGTGGGAGAACCGAATCGGGATTGCAAGCTGTCTGAGAAGCAGCTTTCTGTGCATACGCTTCAGGTGTGTGTGACAGCGCTCTAATAATGCCCGTTTCACGCATACTCTGTTTGTAGAGTGTATGCAATGTGTGTTTCGCAGTAAGTATGTAATGCAGGAGAAGCACACGCTCTTGTTCTTTCACATATGCCACGTTTACAGTGCGCAACTGATTCATGGCTATGTATCACAAAATATTTGTATTTAAAATCCAAAAGTTGTTACTGCACATGGCTTGTCAGCATTGCGATTCTTGGCTACACTCTTTCATAGATGTCATGTTTAAATGCACTACATTTAAACAACATTTTCTTCAATTCATTATATTACATTTATATAAAGTAATACTTTAGATTCATACATTACGTTGCTCACGCAAGTGGCAAAACATTTAACAGGCTACATGTTAAAATCACAAACATTTTAAATTAAAACATACAATAGCTTTTAACAGTTTTTTACAAGAAATCCTGCAGTGCAGGTCATAAAGAACTTAGTTTTTCCACCTCCACAAAGAGACAAGTGCTATCCATTATGTCTCCTTGTTTACCTAAATGTCAGGTAAGGTGTCGTTTTCCTTGCTTTACCTGAGACAAAAAGCCATGTGTTGACTTTGAAACAGAGGAGGCTTTAAATTACATGCCTCTATGGTGAAATTACTAGATTTTAGCATCAATAAATGTTTATTTCAATGCGAACAATGCGCTGTCTCTTTAATTCAGGGCGGTAGAAAATTGTAAGATAACCGCTCGAACACTTCTGTTGGCTTCACCACCTGCTGACAGTTTAGAACGCAATGAGCAGTCCAGTCATTTACACAGATCAGTGGTACGCACACGGAAAGTTGCATCTCAGACAGCGTGTGAATACTAAATTGGCAACAGACGCAGACAGCTGCGTAACATCTAGCAGCACGCTGTTGTTGTTTCATCCAAACATTATGGACCATGGCAAGCAAACTTTGGGACAAAAGGAGAAATAATACGAGGATCAATATCGGCGTGGCGTTTCAGAGATGGCGAGAGCCTTGCGACAAACTTCGACTTGACAGAGACGCCGCTCTTGCACGTTATTAGACAGGTAAGCAAATGTAGGCTACATAAGACTAATCAATGTTATATAGCTAACATTATAACATGATGAAATGTTAGAATATCATCAGTATGATATTCTAATGTTGATCTAGCTTACTGTTAAGTCTCATACAACCAACAAACTAATACACAGAATAACATTACAAATTTCAACACATTCAAATGCAGTTTAGCAGTGTAACGTGAGACCAAGTGAAACAGCGCTGCGTTACCTCACAATTTTAATTTGTCAAATAAACTGACCTGTATGAGAAGTATTTCAGCTTTGCGAGTAGTTCGGTAGAATGAAATGCCCTCATTCCTTTATATCCTCTGGGACTCGCGTGTGCCACTGATATCGGTCTCTCATTAGCAATCGCGCCTGCGATTCTCGGCTACGCCCTGCTTTATGCCACAGTCTTTGTTATTGTTTTGAAGAGTTTAGCGACCCCTAGCAGCAAAAAAAAAAAAAACATACTGTGCCTTTAAGTGAACGTAAAGAGTCAAGAAAGACAACACGTGTACAGTATCAGTATATTGGATCCGTGCATAATGTCTTGAAGTGACAGCAGCCTAATATTCCTGCTGTCTGTCTGTTTTTAAGGTTAATCAAACAACAAAAATAGTGCTGTTGACTGAATAACTTGTAACTTCAATAAGGATTACTCTTTATTTAATTTATACAGTAAGGATTATACAGTGTTATTTTACATTTGATTACTTCATTCAATATATGTACCTGAAGAGTACTGTTAGACCTACTTGAAAACATGAAGAGCAACTTTTACTGGTATCTTTTCTCTATTGTATTTATTTGTGTTATTGCTTGTAGTTTGATTATTTGACAGTAGTCCTTTTTTCCCCTGAACAAAGCACTGAATCATACCTAAACCGTGACCCTAAAACAAACCGAACCATGAGTAATTTAAATCGTTACACCCCTAATATATAGTGACAATTTGACATATTAAAACAGTCAAACAAGTCTTCCAGTATATTATCTTATAAATAAAATATATATGGATTTTGTATAGGTTGCAATGATACAGCATATTGTTAGTCATTTGATTGATTCATCAATCCGTTCTGATGTATTTTTACACCCCTAGAAATCATGTTATCATGTGTCACATTTAGTTAGGAAACAGTGTTTCAGAGTAGACAATCTGGCAGCATATTCAATGTGCGCATGTGTGTCAACCTTTGTGACATCAAAAACACAATTAAAACAATTTTATATAAACATGGTTGTGTTGCATTGTCTAATTTTTAGAATAAGCTGATTTTTGTAAACATCTAAAAGTTTATGAATAAGAATGAATTGAGATTTGAACAACCCTAAGAATTAGGTTGCATTAGGCATGACATTTCAAAACATAACATCTCAAAATCATGCTTGCATAGCTATAGTAATAAGCATTTATGTAAAAGTATGTTTCAGGCCTAAGTCTCTCACAAATTGTACCGATTCCTCCAGTTCATTAAACCCTTTTCATGTGAATTCCCTCTCTACTCCTCCTCACTGTCCACTAACACAACAGAATGACTGAAACCTAAAGCCATGTGGCATTACACTCCCTGCCAACTGAGGCAACCTGTATTTCCCACAATCCACTATATGCCTGCCAATTTCACATGGTGAGAGTGAAGCAAAGCCTCTCTTTGATTCAATAAGGAGAGAGAGAGAGAGAGAGAGAGAGAGATCTGTCACATACCCTTTTGAACTTTTTCATTTTCCAGTCTTCCCTGACACACCCCTCTGCACTCCAATTAGAAATAAAGATAAACACCAAATCCAAGCTGGTACATCTAGTTACATGACATAATACTAGTAAAACACACTGGAATACAGCCAGAAAACGTGTGATTTTCATTCATACGTGAGTATGTAACCTGGTTAGTGCCCTGTTATAATTTCATTTGATTGGTATTCTTTACTCGTTGTTAACTAAAATTACAATAAGGCATTAATAAGCAGGTGATCTGATGAAAATGAATGACTCCCATATGACTAAAATACAAAACATGCAGAACTGGTAAACATGATTTCATTGTGCTCAGGTGACACGGTTAAATGGTTAAAAGGAATCAAAAAGCAGTGAGGCGCGTTGTCTTACTTTGAGGCGGTGAGTGTATCTTTTGGGTGTGTTTCGCTGCAGCTGCACTGTTTAGGCCCTAACATGAATCCTCGCGACGCCGATACTGAGCGTGCGGTCAAGGCTTTGGCGTCGCGCGGAGCATAACTGGGCCTCGATCGATTACCTCAGTGAAACTGCATCGAAAATGGTATTTAATACGCACATTCCAGGCTTTTATCTGAACACTGCAGCGAGTACATGTCAATGCAAAGTCAGTCTGTAGTCACCCCCTTGAAAACACGACTTATTTTGCTACATGAGGAATGACAGCAAAGACATGCCCAGAATAAATGACTCACATGTTAAAATAATAAATTATCAACATGAAAGCATTAGATTGACATATAATCATAACTAGTTGTAGCACAGCTGGGCAGGACTATTAGCATGACAGCTAGCATTATATCGCCTCTTTTTCAAAACAGTGTTTAGGTTGAAATAAAATAACACCACTGGCGACCTACCTGTCAGTTCATTGGCGTCGCTGCTTTAGAGGCCTGTGTGTGTGACATTGGTTATCCTCTTTAATAGATTAGATGATGGCTTTAATCTCCGTTTCAATCTTTGGGTGGTGGGGTCTTGCCGACGGCTCACTTAGCCAGTTAGCCTGCGTCCAAACTATGGATCTTTCGCCTTATTTTTTTACACACTCGAGCTTATAAAATCTCATTCAAGTTTTGGGTCCTCTCAATAACCGTTTAAATCTATTCTGTCGCGTATGACTTGATAAAGCTCGCCTACGGCAACGGCAGGTTTAACGTATTTTCACCCAGCTCAGCGCAGCGGCACGAGCTCCAGTCCACATCCACGAGCCTCCCAGAACAGTCTGACGTCCCCGCCCTCCTGTGAGCTCATTGGTGGAGAGCTGCTGTCGATCCACTGGGAGCAACCAATGATAAGACGTAAGAAAGCGTTTGACGGGACTTGTCAAACTCATTCGAATCTCAGGTGGTGATGAAAGAGCGTAACCAACACCTAAATGCTGGTGTACAGGACCATGAGAACGAGCAGTGGTAGGACTTCCAAATTGTTCATATGTTAATACTTTTTTAGCCTGTAATGAACCGACAGACATAAACAGCTTAATGAAGGATAAAAAGTGACACAGTGACATATTAAATACGTGTGTCTGAGAGGGAGGCAGACAGACAAGACGCTTGAGTTGCTCTGAGGATTAAAGGGACAGCAGGAGTTTTACAGATAAGCGTCTCCCCCACCCACTCTAATATCCCCACAAATCTGACCAACATCTGTCACACCACCTCTTTTAGACCAAATAACACAAATCTACTGCTCTGTGTACAACACACATAAAACACAAGCACCCTGACAGATGCTTGGGTTAAACCAGACTGTAATTTCCTGTGAAATATAGCCTACAGGAAAGCATCAGCTCTCTGAAATGCCTAGATATGGTCAAAATGACAATAAGTGTAAAAATAGAGTAGCCAACTAATACAGTAGTTATGTCTGGCAATGGGATATGCACATCATATCCTACATGATGTGTGACCTTCTTCCAAAGAATTAAAGTTCATCATAACAAATGCTAATCCAAGATCAGTAGGCGCTCATGTATTCATGTAAACTCATTCATTCAATTTTATTTTATAATCCCTAAGATGAACATCAGGGAACTTCTCAGAATCAGAAATGTATCAGAATTGTATTCTATTGTTAATGAGATATTTACATGCATATAATAACCCTGAGCTATTTTAATGCTATGGTAAGCAGAGCACAATGGACTAGAGACTAATACTAAAGACAACGAATACAGAATATCTGAATATAGAATCCAAGTGTGATTTATTTTAGGAATTGCAAATCCAGTATTGAAGTTAAAAGTAACAGGTCAATTATAGATAATGAGGATAATCAACATTTGGTGACTAGATCGAAATGCAAGTGACTAGAATGTTGATGACAGAATATAAAAAAATTGAAATAAAAAGACAAGATTTCACAATAACAAACAATGATTTTTAAACAAGACATGGGACATACAATAAAAATAAATTGACACAGATTAAAGTAATGACAAATTGAGGTACAAATCATCTAATGCAGCATTAAATGGCTATGTTAATAGTGCTTAATATACTCTTTTGTGTCTCTCATTCTATATATAAATATGCACACACACAAAAAAAAGCATTTAGGCCCAGGATGATTATTAATGTGAGATGTACATGTGTCAAAAGCACCATTATCTTCACTTAAAATGGGATCAAATACTCTGTTAGTTTTATATTTAAAAGGGGTTTCCTTATTTTCTCCTCTGCTCTCATGTCATGTGTGTATTTGTGTAGGCTATTTGTATTGTGTCCATACAATATAAATGTCAAATGAAGGCTTAAATTGAGACTCTTCCAAAAATGTTTGATATGTTTAAATGAAAGCTCTAAAAAGGACAAAATCACCACCAAAGGGATCCATACGACTTGTGCACCCATATTCCAAGTGTTCTGTCTTATTATATTAAGTCATATTATACTAGATACAGTAATTATTCACTGAAAATCTCACACTCTTTGGTGCCAGTATATGCAGAATAAAGAATAACATTTTAGAGCTGCGGAGGAGATAGGAATGATTTTCAGTGAACTTTTGGTCTGTTTCCCATGCAAAGCTATTGACTTGAAATTAAGTGCACAAATCATACGGACCACTTTTATGGTGTTTTTTTTTTTTTTTTTTTTTCCTTTTTGGAGCATGACAGCTTTGGTCACAACGTTCTCCCTTTATGTTCCACAGACAAAACCACATACTGGGTAGGAACCATATGAGGAACCACATGAGGGTGAGTAAATAATGATAGAATTTTAATTGAACTATTGATTGAACTACACAAAAAAACAATTACTGTAGCATGTCAGAGCACTCAAATAGGTTGTTGATTCATACAGCCTGCATTTGCATTAGTGTATTTATCCAAAGCAACTTACACTGCATTTAAGGCACAGTTTATCAGTCCCTGGTAATCAAAGCCATGACTTTGGCACACAGAACTGAAATTTAAGCGGTTATATCTGAATAATACTTTTTATTTTCTTATTTGTATTCATTGCTTCTTGCATAACAAGCCATGTATTTCAATGTTCATAGATGGATTTTATTCTACACAAGCTCATTTCTGTTATGGAACGTGGCCCTGTATGCACTGGCTACTAAATAATTTTCAGAAACAATGCATTTGCTTTAAACTTAAAGCTAAAACCATGCAATGTGTGACACAGTTTTAATTTTAAATGTTATCAATTCTGGGTTGTTTTTTTTTTTTTTTTTTTTGTTTAACTTACAAGAAAGTGAAAGTGAAAGTGAAAGTGACGTGACATGTGGCCAAGCATGGTGACCCATACTTGGAATTTGTGCTCTGCATTTAATCCATCCAAGTGCACACACACACCGTGAACACACACTCGGAGCAGTGGGCAGCCAAGGAGCGCCTGGGGAGCGATGTGTTGGTCAGCTGATTAATTCAGATATTAATTGAGATTTATACATCATCTGAAAGCTGAATAAATAAACTTTCCATTGATGTATTTGGCCGAGATACAACTATTTGAAAATCTGGAATCTTAAGGTACAAAAAAAATCAAAATATTGAGAAAATCGCCTTTAAAGCTGTCCAAATGAAGTCCTTTGCAATGCATATCCACTCACAAAAATGCATTGGAACATGATCTTTACTTAATATCCTAATGGTTTTTGGCACAAAAGAAAAATATATAATTTTGACCCATACAATGTATTGTTGGCTATTGCTACATATATACTTGTGTGACTTATGACTGGTTTTGTTGTCCAGGGTCACATATATTTTTCTTAATATATGTTTTGTTTAAATATAATTATTTTGTAATCACATTATTTATATATATATATATATATATATATATATATATATATATTTTTTTTTTTTTTTTTTTCTTTGTTCAAATACAGTAAAAAAAAAACCTTATAATAATTTGATGATATTTGTACAATGCTGCCCCCTCGTGTCCAGAATTTGTATGTCATTTTGTGAGCAGGAGTACCACAGACATGTGGGCAGAAGAAAGCAGCCTAGTATTTCCAGATGTCCTCACTGAAGCCTGTAGTGCAGTGATGTACACTCTCAGAAAAAAAGTGTAGAAATTGTACCTTTAGGGGTACAACAGCTACAGAGATGTCCTTCTAAGGGTACTGAGCCAGTGACCCTCTTTTGTATCCCTAAAGGTGCAATTTTTACACATTTTCTGAGAGTGTACTGCATTAAATCCAATACATAGTGGATGTGTTTTTTTTTTTTTTTTCTCCCCAAAACCAGTTTAAGGTTGTCGGGTAGGTTTAGGGGTTAGTATCTGTTGTAGCATTATGTAGACGATCAGCACTGTGATTGACAGTAATGAAATCGTTAGAATCGACTGCAGGGCGGAGTTTGTGCTAAACAGGTTTGGGTTGATTTAAACAGGTTGATTTAATGCAGTACATCATTGCAGTATAAAAAAAAGCAACTGAACAGTTAATCCGAAACATAAAAAAACAAGCTTTTATTGATAAAAACATCACTGATCTGTATAAATATATAAGGAGTTTTGTACACATCAGCCATCAGAATTTGAGTATTTTTATTAGTAATTATTGTTGTTGTAGTGCATAGGCAACACAATTCTCGGTTATGAAATAAACACAGATTTTAAATAGACAAAGCATTCCCACTGACCTAATCAATGGATTTCTTATATTAATAAAATCATACTGAGCAGCAGAGGCAAATCTGGGTCATTGGATAACACTATTGCAAACTTTCACCTCTTGAGGGCATCGGAAGCCCATGAAAACTACAAATGATAATCAGGATCAGATGGTGAAGCAAAAAACAGCTTAAAAAATCTTTAAAGTAAAACGCAGTACATTCGAGGTGCCTCCATCTCCTGCCTCAAACAACTGGGTGATAATTTATATTTTTTGGTTGAATATATGCTTCACAAAAACCATCACATGATGGCCCCACTGACATAATCAATCAATCTATCTATCTATCTATCTATCTATCTATCTATCTATCTATCTATCTATCTATCTGTCTATCCAACTATCTATCTATCTGTCTGTCTGTCTCTGTCCGTCCGTCTGTGTAGGAAGAAGAGAGGTTTTTTTTCTTTGAGAGTGCACAGTCTGCCAGGCAGATGAATGGAGAGGCAGAGGATGACTCATTATCGTCGGCCATCTTGAGAGGGATGATAGGGGATCCATGAGTGTCCCAGGGCACAACTCTGCATCTGTCCTGGTTTATTTTTGACTCACTGAGATCCTTCTACGCACTGCCGAGACAAGCAGGAGCAAAAATAGGCTGAGGCGGGAAGTAGAACAAAGAGTGAAAGAGTTTGTAGAGGAGACATGAGAAAGGGTGTAGAAGGAGAAGAGGCAGGAATTTAAACAAAAGAGAATAGAATGACGTAAAAAAAAAGCAGCAGGGAGGACGTAGACAAGATGATGCAGAGAGAGACCGTGTGCGTGCAGTGGAAGATGAGGAACAGAAAATTTAAAAGACTTGATAAGGAACGCAGGAAGGAAGACATAAATATGGGCATAGACATATGATTAATTAAAAAGCTCATTTAATAAAAATAGTATCAACTCTGTAAAACCTGACATATGAAATAGTCAGGTTTTTTTTAATGAAACCATTTATTGAATCTTTAATTAAAATATTTTAAAAATTGTATGTTTTTTGTTGGTTTCTCTAGTATCATATTTGATAAATATGGCTTATATACTGTGATTTAGGAGGAGCTCATAAGGGGGGAAAAACACCTCAATTTTACCCAAAACTGAGCAAAAATTTACTAATTTTATATGGCCAATAAGTAAAAAGAAATTCTGATAGCTTGTAATGTAAATCAATGAGATCTTTATAACAGTAGCAGACTACTTATATAAAATAAATATATAAAATATCAGTTGTCAGTCTATGGGACAGTTTCCCGGACAGAGATTAAGCATAGTCCTATAGGCTAAAATGGCCCTTTAAACCAGATTAACAGAAATCTGCTTTTTCTGTGATGGTTTTAAATAGACTTAGTCTAGTCCAGAGTTTAATAAGCTGATTTCCTAGAGAAAGACTGTGCTACTCCAGGACTATATTGAGGCTTAAATTAAACCTACCAGGAGGCAGTTTTAACTTCAGATTAATGTTGTTGTGTTTCAAAAAAGACTGCTGTATTATTTGGATTTATACAGTCATGGTCAGAATTATTGGCACCCTTGGCAAATATGAACCTATCCTTTCATTGAAGTAAAACAACTGTAATGGGGGAGGGGGGAGGTGGGTCTCATTATGAAATGTTTTTCTCTAATACACGTTGGCCACAATTAATGGCACCCGTTTATTTGATAATTTTTTCAACCTCCTTTTCCCAAGATAACAGCTCTGAGTTTTCTTCTATAATGCCTGTTAAGGTTGGATAACACCTGACAAGAGATCAGAGACCATACCTTAGGGCTGCACGATTATGACAAAAATCATAATTGTCGGTTATTCCCTTGAAAACGTAATTGTGATTATTATCACAATTTACATTGAATGATGTTTTGAATAGCTTTATGCCATTGTTTGAAACGACTGCGTGCCATATTGTTCTATCAAAATAAACAAGCTGAAAACACTCTTCCTAAAAAACTTTTATTCCTTTTCCACTACGCCTTAAACTATACATTGGTTTGGTTTCTTCTTTAAATAAAAAAAATGATTATAAAGTGTTATAATGTTATACTAAAACTAATTAAAACTATGGAAAAACCCTTAAGATAACCTGTAGAAAGAAAAAAAACATCTTAAGCACACACAATAATGTAAGTGGACTTTTTTTTTTTGTAATTGCGCTTTTGAACGATTGTGGGATCCGTAATTGTAATCACGATTACAAATTCGATTAATTGTGCAGCCCAATCATTCCTCCATATATACAGAATCTCTCCAGATCCTTCAGTTTCCCAAGTCCATGTTGAAACACTTTCCTCTTAAGTTTTCTGAAGTGTTCAGGTCAGGGGACTGGGATGGCCATGGCAGAACCTTAATTTTTTGCTCAATTACCCTTCTGTTGTTGTTGTTGATTTTGACACATGGGGTACTTTTTTTTTTTTTTTTGAGTACTTTTTTTTTTTTTGAGTGTTTGCTGCCTTTATATTTATATATCTGAGTGGCCAAAGACTCTCCTCCTTGTCTTGACAATATAGACACACGTCCTCTTCCAGGCAGATTCGTAACATTTCCTGTTCATTGGAACTTCATAATTATTGCCCTGATGGTGGAAATTGAATTTTTCATGCTATTTTCTTTTTGACTTTCTGTTTTGTGCTATTTTCTTGACTTTCTAGTTTGTGAAGGTCAGTAATCTTTTGCTGCACATCAGAACTTAATTCTTTGGTTTTAGTCATTGTGATGGATGATTAAAGGAAATTTGACCTTGTTGTTCACTTATATTAATAGTTCCCACAGGAAGCCATGGCTGGACAATTTCACCTTGGTGTACGGAAAATTGCCCTTATAATAATACAAATTTATTTTTTAAGCCACAATTAACTATTCTAGATTAAGCCTACTCCTGTCTTAATTTAAACCGCCCCAAAATCTCCCAATAATAAGAATTTAAACATTTAGTTTTATGATCAAAGCTCTGTAGTTTTTATCGTGGGGGGAAACATATAATGCAATGCAATACAATGATGATTGAGAGGTGTACAAATAAACCTTCCTCAGAAGTATGATGTATCGTATTTGATACATAGATAATCAAGTAAGCCTAATTTGCTTGAGTTCTGTAAGTTCATCTTGAATATAAAATGTATTCTAAAATATAAAATATAATAGGTTTATATTATATCAGTAAAGCTTTCACAGCAAGAAGTACCACATAACCTGAAGATGGAAATTTTTAGAATGATACTAAAAAGACTTTACTGTGTACAACAGTTTTTTCAGCTAAGTTTTTATTTATATTATTTATAATTTAGAGACCTTAGAAATGTTCTGTATCAAATATGATACAGTAGGGTTTATAGAGTTATGGTAGGTTATAACAGTGCTAGCTTTGATAAAGAACACTGTACAAATTAAATATAGATTGCCCACTTGTAACAACTGATTCATGTTTGCAAATCTATTGGTCTGTCACATAAAATGTAAACATAATGCGAAACACTACAAAGCAGTACAACACACTTTTATTGAAACTTTCAATATTCTAATAATTAATTATCATTCACTTCACAATTGTAAGGATGCAAGCAGAATAACAGAAATTCAGATAAAGAGGAGGACAGTGATATTTATATCATGTCAAGTACAGCAGACAGACATCTAGCTTCTGTCTTTAAACAGCATTTTTTAAAAGTTATAATGTTCTCTGAGGTCCACTTATAACGTTATCAAGAACTTTACATAAAAAAAAAACATCCTAATTTAGAAGTAATAAGCTATTTTCTATTCTGTTTTTGACCCTCTCTTTCGAACACTTGATGAGCGTGCCACTTTTAAGACTTGGAAGTAAATGGCCAGCGCTATGATTAGGTAACAGTTTTGCATACTAAAATAATTTTTTATGTCTCTGCCATTACACCTGTGGAATTGATTTGAAAACTTCAGATGTTAAAAAATATCTTGTTACATGGTTGAAACATTTGCCAACAATGTGAAGCATTTATGCATATTACATATGTTTTATAAGTCTTGGTTGTGGCAAGTTTAAGTACGAGTTCAAATGTCCATTCGCCACGGGGCCCCCTGAATCCCTGGGCCCAGTGCGGTCGCACTGGTTGCACTGCCCTCAGGATAGCTCTGTCTAATGCATTAACCCTTATAAATGCTGAAGCAAAGGAAAGAACAGCAAATCACAGCTATTCCAGTGACTGCGGCCCTATAGTATAAATTCTTACCCAAGTACAAATCAAACGATCTGTATCAAACAAAGCAATAGTGACACATGGTAAAAACACTTTAACTCACTTGTGTGTTGCAACATTACTGTTGGATCCAATGTAATCACCACTACATAATCTTTTATTTTCAGTCTCTCTGAAAAGCATGCACCAATCTGTCTCTTGTTTAAAAATGAATCCGCAGTAAAATGAAGTGAACAAACAAACAGTGTCTAACTGATACGATCTGACTGTAACTTTGTTAAAAATAAAGTTCATCCACGCTTTCTTAATGTTAGTATTACAAGGATGGCAATGCAAAGTCCGTGTTTTTTCACAACTTGGCATTTTAAAACGTCTTTTAATGCTCAAGGAGATCTCTATCGTATTGTTGGCTGAAGTAATCAGTCCTCTGTTTGCATCTGCCTTGTTTTTTTTACTACTACGTGACATGAGCAAATAAGGTATGGGGAAAAGGTATGGCGCTGTCACTGGGGCAGTACCCTAAGGTACAAAAGTGAAAAGGTGCATCTTTGTACCTTACTTACCCCTAAATGGTACATATTAGTACCTTAAAGGTACATATTAGTACTTTAAAAGTACATATTAGTAACTTTTCACTTTTGTACCTTAGAGTACTGACGGTATTGGTGGGCAGGCATTGATCTTCTGCACAGACAGTCTTTTATCGCACTACGATGTAATAATGTGACAAAATCCGAATCAAGTTGTCTTCTGAGCTTGGTTTCAATAAAAGCTGTTTTTGGACTAATGAGGACATTTTGAGTTCTGAAACTTAATAGATATTTTTATAGTACAATCACCTCTTATGTCAAAGGATCAAGGAAAATTTTATTTCTCAATTCATGACCCCTTTAACTATTGACTGTGAGTCTGTGACGTGAGTCAGTGATGCAGGTTGCTGCAGATGAACATTGTGAAACATCTCAAACTTTGGACATCAAACAAAAGTGCAAAATAAAAGTGAGTCTGTGACTATAGCCTCATCACAAAAAGCTCTGAGCATTCAAAGCACAATAAGAAAGAAAAAAAGCTGGGCGGATGTTCATGTTATTCATATGTGTGTGTTAGTGGGTGCCAGGGTCTGACTGATTATAACTCTGGATGCAGAATCAAAGGATTGCCAGGAGAAGGAAAAAATGGATGACGCTTAATTTGTTCATCTGTTTCGTCATCAACTGTCTGGCAAAAATTGTATTAATAGTGTAGTGTGGGTCGATGGGAAGCAAAACTGAAATTGTCTTCACAAGTCTTTTCTTCTCACCTGATAGAGTGTGACAGAAATGTGACGCTATTAAAAAGAACAACAGAATCACTGTCAATGATCAGAAACAGCTATTTACACATTCTAAGGAGTCAAGCTCAGCCTGGTATATGCAAATTATTCAGCCTCAGTGACTTGTGGGCAGTGTTGGGCTTGTTACTTAAAACATTTAATTTATTACTCGTTACTAGTTACTCCTTTCAAAAGTAATGTTTGTGTATCTTCCCCATAAAATTCTAAAATGTTACTAACAACATATTTCTGCCTCACCATCTGACCAAAATCCACATTGGATTGCAGTCAGAAGTTATTACAAACACTCGCTGGTGATTGATAGTGACTTTTAAGTAAAAGAGTTGTATTAATCTTATTAACTGTCATGTGTAGTTTGAAGCTAATTGTAGCTATAATTTCTCTATTGCCCATATACATTATATTTCATGATAAAATAATGCCACAACTTACACAACAGTGTTCAGATCATCATTTCTCCTGACAAAATCAATGTAATTGCCATATTTCCATCTGCTGAATGCAAGCTTTTCCATATTCCAAGCTTGCCTGCTGAACTGGTGACTTCATGTGCCTGTGCGAGTCATGAAAATTATGAAAATAAATTATTGGATGAGCTGTTTTATGGATGGTAACTGTAATATTATTACTGAAATCTTATTAGTAATTAGTTACACTACTAGTTACTGCAAAAAGTAATATTATTAACGCTAGTTATAAGATTAATTAATTCATATTAATATTATTAAGTACTAGTTACTGCCCAACACTGTTTGTGGGTACTTTCCCAGTAGCAGACAGTGAAGAAACATGGATATTCTCTTCTTTTTATTTTTTTTCCCATCAAAAATTTAGGTTACAATTTATATGTAAATAACAAAGTCATATTTTAGGTGCTGGGACTCGTCAGGATATTGCTTTTTTTTTTTTTTTTAAAGTCTTCTGCCATGAGTGATGCGTTTTTAAGATGTCATGTCAAGTTAAAAATAGACCAGCATTTAAGAATGTCTGGAGACTGTCTCCTCTGCGTTCTGCTCTGTCTGGCTGTTTTGAATGTAAGAGCACATCCTGCGTGAACGGCCCCTTAGAGATGAAAGCATGCATCTCATCTCCACCATTCCAACTTGGATCCTGATTTGGTTGTTAATGCAAACAAGTGTGCTTGATCTAGTTTGGAGAAATAAGTGCAAGCAGATCAGATTGTACTAGCAGTTTTAGAGCACTTAGTGACACTCCTGTGTATTCACCTTTTGTGGCAGCTGTCTTGATTTATCACCTTTGCGTCTATTCTAACCTGAGTTTCACATAATATCTCAAGCATGATAAGGTGTCGCTACTTGACATATCATGTCGACTACCCAAAAACCCTAAAACTAAATGCAGTCAAAAGTTCCAGATGATGGATTTGTGCAGTGGAGGCCAGCTAGTAAGAGCTAGGCAAGTAAACCTCACTCCCTTAGTCCTAAGAGGCACACTAGTGACTGACGCTAGAGGTTGCGGTCTTTAGCACCCTTGTTAACTCACCCGCCGGAAATGCCAGATTAAATCCTGTTTGGAGCGGAGCGAGTAGGTTGCAGTTGCAACCGTTTTTCTCATTCTTAATCTATCTTCAGTGCACTCACACAAAAGATACTTACATACACACCTTGTGTCTGAATATGCATTCCTAATAGATTTTTTTTTTTTTTTTTTTTTTTTTTTTTTTTTTTTAATGTACCTGGCCTGGTTGCCAAGGAGACAAAAGTGTCAGTGAGAAGCATACCTGGAAAACAAAAACAGAAATATCAAGGTAAATAGAGAATATTTTATTGTATGTCATTTTAAATTGAACTGTAATTTTGTTAAATTATGCAAGAAGTGCAAAACATATTTAAACGTGTTTAATTGTTTGTATTTAGGATACATAAGA
The DNA here is from genome assembly GCA_037101425.1 of Elopichthys bambusa. Classification (NCBI taxonomy): domain Eukaryota; kingdom Metazoa; phylum Chordata; class Actinopteri; order Cypriniformes; family Xenocyprididae; genus Elopichthys; species Elopichthys bambusa. The sequence goes on from CM074436.1 coordinate 28,386,970, forward strand.
TGCTAGTTAGGAAATGACTAGAAAATTAGAAAGTTTCACCAATTTTCACCATTGTCATTTCCACAACAGAAATCGATTAAACACAGCACATAATTTGGGATGTGGTGGAAATGACAGAATTCTCCTTTGATGCATTCATTTTCAATGTTGGATGTTGTTATTTGGACTACTTAAATTAACTAGTACGAGTGTGAAAAGTGTTATTTATGTTTTAAATGTCCTCAGAGTCAAAAGTTACCATAGTTGAAAAATCACCCAAGTCCTGTTGGTACCAAGAAAGTTGTTCATTATGGTATAATTGTACTTAAGTGGGGTAAATTATTTTAGCATTTGTTGTTGCATCATAAATCAAAGAAAACAGTGTCACAATGGTGGATGTAGTATGTAGTATGGGAAACAAATTTCTGAAACAAACAAATTTCTTGGCCCCAATGAACCCTAGATTCCACTCTTACATTTACCCTAACCTTAACCATATTGATCTGCTGTTTGGCTTGCTTTTGCACCGACCAATCAGGTAGGGTTTTCGTTATGCATATTAATGTAAATTTGGCAATTCGTAACTATTTTATGTTTTGGTGAATTGATGGATAATTCATATGAATTCATACAATCTCATTTGTACGATCTGCTTATGCCCCAGTGACAGTTATGTTTAGGGGTTGGGTTCACATTGTTTGAATTCATACTAAATTGGCACCTCGCAAAATTGCGTTTTCCCGTGAGATTGGGTTGTGTTGCCTTTGAAGGCAGCTCATTAGGTTTTGAAAAAGAGCCATACACACACACAGACACACACAAATACATGCAACCACCCAAGTACACATCTAAAGGGCTTTCTTAACTGACAGCTTTAATCAGACTTATATGGATGCAGTGAATATGCAATTAGGATTAAGGTCTTTGCTTTAAGTTTCACATGAAAGCAGTATTGTCAGACAGTTGAGTTGCAGGTATGTGTGTGAGATTGATATGCAGGCAGTGGAGGCACGTGAAACCTCTAAGGTCCAGTGATGAGAGCGATGACGCACTCTATTTGAAAACCGTCTGCCTCACTGCGGGAAGAGTGCCGCGCTCTGCGAAAGTGTGATTAGGGCTAAATGATTGTGTATGTGTGCACCCGCGCAAGTGTGCGACTTTGCATACGCAATTCATAAACTCTCCAAATGTCTGTGGCGCCGGAATCTGCCAAGAATGTGACTCAAATATCTCACATCTCCTCTCACTCCTCCCTGCATTTTATTCACCGCTTCACACACTATTTCAGCCACGCTGATGTCTCTTGCAGTCTGTCTTTCTCTCTCTGTCTCCCTTTTGGTTCTCTTTCAAGTTTTAACGTCAGCCACTGTCTCTTTTCTCCATTTACGCAGAGGAATATGAGTTTTTCGGCACTCATACTTTGAAAGCACATCAAAACATAGAAAATGAAAACCTGTCAGTGTGTTTAAGGGATAAATGGGAGTTGACGCATTAAATCAGCACCCTCTCCACTCTGTATTTTCATCACGTTACAGATAGTCTCACTGGTAATGAGGACAACATTAAATGCTGGGCATCAATCACAAATCGATACTTGGGTTCATTATTTAACAAAGCACCGGTCTCTGAACACCTATAATTAAACCCAAAATATGGAGAAAAGAGGGGAGTGTCAGGGGAGATGGGTGATGGGAAGATAAAGGTGACATGCTCTTGTCAAGAAGAGCTGGAGAAAGTAAGGAAGCAGAGGGAGTGAATTGGAAAACGTTGGTGAGGGAGGGGTGAGAGAGGAGCTGATGACGACAAACAGAGCGGAAAGACCGAAAGGAGAGAGTGTGAAAAAAAAAAAAACCCAACGTGTAACAAAGAAAGAGAGCTCTGAGCTGTGCTGAACTGCATGCTAGACAGAGATGTGGGAATATATTAAAATTATTGCTAATTTATACTAAATGAAACACCAGCAGCAGCTAGAAATGTAATTCGTAATCATGTTTGTTAGAGAGAAAATGCCATTTTTCAGCTTTGCAAAAGTGTGCACCTCTCTGCATAAATGAACTGAACAACACACTAAAGGTGTGTTTGCTTGTATATGTCGATATGACATTTCTTTCTCATGGGGGCGATTATCAACACTTCCAAACACTCACTGTGATGAGCAACTTCCGGTAAACTGCAAACAAACAGTTGCACACAAACGCACACACACACACATAAACACAAAGTAAGTCGTTGCCCCTCCCACTTCTGTCTTCCTCACACATATCCCCCATTCATGCGATTCAATGACTCATTCTTCAACTAATATTCAGTGATATTGACGTGGTCGCCACCCCTTTATTGCTAGCCAACTCATTGTGTCTCATTGTTAAGTAGCATGGCTGACAGCCAATGGGAACACAGATGGTGGGTGGGATGATAAAGGGACAATTTGCGCAACTGCACTCCTTCCAATGGGGCATCGAGATGCAGATATCAAAGGCCTGATTCAAAGAATAGCATCATAATTGGCCATAAACAGTTTACTAAATTTGTTGGCCAAATAACTAGTTAAATAATATAATCATAGCCTGGCAGAGTCTACAAAATTTTGACAAAAGCGTAATTCACATGACATTTATATATTTAATCTGCAATAAGTGCAAGATGTAACTCAAACAGGCTGAAGATTAAGCATTGGATGAAAAATGAAACAGCCTGTTGGCAATAGTTTTCATGGACATTTACTGTGGGATTGAGAGAAAAAGCACTTGAGCCTCTCACCGGGACTGTGTGTGTGTGTGCGCTCACGTTTGTGTTAAGCACAGCCTGCCTTTGCACATGGTGGGAGACTAAAGCAGGCTCTCTGCATCTTGCTGCTCTTTCAGTGAGACCCATCTGCTAAAGACAGTACAGCTTTAGAAAGAAAGAAAGAAAGAAAGAAAGAAAGGTTTTCTGAATATGAATAGACAAAAACCAATTCAATATCACAGCTGGAGTGCTTCGTGAATACCTTTTCCAATAACATCATCCTTTTGCATCTTTTTGTCAGATAAGGGGTGTGTTTACTTGTGTTGGCTGGTGTGTGCACGTCTTGCATACTCTGCAACTCTGAATGGTGGCCAGTGCGTTGCATGGTAACTGCATGTTATAGTGAATGATGTTGCCTTCAAAGAACTTTCAAGCAGTGAGGAGTAGATGTGTGTGTGCACCAGTGTGTCTGTCTGTTTGTCTGTCTGTCTGTATGTGTCAAGGGAGGTCAGACTGAAAGATGCAAGGGAGAAAAGGCACATGTGAGATTGTACTGTAGAGTCGTAGCCGTTGGATGAAGATATAAAGGAAGTACGCCCACACCAAAGATGTTTCGTATCCACAGATAAGCATTTATTCTTTTGTCATGCTTTCTGTCCGTCAATGTGTTATAGTGAAAAGATTCAGCAGCTCATTCTTTCACATTCTTACATTCAAATGCATACATTCTGGGTAAAAAGGTATAACTAATGCTTTGGTCATCTGTGAGCGACCTCACAAACATGGTCACTCGAGAGCACCTCAAGGCAGTTTGACCTTACCCGTCCGGCTGAGATATGTACATTCACACGTCATGAAAACAATTATAAGACATACATTTGTCATGGAAACATCTGTCGGACAAAAATACCAGTATTATTTGCATCTCTACTGTCTCAGGGTAAACACAAAACAGGATATTGCTAGAATTAACAGTTGACCAAAAAAACCTTTCCGATCGTTACATATCGGAACTTTAGATTACACTTCTTTATCAGCATGTCCATCCTTTATCATCCATCTCTTCGCCTCTACCACCCACATCCACCCCTGCTCTCTGTGCTTTTTCTTTTTATCTCCCTTTCCTTTTCCTTTTCTCTCTCCTGTTGTCCTTGCTCTATCTGTATGTTTTCCCTAAAGCATTTCCATTCTTTATTGCAGTTCGAAAGAGGAGGAAAAGGGAATAGGCAAGGACCAAGAAAGCCATTGCCTTCAGCATGCCCACAAAGAGCAGCCTAAACAGTCTGCATTTGCACCTGCTTTCATCACGACTGTGACCAATGGTAGACATTATTCTGAATGTCCACCAATCTGTCAGTAAGCACATTTTACTGATATTCCAATCGGCTTTGCCCAAATAGTCAATTGACATCAAGAAACAGTCTTTCCACAGTGTCCTCCATATATTGCCTTGCCTTGTATTCAGTCCTAGTTTTAGCAGTTTGCCTTTTTTTTTTTTTTTTTTTTAACTAGCTGCTAGTTGTTGATTGACTGGTTTGATTTTTAAATCAATACTTTAAATGAGAAAGGATGGAATTAGCTGTTATCCAGATAAAATTAGTTACACTTGAATTTGCAAAGAAGAATAAAAGAACAAAGGTCTTGGAAACAATGTAGGTTGTGTATTTTACAGTAATAACATAACATGTTAACAATATTTTGACAAATATACAAAGAAAACCAACAACATTCGCACACTTGTGTGCTGTTGATTGATCTTTCCATGCACTGACCATTGAAATAATATTACAGACATTACTCACAGTGACATTCTTGGCCATTCAGAACAGTGACAAACATAAGGCCTTTCATAGCACTATTTACAGCTCCCTCTGCCAAGATGTCATATTTACACAAGTGATAATTGCTGTCATAGCTGGTGGGTGATGTAATGAAATCTTTCGCCTTCTCTTGTGCGTACTCTCTGTCTCTCTTTCTCTTGCACGTGCTTTCTCTCTCTCATTATATATCTTTTCTTGATTTAGCTGTATTGCTACACTTTCAAACTCTTCACTCCATTGTGTTTTGTCTATCTTGCTTTGTTGCGGCACGCGGTTCCTTTGTGCTTTTCGAGCACTGAATGATTTTTAGACCCTTCTGTTATAATAGATGAAATATTACATTCGATCTCTCCAAAGGGAATAAAAAGATTTGCTCATTATTCTATTGTTACCAGTAACTACTGACAAAATGGAGTTGTAGTGTTGTTGGACAGAGGGTGTCATAGTGACATCACAAGCTATAATTACAACTATCATAGAAGCACTTAAAATGGCTGAAAAGTCTAAAAGCATACAAATATTGTACGTAAACCTAAGATGGAAATTTCTATCCTCTGTCTGCACTGACTGTGACAGAAATGGCTTAGAATACACTTGTCCTCAAAAAAGAAGGACCGAGTATCTGCTTAACTAGCCAAGCCCTGTGAACAGCTTTCATTACTTTCCATTAAGGGCCTGTACTGCCCAACGTTCCCTGCATACCCACTGTATCCTAAATCAGTGTAGCGCCCTCTAGATACCAAGAACTAGAGGCTCAAACTGAACAGAACAAAGATACAGGTGAGGTTGATGGTAAACAGGAATCAAGGCATTGAAGAGTTAAATTGAGCAAACAGGGTTTTCCCTCCTCCAGAGAGGAGAAAAAATGTGGGGGAAAAGAGTTCTTCTGAGATAGACAGATTCAGCCAAACAGAAGATGGATGCAGAGAGTCAAGACAGACATGGAGAGTAGCAAGAGAACAGAAGATGAGGAGCGAGAAGAAGAGGAAGATGGTGGCAGAGAGTCAAATTCAGGAGGGCACTCAAGCTCAAAGCAGCGCAGGGAGGTGATGCCCGCATCTTCATTGCCGTAGTTGGCCCAATACTCTTCTGGGTCAAGCTTGGGCAGCAGAGCCTCTTCCTCCCCAAGCTCATACTTTGTGGATGTAGATGTGATAGAGGGATGTTGGGATTTTCCTCCAGTGAAGGGGTATGCCTTGGTCTCAGAACTCTTCTCAAAGATGCCCTTGGAAGTGCTGACGGGCTTGTGCTTGGAGAACCACCAGCGGGTCTTGGTGCTGAAGGTAGTGGTGGTGGTGCCAGCGAGGGAGCCGGGGTCGGGAAGTGGGCACAGAGCGAAATCCATCTCCCTCAGGAAGCGCAGGTCCTGTCCACGACGAGGAGCTGGGGAAGCACACAGAACCTCGGAGCTGGACACACGGGCACTCCTGAAGAACTCCCACAGGGGACGAGCCTCACAGCCGCACGCCCAGGGGTTGTTGTTCAACCGCAGGAACTCAATGGAGGAGATGTCACGCATGGCTTGACCGGGCAGCTCTGCCAGGGAGTTGTTGAAGAGAAAGAGCATGGTCAGCCGGCCCAGGTCGCGGAAAGCGCGGCGATTGACCTGACGGACTCTGTTGTCGTGCAGCAGCAGACGATCGAGGTTGACCAGGCCACGGAACACATTCTCGGACAGAGTGCGGATGCGGTTGCCGTGCAGGAAGAGCTGGCTGAGGTTGATCAAGTCGGCGAAGAGATCATCCTGGATGAAGTGGAGCTGGTTTTCCTGCAGGTAGAGAAACTGCAGGCTGTATAGCTTGTGGAAGATGTCGTGGGGAAGGGCGGCCAGCCGGCAGCGGTGCATGTGGAGGCTCTGAAGCTTCTCCAGGCCACGGAAAGCTCCACCCTCGAGGCGGTGCAGGTGAGGGTTGTCGCCCAGATCGAGCTCCTCCAGATCGCGCAGCTCGCTGAATGCACCAGCCTCAATCCAGGTGATGTTGTTGGCGAAGAGCCACAAAACCTGGTATGTGATGAATTGATGGAGAAAAAGGGTAGAGGGAGGAAAAGGTAATGAGGTGAAGATGTTGAGAAAGAATACAAAATTAGTAAATTACACAACCAAAAGGACTGATTTCCTTCAAATGTATATTTACAAATGTAAATATTAAATGTTCCCACAAACACTTCCTTACCTGTGTCCCAAAAGCAAAAGACCCCACTCTCAGTTCAGTGATGCGGTTGTTCTGCAGAAAAACGCGCTGGGATTCGTAGGGCATGCCGTGGGGTACAATGGTGAAGTTCTGCGCCTGGCAGCTCACAGTCATGGGGGTCGGGTAACACACACACCGGTGAGGGCAGTTATGCGCAGGCACCGGTTTTACCACGACCAGCCAGACAACCAGCCAGAGCGAGAGCGCGCCTGATGGAAAGAGAGGAGCGCGTCACATTACAAAGTCTTATTAGCGTATTCAAGTGCATGTTTCCTCTAGAGAGGAGCTCTCCATAATGGTCCGTAAGTCTCATCTTATATACATTAATTTATAAAAATTAAAATCCAAAAGATAATAATGACTACTGATTTTTGAAAAATTCATGAATCTTAAAACGGATTTCTACAGATGCACTAAAATGTTTTCTTCATTAAAACAACGTATTTGTTTCCATCCATGTAAGTTGTGACAATCATTTTTCTCATTACTATACGATATTATAAGTACACAGAGTTTCAACTCCTAAGTTTAAAGTTGTCGAAAAAGTGCGACTAAACTTGTATCTTACAAATTTTGCATTTATAACCAACTACTCCCAACATTATTTCTCCATCTATTTGAATCTAAATGTACTTCCAAGTTCCGAAAACTTTAAACTTTTAAATACATGCGTACACTTGGTACGAATAAAATATTAATTTAAAGCACTAAAACATTAATGCAAACATCGTACACACCAAAAACCAAAATAAATTCAAACCAACAGTCCCTGCGTAAAACCAAACACATTTACAACAGCCAATTTGATCATATTCTAAATTCTTGTAATATTTTAAATGCATTCATTTCTACTTCTACTAGAACGGTTAAGAAAGTTAAGCATTTAAAAAGCACATTCAGACTAAAGATGAAAATTGAAAAAGCAGAAACTCACTCTTAAAGTTGTGCGCAAAGGAGCTGCGTTGGCTCCGCGTAAAAGTTGATGTTTCCATTCCGAACCAAAGCCGAGAGCGAGTTAGCCTGAGGAGTTTAGCCACTGATTCCCTGCTATCTCCGCTGATGCTCTGGTTCTCGAGTCGGAGCGACTGAGAGAGTGCCGAATGATGGGTCCCGGGCCCATTTTATACCCGAGCGCAGCGCGCGCCTACGGCTGTGGGCACCACGGAATCTCTCCTACGTCACCAGTCGGGTCAAGCCCAAGCGAGGGTGGCAAACGGAAAAGGCGGGACGGAGAGAGGAGGGGAGGGCTCTCGCGCACCAGTTTGGACCGAGGGAAGTTCGACGTCTTAGCTCAGAGTTACGATTGTGGAGACGTAGTTTGGAAAGGGCGGGGGAGCGCAGGCACGGCGCCCGGTAATGACTGAACAGAGAGCATGCGAGTAAGAGCGCACGAGGCACATGAAAGAGGCACACAGCTCGTATCTTGGCTTTGCAACTACGTCTCTTTGGATTATGTTGTCCTCCGCATTATTAATGAGACGCCTGAATGAAACAAACGCATTGTTTGCAGGGGAGACTTTATGCTCTAGAGACATAAGAGGCATGACTTCAATTATAGAATATAAAGCTTTTAACACTGAGATCATCGTTAAGGGATTTGATAATGGGAGACTATAGCAATTACTGTAACTGACTGCTGAAAGGAAAGACAAACCAATACCAAATTTGGTCTTGGCAACATATGGGCAGCTTCCTGGACTCAGCTAAACCTTAAGCCTTATATATATTTATATATCACATAAAGACTTATTAAAAGTGTATATGTGAAGAGTGCAAAAATACTATAGTAATTTACAGTAAATACTAGTGTTTTTGAACCATACTATAGTAAAGTACTTGAATTAATTTGTTGTGGTAATTCTGTAGTTGCTGTGGTAATATAACAACTATAGTAATATAAACAAATTACTTTACCCATTATTGTACTAAGTTTTCTACAACTATAGGGTATATTATACTACAATACACTACAGTTTACTGTAGTAAAAACTAGTATACTACAGTATTTATTACAGTTTATCAGTTCACTATAGTTAATACTACAGTATGCGGTAGCATTCATTTTTTTTCATGTGGGTTATTCATTTATTCTATTCCTGGAATGGGATGATCTCAAGTCAGATGTTCATTAGTCAAGGTAATCAGGACACTGACGCAAATTAAACAAATAGATGGACACGAAATTTTGATTTGAGTTGAAGTTATTATATGTGAAAATAAAATGTGTAGGAAAACTGAATTCAGTCAGTATTGATCAGTCTATCTGTTCGTGTTTACATTATATTGCTTCTTAGTTTTCTTGAAGAGACCATGAAGAGAGCAAACACGAGCATAGCTATGTAGGAAACAGGTTTTCAGGGTGAGTGGTCAGTTATACCTCGCTGCCCTGGACATTAGTCATTATTCAGAAGTATTTGCCTGGCCAATGCCACGACTGACCAACCAGAATCAAGTATTCCACAGAACCTGGTAATAAACAGACAGACAAACCGAAAGACAACAGTAGACCCGAGGATGTCCGTGTTGTTGTTTAGCACCTCCTCCATTCGCTCATGTTCTGGACACCTCTCTCTTTTCCTCCCTCCCTCTCCACCTCCACAAAAGCACAAGATGACTGGACGAACAGGCTTTCCCCGCTACACCTACACCTACCAGCTGGACGTGTGAGGGTTTTCATGTCTCATGTATATTACCCTATCGCCAACAGTCAGCTAAGTGAATGCCATGACTGACAGCATCTGGGTCGTGGTACAGTTGTCTAAGAAAATGAATGAAAAAGCAACAACAAAAAGACCGTGACGGGGGAAGAATAGGACAAGGAGGAAGTACTGAGTGTGGTTGGAAAGGAGGAGTTTATGGAATTAAAAACATGGGAGAGAAGCGACACATGACTCATAGATAGAGGAACAAGGGTGATATGGGACTGCACTTAGAGGGATGTTGCGCATAAGGCTTGATTAGTGTGCGGGCCAGCAGCCTAATGCATGAAAGCTGTATCCCCTGTAGTGTTCCAAGAGTGGCTTTGTAGTGCCCTAAGGGAGTGCTCTACAGTGGCAGCCCACATACAATCACAGATTTGCTTTGCCCTGTTGCATAGAGATAGCAGAATAAAATCAGCACTGATAACTTTCGAGACTTGCGTCATGACCCTCATTGGTTTCCTGCGTGGTACAGGGGGTTTGGCGAAAAGGTGGTTTGGTGAAGTCTGATCCCCAATTCAAGGGGGAAAATTTACCCCAAAATAAAAATTCTGCCATTATTTACTAACCCTCATACCGTTCCAAACCTGTATGACTTTCTTTCTTCTGTGGAACACAAAAGAAGATATTTTGAAAAATGTCTCAAGATTTTTTTTCTCTCCATACAATGAAAGTATAAATGGGGTTAGATGTCGATTGCATTCTTTTAAAAAAGTATGTTTGTGTGTGTTTTGCAGAAGATGTAAAGTCATACAGGTTTTAAACAACAGAAGGGTGAGTAAATGATTTTTTATTTGTGTATTAACATAATTTTTTTTAAGAATTAAAGGAATCAAATAAAAAGGTTTTGGAGTCTTAAAAAGTACATTTACTAAACAAGTAAATTAAATTTTATATTTTATATAATTATAATTCATATGTTTCGTTTTTAAATTTTCATAACTTTAAATACATTTTCTGGTGAAACGACAGACTTTCACTGTTCGTCACAATATGAAGAAAAGATCACTATTCACTATTTCCATTTCATCATGACTTTAAATTACTGGCATCTCAATATTAAATTAATTTCTTTGTTGACTAAACAAAAAAGACACACACAACAAATAAAACATAATTGGGGGGGACAATTTACTCCCTTCCAAACACAGACAATAGATGGATATATCCATTTAGGTATCCAAATATCTCTCACACTCAAATTGTATTTTGGCAGCTCGCTGTGTCTAGAGAAATATAGTGAGCTGCCAAAATACAATTTGGATGTGATATACTAACATAATTGGATCATGCCCCTAAATTATCTATAAAAAATATTGTTTAATAAGTATTTCTTGCACACTGGAAATGTAAATGAATGAGGACAAAGTAAAAAAACAAAACAAAAACAAATTTCAGCCAATTAAATAAATGAATGTCCCATTTGTCTATATCAAGTAAATGGAGGCGCAGTGAGAAATGTTAAAAAAAATTAAAGGAACACTTTTTAATCAGAGAATAGCACCAAGTCACTTAAACTCCTGGGATATTGATCTGGTCAGTTAAGTAGCAGAGGGGGTTGTTAATCAGTTTCCCAAAACAGGAATGGTTTTACAAGTGGAGGCCACTGACAATTTTTTCACTAGTTTTGCATTTGGTCACTACTAGTAGCATGAGGCGATACCAGGACCCTACAGAGGTTGCACAGGCAGTCCAACTCCTCCAGGATGGCACATCAATACGTGCCATTGCCAGAAGGTTTACTGTGTCTCCCAGCACAGTCTCAAGAGCATGGAGAAGAATCCAGTAGACAGGCAGTTACTCTAGGAGAGCTGGACAGGGCAGGCATATCCATGGAGGGACTCTACAGGCTAGACAATGGCACCCTGACTGCCATTAGATATTGGGATGAAATCCTTGGACCCATTGTCAGACTCTGCGCTGGTGCAGTGGATCCTGCACGACAATGCCCGGCCTCATGTGGCGAGAGTATGCAGGCAGTTCCTAGAGGATGATGGAATTGATACCATTGAATGGCCCCCATACTCGCCTGACCTAAATCCAATAGAACACCTCTGGGACATTATGTTTCGGTCCATCCGACACCGCCAAGTTGCACCTCAGACTGTCCAGGAGCTCACTGATGCCCTGGTCCAGATCTGGGAGGAAATACCCCAGGACACCATCCGTCATCTCATTACAAGCATGTGGGGGCCATACAAACTACTGAGTACCATTTCGATTTGCTGCAATGATTTTTGGGGCATCTTTGAATTCAGTCCTCTGTAGGTTGATCATTTTCATTTCCATCAAACGATGTGGCATCCTTTTGTTCCTAACACATTACCCAGTCCATATCAGTATAGATATCCAGCATGATATTTTCCCCCATTGAGATCTGATGTGTTTTCAAAGTGTTCCTTTAATTTTTTTGAGCAGTGTATGTATGTACTACATTATAGACATGACCTCATATGCTGAGGCCATAACTGTTCTGTTCCGGTGTACAGTAACTCCCTCAGCATAGATACAAGAATAGTTTACAACAAAGCCAAGAGCACTGTAATCAGATTTCAGGAGAATCTAATGATGCACAACCACAATCAAATGTTAAAATCCCCTGAGGTACCTTTACTCTCGCTCGTTCTCTTTATTTCTTTTTCCCTCAGTTGCTCATTATTTCTTTCTTCCCAAACTCTTTATGTCATGCTGCTTTTGTTACCAGTGCCAGTAGTGTTTTAATGACTCTCTTCCTCCTCCTGTGTAGGTTACATCATTTATATCAGGTTATATAATTTGTAGGTTATATCTTTATTATCAATGTTTGACTATTTATTGTGTTTTATGACCTTAATCCATGTATAAATTCACATATTTGAATTCTGATGTGGTAGTATCAGGAGCCTCCCATGCTAATGTAAACTGTCATCACACCTACACTCATCAATTAATTCCATGAATATTTATGCATATTTGCAGTCTATATGTGTAAATAACTTCTAAATGTGCTATATATGTGTTTTAGAATGTCTATGGCAGAAAAAAATTTGGATGATGCCTTTATTAGATTGGCTTATATGACTATAGAGCATCTGCTCCAATAGCCCCTCTGAAAATGTGCGTTGATTGCTCTGATTAGATGAAATCCATCTTAGACACGTTCGCTAGACTATTCAAAACAAAGTGTCCACTAGAGATTCGGCAGAAAATTGATGCTGCTCTTGTCTAAAGCATTAAGGTCGGCTCAAGTGGCTCATCTTGAAGATTGTAAAATATAATGATAATGCTGCCATGATTACATAAGAAACAAGAAGTTATCCAGGGCTTTACAACAATCCTAGTTGGATCATGGGGCTAAAATAATGTAAGATAACTGTTCACAGAAAGACCCAAACCTTAAATTCAAGCGTTTGACCCAGTAAAAATGAAACACATTTACAACACTTTTCAAACATACTAACATTTTTCGGTAACACTTTACAATAAGGTTCATTAGTTAATCATTAGTTAATGTATTAACTAACACGAACTAACCATAAGCAATACATTTGTTACTGTATTTACTAATCTTCGTTAACGTTAGTTAATGCAAATACAGTTGTTCATTGTTTGTTCATGTTCACAGTGCATTAACTAATGTTAACAAGATTTTATTAGTGTATTAGTAAAGGTTGAAATTAACATTTACAAAGATTAATAAATGCTGTTTAAGTGTAGTTCATTATTAGTTCATGTTAACTAATGTAGTTAACTAATGTTAACTAATGAATCTTATTGTAAAGTGTTACCCATTTTTCTAATATTAATGTCCAGCAGTGAATATTCTGTAATTTTCCCCCCTAACCTGTTATGAACAAACTCTCAAACCACTATTTTAGATCTTAAATACACAATTAAATAATATTTTACCTTTTTTTTTTTTTAAACAAAGTTACAGCTTTATGACTCACAATGAAAATATTCTATTCGCAAGTGATATTTCCCTTGAGTTTTCCTTTTCTTCTCAGATCACACATTTCATATTTCTCATACCATATTTTCTTCAAGTCTCATGTTTCATCATATTCTTTCTCTTCACCAGCACTGTTGGGTCCTTGGTAAACAAGTGCACTTGTAACCTTTATTAGTAGCAATCATTTTTTGTTATGCTATCACACAACAACTGAGGAACAGTCATAATCTGTGTAAGGAGAAAACTCATTTTCACACAATAAATGCTACAATGAGTTTACGTCTAATGATTCTACATTGAATAATTAATATTTTTAGGAAGATCACATTGAAACAAGACTTTTTAATGAAAACAAGATTGTTTAATGTGAACTAACAAAAATAAATTTAAAAAAAGTTGTAATGGACGTGCCCGTAGTTAATGAAACACCCATTTGCATCTGGAAAGTTCTTCAGCCTTATACATCACTGCCTGCTATGACAACACAAGTTTATAATTAGTTAAAGACGTCAAGTCACGCTTCAGACAAAAAGAGAACGACAAGCTGTCAGACTTTTCCTGTCTGTCTTGACAGAAGCATTGTATTTAGTTAATTGTTGTCTTTCTTTCTCCTCTGCCTACTTATAGACCCACTTCCTCTCCGTGTTTCTCATACTTATTCACGCTGTCTTTAAAACAGCTGTCATGCACTCTGCACTGGCCATCGTTTACTGATTTCATCAATTTCTGTAACAATGCAGAAACTGATCAAACTGAATCTAGTGAAAAGTATTTGAACACTTAAGTGACACTTAGAAATGTGTGGATGTTGCCTTAAAGGGTAAGTTCATCCAAAAAATGAAAATTTTGTCATTAATTACTCACCCTCATGTCATTCCACACCTTTAAGACCTTCGTTCATCTTCAGAACACAAATTAAGATATTTTTGATAAAATCCGATGAGGTATATGACTCGTCCATAGACAGCAATAAAATCACCACTTTCAAGGCCCAGAAAGGTACTAAAGACATAGTTAAAATAGTCAATGTGACTGCAGTAGTTCAACCTTAATTTTATGAAGCAACGAGAATACTTTTTGTGTGCAAAAAACAAAACAAAAATAACGACTTTATTCAACAATATTTTCTCTTCTGTTCTTCTCATACGCTGTTTACGTTCAGTGCTTCCAGGTTCTACGTCAGAACGCCGACTCAATTCCAAAGATGAACGAAGGTCTTATGGGTTTGGAATGATATATATATATGTGTGTGTGTGTGTGTGTGTGTATATTTTTTATGTTCACTTTATTTAAACAATTTATACACCATTGTATCAAGTTTCTGGTTCAAATGTGTGCTTCATGTTAAATTGACTTGAAACAGTTACTTTTTGACTTAGCTTGATGTTTTATTTTGAAATAACATGTTTCAATCAAGTAACCCAATCAAACAGGACTTTCACTTCCCATCATGCTTTGCAAATGGGCTGAACTGGGAGAGTAAATGTTGAAAAATGTTTAATGTTCTATTATACTGGTATTTAAAAGTTTCTGTTATGTTTGTGTTTTGGGGGTTACCATTGTGGTAAAGTGTGGAGCTTGTGACTGGGTTGAGGACCTGCTAACAAAAATTCAAATTGCTTTAATAATAAAGTCACCACTGTGGTAGTGGTCTGGGTGAAACCAGTATCACTTTTGGACTGCCAACACCAAACATCGTATGTGTAAAGAAAAGTTATATTTAGTTTATGTAAATCACAGGACTAAACAGGAAGCATTATTTGAATGTCAGTTTAAATGAAAACCATTTATTTAAGTTAAACTAAAACCATTTATTCAAGTTAAATGAACACCATTGATTCTAGTTAGTTGTACATGGTTGATTCTATTTGGTTTTACTTGTTTCGATCACGTGGAACCACTGTCCATGATTGAATCATGTTTTTTTAGTGTGAGGGTGAGTAATTAATGACAGAATTTTCATTTTTGGGTGAACTAACCCTTTAAAAAACCATAAATATCAAATTAGATGCAGTTTATTTTAAGGAAAGATAACATGAGCATACTTTTTTCAGCAAAAGAAAAATCATAAAAAGAAGTTTAGGTTCGGTTACAATTCCTCCACACTTTTGGGGTGCCACACGTAGTGCGTGTAAACATGCATAGTAATTATGAAGAACTACATTTGAAGTATAAAAAATTATTATAATTTTAATGGTAAAAGACTGTAAAAATGTGACCGTGAAAACTTGTTCATTGGTTAATGGTAAATTTTCTTACTATATACGGCGAATAAATGTAATAAATTTAACTGATTACATTTCATGTAATTTTGAAGTGAAATACTGTTAAATTTACTGTTAAATACAGTTTTTGGAAATGATAAAGAGCAAGTCATCTTCTCATTCACACTGAAATTCCCTGTTTTATGTATACTTATACTACTGTTTTGGGGGCCAGAGTAAATCAAATGGTAAAGGTACAGGATTAAATACAGTAAGCTGACTGTACACATAATACACTGACTGTGTCACAATACTAAAATCAACACTGCTGCTTTCTTTTAGTGTATGTGATGACATCAACCAAGCAAAAAACAAAAACAAAACAAAAGCAGCCTATAGTGGCGCATTCAGATGCTTTGTAGTCAAATGATTGATGTGACTTTGCTTTCATTTGAAAAGCTTTTTTCCCACGTAGCGTACTCTGGTTTGTGTCACTGTTGTACACCATGCTGAGAATAATACAGGCATGAAAAGACCTCCATGCGATTCAGTGTGTGAATAAAAGAGGCTGAAATGTTCATCTGGCACTCTCAGATCTCTGTCCAGGGCGAGACGGTTTATTAATTATGTATTCCAAAGTGCAAAATGCGCCTCTACACTAAGAAGCTGAACGTCACTGATGTTTTTATAAAGCATATCTTTTAAAGGTTGCGTCACTGTGCTGTGGTTTTCATCCTCAGTATTTCATCATGGTATAACAAAATTGTTTATATACTCAAGCTATCTAAAACTGCAGCTTTAAGTCATTACTGTTGTCTTTGTATATTTTTATTGCAGTTTAATGATATACTAACTTATTATATGTGACAATTATGATGATATAATACGCTTTAGATATGCTCATACATCTAGATACAGTACATCTATATCTATACCTACACTTATATTTACATTTCATCACTCATTTCATCCCATACTTTTCATACATAATTTAACCTCATCTGTATGGATATATATATATTAGACACAGTCTAAACAAAATTTATTCAGACACCTTGAACATTTCATTCATTAATAACCTACAGTTTATTCACTATAAGTTTAAAAAAAATGGTAATAAAATATGACAAAATCTCAGAGTTAAACTGTGCCAGAAAAAAAAAATATTTTAATTATATCAGGTAACTACGGTGGCCCAGTAGTGCACAACACAACGAAATTAAAAAAAGCAAACATAAGTTCACAACACAATGGAAACAAGCCACAACACAACGACATCGAGCCACAACGCAACGAAATCGAGCCAAAACGCAACGGAAATGCTCCCGACCACTTGGGGGCTCTCAGAGCTCGGTAAAGTTAGTTTTTCTTGGCACTGTTCTATAAAGTACACAGTCTTACAAAGATATCAATACCATGAATGGTTTTAAGTATGTAAACATTGTATATCGACATGGAATATTAATTCAAAATCAAGTATGTGCTCAATAGCTTCATATTTATACATGTGAATGATCTGACGCGCTATCACGGCGCAAATAATTTGTATTCATTACAATTAACATTTAAAAACAGACATGTTCAAATTCCAAAGC
The DNA here is from genome assembly GCA_037101425.1 of Elopichthys bambusa. NCBI lineage: Eukaryota > Metazoa > Chordata > Actinopteri > Cypriniformes > Xenocyprididae > Elopichthys > Elopichthys bambusa. The sequence continues at coordinate 28,404,117 of CM074436.1, forward strand.
TTGTTAGTGTCTATTGGTAAGACTGACAAGCTTTGGAATTTAAACATGTCTGTTTTTAAATGTTAAAAGTAATTTTAATTAATACAAATTATACGTTTTAACCACTTGGTGGAATTGGCAGACGTTCCCTTCATCATGCGCCATGGTAGCGCGTCAAATCATTCACAGGTATTAATATGAAGCTATTGAGCACATAGTTGATTTTGAATTAATATTTAATGTCGATATAGGCCTACAGTGGTTACATACTGTTGAAACTAATCGTGGTATTGATATCACTGCCGACTCTATAGAACATTGGCAAGGAAAACTAACTTTACCGAGCTCTGAGAGCCCGCTAGTGGTCGGGAGCATTTCCGTTGTGTTGTGGCTTGAACATGGTCAGGTCAAAGTGTCTGGATAATGTTTGGTCCCAATTTTTTTTAAATCAATTTTACTGGTAGTCCACTGTATGAAGAATTTTTGGGTATAATATGTCACAGTTTACTTTATATTGCTATCCTCACTTACATAAATGAATTATAGTGTCCTGCACCCACTAGTAAAAATATATCAAAAATATATATATATATATATATATAAAAAAAAAAGTGAATCATTTTTGGTTTGACTGTGTATATGTATATATATTTCTTTAGATTTTAAAAATATTCTTTACTCTAAGGAAAAAAATGGTCCTTTTAAGAAATTTTCACTGAAATGTTATTTGGGGAACCAAAAATTGATCTACTGTGACACTGTTGTGAAATTGCTGCACCCATCTAATTCAACACATCTAAGTATCTCTCTAGGCAACTGGTTCTCAACTGGTTTTGATTAGGACCAAAATGTCAAGTGGCGAACCAACCCAAGAGCAAAATGGTATAAAAGTAAACAAATTTGTCTTTATTAATATTACACATGAATAAATATTTAAAGTCACAGTGAAATCAAAATTGACCATTCTCGTTTTTTTTTAAATGGAATACTGCAGTATTTATTAAATGATTTATCCATGCACATCATTATTTTATTTAAATTCACGTGCCTTCGTAATTCCAAAATCAAAATAATTTCTCCTCCCTCTTATGGGAGCAACCACAACGATCCAATTAATTCCTGATGGCATAATGAAGTCCCGCCCAGAGGTCGCGTTAACCGAAAATTTTCCGTCATTGATGGAATTTTTTTTTGCATTGAAGGAAAATTCTGAAGGCCGTCCGTCGTTTTGACAGATTACACTGAGGCTGATGTAACTTATAACTGTAGTTCCCACCACTGTCCAGTTGGTGGTGAGTGCGTTCCAGTGTGGCAGCAGAGCGCGAGTTCAGTCTCCAGAATAAAATAAAAAAAACCGTGCGTTTGATTACACACAGTCGAGCACCCAGTTTAAGTCCATTTATAATAATAACGTTATAATACTTATACTAACATAATTAAGTTTCAATCCAGTTCGTTTTGGTTTAAATGGTTTGTTTGGCTACTGTATCTTTCAACACATTTTCTGATGTTCATTCATGTTTATTTCGTCTGTAAAGTAATAAAGAGGAAGGGATGATCGCGTTCACTCACGATCCGCGACAACTGTTCAAGATGAAAACTGAAAAGAGATGCAGTCTTTGTTCAACTTTCTTTTCATAATATAAATAAATGCATAGCCTAGGCCTATTTACTTATCCTGTAAGCTCGTGAATAAAAATGAAAATGGGGACGAAAAAATAAACTATTAAACGTCTTATTATCATTAAAATATAAAAATTAAAATGACGGGTAATAATTTATTATGATGGAATTTTCTATCCTGTCCGTCAAAATGAGGTATAATGACGGGAAGAAATGTTGCTTCCATTTAGATTTCCGACTTTAAATTTTAAATGGGAAGTGTTTTGTTATCTCTATTTATTTAGCTATTCTAAATAAGCTTGATTATATAGTTAATTGCATTTGCTAAAGTCCTGTGACCCAGTTGGGTAGCACTTCTCTATAGGCTGTATATCTATCTTTCTGTAAATCTATAGGCATCTTTATCCACAGTATCCATATCTTTATCTATCAGTAGTTACCTATCCTGGAGTACCCCAAACATGGCACATTTTTGATGTGTCCCTTAACACATCTGATTCAACTCTTCAACTCATTAAGTAGAGACTGCAAGACTTGAGCTGAATCTGAAATCGCCCCCTAAACCCTTAATCACTATTCCCTACGTTAGTCCACTAATCAAGTTCACTTCAAGGAGTGAACGAAAAGGAGTGAGTTCATTCGGACAGCCGTTGATTGTTCATCAGATGTACAAGCGTTAATGCGGTGCAATGTGGGATAGAATGAGTGCACCCCATAACGTCCACTATGGTTTCAGAAACCACTACAGAATGGCTGTCCCCTCAAATAATGCCCTTTTTGAGGGTATAGGAGCGATTTTAGATTAACTGGATGTGATTAATGAGGGTGGTCCCCAGGACAGGTTTGAGAAGCACTGGTCTATAGGCACCTATCTGTATTTGCATCTATATCTACACCTTCATCTACGTGTAACAAACTCTTCCCTTCTTTAGTTCTTTTTGCAGTTGTTGCATAACCCTGACCCACATCTTTTCAGCCCATTTCTCTGTTATTTTCTCACTCATCTGTTTGATGATCCACAGTCACTGCAGAGTGTCTGCCTTCATTTTCCTCCAAATAAAACTCTCTATGCACAGTAGACTCCACAAAAGCAGGCTCTCTCACTCTCTGCGATTCCCTCTTTCTGTTTTTCTTGCAGGCACATTTCTTCTCTCTGGCTTTTTCTGACATGTCCCTTTTGTGAGTCTTCCTAACTCTCTTCCTGCCTCATTCTTTCTCTCTTTTTCTGTTTTGTGGTGACATCTTCACTTTCCTGCTGTTTTCCTCTCTCACTCCTTCTTTTCTTCCTCACCTTCTTTTCTGCACTGACTCTTTGTCAGACTCAAAGAGAGGGATGCAAGTGTTAGTTTGCTCACTGCCTTCTGTGTGTGTGATCAGTGTGTGGGCAAGTGTTCTGTGGTCAAATCGTGTGATGTTTGTGTTTTTGTGTACAGACACAGCTAGAACTGTACGACCCTGTGTGTGTGTGTGTGTGTGTGTGTGTGTGTGTGCGCGCGTGCGAGAACAGCTAACATTGTAGAATTGTGCTTGTGTTTCTCTCAGCTTGAACCACTACACTGTGTTTATGTGTCTCTGTGAATGTGACATTGTGATCATAGCATTGTCAAACAGAGGTGTCATTTCCTGTTTTTATACAACAGTCAGTCCCAGTCCTCTAATTTGATTGGCCGAGTCATGTTCTAAGCGTGATATCAAAGACCTATAGAATAGATAGACATAGAAAAAATGATTGGAGGAATCGTAATGCTCAATAGCCGTTTTCAGACTGTCAGGTTAAATCCGACGGCAAAAATGAAAGATGGCAGATGAAATCTGATTTTTATAAACCTGCTTCAAGCTATATTCATAAGTAGTTTGAAATCCTAGTCAAATCTCATTTCTGGAAATCCGTTTCAGTCTGACCACTCTGATCGGATTTGCATAGATTTTTGCTTATGTCACTTTCTCACACCACATAAAACGTGAATATGTTCACCAGGCTGAATAGCAGTGAGTGGTGGACTTGTGTGGCACCCAACTTTGATGAATAATAAAATATTTGTAATAAAAATAGTTTGAATGCTACACATCATGATGTAAGACAACATTTGTTTTGCAAACCCCTCCATGTTGCTGTTGGGTCCTTCCGTTTCAACTCAACCAAAGGTCCCCGGCTAAAAAATTTTGATTTGATTTTTGATTTTTATTTATGAAAATATTTTATTTTTACACAGAGTTTGTTAGGTTTATTAGTTAAATCTGTTAATTTTAGCAATCTTTGTTGCATTATATGCCAACAGTGAAAATTCAAAGATGGGAAAAAACACTTGTGTTTGAACCATATAGAGCCTTGAAAATAAAGATTTCAAAAGAAACATTTGTTAATAACCAGCCTCTAAAATCATATTGAGATACACAGTGTGGACAGTCAATCATTTAGGTCAGATTCCAATCAGATGCACAAATATTCGGATTTGGACTGTGAACGTAGCCAATATGGTGACTATAGTAATCAAAGTCCCACATTTTAGTTAAAAAATTGGTTTCTAGAACAGGGTTTCATTAAGGGAATGTGCCCTCATATTCTTTATTCAAAATAACTTCCCCTCCCAATAAAATTAAGTCCCGTCCTACATTTTATCTTGTTCGAGAAGCCATTTCACTCGTATATACATCACAATAGGGAAGAAAAAACTATCGCAACTTATGTTTCATGCCGATTTTAAAGGGTAGGGTGGGGGGGGGGGGGTTTAATCACACACAGTTTCTGCCAATCTCATGTTAATCTTGAGTACCTATAGAGTAGTAGTGCATCCTTCATATCTCCAAAAAGTCTTTAGTTTTATCATATTTATAAAAGATACATACGCTGTACCGAGTCTTTCCGAAAACAGCTGAGCGCTTGGAAGCGTGCCGTGTGAGCTAAAGAGTGACGAGGATGCACAGCTTTTGCGTAGCGATCGTCTGCAATCTATCAATGGTCAGCTAAACAAATGTATTTAAACGCACAATACACCATCGCATTATCCATGGGTAACTTCTGAATCACTATAATTAATATAGAGTATAGTGAATGATGAATAACGAATTTATGAATTCACTACGTGTTGTTTACATTATATGCGCTTAGGCGCCTATTGCCAACAAAACAGACATCCGACTCATGACTGGGATCATTATCTCTGTGACCACTCCATTTCAAACGATCTGTAAATCCAGCGCAGAACTGGGCCTTGTTTATAAAACCATAAGATCCTGAGGGCTCGAGCAGCCACGGAAAAACACGAGGTATTCTCCATTCATTTTAACCAATAACAAAAGTGACTGCAACTATCAGTTTCTATGGTTATTTTAATAACAAATGTCGAGAGTGCATCAATGTAATGCGTGAGCATAAAACTCTCAGCTCCACTTAACGCTGGGTTCTTTGGGAAGCAAGGTTATCTTCCCCTCACAACCAAAAACACACTTCTTTGGTGACATTGTTGATTTCGTGAAGTCCTATGACCTGTGCAGCGCTGCTGACGACTTCCATAAAGCCGAACGCACATTGATGGGCGTGCTCTTGCTCTCTCGCTCTGGTCGACATGTGCGTTTGTGCTCTTCCGGGAGAAGTGCCCGTACAAGGAATTACAACCTTTCTGATGTCACACAGGCACATACTCAAAAAAAAAGACCGCAAAGCTTATGAGGATTTGGAAGAGTATTTTTGCCACAGAAATACTCTGTCATACGTTCAACTCGTGTTTTGAAACTTTGGCCATGTTTAGCATGAGAATCCAACTCTTTAACAGTGTAAATAATTCAGAATACATGAAATGGCATTAGCATTAATAGCCACAAAACCTTGCTGTAAAGGGACTTTTATGACAATTAGTTAAACAACCCTGTATACTTCACTCTTTGTAGCCTATCACTGTCATGCCATTTGGCTTGAAGAAAGGAGCAGGTACTTTGAATATCAGAATGTCTGTGTTTTTTCTCTCTCCAGAGTAGGATTGGAATGTGAACATGCTGTGTAAATGTCAAGATTATCATAATATTAAGGATTAAAGTTTTGTCAGGTAAAACAAGAGCTTACTAATACAATACAGTGAATCTGCTATTTTATTAACCGTTTCTCCTAGTCAGAGTTTCTCTAAAATATTTAGTAGGGTGTAAGCTGTAAATTAGTGCCCCTTTACTATTAGTGCCCCTTTAAATTAGTACTCTGAAGGATCATGTAAAGAGCTAGCTGGTACAACTGACCCCAGGTCATGTGTCCTTCATTAGGATGTCCATATCCTGTGCCTGCGATTCCGTGACAGTCAGTTTGTGCATAAATGTTGTTTTTTGCCTTTTTTTTTTTTTACATTTTGACTTTTTTAGTAAAGAAATGTAGTATGTAGTAATGTGGTTAAATAATTGCTTAGTTAACACCAAAGCTCTCTCTATTTAGTTTAGATCATTTGACCATTATGCTGCCTCAGAAGTCTCGCCGATCAGTCTCAGGATGTACCTTCAAATGCAAACTTTGCCTGAAAAGTCAGTGGCTATTAGGGCAGGAAGACAATAAGTCAGCTGCCTAAGCTTTTGGATGCAGCCTAAACCAGTGAAAACACACCTCTCCCAGGAGCACATGATAAACTAACTAGCCTTTTTGCAAAAAATGTTTCTACACTACACTGTTCTACTCTGGTGCTTGCAGGAATGTGGGTTATTTCCTCTGCTTGCATTTCAAATGTGTAAGTCTGCTAAAACTGCCAAATGAATAAATGTTAAACCAGTATCACACTTGCAATCATGTTATATTGTACTGAACACACAACAAAATAAATAAAATATTCAGAACACTTCGACATCTATTCTGTTGGCACTTTTTCTGAGGTTTTTTAATCTTCCCAACAGATTCAAACTGTTTTCCCAAAGTAGAGGTTATGAATATCATATATCTTCCTGTTTCCACTGTTTCTCTTATCTAACACTAACTCATTTTCTCCTGCTAAAAATACCCTCTATCTATTCACATATGGCTCTTCCCCCAGATTCCTCAGACTTGCCCCAACATCCCAACGCAGTTTCTGGCCTCTCAGCCTCATGCACTCACTCACGCACACACTCTCACCCCTCTCTGCACTTTATTTTTAACCCAGTCAATCAGACACTGCTCACCGATGACGCAGATCCACATGCAGCACTGACACCATCAGCCAGAGAGAGAGAAAGAGAGAGGGAGGCTGGCAAAATGGGGACAAGCTGTGGCAAAGAGAGGAGATGGAGGGAGAACAAAGTGCTCGAAAATGATCAAAGATAGAAAAATCCTCATAATTTACACCTGAATGCAGCAGATATGTGACTGACAAGTTGTTAAAGAGTGTACTGTTAAAATATTTTGTCGGGTAACATCTAACCTTACTAGTTTTATTCAATATATAACCTAATATTTACCTAATATAGTCAGCAAACACCATTACAAGTCCTTTTTAAGAGTCATGGCAGATACAAACAGCTCTTTCAGGTAACACTTTTTCTACCTTCTTTTTTTTTTTTTTTTTTTTTTACAGTGTATCTATGATAAATATGCAGCTTTGTAGGTGTCTTTGCCTATTCTCCACTATCTTTCTGTCACTTTCTCTCTAACTCTCTCTGTCTCACTGATAGGTTCACACCCACTCGTTTGTTAAACACAGAGACAAATAGCTTACATCACTCTCGGCGGAAAGACTTTTTAGGAAGTTCCATAAAAAGAACCGCTTCTCCCCCGGCTAACTCACAACACAGCCGTGACGCAAGAAAGAGACCTGCCGCACACACACAAACACTCATACAGCTCTTGCAGGCTCTCTGTATGCTTGTGGTTCAGAAGGAGAGAGATGAAATGGCAAAGGACATGTCTGTAGATTTTCTGTGTGTGTGTCTTTAAATGGCATACAGAAAATCCATTAGTTAAAGGATTGCACTCTAAAAGGGTTTTGTCAGGTAAACTATGATGATTTTAAATGACTAAATCACACTAGGTGTTTGTAAAAGACAGATCAGGTAGAAAGAGTTTCTTAAGGTAACAATTGCACATCTGCACTGTATGTGTGTGTAGATGTGAAGCCACGGTGTTGTTGACGTCATCTTGATGTATTTCCCGACTGGTGCGAATAGCAAGCAACTTCAATTATTTTCAGTAGAAAAGTACAGAAAAATGTGTAAAACAAGAAAAAGCTTTTTTGACGATCTAATTGTTTTAGTACCTTCTTGTGGTGGCCGTGTAGTACTACAAGAGTGAGATATAATTAACTCAGAATCCCACTGAGCCGTGTGATAACTAGTTTCACTATAAATCATTCCAGCCTCTGTCCCAAATCCTCCTCTATCTTCTCTTCATTACCTCTTGGAGTGTGAAGAGGAAAAATGTGTGAGAGACAGGCTGATCAGACACTTAGGATATGGAGTTACTAGATTTCCCATGGTGCCTGGAGTGTGTGTGTGTGTGTGTGTGTGTGTGTGTAGATGTTTACTGACGTCAATGAAACGGCTGGATTTTGTGTGGAGCTGAGGTGAATATTAATTGTGTTTGTGTATTTGTTTTGGCCTTGTGGGAAGGATGATGTCAATTTCAAATAAATTATAAATTCATTCAGGAAGATTTAGAAATGGAGAAACTGTTCAAGTGTTGTATAAACCCACAATCATTCTGTTCATGATGACAGAAGCCTATATCTGTCTTATTTTTTTCTAATTTCTAGATGCTGTTAAATTATATTCCAATTCAAAGAACCGACAGACAAAATAAACACTGCAAAGCACAGCGCATGTTCCAAAAATGTTAATAATAATCAGCTGGGTTAAAAACAACCCAAGTTGTGCTGAATATGGACAAACACATCGATTGGTTTGTTTTAACCCAGCGGTTGGGTTAAATGTTTGCCCAATGTGCTGGGTAGTTTTATTTAACTCAACTATTGTTTAAAAATTACTGTATCTCTTGCTCGTAATGAACCCAAAATATGTTGGAAATTAATATTTATTAATGTTTATATAATTAATGTAATGTTTAATAAATGAACATTTATTAATAAGTTTAAAGGGTTGCTAATGCTATTTCATGCATTCTGACTTATTTACATTGTTAAAGGGTTGGATTCTCATGCTAAACATGGCCAAAGTTTCAAAAAAACGAGTTGGACTTTTTTCTACAGCGCAACCAGTGTTGTCTGTTTCCCGTATTAATGACTCTTATGATTCTGTTGTTTTTTTGTTTTGTTTTTAATGAGCCAAATACACAGCTTTATGGTTACTGGTTGTTCATATGACAACAGTGTATAAAGATATTTATTATGTGTTTTGTCAGTAGCCTATTTAAATAGATATTAGGGATTTGAATATGTACCACATTTTGTTTGTTTAGTGGGCCTACTGATGTTTATTATTAAAGCCTGTTATTGGATTGCATTTATGCCCCCTCTGGATGGACAGAGACAATCAGCAGTGATAACAGAGGACAACGGTCACAGGTGTCACTTTTATTACAGTTCCAAAAGGATGTGGAGGTTTTACATGGCCTCCAAAACACGTCCTCTTTATGTCCCCTTTAATTAATAATAATTAAACAATAAACATGTATTAAATTGCTTATTAATAAATGTTCACTTTTTGATTATTATTGTTGCCTCTAGTACAACAAGGCCCAAACATTTAACCCAAACGCTGGGTTAAAACAACCCAATCGCTGTGTTTGTTCCTATTCAACCCAACTTGGGTTGTTTTTAACCCAGCATTTTTTAGAGTTTAGATTATTTGACTTGACCGCTAACTCAGAATCTTTATTTTAAAAGAGTAATCCTAGACTGCTGTATTTAAACCATTTAAAGGGGTCATTTCATAATTATCTTTTAATATTTTTATTCCATTTATTGTTTAATGTACACTATTTTTGCATTTAAAAGAGTCATAATTTAGTTTTTATGACCATATTCTCTATGACCCTCAGGATCACATTTTATATTTACACACATTAATGTATTTTTGCTGTAACTTTCTTTGTAACCTTTCTCTAAAAAAAGATTCATCTGAAAGCTAGGAGCCCTGACAAATAGGTTACTTCCGAATATGCACTTCACTACTTTACAGGTGAAAAACTGTATGTGAAATCAATAGTATGTCTGAATTCACAGTATTCATAAAAATAGTATAGACGAAAAGTTACTGTTTACCATGAGATTCTGAAGTGCACTTTCAGTGGACACTTTACTATCCTATGAATTCATGAATTCATAGGATTTGTGAATGCCGACGGAACTGACGGTGTAGGTCACATGATAGTGATAATATGACAAATGTAGTATGTCCAGATTACATTCATACATTTCATTCTATATGGAATGTAGTTTTTAACGGTCGCTATCTAAGTACTTCAAAAGAAGTATGCTATTTCGGACAGAGTCAGAGTTTCCTGTACTAGTGTTGGGGAGTAATTAGTTACATGTAACGGAATTACGGAACTTAATTACAAAATACATGTAACTGTAATCTGTTACAGTTACTGAGAAAAAAAAAAGTGTAATTAAATTACAGTTACTTACGAAAAAGTTAACGATTACAAGGGGGTTACATCTGAATATTTTCGCACACATACAGATTTGATTGATATCTTTCCCATATTGCATTGACTGCTCTAAAATATGAGGCATTTCAGGAGTTTAGGACACGTAATAGAACACGTGCTTATTTGATAACTGTTTTATTTCTTATTTTGGATTTATGTATATGCTTTATTTTTTTAAGATTAACTGTTTTTTTAGCATTTAGATGCCAGTGTTTCCTGTCATAGCTATGCAAATATTTGATTTCAAAAACAGTATCATAGCTAGTAAACTATATCTTATGATTTTAAATCTGTATTTAATGATCTCAAAGTAAAAGTTAAAGCCTGATTTTGTGGTGGCTGTGCTTTAAAATTAAATTATTATAATAATTCAACTGATGAAAGATTTTGAGAAGTCTGACAGTAATCAGTGTTGAGGTTAACCCTGCCTGATTTAAATGTTTGAAAATGATTAACAGTTGAAAACATTAGTTAGAAATTTAGAAAAGTAATCAAAAAGTAATCAAATGTAATCAGTTACATTACTTTAATAGAGTAAATTGAAATTGTTACACTACTTATTACATTTTAAATAGGGTAACTTGTAATCTGTAACCTATTACATTTCCAAAGTAACCTTCCCAACACTGCTAGCGCTGCATCACCTTTGCTAAATCTACAGCGCAACCAGTGTCGTCTGTTTCCCGTATTAATGACTCTTATGATTCTGTTTTTTTTTTTGTTTGTTTTTTTTTTTTATGAGCCAAACACACAGCTTTATGGTTACTGGTTGTTCATATGACAACAGTGTATAAAGATATTTATTATGTGATTTGTCAGTAGCCTATTTAAATAGATATTAATAGATATTAGATATTTAAATAGATATTAAATAGATTTGAATATGTACCACATTTTGTTTGTTTAGTGGGCCTACTGATGTTTATTATTAAAGCCAGTTATTGGATTGCATTTATGCCCCCTCTGCATGGACAGAGACAATCAGCAGTGATAACAGAGGACAGCGGTCACAGGTGTCACTTTTATTACCGTTCCAAAAGGATGTGGAGGTTTTACATGGCCTCCAAAGGCCAAAACACCCCTCCCCCTCCCCCTCCCACTGCCACCCAGTGCCCCACCCCCAACCCACCCTTGTCAATCATCATCCCTGACCCAAACGAGTCAGGCATCAGTTAAGGCTCGTTGTGATGGACTGATTTCCTCAGGGGAAAAGTGAATGGAGGATGAGGAAGAGGAGGAAGAGGGAAGAAAGAAGAAGATGGGAGAAAAGGTGAAGAGTAGAGAGAGAATGAAGAGGGATGGGAAAGAAAAAGTCATGCAGTCATCTGATATCAACAACCACATTTTCTATTGTCACTTTTTTTTTTTTGCTAAGCTGCTGGCCATACTTGACTGACCTCTATCCCTCTCTCCTTCTTTCCCTTCTCAGGATGACTCATACGGGTGGTGCGCTCCTTCTCTCCTTCTTGACCCTCCCCCCTCCCCCTCCTTCATCTTCTCCTCCTCCTCTCTTTCTCTCTCCCCTGTTCCCTCTCTTTCTCGTCCTCCCTAGCCCTCACTTGGTGGCCATAGTGTAGCAGCCGTCTGGGTGCCACTGCATGTCACGGATGCGCCTGACGGACTGCATCTGGGGATGACGAGCGCCATACTCATTAAAGTGACGGTAGTCGCCCTTCTCCAGCAGGTACTGGCTGCCACGGTAACCAGGATACTGGTAACCCACCCAACTAAGAGGTGAGAGAAAAGACACCACAAACAGAGAATAAATAAAAGTGAAGAACAGAATTGAGATATATATAGTAAAAACACATTGGAAATTATTTTATTCATATTTTAATGTTTGAAATATTAGAAGTAGTAATACTGTTAGTTTATCTAGGTGGCGTAACTATAATGGGAATTAAAGGGATAGTTCACCCAAAAATGAAAATTCTGTCATCATTTACTCCCCCTCAAGTTGTTCCAAACCTGTATAATTTTCTTTGTTCTGCTGAACACAAAGGAAGATATTTGGAAAAATGATTGTAGCTAAGCAGATCTCGCCCCCCACTGACTAACATATAGGGAAAAAATACTATGGTAGTGAACTATCCCTTTAAAGCTGATGTGTGTAATGCGAGGCGATAGTAATTACTATTTTCAAACAGGTTTCCGGAAAGCCTGCTATTAGTTGGACAAACGGATATTCCCGCCAAACAAAATCTCATTGCAGTTTGTAACTATTTTATGTTTTGGCAAACTGCTGGCTAATTCGTATGATCTGCTTACATCCCAGTGACAGTTATGTCTTTTTTTTTTAAAAATCAATTTTTATAGGAAATCACCACCTCGTAAAATAGTTACACTTTCCCGTGATGTCGGGTTGGTCCTGCCAAAAGATGTTTTGATAGTGACACATTTTGTACACTTTTCGGAGGCTAGGAGAAAGTGTTTTAACATAAAAAACTACAAACTTCTGCTTTAAACTCAGTGGATTTAGGAAGTGAGTGCATGACTTATAGATCACAGACCAAATTTATCTTATCAGATCTATTTTTTATGTGCAGATATCACAGTCTACTTGCATTTCTTTGATGCAAGACCACTTACGTGCCACAGCTGACCATGATGCTGCCAACGCGGTCGGTAAAGCCGAAGGTGTACATACTGGGCACATCATCATCGATAATCTCCATTTTACGGCCCTTGAACTCACCAACTTCATACAGACAGATCTTATGCTTTTCTGGGTCCTGTGAGGAGCAAGAAGACCAAGGTATAATATTTATTAATAAATGAATATGGATTCAACTTTTTTTTTTTTAAAGTTTTACGTTTTTTTTTTTAGTTTAAATTTGATGTATATAGTGAGTGATATAGGACAGGAAATGATGGGAGAAAAGTTAAGAGATTAGGAAATGTTGGGAGCCAGATTCAAACTTGCATTGCCTGCAAACGCAAGCACCATTGCTCAGTTTGTTAATGAATACATCAATGAATATGGATTTAAATATTTTTGGCAGTTTTGGATTCAGTGAGTGTGAGATTGAACAGGAAATGATAGGAGAATGGTGTGATGGAATTAGGAAATGTTGGGAGTCAGATTTGAGATTCAAATTTGCATTGCCTGCAAAACCAGCATGACTCAGTGTGGCAATGAATACATCCATGAATATGGATTTAAAAATTATTTTTCCTTTTTCAGTGTACCTTTAGCCTTTTTGCCACTTTTATGGATAGGAACTCAATAGGAATGGGATTCAAATTCGCATTGCCCAAATGAGCACCATGGCTCAATGAACCAAATGGAATAATATTTTGACGATTTTGCAAAAAAAAAAAAAAAATATATATATATATATACTATATAACTATATAAGGGATGTATACCATTCTGACAGGTCTGAAGGACAGCAGGTAGTCATTCCTGTGGCAGTTGCTCCAGCAGTCCCAACGGGGGTACTCACCCTTCTCCAAGATATACATCTCTCCACAGAAGTTCATCTGTTCCCAACCCACCCAACTAAATAGGAGAAAGAAGGACAAAGAGAATGCAGGAAGTGTTGAATAACAGAATAACTGGTAAGTCACTCATATATATATCACAGAAAGACTTACGGGCCACACTCCACACGGAGGGAACGCACTCTATCCATGCCCATTTCACACACGTTCATGCACTCGTTGGAGATCTCGATCATGCGGCCCTGAAAGTTCTCCTGATCAAACACATACATCTGAAAGAGAAGAAAAGGAGGAGACAATAAGGTCATTTTTGCTTGTTATGCAACTATAAATTAAAGTTGTCAGTTTTAGTTGAGCTTAGCTTAAAAATACTGCATGCATATACACCTACATCTATTTCTATGGAAACTGAGTTTTGCTTAGCTGTTTGTCATCATAATTTATCATAATGTTTGTAATTTAATCATGCAACTTTAAAGGGTTAGTTCACCCCAAAATGAAATTTTGGTCAGTAAGTACTCCCCCTCATGTCGTTCCACACCCACAAGACCTTTGTTCATCTTTGGAACACAAATAAAGGTATTTTTGATGAAATCCACATTCAAGGTCCAGAGAAGGAAACATCGTTAAAATAGTCAACGAGACTACAGTGGTTCAACCTTAATGTCGTGAAGCAACGAGAATACTTTTTGTGCACAAAAACAAAACAAAAATAACAACTTTATTCAACAATTTTTCCTCTTCCCTGCCAGTCTCCTACACAGTTGACGCAGTTCAGCATTTCCGTGTTTATGTCCGTGTTTACGTTTTCATTTTGTTTTGTTTTTGCGCACAAAAAGTATTCTCGTTGCTTCATAACATTACGGTTGAACCACTGTAGTCACATGAACTGTTTTAACAATGTCTTTACTTCTCTGGACCTTGAATGTGGTCATTTCGTTGCTTTCTATGGGAGATTTAAAAAACCTCTTGTATTAAATCAGAAATATCTTAATTTGTGTTCAGAAGATGAATGAAGGACTTGCGGGTGTGGAACGACATGAGGCTGAGTAATTAATTAAATTTCATTTTTGGGTGAACTAACCCTTTAAATCTGTAAATATGGTACTGGTACATACCTTGTAGTTTCCCATGCCCATCTCGGTTCTCTTTTGAGTCTGAGCAGCCTTCCCATCAGGCTGAGAGGCGGGCTTGGACTTCTCTCCACCAGTGGACATGATGACTACAATAAGAGAGCATATGTATGAGTGGAGAAACGTGCATAATTTGCAGCCTCCTTGCTGGAAAAATCTATTGTTGGACATGCAGTGATGTCAAGGGCTAAATATTGCTCAAAGCAATTAATGAATCCCATCCCATTCAAACATTTATAGCCCATGGATGAATTCTTCACCCACCCACTTTGAAAGAATTTCACAATAGTCTTATAGATGTGCAATGCTCATACGTAACATAATTTGCCAGAAATGACTAATTTAGAAATATATGACAAAATGGTACATTATAATGCAGTTCAAGCTGAATATTAAAACTGAAACATGGAATAGGACCTCTAAGGTATCTGATGGAATACTGCTGAAATATTGTCAAAATGCCTGATATAATTCTTGCCTTTTTTTTTACAAAATATATGCGTAAGATATTTAATTAGCCTGGCCCTGGAAGGCTAAAACATAAAGCTGTTTAATTAAAATAACAGCCACCCCAGTAAGTAATTAACAATAATTTTTAAATGCAATTTATTTAAATGTCTTTAATAAATATATAAACCTCATCACTTGGTACTGCTTTTTTATATTTTATAAAATACCTTTTAATTTACTTTCACCTTATGTTTCTCTCACTCTTTTCATATCCACAGCATAGAGACAGCTTTTTTCTTTTCTGTATTAATTTTTCTGTTATGACTAAAAGGTTACAGTTCACCCTGACGCTGTATAAAGTACTATGCTCAAAAAAAGGATTACATTTTAATTGCTTTCTACCGGTGACTAATGTGTCAAAGCTGTTAGAGATATTCTTACACAAGCCATTGCTGGAGTTTCTTTGCTGTAGACTATTAAACCAAATGAAATGTGGGAATGACTTGCTCCAAGTTTGTTTTTGCTCACAGACCCCAGTCTCTTACCTGAGTGTTAGTCAGTAGCCGCTGTCTGTCTCAATCAGTGTGTCAGTGTGTGTATTCAAAGCAAACATGTGTCCCTTTTATAGGCTGGCGCCTAGCATGAGGGGATTAGACCCACAGAAACAAACTCGCTGAGCTCACCAACCCACACACAGAAAAGAAATCACCCCATCATCAAACAGAGAGAGACAGAGACAGAGAGAAAGAGGAGAGAGGAGTACACTTCTTTCTCAAACACAAGAAGTCTTTTTCATAACTGTGGAAGCTTATCTTGTGTCAGTGTGTGTCCAGTTCTAAACTTTACAAGGTGACGACAAAATTAAGCTGTTAGACAAATTCCAGACTGTGAAATGAAGGACATAAAAAACGGTTGAAAGATAAAATCGCATTTGATGAACACCAAGCCAAACTCACATACCAGACTTGAAAGCTTAGATTGACATATTTTCCACTATTTTTCATTGGATAATGCTATGATATTTTTTATAAACGACTAATTCAATTAGTGCCAGTAGAAGTTCGTTACGGTTTTGTTTTAATTTGCAAACTGCATTAGCCTGCTGCCACTGTACACTTATGTTGTGTTAAAATTGACAGAACAAAATCGCATTTGTCAATGTAATTTAACACCAAAGCCAAACCTTCAGGCACCAAATTGAAGACTTGGCGAATTTCCAAACATACACTGAAATTATATATTTTTTTCATAAAATGCAAGTTAATTTGATGCCAATAGACTTTTCTTTTCTTTTTTTTTTAAATGAGGAATATGCCAGCAAAACCATACTAATTAAAATTTAAGTTTCATGGTTGAATGACACTGCTGAACTAATAATTGTAGCTTAAAACATGTTACAAAAATCCTATGTGGAATACATACTTTTACACATGTCAATATCTGCATTTACACTGTGAGGTCCATAAAGTCCTACTGTTTCAATTACTTTAAAAAAATTATTAGCTATTATAAACTGCATTATGAATGACATCTCACCTTAACACTTCTGTGGGTCATATAAGGTGATGACAATGATGAGCAGCCATAATGTGACACATGTTAACAACACTACATCCTACAGTCTGGATAGAGAAGTTCTGGTGAATTAAGACTATAGTAAACTTGATTATAAAGGAAGAATATTTGTTTGTATTACAGAAACTTCCTATCTTAATTTTTACTTAAGATTTGAAAAAGTTGTATTTCTGAAAGTGAATTACTATGGTTACTAAACAGATAGAATTGGATTCTAAGGAATGATATCTTTGTAACAGAGAAAAACAATCCCAAAACTTACAGTAGGGCCTACAGTATATTCTTTAAACCTTAAGGTCAAAAATCAGTATTTTGGGTATGACTATTTCCAAATATAGTTGCATATGTTATATTATATTTGCCAAAACTGAGCTTTCTTAAGATTTCTAAGCTGTCGTGACCTTAAGACAGCAGACAAACTAGTTATGTTTCTGGGAGGTTTGAAAGAGAGGACGTTCACCCATGCAGTGGGTCAAATCCCTGTATTCTCCACCTATAGGCCGCTCATTGTGTACCATACGATGCACAGTGCTGACCGATAGGAATACAGCCGCTTGAGCTCCATTGTGCGGTTCAATGTGTCTGCATTCACACGCAGCACAGGCGCGCGCGCGCGCTCACGGCTTCATCAAATCCAATGCGCTGACGGTGCAAAATACTCCACTACCCTGGACTCACAATAAAGAGAATGATCTCACAAACACACCCAAACACGCACACACACTCCCTTACAGGTCCTTCTGTCAGTTTCAGCGTCGCGACGTGCACCCAGCTGTGATGGTCGCTATAAAATAGAAGCGCCAAATAATCAAAAAAAAAAAAAAAGAAAAAAACTCCTCGCAAAACGGGACTGACGAGCATCACTGTTAAATAGGACAGGTGGAGATTCAGGTAAGATAAAGCTATAGTAATAGAGTGGATCCGTGTTTTATGGAAAAATTGTCAACTAATAGCTATTAGTAGCCTACTAAGTCAAACTTGGTCAGCTTTACTGTTGTGTTTGGGATACTGAATAGAATAAAAATAGCCTAAAAGGCCAACATCAAATGAGTTGTCATTTGAAGTTCTTTTTACATATACACACATATAGGCCTAGAGCCTATATATCAGCTAAGCAAAGAACGCTGGAACATATAGTCTACTGTTGCAACATATGATATAAATTTCATATATTATTAAGGTAACAGGCTATAATTACTCTTCCAGTCGAGTACAATCAAAGTTACATTTTCTATGGACAAGTTCACTAAAATATTGCGCTAGAATGTAACATGTCTTCTCTCTCACACATAAATCAAATTTGTGTCTCTAATTGTCTTTCTTTCCTGGCAACTGCTGAGGATCTAGCAATATATTGCCAAATTTTCACTGCAAAGGTTGCACAAAAGTGATTCAAGAGACATTAAATCATCAGAGCTGTGTAATGTAATTTCATAAATGTAAAATTACACATAAATATTATAAAAATTATAATTAAATTCAATACGGATTTGTGTTATTATAAAAATTCCTGTAGCAGTCCTTATAGGAATTGTCTAAAATGCCCAAATGTACGTCATACATGTCAGTATGTAACAGAACTGTGCGTGTGCCAAAGTTTGTTCTGTAGTAAAATACATTTGAAGAAGTTTTCAGCCTTCCCTCTTGTGTAGGAAAGAAGATGAACAAAGTTACCAAGATCCAAACAAACCCATCAATGTCTGGCATAGACATGGCTCCTTGCTTTAAGGTAAAAAGCTTTCTCTCATGTGAGAAGCACAATGAAAGGGTGAGAAACAAAGTATTGATTCGTTGTCTGAAAGTGAGAAACAAGACGCTAAACCATCAATGATTTAACAAAGGCTTCTTCTTAGGTATTGATTTTGAGACTTTATAGATGAATGCTCTGTGGACGGTTACTGCAGAATTCTGTATTATTTAACAGATACGGGACATAATGAAAGGAGAGGAGGCCTATGGTTGTGTTTGTATAGGAGAGAGATTTCAGCTTACAAATTAGAATATGGAACTGTGGCATGTGTGTGTTTGTCAGGTGACCGTGTTCGAGCAGGAGCATTTCCAAGGCAAGTGTCAGGAACTCACCTCAGAGTGCCGCAACATCCAGGAGCGTGGGTTTGACAACATCCGCTCTATCCGTGTGGAGAGCGGCGCGTGAGTCGCCCACTCTGTGTTAATGATTGCAAAATCTTGCCAGTTAGTAAGGAAATTATGCTTTTAAATGTGTTTAAAAGCTTTTAAGTGTTTCATCCTGAGATGATTTGTAGAATATGATGATGATTTGGAAAATAATAAATTATGAGAATGGCTGAGCTGCCATAACTCAGCATTACTTGTGTAGTTATAGAATTGTCTTTTTCATGCTTCCTTTAAGAGAAGAAAAACTACATAACCTTAAAAATATAACTTAATATAGTTAAGAAAGCAAAAAATACCAGCAATATGGATGCAATGCTTATTATAATATCATACTACACCGAAATGTATTTTTTAATGAAAACAAAACATCATATATTCCTCCAAACCTATTGTAAGTACTTTATACACATCCAGTCAAAAGTTTTGAATTGTTGTGTATTTGTATTTACTTTTAAATGGTATTAAGCAGCAAAAACTGATAAATGTTTCTTGAGCACCAAATCAGCATATTAGGATGATATCTGAAGGATCATGTGACAGACTGGAGTAATGAATGCTGAAAATGTTTTAATTCTCTTTAAATCTGTGCAGCTGGGTGGGATATGAGCACCACAACTTCCAGGGGCAGCAGTTTGTCCTGGAAAAAGGAGAATATCCCCATTGGGATGCCTACACCGGCAGTCTGGGCTACCATGTGGAAAGGATGATGTCCCTGCGCCCCATCTGCAGCGCTGTGAGTGTGTGAGCACATACTGATGCCTTGAAAGACTTTTATTCTCAAACTTTTCTAAGCAATTTGACTGAGTTTTGCATGACTAACAATAAAACGGGAAGAGAAAGTCTCATAGGCTCACAATGAAAGACAGAGCTAAGCCACATCTTGGGACTATGTGGACTTTTTTGGATAAGCAACCACGTAGCAACAGGCAAAAACACCTTAGCAACTGCATATCAATGCACCGAAACCAATCAGAACATGTTAGAAACCGTATATAAACCCCTGTACAACATGCAAACTACCAAATTACCATTGAGATTGATGGTGATGTTTTAGATGGGAACTTCAAGCAAACAAGTGTCTCTCATCAAAGCATTCCCCCATTTCCTTCCAATCTCTCTCTCCATTTGTAGGCCCACCAGAGCAGTCGCATGGTCATCTATGAGAAGGAGAACTTCCTGGGCCGCAGTGTAGAGCTGTGTGACGATTACCCGTCTCTGCAGGCCATGGGCTGGTGCGACAAGCAAGTGGGCTCCATGCATGTGCAGTGTGGCGCGTGAGTAACGCTCGACAAAACACCATTAGTGCCAAACTACTGTTCTCCTGAACATTTCTCATGCTCAACAGCTGCGCTGACAATACACATACACACAACACAGATGAGACCAGCGTCATTAGCTCACATTTCATAGTATCCAGTCCTTGTACTTGTGAAGTGTTAATGATTTTGCTTTCACAAAACAGTCGAGTGCAACATACTGTCAGATAAAAGATCTTTGTTTGACTGCATCAACAGTCACAAACAGATCATGCATCACATGACAGCAATACTGTACCTGTGACCGCCACATCTGTTATGTAATGACGTTATATAAACATTTCAGTGCACATCATCACAGAAACTTATAATTTAACACAAAGATAATTTATAAGCGATCTGAGTCTCATTTTTACATGGCGGATGAAATCAAAGTCCATACATTGCATGGAAGGACTATTTTGACTTAAGCCAGTAAGCAAGAACAATTTTTACTTCAGAAAAGTCTATAATTATTAGTTATTATAAGCAAGCTGTAGTTAATTATAATGATTTCTGGTACTTTTTCGATTTTCATCTGTCAGATGATAAAAAAGGAGATAAATATCATAGGGAGGAGCTTATTGACTTGGACCAGACCAGCAGCAATCACGAAGAAACCACAAAGAACACCCGAGGGGATTTTTGCAACCACCTAGCAATGTCCTAGTAGCAACTACCCAAAACTCCCAAGCAAAAGTTTGATTGATTATTTTTACATATTACATAGGGCTGGGTGAAAAAAGATTGATTTTTCAATTTGAACCGATTCTCGTTTTGAAGAACCGATTCGATTCTTAAAGGATTAGTTCACCCAAAACTGAAAATTACTCACCTTCCTGTTGTTCTACACCCGTAAGACCTTCGTTCATCTTCGGAACACAAATTAAGATATTTTTGATGAAATCCTAGAGGTATATGACTCGTCCACGGACAGCAATTTAACCAGCACTCTAGAAAGTTACTAAAGGCATTGTTTAAAAAAGTCGACGTGACTGCAGTGGTTCAACCTTAATTTTATGAAGCGACAAGAATACATTTTGTGCGCAAAAACAAAACAAAACGTTATTTTTTATGATTGGTTTTTGGTTAGCCAGGAAATTTTTTTACGTTCCCAGAACGTTATTCTAACATTAATCTAACATTCCCAGGGCATTCGTTTTTGGTTTGTATAACGTTTTTCTAACGTTCTCATAACGTTATTATATCGTTCCCAGAACGTTATTCTAATGTTCCCAGAATGTTAGTTTTTGGTTTGTATATGGTTTGTATACAAATGATATAATATTATATTTGGTTTGTAATGTTATTCTAACATTAATCTAACATTCTTATAACATTATTATAATGTTCCCAGAATGTTATTCTAACGCTAAAATAAATGTTCCCAGAACATTAGTTTTTGGTTTGTATAATGTTATTCTAACATTAATCTAACGATGTCATAACATTATTATAATGTTCCCAGAACGTTATTCTAACGCTATTTTAACGTTAATCTAATGTTCCCAGAACGTCAGTTTTTGGTAATCTGCATTACGCTCTAAAGTCTCTCTTCAGCCTGAAGCATCACTGTAAAATGACAATGTTTGAAACTCCATATGAGACACTTCATATACGCAGAACACAGTTTTGTTGTGTTTTCTTTTTCTATGGTGTTGTTTTCCACGTCTTATTAGATTTGACTTGCGTGCTGTCTAGTTGTATGTTTGAGTTTGTGTTCTTTTTTCCCTTGTTTTACTTGGTGGGGTTGTGTTTTTGGTTTAGAAAACGTAAGCTTTGCTCTTTATGATTCCATGTTTTGGACTGTGTATTTCCCAGAGAATCTAACACAGTTTAGTGTACTACTACAGTAAAATGTGAATCTTAAAGTAAAGTCATATCTGTTATTTTTGCATTTAAATATTTATTGCACTTACTTAATACTCTGGAAAAATGTAAACACTCTGGAAACATGTGTCTTACACTTTTGGTCCTTAACAATTCTGTTACTTTGAAATCCATACAGGTGTCCATACAGATCTATTTTGCATGCCCCTTATCAGTATTATAAAAACAATCTCTTGTTTTTATCTATTGTTTAATTAATAAAAATGATCTGAGCACTTAAACTTTGATGTCAGATTAAATAAGTTTAAATTTGTCCATTGATATGTAAGATTCCCAGAGCGTTAGTTTTTGTTTTGTATAATGTTATTCTAACGTTTATCTAACAATCTCATAATGTTATTATAATGTGTGAATAAATCCATCATGTTTTATGACAGCCATCATTTAAATGTTTATATTTAAAAACAAATTAGTAGAAACATAATTGTCATTAATAAAAATGTATTATTATAACATTATTATAAAAACTTCCTTATGTGTAATTTAAATGTAAGTAGCCTACAAATCAGTTAATTGTGACCTTTAATATTATAGTGATGTACAAACTGTGGTTCCCTGTATAGTTTACAGCATCAGGTTGTTGTTTTTTTTGCCGTGTACTGGGCAATTACACATTGTACCATGTACAATTAATCGTAATTGAATCGAATTGAATGGTGAAATTTGTGTCAATGCCCAGCCCTAATATTATACTTCTAATGGACATTAGAATGCAGCTGACTTTGATACAAGCTGCTCTTCTTCTGTTAAAACACTTTTTATTCCCTTCCAAACAGCTTGTCATATTTTTGCTACATTTCCTTACTTCATTGTTTCTTCTTTTTTTGACCTCTCCATCTGCCTCATACTCCTGGCATCCTCTGTTTCCCTGCAGCTTTGTGTGTTACGAGTACCCTGGCTATCGAGGACAGCAGTACGTTATGGAGTGTGATAGGCACAGTGGAGACTACCAGCACTGGAAGGACTGGGGCTCCCACTGCCAGACTCCTCAGATCCAGTCCATCCGCCGAATCCAACATTAATGCCTAAGGAAAAAATGGAAGGAAATGGAAGGTGTGCAGAGTGAGGAAGCAGAGGAGCCACATCAATCATTCTAGCAGCAGTCACTTTATGAGGTGCAGTGTGGCAAATTGTAAAACCTTCACTGGTTGCAAGTAGTTTCCACTTGTGGTGCTCTACAACACACACACACAAAAAAAAAAATCCAATGTCATGCATATACAGACACACATCAATGTTCTTTTGTGAAAATGATCCAAGGTAAAGCAATAGCAGATATATACAATATTTATACAATATTCCATTCAAAAGAAGCACAGTGGAGGACACCGGGGAATGAAGATCAGTAAAGCAAGATGTATATCTTTATATGCAAACGTCATGCTGTGTGACATTTCAGTGCCATATGGGGACAGATGGGAGTTTGTGTTAAACCATTCGGAAGAGAGGAGGATGATGGGTGACTAATAAATGCATACTCACCTCAAACTAGCATATATGGCCTTTTTGTCTGTTTGTGTGTAATCTGAGAGCATGTAAGTGGACATTAACCAGCTGTAAACGATTGTAACTATCCTCAGTTTAATTTAAAAAAAAAAAAAAAAATCAGAAAAATTATTATATTCATATTACATAGTCTTATTATAAAATGGATACAATACATGATAAAAACACAATATCAGAACAGCTGTGACATAAAACACCTGCTAATCGATGCAGGCATTTCAATATTTTCAATTATTTTATTCCATATATATATATATATATATAATATCTAGTAAATGCTTTATAAACACAATAAGGCTTATGCTGGGGGCGAGGGGAAAATATGTCAGAGTACTGTAAAAATGTTATTTTGGGAAAAAATAGGGTGACCACCATTCAGAGCATGTCTGTGAGCATCAACTTGATTATTCCTATTTGTACAAAATCCTAACTAAGAACACGCGAAGGGACCATTCACACGGAAAGTGTTTTTGAATCCCACTGTGCTCCTTTTCCATTGTTTTTTTTTTTTTTTTTAAATGCGCAAAACAGATGTGTTCGACTGTTGCACTCGCATCTGGTGTCTTTTGAATTTAAAGGTGAAGTCACAAACTAAGTAAAGTGACGTGAAGGTATGGCAACCATACTCAGAATTTGTCCTCTGCATTTAACCCATCCAAGTTAGAAGCAGTGAGTAGTGAACACATACACACACTGCAAACTGTGGGGACACACACTCGGAGCAGTGGGCAGCCATTCACTGTGGTGCCCGGGGAGTGATTGGGGGTTAGGTGCCTTGCTCAAGGGCACCTCAGTCGTTTCCTGCTGGTATTGATTGAATCCGCGACCTTCAGGTTACATGTCCGACTTGCTAACGATTAGGCCACAACTGCCCCAACTTAGCAACTTTCTGTTGATCAGTGCGTGCAGGACTTGACATAAACATCCGCCAATCCACCAAATGCAGGGAGATTTTAGCAGTAGCATGTAACGTAGTCACCCCTACAAGCCACTTTGGTGGGCAGAATTTTATATATAATAGCCTATATATGTTTTTCAATTATAGTATTTTAAAAAGGCATCTGAAATAATAAAATAAGTGCAATGTAGTGTTGTCAAAAATATAGATTTTTCAGTACATATCGATACTGAAATATCATCTGAAACGCTTTCAATACTCATTTTCCACAGAATACATACATGATACCAGCTGCTCTTTCTCATTTCTCTCATCTTTCCGACAGGGAGTTGACACACAAACCCACCTTCCCCCACTCACTCGTTTAATTTGCTCTGGATGAATATTGTTGGCATTACAGGGCTTGAATTTCAGCGTGGGATTATGCGTATTGCGCATAATTTTACGTATTCCCGCAGATTTTGTGCTCACACCCAAAGTGTGTGCACATAAAGCCACCTTTCAGTACTAAATTGAGTTCTTTTTCACTGCTTATTGCACTTAAACAGTAAAATACACACAAAATAATGTCAATGTCTTGCCGAGTATTCATGTAAACACAGTTATGTTTTAAGGGAACATAAACAGTTAAGCAAAAAAACGCATGTGTAACAGTATAATGGATCCGTGTGTCAGGTCTTAAAGTGACAGCAGCCTAACATAACTGCTGCCAAATTATGATATAATATTAAAAAATATATATATAGCAGTTTTCCCCCATGGTATCAGTGTCAAAATATGTCATAATAACTTTGGAAAAACACTAACCACAGTGGTTGGTGAGTAAAAAAGTCAATGTCAAGCCCTAAATGCGTGTGACCAATCATTTGCAAAACCTGCATGGGGAAATATTTTGCCCTCATGCATAATTCCCAATCACGTTGATTCCTATTGGATTCTGACCCTAGCCAAAAAAACAGTAAATAGTGCAGGTGATGTGCTGAATTTCGACTCGTTGAAGTCAGTACCTGATTGCCTAATTCTAACCGCAGTCCTAATCCTAACCACCCCTAATCCTAAACATATCTATACTGAGGGGATAATAATCTGGCAGGGGTCAGAATTCGGCCCAACACCTCCCTATATGCAAACTACGCATGTTGTGTAAGGCCCCTGAACCACCAGGGTGTCCCCTTGCTCTCAAAGATTATTTAAGTAGCATATCAGTACACAATGTAAACAAACATGATGATATTTTTTATAACATGCAAATATACAGTATTCAATATGCAGATTCAGCTTTAGCAGAGTCATGTGGAAATTTCTTTTTAAAGTGATTTATATTTATTTAATAAATAAATACCTTGTTTCACAGACAAGGCTTAAGCTAGTCCTAGACTAAAATGCATGTTTGAGCTGTTTTAAAGGTGCAATAGATGATTCTCTAGATGATTGCAGAAACTTTTTTTGTTATACTGGTTGAAAGTCTCCTCATATCCTGATAGCAATCACTATTTTAAACGGCCTAAATGTATTTTTATAAATATAAATCGTCTGTGGAATGCGTAGGACAATTAAATGTTTATCCAATTATTATATTCGGTCCAAATGAAATTATACAATGTCCTACCTGCCTGTCAGCGTATGTTTTTACATACCCTCACACACCCTGTTCGAACAGACATCATACGCCATCAGCGCGTTTCATGCTATGCAGAGTTTATACAGACAGACCTCATTCAGAGAGCACCACAAACAAACAGCAGCCACCTTTTACAATTCCTGCCGAATCAAAACTTATCCTACACTCACGCCATAACTACGTCTAACCGGAGCTGTCCTCAGACTCTGAATTAGGCGCTTCCATGTCAGCAGTATCAACACCGACATGAATCTGCAGCACTCAGGTACAAGCTCTCTAAGTTGTTTATGTTCATTATTATTGTAATGTTATGTGCTTTGACACAGGTAGTTTAATGCTGTCTCTTGTGACGCTTTGCTGAGAGCAGCTGTGTGTGTGTGTGTGTGCCTTCATGTGTTTTGGAGGAGGCGTGGCTTTGGACGACGATTTGCAGGGAGGGTGGGATTGTATGCTTCCAATGCTAGCAGGCTAACGTTAGCATGTCCCAGATCACCTACTGCACCTTTAACTGAAAGCAACTTGCACTGACAGGTCTTAAAATACGTCAGTGCCATTGTTTTGTCTCAAGATGCACACCAGTAATGTTTTTTACTAGGGTACATTTATAAAAGCTAATTAAATGTCCTAATTGAAGACCTAATCCTGGCTTAGTCTAAGCCCTGTCTGTGAAACCGGGCCTTTAAATTCTTATTTAGTCTTGACATACCAATGAATTCGTAAAAAAACAATACTCCAGTCCCAATCTCCAGGTTCAATAATAGTCCACTGTGTTTCGTTAGAAATGCCCAGTGGTGAAATATAATTTCAGTTTGTGTCTGTCCACATCAATAAAATGTTCTCATGCGTGGTTTAATGTATAAGAAATAAACACATTACTTTTTAGTCATGCAAACTGCTGTGTGACTCCTGTCAAGTGCTTTAAAAACAATGCCCACTAGTCTAAAGTTAGCTCATTTTGAGAATTATTGATGTATTTTCTTATGTTTACTTGAGCTTTCCTGGGTAAACTATATTTATCATGCTTTAGTTTCATTAGTATATCACAGTATATATTAGTTTTTCTGACAGCTAGATCTAGAGCATTACTTTTAGCATTTATTTAGTTGTCATCATATGGATTTCATTTTTCTTAAAGGGATAGTTCACTCAAAAATGAAAAGTCTGTCCTCATTTACTCACCCTTAATTTGTTCCAAACCTGTATGAATTTCTTTCTTCTGGTGAACACAAAAGAATATATTTTGAAGAATATGGGTAACCAAACAGTTGATGGGCCTATTGACTTCCATAGTATGGGAAAAAAAAAATATGGAAGTTAATGGTCCATCAAGTTTTGTTCAGATTCTAAAAAAACACATCTCTAGACCCTTTAGCATTTTTTTCTATTCCACAGCCTTGCGTTTCATGTTTTTAAATGCAAAACAAATGTGTTTTGTTGAACTTCTTTTAATTTGACATCTGCGTATTTAGAATGAGATGTAATGTGCGGGACACTACAAAAGACACGCGACCGAAGAGCAATGGCCAAAAAAAAAAAGTAAATCTAGCTCATGTTTACATAAAAAACAATGGAAAAGCAGCAGTAAAATGCAAAAACATGTTTTCTGTTAACAGCCCCTAAGAATATAACTGCATTAAGCACCTACATCTAATGCAAATGAAAAAGAAACATAGAAAAAAGACTGCAAAATATCACACATGAATAACTGAATTTAAGTATTCTTTTGAATCATTCACATTATAGCTTTTCATACATTGCTTAATACATTCTAAAAGCAGCATTTAAATCACATAGAATCTCTCTGTCATCTTTATTACAGTATTAGTTTTATAACGTCATATATGGAAATGAAATGTAACACTTTTTTTTAATGGAGAGCTATTTGTTTCTTCAGTTACAATGAGGAAAACAGCTATGAAGTGGATAAAGAATTACTGCACACACAAAAAAAAAATTGAATTAGAATGAAATAGACAACTCAAGCACATCACCTTGACCAAAGTCCAAAATGGAGAATATCTATTTCTATGGCAACAAACTACCTAACCTTACAAGGTATCAGCAGTTTCCTCTTTTCACTTCCTATTTCTATGAAACACTTGTGTCACTTCGACTTTTTAAAATTTTTTTTTTTTTTTTTACTGTGGACTGTTTTCTGACCTTAATTTTTTTCATTGGTGGCCCACACTTTTCCTTTCCAAAGAAAAAAAATGATTTCATAAAAAAGTGAGTACACGTTTCCAATACCATCTCTTCTCTTTCATTCTGGCTATTCAGTATTTTACAACTTCCTGTCATCATTCACCTCTCCTTTTCTAGTCCCTCATGTGTTGGACATAGTCCTCTCTCTCTCCTGCCTGCTCGTAGGCAGCGTTGTCGTGTCTCCTCCTGCGGTCCCTAACCCTGCTTCTCTCTGGTCCCGGTGATCCCTGGGAATCGCCGTCTGTATTTTTGTCCTCCTCAACCAACATTCTCTCATCCTCTTCTTTCTCATCATCGTCAGCCTCACTCAGGTCCGTGTCTGATTCATCTGAATTTTCTTCCTCGAGGTATCGGTAACCTTTGACCTTTGAGGAACAGGATAGTAATGGAAGACATTAGCAATGAGAGCGATATGGAAGTATAATAATGACAAAAGCAGAAGTTTATCCATCTGGAACAATGTTTAAGCCACTAAAAGGACAGTTTAGACAGTTTAGTTTATAATTATAAGTTTCTAAACTGTCCTTTTAGTGGCTTGAACATTGTTCCAGTTGCATAAACATCTGCTTATGCATTCTGCTTTTGTCATTATTATACTTCCAAATTCCTCTCATTGCAAATGTCTCTAATAAACCTCTAATAACACATTTTTATAAAAAAAATTTAAGGATGAGCCAAAATTATTGTTTGGTTTAATACAGGTGCTGTCAATAAAGATGTTTTGAACCTGGAAACTTACAGTATTACAAAATAAATTAATTCAACTTCTTACAATTAGGGGTGGGACAAAATATTGATAGGGCAATATATCGTTGTCCTTCTCCGTGTGATACGAGAATCGATATGCTGGTGTCAAATATCAATATTTTAATTAATAGAATAAGGCGCTCTAAATAGATTTCTCTGCTCCCAGTGTCACTACTTCATGGCTCCTCGAGGTGACCCTTAACACATGAATGAGGGAAATGTGAACATAAGTTAACTAGCTTAAGAAAAGGAGGTTTTTAACAGGATGCTGGACAGCAGTGTGAGTAAAATGATAGATGCCCCAGCCACATTTAAGTCTAAAGTCTGGAAAACCTGCACATGTCAAGCAACATACTGATTATTGCAGAATTGCTGACTGTATTGTGATATTATCGCTATCGTGAGCCATGTATTGTGTATCGTGAGGTACCTTATGATTCCCATCCCTACTAACAATGTGTACTATGCAAAAGTTGTTTCTTTAATAAACTCACTATAAACTCACTGCAGTGACATTAAAGTCACCATGAAATCAAAATGGGAAATTCCTATTTTTTACAGAATGTTATAAATGATTTATCAGTGCACATCATTCTTTTTTTAAATTCATATGCCCTTGCAATCTTTAATCAAAAATGTTAACCTCCCCTCCCCCTCGAAACGCCATCCACTCTTTTCATTTTGTGTGTCTCGGCAGAGGGTGGGACTAAATATCCTCCACATCTGACTGCAAACTGGCATTCATATCTGCCTCTATTTAGTTAGCAACACCCAACTTCCTATGATCCATTCAATTCCCAAATACGAAATCAAGTCCTACCCTACATATTTCTTCCAGAAGCCGTTTCACTTGGATATACGTCACAATAGGAAAGACAATAGTATCATAACTTCCGTTTCATGCCAACTTCAATAGCTGAATTACCTTGTGTCGTGGACGCGGAATCCGTGGCAACCTAAATGGAATTCTCTTTGCCAGGCGACGCTCCATCTGCACGTAGCAGAACGATGCTACTATGAGAGCAAACAACAGGAGTCCGAGCTTGGCCTTAGAAAGGGACCAGACAGAGAAAATTAGCAGCTGACTTAATCATTATTTCAAACATTGATTTTTAATTCTGTGTTAATATGTAAACAAGAAATCTCCCCATTTGTGACCCTGGACCACAAAACCAGTCTTAAGTCACATGGGTATATTTGTAGCAATAGCCAACAATACATTGTATGGGTCAAAATTATCGATTTTTCTTTTATGCCAAAAATAATTAGGATATTAAGTAAAGATCATGTTCCATGAAGATATTTTGTAAACTTCCTACCGTAAATATATCAAAAATTAATTTTTGTAAGTAATATGCATTGCTAAGGACTTAATTTGGACAACTTTAAAGGTAATTTTCTCAGTATTTAGATTTTTTTTGCACCCTTAGGTTCCAGATTTTCAAATAGTTGTATCTCGGCCAAATACTGTCATATCAGCTTTCAGATGATGTATAAATCTCAATTTTTTTTAAAAATTGACCCTTATGACTGGTTTTGTGGTCCAGGGTCACATATTAAGGTGCAGTAACATATACCGATTTTGCAGACGAAATCCAGTCATTTCAGTGTTGTGTAAAGGCGAAATGTTAAATATTGTTAATGTGACCGTGCCTTAGACAGGACTCCAGACTCAAATGGCCACCAAAATGTAAAAAAGTGTGACAATAGTTTAATGTGGTTTCATCAAATATCATCTTCTTAGAGTGCATGCCAGTGTTTTCTGTACACAATAACGATTCACAAACTAAAAACTTTGATGCACCGGTCCTATTTAATAAGTTAAGGTGTGGTCTTGTCACATTTGCAAAATTTCATAAACAAAAACGGTCCGTTATCTATTGTCAATAGTGTAGAGATGTATGAAACACAGCTAACACAGAAGTCATTTTCAAACCAATCAGCTCTCTGTTGGTCAACGTTTTGAAATCGTATGACTGAAATTTGTGAAATTCCAGATCGCGTGGATTACTATTGAAACGATTAGACAATGTCAAACAGCAGTAAATGTGACTGTGCCTTCAGTCAAAAAGTTTGACTTTGCTCCTTGAATCATAACTCCATTCAGAATCAAGTGACTTCCTCACTAAACTGCTATAAGTTACTTATATCTCATTTGAAATTAACCGTGAACTGTAATGTATAGGGTAAGTGATCAATTTAAAGTAGTATTACAAAAACAAAAACATAACAGACAACATTTTAGTTTTTTTTTTTTTTTTTTTTCAAACAAGCAGAACTATTTCTTCACAGAGTGATATTTAATGGCACAAAAACAACCAGGATCATAAAAGTAACAGCACTAATTTGGAACTAATACACTGAACCAGATCGATTCTGTAATTTGTAAATTAAACAAGTCATTTGTCCCCCTATTATTTTTGTTTGTCTGGGACCCTATTACAGTAAATGGAATCAGAACCTACAGAAATAAAGGCCTTACCCGCATAGGCAATGCAGACCAAAGGTAGATGATGAAGATGGCAATGGCCTGGCACCAGTGGTAGATTGTATAAACAAAGTCTAGTCGCTCTTTGTCTTCATATAGCATCCCCAGCAGAGCTACAAACAACGTTATGTCATATCAATGACGTGACTGCAATCTAACCTTTCCCAGAATCAGTCTAGATGGCTATTTGCTGTATATTTTTCTACATCCTTTATGTTTTACATGTATAAATGCCATTTGTACTCACTGCTCAGTCCAGTCTTATTGAAAGCAGTGCCCATACCCCAGAGGGCAGAGAGTACCAACAGATACGGAAGATAGTTAGGTGTTCTGGGTTGGGGCGACCAGCACATAAGGGTTATGATTAGCACAAAGTGCACGAAAGCTCCCACCAGAAGAATGACCGGCCTGGGCAAACGCAGCAGCGTCAGGGCCAGGCCCGAACAGATGGAGGATGACAAACCATACACCATAACCAACAACCACAGCTTCTCCATCCCGACTGCACATACTCCATATGACTGAGAAAGACAGGGATAGAAAAGGAGAAAATCTGTTTTGGTAATGAGTGATTGTGCGCTGTTACTTTAATAGCATAATTAACCTAAATACCAGGCAAATTGGTTTACTTGCTTCTTCACAGTTGCTTAAAGGGATAGTTCACCCAAAAATGAAAATTCTGTCATTATTTTCTCATCCTCGTCTCATTCCAAACCCATAAGACTTTGGTTAAACACAAATTAAGACATTTTAGATGAAACATGCATGGTTTCTGTGCCTCCATTGATGGTCCAGAGATCTAAAAAGGTCATAAAGGCATCATAAAATGAATCCATATAAATCGAGTGGTTTAAGTCTTGTGAAGATATACGATCAATTTATATGATGAACAGATTTAATTTAGGCTTTTATTTACATCTAAACAATGATTGACGCATACATATACATACGGTAAATGTGGAAGTTTGTGTGTACGTCATTGGTTTGCACGAGAACCAATGAGGTTTGTTCTAGCATGTGACACACACAAAATGTCCATGTTTACCAAATGTGATTTGCTCTATGTGTGTATTTTTATGTGAATAAAGGCCTAAATTATCTGTTCATCATATAAAGCGATCATATCTCTTCAAGACTTCAGTTAAACAGCTTGATTTATTAGGATTCATTTAATTTAATCTTTTACCTTTTGTAAGCTGGACTTTCAATGGAGGGACAGAAACCTCCCAGGTTATTTAATAAAATTATCTTGATTTGTGTTTTGAAGGTTAACCAAAGTCTTTTATGTTTGGAACGACATGAAGATGAGTTTTGTGTGAACTAACCCTTTAATATTGTAGCATGGCAACACAAAAAGCTAAAAAATATTCAGTGCTGAGAGCTGACACTGTGTGACTTTTGGTATTCAGATTTTACCTGTACATTTGATGTAACGTGCAAATACACAGTCTAGTTTTTCTCACCAGTACGAGTCCCTGCACGGCAAAGAGCACTTCAAAGCCAGAGTAGATGAAGAAAGGACAGAGCAGACGGAGACGGTAGTCACGTAAGTGCTTGAAGGGCAACTGGAAGATGTTCCCCCAGCCGATGCTGCGAAGGTCAATTTCTTCTGTGGGCCGATATGCAGCTCCACACAACACCAGGAACTATTAGGGGAACATTGGCAGCACACTGTTAAAAGGGATAGTTCACTCAAAAATGAAAAATCCTCTTTAACGTGGAACACTCGTGCAAGTCTTATAAAGCCACATGATAACTTTGTGTGATGAACATACCAAAATACTGTATATGTTGCTGATATCAAATGAGGGCATGATTTGAACTTAATTCAAAGTTATTATAGTTAACTAAAACCGTAAAAAAGAATGTGTTGCTTAAAAATAAAATAAATGTTAACTGACATAAAATGTTTTTTTATATTTGATTTTATTTTAGCTAATTGCCAAGGCAATGTTTCTCATTTTAATTTAGTTTACCTTGATGAACTAAAATAGCTATTATTAAAAACTATATAGACTATATTTTAAAAAAACTTCACTTTCACTTATTCACTTTCACTACATGTTCTTGTTAAAGTGTAATTACACAAATAAGTACTGTGTTATATTAATTAACAATATGTACTTAATACTCTATGTTTAGGGTCAGGATTTGGTTGGTATTGTGTTAGTTGCTTGTAATTATGCATAATTCACTATTATTACTAAAGTCAAGTGTTACTAGATGGATTCGGAATAACTTGAGGCTAAATAAAAGATTTTAAAAGTACTTCTAAGTGAATATTCTATAATAATAACTTCAATATGAGCCAAAGTATGTCTATGTGAGAGGACTATCAAGGTCAAATTGCTGTTGGCTATAAAAACTGTTTCTAGTGTTTTAATCACTGATTTATTGCTAATGTTTGGGGTTTTTAAGATGATGTGGAGAATAGAGACAACATAATAGTGATGATATTGAAAATTATAGTCTTACAATAAGCATTGCGAGGAAGGCTGCTCCCATGAGCACACTCTCCACCTCGATGAGCAGCAGAGAACGAGGCAAAATGTACAAAACTGTCTTATTGAAATTTTCTATCACCCCTTTCCCACCAGCTCCTGAGAGAGAGAGAGAGAGAGAGAGAGAGAGAGAATAAGATAAAAAAAAAAGAGAAAATAATGTATCTAACAAGACTGCACGTTTTAAATCTGGATCTGGATGCATAAAGTTGTTCAGAATTCAGGCTGCTTTTTTCATGTTTTTCACTATACAATATGGCAAGTGGGCGACTTTCCACGTTAAGCAGTGATGCTGGAAGCAGTGATGCACATTAAACAGTGATGCTGGTGATTTGGCCTGATTGGCTATTTTGCAATTTCAAATACTGGTATAAAAAAAGTCTTATCGTCATCTCTGCTGAGAGCCAGGAAAAGCCAGACACAGCAAAGCACTGAAGAGCAGATGTGCTGACGCCCTGGTTTGCAGCAAGTCAGAAGTGTGAAGTTTCTCATTGCCAATTTTTTTCCCATCAGAGCCAACTGACTGTAAATATTCTTGACACATTCGATTTTATATGTTAACACATGGAACTAACAAGCTTTCAAGATGGTTTTGATAAGTTTTTTAAAATTATTTTCTTTGGTGTTAATTGGATTGAATTTCTTTTCGGCACAATAATGTAAAGTATTGGCAGTTCACTTACTTTATTCTTTTAGGCCATACTTAATATATTAATTTAATTGATTTAAAAAAAATGACATCTGCAAACAAATGATAAAGAACTAACTTCAATTTTCTGAGTGAATTTTGTATAGAACAAAACATTGAAAACTTGTTCTATAAATGCTGGTTGTATGAACAGTGCTGAAAAAAATGTATCATGGTTTCCACAAAAATATTAAGAAGCACCAAATTAGCATATTAGAATGATTTCTGAAGGATCATGTGACACTGAAGACTGGAGTAATGATGCTGAAAATTCAGCTTTACCATCACAGGAACACAGGAATAAATTACATTTTAAAATATATTGAAATAGAAAAGAGTTCTTTAAAACTCTAATAATATTTCACAATATTACTATTTTTTGATCAAATACATGCACAACTTTAACAAACTTTTGAATGGCATTGTATAAATAAATACCATTTGATATGATATTTTGTTATGTAATGCAATAAAAAATTCCTACATTTATAAGAGTGGCTGATGTGTCAGTTCTTTTTGGTGCCACCGCACATGGCGATTGTTCTTTTTCTGTCATTGAGTTACTCATTTCACTAGCAAGTTTAGTAGAGTTGGTGTTCAAGCAACAGCTGTTGAGGTGAGATATTGTTTTTCCACAGTGTCAAAGTTTTTCTTGTTTTTAAGTTTTCTTGCTCCCTTATAAATATATATACACCTATGTATACCTTATGTTTGGTGTGGTAGTTTCATAGCTATTTTTTATAGTTTTTATAACCTCCAGAAATATCCAACAAAACAAATAAGTGAACACTTTTTTAAAAGTCTCTCCAGACAAACCAGCAGCAGCACTTCAGTTTTAAAAGTCTTGAGTACTTTATAAAGTTCTTTTTGACTGTTCTAATTTTACGTTACTGATTCTACATAAATCAAGCATGTCAAAACTTCACAAAAAGATGTGAGAACTAATACTATGCAAATGTCATACTGAGCACATGAGCCTTTAAAATGTCAGCGTGGAAAGCTAAAAAGGAGGACAAGATTGAGAGAGAGGATTTTACCACACTGTGTAACTTTGTAGAGAGTGTGATTGTAATCATTCAGATAGTTATTGAGGAACAGCACCATGGGGAACTCGGCAAACACGAAACTCAGCTGCAGAGAGAGAAGAGAGACAGAGAGTGAACACTATAAATAGCCCCATGTTAATGCACAAACCCACATGCAGCTGGCATCTGACACATACACACACAGACACAGCTGTGAATACATATACATATAAATACTTCAGTTATGATGGCAAAGGGGAGAAAACAACTAATCACAGGTTAATTATTACTGCTTACAGCCTTTCACACATTTTAAGAGTGCCTTGAAACTGCTTATCTAACTCACATGGAAAAAAATGTAGAAGACGGACTGGAAAATGATGATGTACGAATGGAAGGCTCCTTTGGGGGGCTTCTTCTGCTCCTGGACATGTTCATCCTTATAGTTCACATACTCATAGTACTGCTGGGCCATTCTGATAAGCACACAGGTGGGAAGTTATATATGGAAAGACTCAAAAGAAAACAGCTGTATAACTGAGTAGTGAGCTTTTGGTCATGTTAAGACAAAATGAGAGAATTGCTAGCTAAACAATCTGAAAAATAATGACCAAGCAGGTTTCCTAAATACTTCCAGTCTACCAACTCACATTTGATTGGCTGAGCTGATGTTGCACTATTGGAAATCAACCTACAAATGGCTTACAGTATCTGCAGAAACAAAACTAGGATCATTTTTTTCTGAACGATACCAATAAACAAATACTGCTAATTATTTTCATGTTATGGCCAGTAACTGCAAAATATATACTCAATATCTGATAGAGATACACTACCAGTCAAAAGTTTTTGAACGGTAAGACGGTTAAATGTTTTTAAAAGAAGTCTCTTCTGCTCACCAAGGCTTCATTTATTTGATCCAAAATACAGCAAAAATGGTTATACTGTGAAATATTTTTACAATTTAAAATTTTTCTATTTATTTCTGTGATGCAAAGCTGAATTTTCAGCATCATTACTTCAGTCTTCAGTGTCACATGATCCTCAATAAAACATACCATTGTACTTAAAATGATTGACATGAAGTACCATTCAAAAGTTTGGGGTTGATAGGGTTTTTTAATGTTTTTGAAATAAGTCTTTTATCCTCACTAAATTTATACAATAAATTATTTCAAAAATACAATAAAAACAGTAATATTGTGAAATATATTTACAATTTTAAAAAACTGCTTGATATTTTAATATATTTTAAAATGTTTTCCTGTGATGGCAAAGCAGAATTTCCAGCATTACTTCAGTCTTCAGTGTCACGTGATCCTTCAGAAATTAGTCTAATATGCTGATTTGATACTCAAGAAATATTTCTTAATATTATTATCAATGTTGACATTGTTCTGTTTAATATATAATTTTCTTTCGAGATTCTTTGATTAATAGAAAGTTCAAAAGAACAGCATTTGTTTTAAATAGAAATCTTCTTTAACATTATAAATGTCTTTACTGTCACTTTTGGTCAATTTAGTGTTGTCAAAAGTACTGACTTTGATACCAAGTCGATACTGAAATTTTAAAAATGTGACGCTTTGAGCGCTGTTGAGCAGATTCGTAAACATCTCTAGTTGGCCACTGTGTTCACGCACTCATCAGGTATGTCTGTGATTGGCTACAATGATCAGCGCTTCAAAAACATGTTGTAAATAGACATCAATGACGCTCTTTACTGAGTGCTTACACAGATACACATGGGAGCGTTTGAAAGCAGGCGTCTATCAGCAGATCTGTTCACTAATAGACACCTACTTTTTAAACCGCTTTCAAACACTTCCGTGTGCTGATCATTGTAGCCAATCACAGACATATATGTTGAGCACGTGAACACAAAGGCCAATCAGAGGTGTTTATGAATCTGCTCAACAGCGCTCAAAATTTCGGTACCGACTTGGTATCAAAGTTGGTTCTTTTGACAACACTAGGTCAATTTAAAGCAGAAAAAAAGTATTACTTTCTTCTACCCAAAAAATCTTTCTGAGCCCAAACTTTTGAACGATGGTGTGATGCTTTTGAACACCCTCACCTGGTAATGTAATTTCCCAAGGATGCCCACAGCGGAACAATGACAACTCCAATGGCCACAGCTGATGGTACAAGAGTGTAGTATCGCTCCCAGTAATTGGTTGAAACAAAGAGAGCATAGATGCCTGAAGCCAGGAACATCATCCATTTAGTCCCCAGAAATCTGAGGAAGAAATACACTTATACTGTAAAATTAATGATGAAAGAGCGGCCTTACTGGACTGTAATTATCACTGTAAGTTATTTTTATTTTACACCATGGGTGTTAGAAGACTTTTGATGCCAAAACTGCTCAAGCATTAAGTGGAGAGTAGATGAAGAAGTGCTGCTAATAACTGTGTTGGTGGGTGACAAACAAACATCCAAAGAACAAAACTAAATGAGCAGAAAAGAAGGTTGCAAGAGCATAAAGAACAAAACAGAAATGCGAGGAAATACATTGACAACAGTTAGTATGATACCTAATGAGCACCGGTGTGTAGAGCAGGCCGACAATAGGCGTAACATTTATGCCCATCAGCATTTTGTTGTCGATATCCTCCAGCCCTAAGGTGCCATACTTAACCTCTCGGTACGTCTCATCGTAGTGCAGAATTAACTGCATCTGTAACAGACCTACAGAGAAACAATCTGTGAAAAAGCAGGCACAATGCTCCCAAAACCCTCTTTTAGAAAAACTTTTGGCATGTGACAAGAGATTTGTCAGCTGTTGCTCGATTTCACAGTCTCAGACCAAATGAGACATCTTTGAGTGTGTGCATGCCAATGAACTTGCTAAAAATGACCAGATGAGTGAAGAGTCAGTCAAGTATGCCATCCACAAAGCATGTCATATTCATTGGCACTGCATGTGCATGGGAGCAGACAGTGCATAATGAAATCTCACAGAGACAACAGTGTGACACAAGTAGAGTCCTACTCAATGTCGTATTTACAGTAGGATCTTTTTATAAAACAGTGCACGCAGACTTTGAAGAGTATGAGGTCATTGCTGGACTGAATCATATTATGTGCCTGTGGTGTGTGTTGCGCAATGGCTGACCCATGTAAACGCTGTAGATGATCATTCCTCCGCAACTGGCCCCCACCACATTCTTCACTATTCCCAGCCTCTTCCGTCTGTAGTACTTGCGCTCCTCCTCCTCCTCGTCGTAGTCAGGATGTGGGCCCAGAAACTCCTCCACCTGTTAGTACAAGAAAGGTCTAAAAGTCTGAGACCACATTGAAAATTCTTCTTTTCATTCATACTTATATAAACTTATACGTATTAAGTGTCAGGGTTTCGTAAAAATTTAAACAAAGAAAAGTTTTTAAGTAAAGTGACGATGGAATATTTGAGATTCTGCAGTATTTAGCACATTTATGACATTGACCATGTGAACTCCAATTTATATAATATTGAGTAGACCTATTTAAAAAAAACAAAAAAAAACAAGACTGCAAGAAGACTTAATATTATGTTATCTCAATTAAAAGACGTACAGCATGTAAAATTGCATCATATTTCATATTCTATTATACTCTAAGCAACTGTTGTTTTTATTAAAAAACACGGTTTTAGAAACTTCTAACAACAGTGGTTAAATATTTAATATGAGGTGTTTTTTTCCGTTTACAAAAAGTTTCAAGCAGTTTTGTGGTCATTACGGCAAAAGTACCAGAAGAAATATCCTAGCCTACATGCTGTGTAGAGGCAGTGGCTTTGGTAGAGGCTACCTGTCCCTGTATGTTTCCTTCAGGACCGGGCAGCTGCACTTGATCATCTTCACCAACAGGGGGCGCGCCGTTCACTTCAGCCTCGCTGTACACGTTATCTTCAGTGATCACTGCTGCCATCTGGCGGCCGCAATGCTCGCTAAACACAAGACTGAGTAATGCAGGACAGGTAGATCGCTGTGTGTGAAAGGTAAAAATGACGATTTCAAAAATAAATTAAATCAAAATGTAATGTTACATAAAATAGTACATACATTTGTTCTTATAGTTAATAAAAACCCAAGGTTTGTGTGCAGACAATCTAAAACAAGTGTACAAAACTAATTAGATGTGAACACCGAGACATTTTAATACAGTTATATACAGTTATATATAATATAATACAGGTAATATTATATATGTAATGAAGCTTGACGATGCCGCAGGACGAAGCAAACATTAAACATTAACTAGAGCAAATATAACTCACCAAAGGGGTAACGATGAACTTCGCTATAGCGACAAACTCTGCAAAGTATTTTAAATGATTAAAACTCAACGTTAAGAAACTTATATCGAGCCTCTAATGAAACTTTCGCCTTATAAACAGTTGCGTGTAGGTTTTATTAAGAAAACAAAAAAGGAAATGAAAGTTTTCTCCCTAGTTCCCCATTTTCTTAAAGGGATAGTGCCTCGTAGGCTATGCACATACAGCATGACGCAAACAAGCCGATTGGAAGACAGCCTGCTTGACTTCTCTTGCTCAGTGTTTGTGAAAGGAAATTAATGAGGAAAAGCTAACATTATATCAACATACCAAACTCTTTTACATGCTGTTTCATTTTAATATACAAAATGAGAAAACTTGAAATAAACCTGCCTTTGGAAGTAGGACAATTACCACAGTACAATTAGAAAAAGACGGGACAAGTATGGCTTGTTTGGAAGGGTTGCCAGGAGAATGACTCTTCTCTGTAAGATGAATATGGCAACACAGCTTAGGTTTGCAAAGTTGCCTCTGAACAAACCACAAGGCTTCTGGAACAGTTTTTTGGACAAACGAGACCACCCTCAAGCCATCCTAGGTGTGTATGACTTTCTTCTTTCTGATGAACACAGTCGGAGAAATATTAATATATTTCCTGATGCATCTGAGCTTTATAATGGCAGTGAATGTGATCAACAAGTATGAGCTGAAGAAATTGCTTCCATCCACATCCATCCATCATAAACATGTACTTCACACAGCTCCAAGGGGTTAATAAAGGCCTTCTGAAGCGAAGCGATGCATTTAAGTAAGAAAAAAAATCCATATTTAACAAGTTGTGAAGTAAAATATCTAGCTTTCGCCTTCTGTATTCAAATGACGGAAAAAAAGCCTTGATTAACCCCTTGGAGCTGTGTGAAGTACACTTTTATGATGGATGGATGTGGATGGAGGCACTATCTTCAGCTCATACTTGTTGATCACGCTCACTGCCATTATAAAGCTCGGATGCGTCATGATATTTATTAATATTTCTCAGATTGTGTTCATCAGAAAGAAGAAAGTCATATACTTACAGGATGGCTTGAGGGTGAGTAAAGC
Organism: Elopichthys bambusa; assembly: GCA_037101425.1. Classification (NCBI taxonomy): domain Eukaryota; kingdom Metazoa; phylum Chordata; class Actinopteri; order Cypriniformes; family Xenocyprididae; genus Elopichthys; species Elopichthys bambusa. The sequence continues at coordinate 28,445,231 of CM074436.1, forward strand.
TTGGGCTAATTTTCATTTGAAAGTGAACTAATTCTTTAAGAAAGCTGTGCATAAACAGATGCACACAAACCTCAATAAACTGAAGCAACCTTGTAAAGAAGAGTGGGCCAAAAATCCTCCAAAACGATGTGAGCGACTGATAAAGTCATAAAGAAAACGATTACTTCCAAGTTATTGCTGCTAAAGGTGGTTATACAATTAAATCATTTAAATCATGGGGTGTATTTAGTTTTTCACACATGGCTTCTCCATTTGGGCTTTTTGTTAAATAATGACATGGTGTAATAATATGTATTCCATGTGTTGTTGTTCATAAGGGTTGCATTTACCTCATTTTAAGACCTGTTATGCCAAGTTTACACAACAGGATTTCAAGCCCGATTTTCAAGTTAACAAGCTCGCTGTGATCGGGGGGAAATTCAGCGGGTGATCGGCGCTCGCCAATCTTTATGTGTGAACTACTCAAGGTCGCCGACGCCTCACTGACGCCAGACAAATATCTAGCATCCTAAATATCTGGAGCTGTCGGCCGACTCGATATCCTGTGGTGTCACGTGTCGCGACGCAACAGCCAATGAAATATACACTGATGTCTATGGAAGCAGCAATAACAATCCATTCAAATAGTCTATAATTTGACGTTTATTCATATCAGATATACATTGTGTAAGTAACTATAAAGCTCAATCTGTTCTTCTCCTAGTTTGCCGGCCACATGTATTTCGGTACAAATGGATGAATTCACGTGCTGTAGCCTATAAAACCGACTGACAGGACTCTCTGAACTAAAACGCAAACGCCCATCTCACGTTATAGATTAAGATCAAGATCATGATGTAGGTTTTTAAATGACAAAACACTCACTTGCTAATATATGAGAATCGGAATATCAGATAGTTGATGACAGAAAGCGATACATCTGTCATACAGTGTGGCCGCGGTGTGTCACGTGACAATCATGACGCGTCGTCATAGAAACAGTAAAGGAAACATTCTAATGGTGGCCTTAACTCGGGAAGGTCAGCCAGAATATTTTAAACTTATGTGTGAAAGGGTTCATTTAATTTTAATTAAATTTAATTCAAAATATAATCTAATTTCTTCCCAATGTCCATTTTCAAATATAGTCGTTGGGAGTTTTTCAGCTCGTGAAGTGTGTAACCCCCTGTTGCGGATCATTTATGTCATGTCACGTAGTGTGAACACCAGGACTTAAAGACTCCACAGCAAGTCATGTAGTCTGAACAGCACAGCGATCTGCCGACGTTTAAAGTCCTGTAGTGTAAACTTGGCATTAAAGGTCAAAATTAACATATTTATTAAAATGTATACTTTTTTTTATTATGTCCTGATACATATAACCATAGAATTAAAAAGGGTGTACTTTCTTTGTCACATGACTGTATATAGTAGGGAAGTATGCAATTTCAGATGAAGCCCATGTCTGTGAAACTCCAAAAATTAACAGGAAACGTCTCATTAAAAACTGAAGATTTGTTAGCTAAGTGGTGCTTAAAGAAGATGAATTCAGTGACATATCCCTGAAGACTTTTTAGCTTACTGACAGTCCAACAGTTAGTGTTAACATCTCAACCATAATATAACCATCCTGACCTTTTTTTCCTGTTTCTCTTTTTCTTTTTTTGATAATTTTAAATAAAGGGTCAGAAGATAAAAACCAGACTGGTAAACATTTTAATTTTGTTACACAATAAAGGTACATTTTGTAAAATGACTCAGAGAATGTAAGAAATTACAATGACCAGTGTCAACATAAAAAAAAAAAAAAGTCACCAACAATTTCACAAGGACACAATTTCACAACACTCCACAAATCTCCCCAACCAGATAACGTTCAATTCCTGTGATGTCAATAATGTTTCTATTCACAACTCCTGGGACAAAGTGTATCCCAAGTCCTTCCAAAAGTCTGAAACATGTCTAACAGTGAATCAATGTTTGTCACAATATTGTTCATATTCATGTTATAATATTTATATGCATGTCCACGCTGCCTGATTTCTCCATAATGGATGTCCAAAGTGCCCACAAAACCCATCCAAGGCCTTCAGCCCCACCGCTGGAGTCCGTATCGGGTTTAACCAGTGCCCGCAGCAGCCTTCCTCATCACCTCCTCATCCTGAACGGAAAGCTCAGTGAGTTTACGGCCAAGTCTCTCATGCAAGTCCAAGTACTTGGCGACACAGCGGTCCAAACACACAGCTTCCCCTTTTGAAAGTTCTGCTTCCTTGTAATGAGGTGGAACACACTTCCTGTGACACGCATTGGTCATTCTGCAGGAGGGAAAAGGACAGGAAAGATGAGATGACAGACCAAGACTCAGTTGTTCAAAAGTAATCTGATTGGATCAACTATACAGGTATGTGTATTGAAGCAGGGCTGAAACCAAACTCTGTAGGACTATGGCTCTCCAGGAGCAGTTTGACACCCCTGTCATAGCCATTTGGTTACATAAAGTATTACCTCAATTAAACACAGAAATATTCACCTTTACAACCGATTTAGGTACATATAATCTTCATTAACTCATCCCATTTTTTTTGTAGAGAGATGCTATACTAGGGTTGCTACAACTAATCGATTACATCAATAATACTTACTAAGAATAATAATTGACAATGGACTTAATTATTGATTAATCATGTCTGTGGAAACATTTGGAAAAAAGCCAGTCATGTAAGTTTACAGTAGTGAATAACGTATTTCTAAGGACAAAACGCATCTGAAAATTAGTGGAAAACAGAGTCAGCTGCTATTCTGACTAAAATGATTTATTTCACCAATTCCATTTCTTTTAATTTTGATGATTATAACTGACGACTAAGGAAAATCCCAAATTCAGTATCTCAGAGAATTAGAATATTACTTAAGACCAATACAAAGAAAGGATTTTTAGAAATCTTGGCCAACTGAAAAGTATGAACATGAAAAGTATGAGCATGTACAACACTCAATACTTAGTTGGGGCTCCTTTTGCCTGAATTACTGCAGCAATGCGGCGTTGCATGGAGTCGATCAGTCTGTGGCACTGCTCAGGTGTTATAAGAGCCCAGGTTGCTCTAATAGTGGCCTTCAGCTCTTCTGCATTGTTGGGTCTGGCATATCGCATCTTCATCTTCACAATACCCCATAGATTTTCTATGGGGTTAAGGTCAGGCGAGTTTGCTGGCCAATTAAGAACAGGGATACCATGGTCCTTAAACCAGGTACTGGTAGCTTTGGCACTGTGTGCAGGTGCCAAGTCCTGTTGGAAAATGAAATCTGCATCTCCATAAAGTTGGTCAGCAGCAGGAAGCATGAAGTGCTCTAAAACTTCCTGGTATACGGCTGCGTTGACCTTGGACCTCAGAAAACACAGTGGACCAACATCAGCAGATGACATGGCACCCCAAACCATCACTGACTGTGGAAACTTTACAGTGGACCTCAAGCAACGTGGATTGTGTGCCTCTCCTCTCTTCCTCCAGACTCTGGGACCTTGATTTCCAAAGGAAATGCAAAATTTACTTGAATCAGAGAACATAACTTTGGACCACTCAGCAGCAGTCCAGTCCTTTTTGTCTTTAGCCCAGGCGAGACGCTTCTGATGCTGTCTGTTGTTCAAGAGTGGCTTATCACAAGGAATGTGACAGCTGAAACCCATTTCTTGCATACGTCTGTGCGTAGTGGTTCTTGAAGCACTGACTCCAGCTGCAGTCCACTCTTTGTGAATCTCCCCCACATTTTTGAATGGGTTTTGTTTCACAATCCTCTCCAGGGTGCATTTATCCCTATTGCTTGTACACTTTTTTTTCTACCACATCTTTTCCTTCCCTTCGCCTCTCTATTAATGTGCTTGGACACAGAGCTCATTTTGCAGCCTCTTTTGCAATGACCTTTTGTGTCTTGCCCTCCTTGTGCAAGGTGTCAATGGTCGTCTTTTGGACAACTGTCAAGTCAGCAGTCTTCCCCATGATTGTGTAGCCTACAGAACTAGACTGAGAGACCATTTAAAGGCCTTTGCAGGTGTTTTGAGTTAATTAGCTGATTAGAGTGTGGCACCAGGTGTCTTCAATATTGAACCTTTTCACAATATTCTAATTTTCTGAGATACTGAATTTGGGATTTTCCTTAGTTGTCAGTTATAATCATCAAAATTAAAAGAAATAAACATTTGAAATATATCAGTCTATATCAGTGTGTAATGAATGAATATAATATACAAGTTTCACTTTTTGAATGGAATTAGTGAAATAAATCAACTTTTTGATGATATTCTAATTATATGACCAGCACCTGTATATATGTGTGTGTGTGTGTGTGTGTGTGTGTGTGTTTGTGTGTGTGTGAGAGAGAGAGAGAGAAATAATAACTAACAGATATTTATCAAAATAATCGTTAGTTGCAGCCCTACTACATACAGTACATAACAGGAATGAATGCAATGCATGGGAAAATGTTATGAGCCGGCATTCTGATGTAAACACGGAAGTGCTGAACTGTGTTCACTGGGTCAACTGTGTACAAGTCTGACGGTAGAGAAGAAATTGTTGAATAAAGTTGTTATTTTTGTTTTGTTTTTGCACACCGAAAGTATTCTCGTCACTTCATAACATTAACGTTGAACCAATGTAGTCACGTTGACTATTTTAAACGATGTCTTTAGAACCTTTCTGGACATTGAATGACGGTAATTACGTTGCTTACTACTGGGGATAAAAAAAACAAACCTCTTTGACTTCATAAAAAATATCTTAATTTGTGTTCCTAAGATGAACGAAGTTCTTACGGATGTGGAACGACATGAGGGTGAGTACTTAATGACAGAAATGTCATTTTTGGGTGAACTAACCCTTTAAGTGCTTGCCCTTCAAAATATACACAAAAAAATGACCTACTTTAATTGTAATACAAAAACGCTAATTGCAAAAACAGTATGTATGAAACAATTCAAATATCAATGTTTACGTAAAGGGCATACATTTTTTTTTTTAATATACTTTTTTTTTTTTTTAAATCCTTATACTTTTTGGCTTCTGTCATTTATGCAGGCAAAAATATTGATCTAACTGCTCTGACTGTGGTCAGAAAAGATCATTCGAGTTGTATGCATATTTACACATTATATATATGTATATAGAATGATTTGTAAACTATATGCGAGTTAAGTACATCCTTGTATTGTACCTTACTGATATGATAGATGAAGCAAAAATTAAGAAAAAATTAGGAAGAATGTGAACCTGATTAATACCTGAATACATTAAAACTGCCACTGCAAAAGCGACATGAACTCTGACGACCGCAGTACAGGCTGGTGTACTGAATAACATTACTGCAGGTTACATTATATTACGGGTTATTACAGCAAGTATTAAGTTTGATCGTGCTTTAAACGATCCTCGTATGCGCTCTCAAACAAGGCCTGGTGTCTAAATAAGATCTAACAATGAAATTATAAAAACGTATTCCCTGGACCCTGCCTATAATTGTAGTAGGATACAACACTGCATCTACTAAATACTATTCAATAGTTGCGTAGTCTACTACACAAGTCCATATTTTTCTAACGTCGGATATCGAAAACGTAATCTGACAGAAAGCATGCTGTTACACATACAAACCATAAGAGCTTCATACCGGTTATACATATCAGCCATCATTTCAACCTCCAGCTCCGCGGCGAGCTGCTGCGCTTTCATTGGATCCATCTCTGCAAATGACCTTTCCGTTCACCCTCGCTCAAAACCCACCGGACAACGCGTGGGTCCCGTTTAACAAAGAGTTCTGACAGGCTGCTTAACCTTCAGTGTGTGTGCTTGACCGGAGGAAGGACCCACGTGGATCCTTTCCATCCAGGGTTGTAATTGTCACTTCCGCTGACAATAAAGTTTTCTATTCAAAACACTTAGTTGCTCCTTCTTTACTGTTGTAATTGAATTTACGCTCGTTTAACTGTATTTTATACTTTCACTTGCTTGTGCAGCACTTTTGTCGGCCTTGCTGTTACTAAATGTGCTACATAAGTAAAACTAAACCTAACTTTTATTTAGCTATTACCAGTGTTCTTGCATCTTTTTTACCAATTCCTATGACTTCCAGTTACTAGATACAGATATTTAAAAATATTTTAAAAATGTTTTAAAGCTAAGCAGCATAACTAAAAAAAAAAAGTATATTTATTATCACTTTTTTTTTAATTGCCTGATATTTTATGGTTCTTTTACCTTAGGAAATGTAGATTGCTATATTTTATTCTGTATGTTATATTTTACACATACTTACTTCTTATCAAAAATGTAATATAACATCAAAGGATAAGTTACCCAATTAAAATCAGACCCCAATAATTAAACCAAATAGTAATATACAGCAAATAATTAAGCACACATCCAAAAGTGTGATATCAACTTATTTAATATATAAATTTATTTATAATTATATACATAATTTTCTATGTAACTATACATGTGAGACAATCAAAAATAAATTGATAGGCCAATTCACTTTAGTAACATCAAACGGACAAAAAAGGGAATTCTCACCATTTGATATATATCAAACTTTGCGTTTTGAGAACTTTCAAACATCTGCTATTGACTTCAAAATGTGAAAGATGTATGCTTAACATGAACATAAAATTTTATTCTGTCTCTTCTCCAGTCACATCTACCTCCTCTTCTTCAGTGGTATCCAACTCATCCTCTTGGTCCAAAAGTTCCTCAATGGGCAGAGTGACGGCCTGTCTAGCTGCCAAAAGCCCTAATGGAAACTCTTCTACAGACTCCCCTAGAACATCTACTTCAATATCTTCTTCATCTAAGTGGCAGTCCTCTTTTGATTCTGAATCGACCCCAACAGACAGAACCATTAAGACATCTTCAGTGCATTCATTGGGGCTGTTAAAGTTTGAAACTTCAGAAGGAGCATCTGTGCTTATTTCTTGAGGACAAGCTATGAGGACAAAACAGCAGGATCAGGAATATTGATTATTACTAACAGTGTACAAAAATGTTGAATTATAATTCAGAATTTTGCAATTTTACCTCCTTTTGATGGATCATCTGCAATCTTAGAACTTGTAATGTGTCCTTGACTCAATTCCTCTTCCTCTAGAAGGATCTGTTCATCGATCATCTCAGCACTGTATTGGGCCTCCTCCACAACAATACCATCATCATCCAACCCACTGGTGGTTTCCCAACATCCCTCATTCAAATCAAGCAGAGGATTTTCTTCTACAAATTCATGTGCTCTCAGAACTTCAGTTTCTTCTCCCACCATATTTTCTTCGATCATCTGATCCTCTTCGTTCCTACCTAAATCCTCTTTTTCATTGTTCTCCATACAATCGGCCACCCAGCCAATATCCCGGGTGTCAACATTTTCACTATCTAATGTCATCTCAACTGAACACTCATTAGAATCTGTAGCTTCCGAGTTTTGTTCATCTCCGAGATGTTCTGCTTGTGCACTATCAAGATTCAAACAGAAATTCATTTCTATTCCCTCCATCACCATCAGTTCATTGGTGGCAACAACAGAGTCCGCCTGGGGTGACAAATCATGATCAGCATCATCAATATCCTCAACAGATGTCATCATGTCCTTTGTTATGTCCTCCTCAGATGTTAACAGGATATAAATCTCAGTTGTATCGTCCTGAATGTCTGTTCCCATCTCATTTTCTAAATCACTATTCTGTAAAACAGTGGCTGTTCTAGTTGAGTTCTCCTCCATTGAAAAATCTCCATCTTTAACTGAACATTTCACGTTATCTGGCATGTCTCCACGTGACAACGGTGAACTTGACTGATTGTCAGATACCTCCACGTCTTCCTTTCTGTTTATCAGCATAGGTGTCTCTGCCTTTTTTTTCTCCCCACAAATGCCCTTATTGATCTGTTCACTGCTATTCATCACTAATTTACTATTAACGTCTTCACTTTTCCCTCCTTGGAATTTTTGAAGGCTAAAAGACGTGTTTCGCAGGCTTGATGTTAGCTGCTGATCAATATTCAGTGAACTCCTACATTCGGGACTTCCAACACGTGGAAGAGCCTGATGGAAAATCTGATCAAGAATACTTGGTCCCTTAGTCTGGCCAGCATACTTTAAGTGAGAATTTGGTGTCACCTGTGCAAAATTGCTGTTGACATCTATTTCTTCCATTTCTGCGGAGTCTTTCTCCTGCTGTGTATTTGGTTCTTGCTTATTACCCTGTTCAACCTCATTGTCTGTCTTAGTTTTTTCTACTTCACGATCAACTTGGCTTGAAGTGGGCAATTTCTTTGCGTTGTTACACAAGGGAGCTACAGGAGATGTTTTGGGTTTAGGTGGTCTGCCACGACGACATTTTACAACACCAGTGCGTGTTGGTTTAGGTAAAACATCTATATGTTCATATTGTTTACTGCCGGTGTTCAATGTTGGCATTTTCTTACTGAGAGGTGAAGAAATTTCTCGTCTTCTCTTCATACCTGCAGCTAGTCTTCTGGTAATTCGAGTACTGACTCCATATGTGTCAGAATTTGATGGCTTAATGTTTCCACATTGAGGCTCATCACACTCAGATATCCTCGGTTGAACTTGATCCTCATGTTCTAAGTTTTGACACTTTGTATCCCCTTTCACTTTTGACTTTTGAGCTGTACTTTTGAGCCTCTGTTTTCTCATCTTTCTCTGCTTAGGATGCTCACTAGCATCGCTCACATCAGGCTGAACGATGTTTGAGCTACTCCCACCGATTAAATCATTGTGTGTAAAGGAAGTCTTTAATTCTTGCATTTCTGCAAGGTCAGGGCATGATCGATTCTGGCAGGCGTCGAGGTCACGCTGTGGACGTGGGCAGGAGGAATCAATCATTGACCTTATAGGGAAGTCCAATATCAGTGGTGATTCAGAAAGCCACAAGGGAAAGTTTTGTGTTTCTGAGTCCTGCCTGTGTGATGGTTTTGATGGAACATCACTGTCTCCTTTTTCTGATTCAAGGGGGGAAAGGCATTTTTGTAGTTTGAAATCTGGCCTGTCATCAGGTATGCTGGTCATAAGAAGGCTTGGCATTTCACCTTCTACAACAGAGTCTGGGACAGCTGTGGCTTTTGGGGTTAAAATCGAGCCTTCTGTAAGTGAGGGGGTAGAGTTTCTTGACACAGTTGCCAGATTCTGAACTTTGTTCAAGTGGTCCTGTTCAGGTAACTGAGTCAGGAGCTTGAATGTATTGGATCTTGCCTGATTGTGATCTGAAAAAACAATTAGTAAAGTCAGGGATAAAAAAATAAATAAAAAAGTGCATGCACACATGCAAAGTAACATGAACCAAAGACATTCCAAGATTTACCTTTTTGTCCTGGAGATCCAACTAGAGCTGCTGTCTTGCTAACATCAGATTCCCTTTGCTCTGGTTCACAACTTTGCACAAAAAGACAAGCACCTTGAGTAGAAGCCTCAGTGCCCATTTGCCCACCTTTTTGTTCCTGAAGAGGACCTAGTTGATCTTGCTCATTCAGATTTCTGTCTAATGGCACCAACGGCAGGATGTTTAAACCCATCATGAACATATCCTCCAAGAGCATTGCAATATGTTCATCAGATTCGTCTGCTTGAGGAGGGCTGGAAGATAATGTTGGTATATCCAAAGGGGAAGAGACAGAAATGTGATGTGGAGTATGAAGACATTTATCTGAAGAGGCATGCGTGGAGGAATTAGAGGGTGAAACAGGCATGTCCGTTGGTGGGGTGAGAGTTTCGGGACTTTGACCACGGAGTACACTAGATGGGAAGCTCTTTAGTCAGATATAAAGTAAAAATAAGATTATAAAAAGAACATAGGAGAACATATTGAAAGGAAATTATGCTGCAGAAAAGTGGGTCTCTATAATTTTATACATACAGTGGGTACGGAAAGTATTCAGACCCCCTTAAATTTTTCACTCTTTGTTATATTGCAGCCATTTGCTAAAATCATTTAAGTTCATTTTTTCCCCTCATTAATGTACACACAGCACCCCACATTGACATTTTTGCAGATTTATTAAAAAAGAAATACTGAAATATCACATGGTCCTTAAGTATTCAGACCCTTTGCTGTGACACTCATATATTTAACTCAGGTGCTGTCCATTTCTTCTGATCATCCTTGAGATGGTTCTATACCTTCATTTGAGTCCAGCTGTGTTTGATTATACTGATTGGACTTGATTAGGAAAGCCACACACCTGTCTATAGAAGACCTTACAGCTCACAGTGCATGTCAGAGCAAATGAGAATCATGAGGTCAAAGGAACTGCCTGAAGAGCTCAGAGACAGAATTGTGGCAAGGCACAGATCTGGCCACGGTTACAAAAAAATTTCTGCTGCACTTACGGTTCCTAAGAACACAGTGGCCTCCATAATCCTTAAATGGAAGACGTTTAGGACGACCAGAACCCTTCCTAGAGCTGGCCGTCCGGCCAAACTGAGCTATCGGGGGAGAAGAGCCTTGGTGAGAGAGGTAAAGAAGAACCCAAAGATCACTGTGGCTGAGCTCCAGAGATGCAGTCGGGAGATGGGAGAAAGTTGTAGAAAGTCAACCATCACTGCAGCTCTCCACCAGTCGGGGCTTTATGGCAGAGTGGCCCGACGGAAGCCTCTCCTCAGTGTAAGACACATGAAAGCTCGCATGGAGTTTGCTAAAAAACACCTGAAGGACTTCAAGATGCTGAGAAATAAGATTCTCTGGTCTGATAAAACCAAGATAGAACTTTTTGGCCTTAATTCTAAGCGGTATGTGTGGAGAAAACCAGGCACTGCTCATCACCTGTCCAATACAGTCAAGTATACAGTGAAGCATGGTGGTAGCAGCATCATGCTGTGGGGGTGTTTTTCAGCTGCAGGGACAGGACGACTGGTTGCAATCGAGGGAAAGATCAATGCGGCCAAGTACAGGGATATCCTGGACGAAAACCTTCTCCAGAGTGCTCAGGACCTCAGACTGGGCCGAAGGTTTACCTTCCAACAAGACAATGACCCTAAGCACACAGCTAAAATAACGAAGGAGTGGCTTCACAACAACTCCGTGACTGTTCTTGAATGGCCCAGCCAGAGCCCTGACTTAAACCCAATTGAGCATCTCTAGAGAGACCTAAAAATGGCTGTCCACCAACGTTTACCATCCAACCTGACAGAACTGGAGAGGATCTGCAAGGAGGAATGGCAGAGGATCCCCAAATCCAGGTGTGAAAAACTTGTTGAATCTTTCCCAAAAAGACTCATGGCTGTATTAGATCAAAAGGGTGCTTCTACTAAATACTGAGCAAAGGGTCTGAATACTTAGGACCATGTGATATTTCAGTTTTTCTTTTTTAATAAATCTGCAAAAATGTCAACAATTCTGTGTTTTTCTGTCAATATGGGGTGCTGTGTTTACATTAATGAGGAAAAAAAATGAACTTAAATGATTTTAGCAAATGGCTGCAATATAACAAAGAGTGAAAAGTTTAAGGGGGTCTGCATACTTTCCGTACCCACTGTATACTACTGTAATATATTTAATCAAATAAAGCATGGTTATGCTCACAAAGGGTGCATTTTTACTTATCAAAAATAGGACAAAAACTGTAATATTGTGAAAATATGATTACAATTTTAAGTGATTGTTTTCTGTTTTAATGTTTAAATATGTGATTTATTTATGAATTTTCAGCATCATTACTCTTCTTCAGTCTTCAGTGTCACATGATCATTCAGAAATCATTCTAATATACTGATTTGGTGCTCAATTATCAATTTCTTGTTTTTTGTGGAAATTGTATGGTTGTGGTGAATTGTAATGTAAGAGTCCTTAGTGTCACTTTTGATCTTTTTTTAATATTAATTATATATATATTTTTAAATATATATATATATATATATATATATATATATATTTTTTATTATACACACACACATATATATGTATATAATTTATAAGCCTGCATTCATTTGAACAAAAATACAGAAAAAACAGTAATATTGTAAAATATTATTACAATTTAAAATAAAATTATTTATAATTATTTTTAAAATTATAAATTAACATTATTTTTAAAATATAATTTATTTCTGTGATGCAAAGCTGAATTTTTATCAGCCATTACTCCAGTCTTCACTGTCACATGTATGGCTTGATGAGCATAAGACACTTCTTTCAAAAACATTAAAAATAGTAATGTGTTCAAACTTTTGACCAGTACTGTATATATTGATGTTAATGTTAATATTAGTCATATATTTTGCCAAACATGCATAGTTTGTATGATAAAATGTAATGCATTCAAGTGAGAGTAAAGATGTTTCAAATAAATGCTGTACTTTTAAACTTCCTAATCATCTAATAATCTATTCTGTGTGTCTGTGTGTGTGCAACGAATATATAAACAATGCTTTATTTGTCTAAATTCGGTTATAAATGGCAACAAATATAGCACAGAGATTTTGAATATAAACCCTTACCTGAGATCGAGGTCCACACTCTTTCACTTCTTCTGGCTTCGTCTCATTCTCACCGTGGACGGAAACGAGGAGGTTACTCTCCCAGAAAGCTCCAGTCATTCTCCTAAGTTTTATCTTTACTTTAAGCTGATCCAATTTGGCCTCTTTCTGTTCAGCAGTGGTGTTTTTTTGTCCATTATCTGCCTCTAAAAGCTTCTGGAAGTCTTTCCCTGAAACAGTCTTACTCCTTTCCACCACTCCAATTTGGTTTGATTTGGTCCCTTCAACATTAAGAAGCTTTATCTGGTTTTGTTGCTGAGTTAATTTTTTTAACTGGCTTTCTCTCTTTGCCATTTTCCACCTTCTCTTAGCCTTTGTTTTATGATGGTTTGATACCGATGCTTCTGTCATGTCAGCGAGGGAAGGAACAGTGACGTTACTGATCAAATTAAAACCTCTAGTTGGATTAGCTTCATCAAACAGCTGCGATGGTGGCAAATCAGGCTCCAACAAGCCACAAGGTTGCAATGAAAATACAGTGCTCTGTATCTTCAAAGGCTCAGACACAATTTCACTTTCCTGGCTCTTCATGTTGTCTTCTGTCTGTACACCAGTCTCTTTCCAGCATCTCCCAACATCCACAACTCCTCTGTCCACCCACACTCTCTTTTTTTCAAAAAGGTTTCTAAGTCCAAGTCTGTGGGCAGCAGCCATTATTTCCTCATGTTCGCTCTGACTCTCGATCTCTATTTCCCCCGTGTACAGGAACCCAACTAGCTTCAGTAATGCATAAGATCCTACAGCCTCAAGGCTCAGAAGCCTGTTCTGCCCTGCTTGTGGAGCAGGGGACGTGGAAAGGATTCTTGAGAAGATGGGGCTTAGAGCAGCTAACACACAACTGTGAGCTGGAACACAGACACCTGAAGAATTGAAAAGTGATTTTAGATTTCCCAATCCTATCCGGACAGCTGAATCCCTGACTATTTTTTCTTCTTTCACAATTTCTTAGCTTGTACTGTTCTTAACGATGTCTGGAACTTTGTATTACCAGTTAACCAACAGAGTTAACCAGTAAAAATAAAGGTTTTTTTTTTTTTCTCCAGAAATTGGTGGAGAATGCGGGATTTAACAGCATAATGAACTAATCTTGTTTTAAGAAGTAACACATCTGTTTGCTTTGTTCTGAGCCTTCTGAGTAAATTACTGAAGATCACAGAATTTCATTGCCGGTTTGACTTTCTATCTCTGTGGCATCTGTTTTCATGTTGTAGCAGGTGGTTAATCCTTAAAAATACACTTTCCTGTTTGTAAGCGAAATTAGCAAACACAAGCTAATCTACTTCTTGTATTTATTGCCTCTCTAAGATGAATCACTTGTTGTATTCCTCAATTGTAAGTCACTTTGGATAAAAGCGTCTGCTAAATGAATAAATCTAAATGTAAAAGCATAGGAAAAGTTATTTTTCAAGTACCACAATACAGGAAACAGAAGTCTACACTGCAAAAAAATGCTTTTCTTACTTAGAGTACCTTTTCTTATTTGTTTCTAGTCCAAATATCTAAACATTCTTAAATCAAGAAGCATTTTCTAGACTAATAAAAAATTATTGTCTTGTTTTCAGAAACAAATGGTCAAAATTAAGTGCGTTTTTCCTTAAAACAAGCAAAATAATCTGCCAATGGGGTAAGCAAAATAATCTTATTTTAAACCGAAAACAAGATTATTTTGCTTGCCCCATTGGCAGATTATTTCGTTTGCTTTAAGGAAAACCGCACTTAATTTTGACTTATTTTTTCTGAAAACAATAATTTTTCACTTAAAAATGAATCCTACATGTCGTAAAATTATGACAATAGATATTCATTTCTATGGTCTCTGTCAACATTTACTGACTGGAAATCACCACATCAGGTCTTCATATGATTTGTTTACAATATACATGTAATAAATTTGACAGCTTTTTCCAATGACAATGAGTTTACAATCTCCAACACAGAAGATCTCTGCTCTTACCCTCCGTCTGCAGAAGTGTGTCACAGAAGATGCTTCCCTGCTGCTGCTTCTGAAGTTCACCAAGTAGGAATAATGCAAAGTCAGGATGCTGATAATTCCACATGCTGCCATCAACTTCAGTCTAAAATACATTTAGAAACTTCAAAACAAAAGGTAAGGCTGTTAATAATCCAGAAAAATACAGCTTTCTTCAATTTTGCGCGATATATTTACTTACTTTGTGTTATCAATTCAAATCCAACAGCTGGAGACTAAAAAAAAAAAATCTACATTTGGATAAGCAGAGGCTTTTACATTGCTTTGATCGTACTATAAACATAGAGAAGACAAAGAGGCTGTGATTGAAAGTTTAAGGAGCGATCAGGCCATTTTAAACTAAATTCAAAACATCGTCTTAAAGTTATTTTGTATCAAATAGCAAATAAATGTATGAGTTCAGTCATACTCTCGATCTCCAACGTCACAAAATGTCAACTGATCCTGATATCGCTAGTATTTCCACCACGTTTTCAAAAGTGCACGTGCTTCACTAATACTTGCTAAAATACACATATTATAATCCAAAATAAACAAAGATAATTTTACATACGCAAACACAGGTGATCTGTAGGACACGTGAGTCGCTGTATCACAATCTCATGTCTCTCGCTCCACTCATCAGTAACTAGCGTCATCTAGAGGTGAGATTTTGATCGCAGTGATTCGAATATTTTGAATCGGTTCACCAAAAAGATTCACTCACTGATTTGTGAACCCACGTCGGCCATGTGAGATCATCCTAAACGAGTATGTTGAATTATTCACTCAAACAATTTTGTGTATAGACATTTTTACACATTTGTCATGACTCGCTGTTTTCTTGTGCCACTGAGAAGTCTGGTAAAATATCAATAAAATAAAAGATTAGGCTAATAAAAATTAATATAATGTGTGAAAACAATTCCTTTCATTCCTTTCACATAATGAACTATTTATTATGTGAATTCCTTTCACATAATGAACTACTATTAACAAGTGACAAACACTTTATTTAATAAACCGCACAATTTTTTTCCTCACAAGAGCAATATTTCATGTTTTTTCCCCGTCATGAAATAGGTGTTAGGGCATATGATAAATCTTCCCGTTAACAATGGAAATCTCTTGAACATTTCAAGCCATTTGTATAGCCCTACATTAGACGCTTTCTAAACATTTCAGGGAAGCTTCTTTAAACTGAATTAAGCATATTAGTTTTACCGCTGTCACAATTTACTTGTCTAGAGCAGTGTTTCCCAACCCCCACTAGGGGTCGTTAAAGATTTAACTTACTCTAGTTTGAGGATTACGCTTAACGGTTTAACTAAACAATTCTCTACGATTTGTATTACAGTTTCATATTTTAATCACCATTAAAAATATATATGATTACCAGGATTTGGAAAAAATTACCAGCATTAAGTAAAATTAGCAAGGCGCATCATGCAACGTTGGTTTCGAAAAGCTTTGTTTATACAGTTTAAACAGCTCTATTTCTGCTGTTCTATAAGCGCCACCTACTGACAGAAACTGGATTTATATTTTTATTCGGCCTGTCTGCGTTTTTGTGTCTCTGTGTGAAAATCAGACAATTTTTATGCGCTGTTGCAAATTTTAACCCGTTGATGGAAAATAACAATGTAAATAATAATAATAATAATAATATGGTATCTATATTGTTCATGGAGCTGATAAAATACCTATAATCATTTATAATGTTTACAAAATGGTTTAAAGGGTGAAATGTGAGGCTTATTGTTTTATAAAACTTTTTTGTCAATACTTTATTTGAACATGTAGAAGGCCTAGCAGATAACATGTTGTCACCCAAACCAACACCGCAATTCATTTAAAATCTGTCCGTTAATGTTATTATATTATTGTTTCTGCTGTTGTTGCATTTATTAAATTATTAACAACTGATTTTGTAATTCCTGTTAGTGTTGTGGGGTGGGGGTTCCCATAGACTGGGAAAGTATGTGAGGTATAGCTTAATTTGTGTGTGATTTCTAGGCTTAGAAAAGATAAGATGAAAAGATGTATATATTTCTAGTTATGCCAAGCTCTAAAATATTTTACCAGGTAGAAATGACGAGTAAAAAAATACATATATATATAAAATATATATTAACTTATTAAATATAAATTAACTTATTTTGAATCCTCACCCAATAAATCATGAACGACTGGAAACATCATGTAAATTCATTGGTTAAAAATAGGGCTGCATGATATATCGAAAATATCGAAATATGGCAAATGTACATATCGTATATCGGCATGCGATATATGAATGATTTTAATAGGCTACTACAAAACGATGTGAAAAGTCAAAGTTTTAGGTCAACGCATATAGCATAATAGACTGGTCACGCGACTGTTGACTTGCTTACATTAAAAGAGTTATTAACTGCAATACGTTGCGGAAAACTACTCCTTGTGGTCTCGCCCTGTCTGCTGTCTGACACACAACCGAAGCGCGTGCACAAGCCGCCTCTCCGACAGCGCGCAATCCCTTAAGTTCTCTTTCGCGCCTTATTGAACTCGAACGGTCAAATACACACACTGTTATGTCAAAATGTCTGTCTTGGTGAGTATTCATGTAAACACAGTCGGTTATGACTTAAGTTAACATTATCAGTTGGGAAAGAAATCGGATGCGTTTCAGTAGGATCTATGGCCGTACATTAGGTCTTAAAGGGACAGCAGCTAATAACGGTAAACCTGAAATGACAAAAGATAAAGAGAAATTCACTCACTACTCTTGACTAAATAACTTCTGTAGCTTTATTTATGAATCAGTGTATATTTAATTCATGTAAAGACTATGCAGTGTTTTAGATTTACATTTGATCATTCAGTTTCTGTATTGTTTCTTACTTGAATGCTATTTCAAGTAAGAATTTGTCCTATTGTATTTGTCCCAGTGGCGAGCCAGGATTTTTTCATTGGGGTGGCCAGGCAGGGGCCAGCAACCAGTCTGGGGTGGCACGGAAATCTCCATTATTTCAACATAAAAATTAGTCTGACTATAATTTATTGGACTGTGCCTACAACACAACTGAATACAGGTAATTTGTACTTAATTGTATTTGAGATTTGAGGCGAAGTTGGAGTGCATGAAAGAGAAAAGTCTCCCGTTTTTGTGGTCTTAAAGAGACGTTTAAATAAAAGCAAATTCTTGTCAATTAAAAAGGAGACAGAAACAGCAGTTGTGAGCGGGGGTGGCCAAGCTTAAGCCACCCCCTGATTTGTCCTATTATTTGTAGGTCTTATTTTTTAATAACAAAGATAAAATAACAAAAATAACATCATTTAGTTCTTGATTTTAAGATTTAGGTTGATATAACGCAACTTCTCTTCTCTTCACACTGGTAAATTTCCCACAGCTTTTAAGCTCCTGCTTAAAAAACCCACTCTGAATATAGCACTTTTAGAAAACTATAGACCAGTATCCTGTCTTCCATTCATTGCGAAGACACTTGAGAGAGTTGTGTTCAACCAACTGTCTACTTATCTCACACAGAACAACCTCCTTGACAACAACCAGTCTGGCTTCAAGAGTGGCCACTCAACTGAGACTGCCCTGCTCTCAGTTACAGAAGCCCTGAGACTGGCATGAGCAACTTCAAAATCATTAGTACTCATCTTGCTGGATCTGTTTGCTGCTTTTGACACAGTTAACCACCAGATCCTCATGTCGAAGGGCATCTCAGTCTTACCTCTCAGGTAGGTCCTTCAGGGTATCTTGGAGAGGTGAAGTGTCCAAATCGCATCATCTTGCTACTGGGGTACCTCAGGGCTCAGTGCTTGGACCACTTCTCTTCTCCATCTACATGTCATCACTAGGATCTGTCATTCAGGAACATGGTTTTTCCTATCACTGTTATGCTGATGACACACAATTCTACCTCTCATTCCAACCAGATGATCCAATGGTTGCTGGTTGCATCGCAACCTGCCTGATAGCTATTTCTGCCTGGATGAAGGACCACCATCTTCAACTTAACCTTGCAAAAACGGAACTGCTTGTGGTCGGTGCCAACCCAACACTTGATCATAACCTTTCCATTCAACTTGGGTCGTCAACCATAACTCCTTCCAGGACGGCCAGGAACCCTGGAGTGGTGATGGATGATTGTTTAAGCTTCACAGATCCCATCGCTACAACGGCCCGGTCTTGCAGATTTGCTCTGTACAACATTAGGAAGATTAGACCCTTCCTATCGGAGCATTCCACACAAATTCTTGTCCAAGCTCTTGTTCTATCCAGACTGGACTATTGTAATGCTCTCTTGGCAGGCCTTCCAGCATGCACTGTCAAGCCCCTACAACTGATCCAGAATGCTGCAGCAAGATTGGTCTTTAACAAACCAAAGAGAGCGCATGTCACACCTCTCTTCATCAGTTTGCGTTGGCTGCCAATAGCTGCTCGCATCCAATTCAAGGCTCTGATGTTTGCCTACAGAACATCCACTGGCTCTGCACCACTATATCTAAACTCACTACTTCAGACTTATGCGGCCTCCAGAAGCTTGCGTTCTGCAAGTGAATGGCGTCAAAATCACTCACGGACCTTCTCCTGGTCTGTTCCTGGTTGGTGGAATGACCCAGTAATATTAGCACTTTTTTATATTTTACTTTTATTTTTTCAATTTTCTATTCTCTTTCTCCATCTATTTGCTTATATATTGATATTCAGTATTGCACAGCCCTAGTTAAAATGGATGGAAACTTTAAAGAACATTCAGCTTCTGTAATCCTGAAATTTATTTTACAGAAAATAGGAGTGTCAGGTCAGGGCTTCAAATATTGTTGTGGACTGGTTTAGTAGTTTCCAGTATCCTTTTTAAGCTGACAACTAGCAGTTCTCACTGCTTAAGTTCTCAGTCTTCACTAGTTTGTAATTATACAATCAAAAAAAGTTGAATCAATTCCATAACTATTATATGCATCAACCATATTTCCCAGTAAGCCGCTGAACTCTAAGGTGTGAAAATGGATTTACTAAATTTATCAATCATACTTGATTACATTCTCAAGTGAATAATTCTAAATAAATGTATTATGTATTAAATGTTAATGTACAAAAATGCTGTGAATCACACAATAATTCATTGTCAGAACCTTGGAAAAAAAAAAATCATTCTTTTATTTAAAAAAAAAAAAAAAAAAAACAGTATTGCTAAGTTACAGGTTTCAATCCATGAAAGAAAGGTGCAATGTTTAAGACCAAAGGTAAAGTGTTGAAATATAGGAATAATGAATCAAGATCCACTTGTTAGTGTTGCAGAGAAACGGCATGTCAACTGACAGCACGACACAGAATTTTTCCTTTCGTCTTTAATTAAAAGATATAAACTGTAATGCATTCATTTAAAAAATAAAACTGATTGCATATGCATTCACCCACAACACCCCAGAAAAACAATATCAGCCCCAATCATAAAATATAGAAAAGAAAGAGCAACAGGACAAAAACCAAAGAGGAAAAAAAAAAATAATTAAAATTAACAAATATTCTCTGGTATATATAGTTAAATGTGCTTTTATTTTATCTTATTTTCTCATCAAGCTAGAATCAAAATCTGAGCTCTTGCTAAATCCTGCCTGAAAGAGAATTTTTTTCTGTAATTAAAAGACTAATTTATCTGCCTCCCTCAACACTGAACAATCGATTGATTCCTCAAACTTGTTTGTGAACAGCCTCCTCTATCAGGACTCGGACTTCTGGTCTTCGGACTCCAACCTTTACTGACTGTAGTGTCTTGAAACATTGTATTACAATTGGCAAACAGGAGATTAAAAAGGCATTGGGGGAAAAAAAAAAATTCTTAAAAAAAAAAAAAAAAAAAAAAATCAATCCACTGACCCCTAGTGCTATTCAGTCTCTATTCAGTAAATATCTACAACAGACTTACTGTGCATTTTGAATATGCAGTCTAAGAACAAGCACTGTACTTATGGATCTCAGAGAAAAAAAAAAAACAATGCATATACATCCTCAAATGTACACTCGTTTACTCTCTACACAGACAGGCACTGGAACCAAGAGGCAGAAAGGTGGCCGAACGTCCCTGTTCACCGCTTATCACAAACACACACTCACACGACGCGATGAGCAAGTGAGGCACTCCAAGTATGCAGAGTGGATTTGTGAGATGCAGTCATATTTACACATTCATTTATATTCAGACAAGTGAAAAAGCACAAACTAGGTCCACCAGCAGGGCCGATTCACAAAGTATTTGAAAAGTGGGAGCACTGATCTAAGATCAGGGCTACCAATTGTCTCCAAGAGTTAAAAGCTCTTCTGTTTGCTTCTTTTGCTACTTAAATTGTATTTATTAAAAATTAAGGGGGAGGAACTCTTTAGTTTCCACACAGAAAATAATCGCTCTCAGTGATAAATTTCAAAGACCAAACCAAAGGGGGAATTGAAAAAAAAATAAAAAATTCTCAAAACAGCTCTCCCACTCTGGAGCACTTTGCAAACTTGTCACAAGGTTTACAATTTAAGGAGTCCCAAAGAGCACAACTGTACTCATCTACCACTAGAGGTCTTTCTTGAATGCTACCAGTTTAAAAAAATAAAAATAATCTCCCAAATCCCTCTGCTTCTTTTGTAATGCTTCATCAGCGCTTTCAGAACAACCCCTTCCTAGAGACTGAACACTCAACGAGACCATCCACAAAAACCACAGATTGATAACTTAAGGGGAATTGGTGGTCATCTAGTGCTTTTAGAAAACCATGAAAAAAAAAAAAAAAAAAAAAAAAAAAAAAATATAGGCCTCATGTCTGTCACAATGCGTTGAGACAGAAAACTTAGAGATATTCTATATACATTAATTTCTGCAGGCCACATATGACTGATGCAATTTGGCATTACCTTTTTATCAAATGTGAACCACAAAGCAGGATGAAGCAAAATCAAAATACCATTGCCATACTATACTAGTGTTCTAATAGATGCTTAAGCAAAAAAAAAAAAAAAAAAAAAAAAGGGTTTATAAAGCTTGATAAGCTGGGGATGTGACTAAACAGACCTTTTAGTCCCTAGTGTTTCCATTATTTGACAACAAAAAAGTGGTATGGACCAAAATCAAGACAGGAATTCATTGTGTAGTGTCCATTTTAAGTAGTGGCTGTTCTCAATCACATTGATCTCAATAAGAGTAGGAGAGTGACAACTAGAGAATGTTGAAAACTACGGAAGGGTCTTTGCAATTAGTGGCAATGGTCCCGTAAGTGATGAGATCAGAGGCTCAGCAGGGACAGTAGGCAGGAGGAGGAAACTCACGGCGGGTGATGCACACGATCAGTTTTTCTGTGGAGAGAAACAGAGGAGACGTGCAGGTCAAGTGTGGTACTCTCTTCTATTAAGTTTACTAATAATGAGGGAAAATGATTCAGTAATGTGTCATCAAAGAGCTGCGATGAGAATTTGTGCATATTACACAAATCACATCACCCATTTTCTGGCAAAGTGATGACAGATAAAACCACTGAAACATCAGTCATGTGACCAAAGTGGACACATGAGGGGGAGTGATCAGTGTTGGGGAGTAACTAACTGATAGTAGCAACGCTACTAATGGAACATGACAGTGGCTGAGCTGTTTCCTAAATATTTTTTATGTAAATCAGTGTAGTATATGAAATATTGGCCTCTCAGTCATTTGTTTTTGACTTTAGCTGACTAAATTTGATCTAT
Source organism: Elopichthys bambusa (assembly GCA_037101425.1). Taxonomy (NCBI): domain Eukaryota; kingdom Metazoa; phylum Chordata; class Actinopteri; order Cypriniformes; family Xenocyprididae; genus Elopichthys; species Elopichthys bambusa. Next base: position 28,467,430 of record CM074436.1, read on the forward strand.
GAGATCTTTGTTTATTTCACCAGAAAAAAAAATGAATATATACACATACATATTAAAATGATACTAATGGATTCATTAATTAATAAAACAGTTTGAGTGTTTTTGTAAATTTGTTTACATTTAAAGTAGGGCTAGCGATTTAACGTGTTAATTAGATTAATTACGGTTAAAAAAAAAAAGAAAAAAAAAAAGGCAAAATTGAACACATTTAACGCACTTGCCCAGGCCTAGACCTACGTAGATTTGACATTTCAAACAGTTGATTAACTCAGTGCGCTATGAAGCCTATATAATGCAGTCAGAAAGTCTCAAAAATTCAAGATATGGAGGCAAAAATGAGTTGTCATCTCATATTTAGATATCACACGAGTGCTGTTTGTCCCATAGCCTATATAACAAGTGCAAATGCAATACTGATTTTATACAACAGTTCAGTAAATAAGAAGCTAATATTGTGTTAGACACATTGTCCATTTTGTTCAATTTTGCCAATGAAAATATAAAGACAAAGCAGAACTGTTAGTCTCTGCACAATGCACAGCAGTTTTATTCCTGAATCCACGTTTTGAACGAACTTAGTGAAACTAATGATTCAATGGACTGTTTATGAAAGACTTGGACTTGAAGCGGCGCTGCACAGACCGATCGGTGTATATCAAAGTACAGTAACAGTGATTCAAAAGCAAACAGAGCCACCTGCTCTCGCAGTACTTTGATGTCATACGCCGATCGGTCTGTGTAGCACCGCTTTAAGTCCAACAAGCCTGAAGAGAACCATTTACTTCACTCCTGAATGAATCGAATGAATGAATAACTGACTTAATCATTAAGACATTTACCATCACCTACTAGCAGTTTCAGTTTCTTATTTAGAGTCTAATTTTATTTAAAAAAAAAAAGTAATTATATATTTTGTAAAAAAAAAAAAAAAAGTATAGTTCACCCAAAAAGGAGTCATTTACTCAACCTCATGTTCCAAAAGTTCACGTGTAATAAATTGTATGTTGAATCAAATAAAATATTTCTTTCTGAAGCTACTTTTTTGTAATGTCTATTTGATGCTTTACACAATAATGCGTTATATTTTGGGGGTAATTTCTCAGCCAAAACTGATGTACGATTAATTAATTGCCACATGTAATTAGATTAAAAACAGCCCTAATTTAAAGCAGTCATCCTATTTCAGATCCTTGTTTTTTCACCAGATAAATATGGTTCTAATTGTAAAAAAAAAAAAAAAAAAAAAAATTTTTGTTAGCAGCTTCCTAACTACTTTTCAGTACCTGCAGCTCGACTAATTTAACTACTGTAAATTTGGAGTAGCTTGTAGTTAAAAAAAAAAAAAAGCTTCCCCAACACTGGAAATTAGTAAACCCATTTTCACTGAAGTACAGAATAACAAAATACTGTTAATGAGGGTTAGAACCACAAATACACTGAGCGGCACACATACACTTAAATGTACACATGAAGCCCATGCAGAAGGTGGACACACATACCATGCGTGCTCATGCACTGAGTGGGGGGAGGGGAGTGGCCTAACCATCATAAGAGTCCAACAGAGGCAAAGAGCCCCGTCTCTCCCCATACATTCCTCCCTGAGAGTCAAAGAGAAAGAGAAATTGACAGAAGATAAGAGAAAGGCATCGAAGAAGAGGTGAGTGAAAACAGAAGGAGAGGGAGTGTGTGAGAGAGTTAGTTGAGGTGAGAACCCCTCTTAGTACTATTAGTGAAATTACAGTAGGTTAACAAGTTTCAGGTTGAGTAGTGTGTTTAGGATGTCTGGTGTGCTGAACTGTTTGTGAAGGAAGTTGGTGAGAACAAGTTGTTTGTTGTAACTGCACAAGGGTGGATGTTCCCTTTGAAGGGGACGTTTACGTTACCTGAGGTGTATCTCTGTCAGAGCGATCCAGAGTGTCATCTAAAGTGTTTCTCCGTCCTCTCTGGTCTAGTGTAGAGTAAGCGTCTGGCGCCACAGACAAAATGAATTGATATTTTGTAACTCCGTGAATCACAGCACAGTGATTGCATGGAAATTGTAGTAAATTTAAAATCATTTTCCAGTGCAAGCACACACACACACAATATATATATATATATATATATATATATATATATATATATATATATATATATAAAATATACATACTTTTTCCCACAACCATGCCTTTTTACATTGTATGTTTTACTTTTTTTGCAGGAAAGTGATACTTTTATTCAATAAGCAAATTGTTCAAAAGTGACAGTAAAAACATTTATAATGTTACAAAAGATCTTTCTCAAATAAATGCAGTTTCTCTGTTTCTATTTATCTAAAACATTGGTAATAAATGTTTTTAAGCACCAATTGTAATTCAGCATATTGACGGATTTCTGAAGGATCATGTGACATTGAAGACTGGAGTAATGGCTGATGAAAATGTAGCTTTGCCATCACAGGAATAAATTACATTTTAAAATATATTAAAACAGAAAACCGTTGTTTTAAATTGTAATGCGTCACACTGTTTTTACTGCATTTTTGGTCAAATAAATGCAGCCTTGGATATAAAATAATATATATCACTATGTTATAATATAATAATCAATTTAATTTTAAGTGCAAATTAAAGCAGATACAAATGGGAATCAGGAAAACCCAACTGGCGAATGTGGCTAAAAGCTCATTTTAGACCTTGAGTATATGCATTATAAAGTATGAGAATAAAGTATGTGCATTTTACCTGGTCCCATGTCATTTAGTGGAATCATGTCTCTGTCCCTGTCCTGTTTGCCCCCTAACAGACAGACCCAAACAAAGTCAGATCAGACACAAAGTTGTATCCTGCATGTCCATTTGGCTGAAACACATTCAAGTCCATTCAGCAAGAATGGGTTGCGTTCTTACCCCTGTCTATTAGCGGCAGGGTGCTGTCCTCGTATCCCCCGTTGCTGCGGGTGTTGTTAGGAGGGTTGAGGTTGACCATGAAGTCTGTCTTCTTCCAGCCGTCTTTCTCCAGTGTGCGGCGGAGCTCTTTGAAGCCCCACACGATCTGCAGCACCAGCCCAGCGCCACGTACCTCTCGATCTGACCGGTTGCTATACGGGGGAAATACAGACGATTATTAAATGATATAACTATGGCTCATTAAAGAGCATTTGCTAATAATAATAATTAAAAAAATAAACACATTACTCTTCCAGGTTCCTCCAATGTGACCAGCCAGTTATTAACACAAATGTATACGCGCACATACCTGTCTTTGTTGATGAGCACCAGTCTCTCAATACCCTGGGAGGTGCGCAGGGATTTGGCCGCATCCACACTGGAGCCAACCACTTCTGCCATAGTGCTGAGAACAGACACCACAGTCTCCTCCGAGAGCCCGCGCACAGGCTGACTCTGACCACTTCCTGGCAGATTGGCCACCAAGTTAGGCACAGAATGCTTCCCTACACAAAAAGGAAGAGAGATTGAGTAAAATATGGTGGGATTCATTCACTGGGACTGTACAATTATGGCTAATTTGACTGTATGTGTCTCCATTCAGTGTTATTACCAAGGCTAACACAAACAAACAGGTATTATTGGCTCACACACCTAGCAGCTCACGGTTGCGAGCGTCAATGGCCAGGTTCCTCAAAGCTCCAGACATGGCTCTGACCACACGGTCATTCCCATGAGACAACAGCTCCGTCATCATAGGCAGGCCATGTTCCTGTCTCATCGTTGCTCTAATGTATCGTCCATACTGACAAAAATAAGAACGGAGGTCAAATTACGAAGCCGATTTTTCCTCCTCATGAACCCAATCAAACAAATATTAAGAAATAAGTGATGGTGGAGTAGCCTAGGGCTGCTCGATTATGGCAAAAAGCATGATTAATCTGATCAATATTGAGATCAATTATTTAACACAATTACTCACCAACTTTGGAAACATCAGATATATTACTGTATGATATGAAATGTATAATTTCCATAACTGCTTGGTTTTTTTTGGTTTGGTTTTGGGAATATTTAATTTTGATCTCTGAAAGTTACAGTACGTTTTCATAGTCAATCGAGCTTTTTTCTAATAATAAAATGTATGACCCATTTAATGTGAAGTGTGTTTAATATGCATTGGACTGCCATAGCAGTATCATTCTGAAACCATCAGCATTTTTGTGCATACTCACAGTCCAACGGCCTGCACACAGGTTCTGCACGGCCCCCGCAGCAGCTTCTAGAACCGATGGGTTCTTACTCTCTTTTAGGAGAGAAGTGTACACACGCACCACCTCTGGCTGGAACAGCAATTCATAACCTACAAAACGATACAATTGTTACACTATTTCATCTATAATCTAACTACTAAGTATTCAGATCCAACAAGACTGTCATTGTACCTTTGGCTGGTGTGCTTCTCTTTGGAATGTCAATCATGTCTGAAGTTCCATCATCCTCTTTTTTCCCTGACCAAAGCAGAAGGAATGAGCAACAAGTGAAATAGAGATGAAGTGACATACAGAAATCTTATCTACCATTTAATGATAGTGACGCCATTTATGACAATTTAGAAGCAAAAGTCTGAAGAAAACCTCTTCCTCAAAGATTTAAAAAGGGGATTTTCTTTAGACAAAGACAGTTTTCTTTAGACACAGTTCTGACAAAGGTTACATTTATTCCCTGAGGGAAAACCCCCACATTGTGTGATGATTTAATGACTAAAGACTTGCAGACGGGTCAGTTTTCACAGTAGTATATGACAAAGTGCAAGTTTAAAAGAATCAGACAGTTGTCTTTTAATGTGTCTACATGATTAAACATTAAAAGTGAAGGTGTATAAAAGTGAATTTATCAGAAATGCTGTGCTCTGGCACCCTCTGGTGGTTACTAATGAAATGTTTTAAAAGCTTCAAGGGCCACAGTCACACAATTAAGAAGAAAATCAAGATTGCAGAAAGCGATTTTTGCAATCTTTCCCCAGTTTTCTGAGAACAGCCAGTTATTTTTGGACGTGTGGTAAAAGCGGTTCCATGAATGGATTAGATGATGCCTTAGAAGTAGGCAGGAGGGCATCTCATTAGGTTTTCAAACAGAGCTATAGTGTCCAGTCAGTGTCATAATTTGATACTTCTTACTGATTCCACATCTACTTTCTTCAGATCAATAAAAACCTTCTTTGTGTGACTGGTCCCCTTAATAGGCCTTCTTACTTTTACAAAAGTAGTGCAGCTCATAAAACGAATGTGAAATGGGATAAGAAATGCATTTTTTTCCATTTCAGATCCATTTTATGAACTTTGACCAATAACAAGGTTAATAATGGGTTACAATGAGGTGAAATGTAAGCGATTCCCATAATAGCAAAGCAAAGCCTTTACTTTATTAGAAGAAGAAAAAAAAAAAAAAAAAAAAAGAGAAAAGCTTACCTTTGGAAAACCACTCATCTGTTACAGGATAAAAAGATGTACGGAATGAGAGCAGAAGAGACAGATACAGAAGAAAATGAGAGGAAAGGACTGTTTTGGCATAAAAAAAAAAATTGCAATAGTGCCCCAGCCACCATACAATTAATTAGCAACAAACCCCTAAACAAGGCACACACTTGTGTGAAATTCATGCACGTTTCATCTCCATGTGCAAACAAACTCGATCTGGCACATATCAAACTCACAGGCTTAACAGACTTCAAAGCATGTACTATGATTTAAAGACGAGGAATAGGCACGGCCTCTTGGCTTTGTTTACACAACACCGAGATTATGCACAGGAATGCAAAGATAGCAAGTTAACTTATTTGAATTGGTTACGGCCTACAGCCAGTGCCTGGGTTTTCCTTTAAATGAATCAAATACGCACCTTTGCCCTTTCGGGAGCTGAAGCAGCCCCCCTTTTGGGAAGAGGCAGGGCCTTGATTGACCGGAGTCATCTCCTGATAGCGCTCGCTGCCTGGTATCTCCCGATGCACTTGATAGGACAGATTCCTCAGCAGACACACACTGTTCTCAATCAGCTGCACACAGACATAATAAACATGATAAAATAAAAGATTGGTAACCGATTGAAAGGAGGACAACTAGCAATGTTTTTATAAAATTGTTGAAAATCAAAGAACAAACTATATAGTAATATTCATAATTTACAGATTCTTATTCCACTCAATGATCCACTTAATGTCTTTTCTGCACCACTAGCAGCACAAATCTTTGACTATCATAGCAATACAGGCTCAAGCAAATGGTGTAATATTCTGTTCAGACAAACTTTTTCCAATATTTAAAAAAGTAAATACAAATATTTGACATACACTACTGTTCAAATTCAAATACTGTTAAGATTTATTGATTTTTTTTGAAAGTCTATGCTCACTGAATCTGCATTTATTTGATTGAAAAAAAAGAAAGAAAAAAGTAATAGTGAAACATTGTAACTTAAAGTAACTTTCAATATATGTACTGTAATGTAAAATGTAATTTATTCCTGTGATGGCAAAGGTGAATTTTCAGCATCATTACTCCAGTCTTCAGGACTTACGTTTACATGAACACTTTTTCCTTCAATCTTGAATGAATTCGTTCCAATTGATGAATCCGAACGTAGTGTTTACATGAATGGTAAATAAAGTGATCAGGTTGACGTGCGTGTTTGTACGTCACAAGCTTCTGGTCAGATTTAATATTTTGACATGCGCACACTGCATGAATATACAGAGATTCCTGCTGTTGTTGCACACTAACCATCCTCCTTTTCTTTGTTTTACAAAGCAGACTTAATATTTATCTAATTAGGCAACAACGAGCCATTGAGTCATGCTGCTTGTAGTAGTAAAAGCGCCTTTTCCCCAGCCCAAAACCAATTGTCTGTGGATGAGAATATAAAACCAGGACTGATGGGACGTTATCCTGGTCTACTTCATAGACGATGAGTGAAAAGAGAATTTCAGAATGACAACACACACATTTGTGACACTTTATTCAACGGTTCTGCGCATCATTACGCTATTTCTACATCATAGCACATGCGCAGTACTCGACTTTCAACCCAATCAAGTGTTTACATGTCCTCTTGATCGGATTACAAAAGGAATAAATCACCCCTTACAATCCAAATGAAATTGTAATCAGATTTGGCCAATTCATTCCAACTGACGTGGTTACATGTGACTTTTTCATTATGATTGTGTCACATGATCCTTCAGAAATTATCCTAATATGCTGCTCAAGAAACATTTCTTAATATCAATGCTGAAAACAGTTGAATTGCCTAATATTTTCAGGATTCTTTGATTAATAGAAAGGTTAAAAAGACCAGCATTTATTTTAAATGGATGTAATATTAGAAATATGTAAAGGGGTCATATGATGCTTTTTAATGTTTTCTTTGTTTCATGTATCTGGGCATGTATAAGATCTGAAGTTACAAAGCTCATAGTCTCCCACAAAGTGATTTATTCTATCTATCTAACAGAACACGGATACCTAAAACGCCTCAATCCAAGTCTAGATATTACTTCTGCAAATATCAACATCACAATGTAAAATATTAACATAATGGACAAGGCTTCAGTGAATTGTAGTGTTGTCATGGCACGGAAATGCTGTGTTATTGTATCCAGAAGCAAAACCACTTTTGCGGTCAGTGATTAACTAGAAGCTAAGATTTATTTATTAAGCTGTACCTGAGCAGTACAGAAGTTAGCTTGTGCACAGCGCAGCTTACAGAGCACAGCTTCCTGAACATGGGAGACTATTTACCACTGTCAAACATTCTGCTCAAGTCATGTTTGCAAAGTTGGTTTCAAAATTGACTAGTGTGTGGGCTGATTTAACAACATTTAGACATTTACTGTGCAAATTGTCTAACAGCTAAAAAAGGGAACCGGTTCTAAATAACCAATTCCCAATCCTAATTATAACAGTGATTAATAATATTCAGTATGTGATGATAGAAATGACCAGCAATGTTTTCTTCCCTCTTTGCTCTTCCCGAAAACATGCTTCCCCTGTCATAAGAGCAGTGCGTATGAAAATGCAGTTTTCAAAACTTAAACAGTCGTTACCTTGTTGTCCACATCTTTACAGTTGATCTGTGACTGAACAATGTACATGAGCGAGTCGACAAGTCCAGAGCACTCCCTCAGCTTCCTCCTGGCCTCACTCCGCTCCGAGCTCACATTCCTGAGAGCGAAACGTCATGCAACTAATTAGGACACTGCCTGTTTAATGTTTAGCAACGTTTGGCATGCACAGAAACTTTTAGCTTCAGGTCATCACCTAAAATATTAACCAAGAGTATACAGATGGCATCAGGAAAGTTGAGCAATGAAAGAGAAAGTGAGGGTTAAAAGGCAAGACACTGTTAGCTCTACTTAAATGTAATCACGGTGTAAAAGCACTCCTCCGACTGCTTTCTAAAAGCCTAATAGGCGAGTGGGAGAAGTGAGGGACACTTTCAAAGAGAAGCACTCAAGGGAAATAAGTGGATTCAAAGATCACATTTCTCTCTTTTGTCCAAACTTTGTCCTGGTTCTTTCACAGCCCCAAGGTTCTTGCTCTCACACACAATCCAAGAGCATTTCCTTTGCACTTCCCCTCTTTCTTCCACATAAAAATGCAGTTTCCTTACACACAAACCCTTTCTTGACAGGAATTCTTTAGCAGCACTAAAGCACCCCCCTCATCCCTAGAACGTCTTTCATTAATCTGAATCATGAAACTGTCCCTTCCTGACATCCTAATCCTTTCCTCCGCCCATCTCTGTGTTCCAGTGGCTTAACTGCATCACCAAAGTCATGCGTTTGATTCCCAGGCTGATTAAGGGCATTTTCACACCTGGCTCGTTTGGAGCATCCGTTTCAGAAAGTAGTGCGTTTTGTCCCTTAGTTCGGTTCATTTAGGCATATGTGAACATGACAATCGAGCTTGGATTTAAAAAAAAAATAATAAAAAAAAAAAATTACGTTATGTACCTTAAGCAGCCGGTAGTGTTGGTGAGTGCAGTCTCCCACTCCAGGTGTCTGGGTTTGCAGCTCTCCTCTCCCCCTTCGTTCCCCCTCTCCCAGCCCGAGTGCGGAACCATCACCTCATCGGACAAGGCGTGTAGCGCGTGGTCCACGATCTCCATCTTTACAGAGTCGTGAGACGACAGGTTCCACAGTGTGCCTGACAGAGGATGAGCCATCAGTTACTACAATCCATCTTTATGTTTTTGAAAGAAGCCTCGCGCTCAGCAAGGCTGCATGTATTTGAATACAAATATAATCAAAATTAATATTGTGAAATATTACAATTTAAAATAACTTCCATTTTAATATATTTTAAAATGTAATCTATTCCTATGATGGTAAAGCTGAATTTTCGGCAGCCGCTAGTCTTCAGTGTCAGATCAGAAATCATTCTAGTATTCAGATTTGGATTATAAACTGTGATACTTTTAAGCATGTCATTTTTTTAATCAAAAGGTTATGAAATGCCAGAATTGTCCAAATTATTAATTTTTCCTATAATGCGGTTCACTAAATTGTACATCACAATACAGAAGCAAAGACTGCAAATTTGTGAATTTAATAGCATAAAAATGACCTTACAATCTTGATTTCAAGCACTAAAGAATGCATACCTGTTATAGTGTCGGTAAGGTCTTGATCTCTCGTCTTTCTCAGTAGCCGCACCAATGCGGGAATTCCATCACAGTTCTTGATGGCTATCTTGTTATCTGGATCTCGTCCGTACGAGATGTTCTTGAGAGCTCCGCATGCTGCGTAATGGACCTCTTTCTTTGGGTTATCCAGCATGGACACGAGGGCAGGGATCCCCTTTAGTCGTCTTACTTCTGACTTCACCTGCAAAGATAGGCGGAAAAGCGTGAGCACATGGAATGTGTGTGTTACACAATGTCCTTTGAGTGGCTTCGCCGAAAATCAAATTCCTGCACTAAGTGATGAAATCCCTGCTATGTAGGTAGGGCTACCCAGCATACTGTGACGAGCATCCTGCGTAAGTGTGCACTAACCTTATCATTCTTAAAAGTGAGATGTTGCAAGTAAGCTGCAGCATTGCTTTTAACAGGGTCCAGGCGGTAGTTGAGCATAGCGATGACTTCAGGAAGTTCAGGTTGCCTCCATGCTGTGGGTGCGGGGCCTTTACGAAGAGTGCTGTCCAATGATGCCATGCTGCCTCTCTCTCCCTGAGCCAGCGGAGCTCCTCCTCCCCAATAATACATATCACCAGCTCCACTCATATCACCATCCAGTGTGCCTTCATATGACCTATGCAAGACAAGCAGCAGCATATATTAAGTGATTTTCCACCTTAAAAGGATTGTACACCCAAAAATGATCCCATGATTTACTCACTCTCAAGCCATCCTAGGTGTACATGATCTTTGTTCAGACAAACACAACCGGAGACATATTTAAAAATATCCTTGCTCTTCCCAGCTTAATAATGGTAGTGAATGGGGGGTATGATTTTGAAAAAAATAAATAAAAATTGCATCCATCCATCATAAAAATAATCCATATGGCTCAAGGGGGTTAATAAAGGCCTTCTGAAGTGAAGCGATTTGTTTTTGTAAGAAAAAAAAAAAAAAACATTTAGAACTTTATAAACTAAAATAACTAGCTTTGTTTTGCACTATCCTCTGCGCTTCTGCGTTCATTAATACATCATGCATCAATATGGATATTTTTCTTGCAAAAACCCATCGCTTCAGAAGACACCACCCTTTCACTACCATTATAAAGCTTGGAAGAGCCAGGATATTTTCAAACATCTTGGATTGTGTTTGTCTGAAAGAAGATAGTCATATACACCTAGGATGGCTTGAGGGTGAGTAAATCATGGGATAAATTTCATTTCTGGGTGAACTATCCTTTTAATAAATTGTCCAAATTGAAATGATTTGCTTAACGTGTAATAGAACACACTAACCCTGTCCGGCGTGGAGGTGGGGCATGGTGTGCATGTGCCAGCCGGGGCATTGTGCTGTAATGCATGGGTGGCCCCATGCCGTAATCGGCTTCATCATATCCCAGGCTCCTCTGATCATCCTCCAGGCCGTAGGGCTCTGGGACAAAGCGCTGCAAGCCAGAGATCTCCAAAGCACTGCCCATACGTCCTACCTGGGGCTGGGCCGAATATGGGTCCAACTGTGGCCGGCTGTGTGTGCGGTAGGCGGAGTCCAGAGTCCGGTAGCCATCCACAGGCCTAAAGAAAAAGGGGGAGCTCATTTGTACATGTACACTACTGGTCAAAAGTGAGAAATAATTAAGATTTTTTTTAAATGTATTTGAAAGAGGTCTCTTATACTCAGCAAGGCTGCATTGATTTAATCGAAATATACAGAGAAAAAAAAAAACATTGCAATAAGTGTTACTATTTTATATCTTTTAAAATGTAATTTATTTCTGTGAAGGCAAAGCTTAATTTTCTCTAGTCTTCAGTTGCACATGATTCTTCAGAAATCCTTCTAATATGCTGATTTGTAAAGCACAGACCTGTAGCGGTCATCCATACGAGTCCCTCGGCTGAGGCTGGTGTAGGCGTCAGAAGGTGGGCCGCTGCGGTAATCATCATAGCCACCTGGAGGTCCATAGTGGTAGTTACGGGGGACAGTAGCGGTTGGGTAGTCCATGGGGCCACCTGGTGGCCTGTACACACGGTCCATTGGGGTATTATAACCGGGTATCCCAGTGACTGAACCAGTGCCATCCAGGGAAAGCGTGTCAGAGACTGAGGGAATGACTGTTCGTGTGGTGGTTGTCTTTGTGACCTTCTTTACCTAAAAAGAGAAAATGCAATTATCTTACCAACTTGAGGCCATACTTGACAAGATGTCACCAGTTAAATTCTATTGTATGGCTACAGCAAACTTACTGTGGTCTCAGTGCGACGTGTGGTGCCATCATCATTAGTTTCAACTGAAATAATCGGCAGCGCTTCATGTGGGTCCTCCTCCACTGTGACCGACTCAACCATATGACCAGGGTCCAACATCCTGTACTGTAGCACAGGCACACAAACAAAGAACAATAGTGAGCATAAGTCAAGAATAGGAAGTGTGTCCACTCACACAAACACACCATCTGGCACAGGTGTACGTCAATGACGACAAAATAGCAAGTTTGTAAAGACGCAAAAGTGTAAAAATATATGCAAGATCGTATACGGTATACGAACACCCAGGGTTCAACCATAAGGATAGCCTGGGATCAGTGCTGTTGACACTACATCCTGTTCATTGTACCGAATGTTTTTATTAGGAAGGCTGCTCTCGCATACTCGTACACATTATAATGCTTCGATACCACGCATCGTGTGTACAGTATTTGTGTTCAGACAAAGAAACACTGAAATACTTTTTCCTATATTATTACAGGAAAATGCCATGTGATTACTCTAAATGTGCACTTATAAAATGAGCAATATATATGAGCAATAGAATGAACAGTGAACAGAACAGTAACAGAATCTCATACAACATATAATTAAGGCATAGCCATAATTAAGTGTGAAAATAATGGAAGGAAACCCCTATTTGCTCAACGAATTGAGCAAACTAATATGATTCATAGTCTTTTGGTTTCTCTACCTAATTAAAAAAAATAAATATATTTAAATTATATTTATTTATTGAAATTATATTATATTTAAAAATTACAAGTGCAATTAAAATACAGGTATCTGTATTGGTATCGGCGAGTACCAAAACTGAAAGTATCATATCGGACTCAAACATGTTTGCAAAAATACTTTTATTTATATTTTTATTAAATTTGTGGCAAAAAAAAAAAAAAATATAATAACCACAACAATTATTATATACTTTTTATTTATTATGAGTATTTTATTTCATTATTTTATTATTTATGTAATTTATAGGCTCAATTTATAATTAATTTAATTTTGATTTTAAAATATAATAAACATCCATCATCATCATCTATCTGCTAAACTGGAATATACAAAAAAAAAAAAAAAAAAAAAAAGAGAAATCATTGTGGACAGCCCATACTAACCTGAGTCCCGTTTATGTATCCCTCGTTTAATTTGAGCCGTTCTAACTCCGCATCACCAGTGACACGGCCGTTCTAGAGAAACAGAGAAAAATTATGACACACAAAAACATGCATGCAAAACAGATGAGGAATGCGTCAAAGTGGCCAGCCAGTGATCGTGGCGCTAGTGAACAATGCTAAACATTCAGAATGTCCACAGCAGGACCTTGAGTATATAATACAGCATATGAAAAACATGATCTTATGAACGTCCATGCAAAGGAGGAAAGAATAAACAACACTGAGGACACTAAAAAAAACAACAAGTTAATGAGACCATTGCACAAGAGAAACATGACAGTGTTGCAGAAATGAATAATGGCTGGATGGACGAACGCCAGGAATGAGAAGGGGGTTGACCGCTACTAGATAATATTACTCATGCTTTTACACAACAATGGCATGCAGCACCATTCACACTTAAAGCACAAATTCTCTACGCGCAAACCAGGGGAAGTGGGCTGCTGTACTATTCTCGGTCCACAGAGGGAGCCGTGAAAGTAGACGGTAATCTTAGCTGACAGTCGGGCTTGTGGGAACCTGTCAGCAGGTAGGAACTGAGCCTGCTCAGCATGTTAATATCTACACAACTATGTCAACAGAGAGGAGATATACATATGATGGTGGCATTCCAAACAATGCTGACCAGCCTTTATCTTTACATGTGTGTGCGCGCTGGAGAAAGAACAAAAGATTAATTTTTCTGAAGGAAATAGTTCTTCCAAAAACAAAGTGTTACTCACGTTTCTTCCTTCTATAGCACATGGTAGCTCTGTGTGATTAACGGACCAAAACTTCTGTCATAGTTCTCAAGATCATTCGCATTTATGTGGAGCATGATAAATTCAAAAGTGGAGCATCAAGACGTGTTGTGCACTGGTTCTCATGCTCCACATTTAAAATGTACACAAATTCAAATGACATTTGAGAGCTATGACAGAAGGAAAGCTCTTCGATTAACTTAAATTTGGCTTCTATGAAGCTTTATGAGTTTGACATTTAAGTCCCTATTTATTATTATTGAATAAATAAGGGCAACCTAGACATTGCATTGTCATATTCCCTGTAAAACAGTAATAGATTTGGAACCAGTGTTGTTACTACTAGCTCAAACTATTAAAAATAGGTTCTGGTAAATGAAAAAGAATATAAATATTACATTAAAAACATTACATATTAGATAAAACTTACATTTAAAAACTATGTTGGCAACTAACGGAAATAAGTTCAAGTACTAACATTACTAAAACATAAGGTAAAATTAAAATAAGTCTAAAAATAAAAGCAAATTAAATACAATAATAGTATATAAATAAAACTAGAATAGCGCATAAATGAAAGTTCATTTTTTAGGTTTAGTATTCCTTCCAATTTTATGAGATGGTGTTAGTCTGATGCATCTGAGAGCGAAAAGAAACAAAGTTGTGTATGCAACTATCTAGCTGTGAGTGAAACTTCAGTATTTCAACTCACTTGCTCACACAGTCAACGCCCTTGAAGGAGGGGGCGTGTCTGAGTAGATCATGCAACCAATCCAAGTCCTTTAGTCTAAACCGTGAAGTAAACTGAGAAATCTGAGATTAAGACGATACTTGATGTGTTTGTGTTGAGCAACTTCGAACGAAAGAGCTATCTGAAATCCTCTACACAAAAGGGAGACTCATCTTACTAAACCGGTTTGTTATCTCTCTGCTCACAGACATCAGCGGAAGGGGGTTCGGGTGTTGAGAAAGTTTCTGTGATAAGTGAGACATTCACCATGAGGACAGTGAGTAAACGGGAAAGAAATTCCTCTTCGTTGAAGAACATTCATTCCACTAAGTCAAACAGACAGGTTAATGACACATGTACGATGTACAGACATGCGTTTGTGAGAACCAACAGGGGTTGACATTCAGAAAAATAAATGATGTATTGAGAGACAAATTTGGGACACAAAGAAGAAACATGCAAGGGAAACATGGCTTAAAAAAAAAAAAGAAAAAAAAAGAAAAGTATGGCTTCTGTGATGCCACACGCCATTAACTGCAGAATGATGCAGACGGCAAAGGATGGGCGGTGAATGATGACAAGAGGAAAGGATGCAAATGGTGGGTTCTGGTGACATTGAACAACGGTGAAGGATGGGTTAATCGCCATGCTCCTTGAGATGCCAACTAGGACACATTGGTGCAGAGTGATGCGGCGTGGGTGAGATATTGCAGGGTGATGATGCGGGGAACCCTGCTGCTGCGTGATTGGCTGGGAGGGCGTTACCTGCAGGGTGGGGAGGGGGCGGGGTAGGGTACCGGAGGGCCCCACGCTCCTCCTCTCCTCCTCCAGAGCTCGAGTCAGACGCTCAAACTGCATCTCCTGCTCTCGCACGGAGGCCAGGAGAGATGCTGCATTCTCACACTGCTCCATACACACTGAGAGAAAGAGGACAGGGTTACACACTCGCATCATGAGAGAGCATCTTGCGCACTCCGTAAGTGCCCTGGAAACCAAGAAACATGCGCTCCACGAAGTCAAACTCAACACAAATACATAGCTTAAGAAAGGTGTGCACCATGTGACCCATGCGGCAAGCTAAATCAAGAAACGGTAACGAGGAGAGAAAAATGTGAGAGAACATGACAGACAGAAAGCAAAAAACGTGAAAAGACAGCACGAGCAAGACAGGTGCTAACAAAGCGCTTCAGATGCAGGCGTGATCACGCTGCCACCGCTGAGTGACAACACACAGAGGAAACCAGACCGGTTTCAAGCTCACAGATAGGAGAGTGATTCAGATGCTGTAAGAAGAGATCGTGTAGAGGCAGGCAGACGAGTGCAGACACAACAAGGAATGAGCCAAGGTCTATTCAAATCAAAAGTGGCTCCAGAGAACCGTATACAGCTAAATAAAAGCCGTAAACCATCCTTTCTACTGTGCTGGCCTTTCTGGAGGCCATTTCACTGTCTGACAACTGAAAACAAACCCAGTGTTTTTATGCTCAAGGAAAACTGACAATTCTTACTAACTAGCACAGCAACAGTACCATGGTACAGTCGGTGATGTAAGGCAAAAAAAAAAAAAAAAAAAAAAAAAAAAAAAGTGTTATGACACTTAGATTAACTCTAGCCAAGATATTTTTAGACAAGTAAACATTAATAAAATAGGAACAAAATCAAATTAATAGCACAAATAAATACAACAGAAAAAGATTAAATAAACAGTGCTTTTCAGGTTATGTAGGCTTAAACAGCCCATTTTCAGGTACAGAAATTGTAATGTATAACTAGATTAAACTATTAAAGTTAATCAGTCAAGAGCAGTTACAGATGCATAAATGTTTTAAAATGTTGAAAATATAAAACATGTTATTTGAATTTTATAAAATGAAAAGATACTTTAAATGTGACATTAAACCTGCCAGTAGGTGGCAGCAAGTCCCTGTTAATGCTGTGAATTATTTTCGTTGGCGAAAGAGCTAAACAGGTGATTTGGTGTCTAAAATGTAAGTCAATTAATATAAACTGCTTGTTTATTAAACTGTACGTTGTATAAAATCAGTATCACTTTTGTAATCATGCTTATATTTGGAGAAAAATGGAGCTCTTCGCGTAATATTGGTTAACTATATTAAATTATATACATATAAAAGACATACAGGGGCATTTTTGCCACTTATCTTGAATTCTGGGTGCATTCTAAAGGCATTTTAGTAGACTACATTACGCAGTGAAACCATGCGCTCTAAATATGCACGCGCACTAGCCTAACCTACTAGACAACATTACGTAGTGTATGCGTGCACTCAATGTGTGTGTTTTGTTTGGTTTTTGTAAAGTGGGGGACATACTAGATTATGTCAGATTGTTAAATCAACAATTACGATATCATAGACGATATATAACGAACTCCCCTACAACAGTGGCCCGATTGAGCAAGTGACCGTTCTGCCATCGGGCAGTCCTTGTTGTCGAGCCCTGTATTTGTAAGTGATGTGGTCACTGCAATTATATACCATGATGCTTCCAGATATTTTAAAAATGCTATGGTGCAGGTTAAAAAAATAAATTTATATTAAATAAGTTTAATAATTATATTAAATAATAATAATAGCAAAACACATGGCATTGTTGTGGTACTTTGTAGTGGTCGACCAATGTTGATTTTTGATGGCTGATGCCAATATCATGGAGAACAGAGTGGCTGATATATACAATTGAATTTATATTTTACTTATTTAATAAAAATTAATTTTAATTTTATTCTGTAGACTGTAACAAAATCCCTCAGAAAAAGGGATGAAAAGGAAGTAAACACTGTAGCCAGCAGGGCACTCAGGAATGTGGTTTGTGTGCACTGAAGATTTTTATAGATAATGACACAAATATGACAGTGCGCAACTGGATGTAGCGCAGCAAAGTTTAAAATCAAAGATTTATTTCAGATTTATTCGTGCGTCTCCAGTGAATCTGAACTCTTCTGTCCGCATTCAGTTCACACGGACTGACTGTCACACACAGAGTAACGCGATTTTATGCAGGCTACAAATGCGCACTTCAGATTATCTGACAGTGACAACTGGATTCGACAAAGTCTGCAAGGCTTGTGAAAAATGTTTTAGATATTCAAAGATTTGTTTAAATAATAAAATTGTGTTTTTGCTGAATGCTGACGGTAAATGAGTGTGTTATAGTGTTTGCCTTTATTACTAACAATATTAAAGCAGACTGTGCTATGATACTTTTTCCATATACCGCTTACTTTCTTTGTTTAACAGTTATAATAACGTGTTTGACAGAACTGTAAAACAGAGACCATAAACTAATGAAGAAATGGGAGCAATGTCTAGGTTGCACTAGGTGCTCAGGTCCTGGTGTCCTCAGTGCTGTCAAAATAAAAGTCTGGTGTACAGTCAAAATAACAGTCTTGCTTCAGACATGTCGGCCAAACAGAAAAACTTAGCCTATGCCAAGATTTTTAAAAATGCCAAATATTGGCTAAGACGATATATCGGTTGACCACTAGTACTTTGTAAGTAGTATCTTGTCATTGCATCTCACTTCACCCTGAACTTGCTATGAAATAAGACTATTCATGCCTTAAAACTACAGTGAGCTTTGTAAAACAACTGAAGATGGTATTCTGAAAGGTCAGAGGACATTTTTTTATTCTTTGTTAAACATAGAAGCTCTCTTTTAAGATCCTCTCACTGAAACTGAACTGTGATATCAGTAGCGTAGTGTATAAATAACTACTTCTGTGACTTCACGCTGCATTTGCTCATTAGCACCAGTTATCTGGGTGGGGTGCAAACGCTGCGCGTGAACAGCAGGTGAAAAAAGCGGTGAGCTCTGGAGAGCTGATCTGTGCACTGATTTCAGCACAGCGATGTGCTCTGAATCATAACTGATGTCATATACGGGAAGCTGAGTGAATCGGAGCTACAGGTTGAGACTTTTAAAAGGTTCCTTGGAAGAACTACCTGGAAAGAAAAGGCATGACCGCTTTGCACTATGCATGTTACCTTACAATGATGATAAAGTAAGTGAGAAGTCATTCTAGGGAACTTGAGAACCATTTCCGATCATTTACAATTGAACTTCCCAAATTCTCAAGATTACAGTTAATAGCCCATAGCTGCACCTGCCCTTGTCCATGAATCTTTACTTTGCATCATTACAAAAGATAAAAAAAACATGCACGAGCATGAGTTTGTGCACCAAGATTAATGGGACAAAAGTAAAAAAATTCCAAAACTGCAACCAAACAAGTGATAAATAAACAGGCAAACATGAGAACCGAATTCCCCCAAAACTCACCTACATGAAAGTACAACTACATAACTAAGTTATAGTTCACCCCAAGAATTAAATTCTGTCAACATTTACTCATCTTCATGCCATTACTATTGCACCATGACCCATCTCCAAGTCATATCTGGCAGTGGTTGACCGATAAAAGGATTTTTTTTTTTTTGATGGCTAACGGCGATGAGCAGGGTGGCCGATGTAAGCCTATATAATTTTACACTATTTAGTAAATACTTAGGATAATGTAAATTACACATGTATAATTTTGGAAATGACAGTCAGTGGAAGGACAGAAAGTAAATTACGACAATTTTCACTTTTTCAGGTGAACTAACTCTTTAACCTAAGTATTTTTAACAAACAAAGAAGCACAGATGAACCGATACCTGTGTCATAACAGGTCCAATTACAATACGCGTGCGTGTGTGCGCGTTTGTGTTTATGACCAATCGTTTGTGTTAAACAATCCAATAAATACCAGGGACAGCGCTAGGCCTATTTTAGAGAGGATTTAGTCCTAAAACAACCCCCCTAAAATAGGACGGATATAGTGTAAAATAGTTTGAAATAAAGGATCTGACATGTTAGTGCTTGTCCAGTGATAGCCAATCTCTCCTGTCTGCATCCAAGTCACACAAGCTTGCAACCTTCGCATTTTCACATGCCTCTTAACAGAGAATAGTGAACCAAGCTTGAGTATGTGCGATCACAAATGAGACAAAAGCTTTGAATAATGGAAAGATTCAGTGAATAAAAGACTTACATTTCAACTTCAAATTTATGGTTTCAGAGTACTTTGGAACAACATGAGGTTGAGTAAATATTGACAATTTTAATGTCTTCATGAAACAAACGTATAAAGCATAAGCCATAAGGGTTAGTTCACCCAAAAATGAAAATTGTCATCACACACCCCTGTGTCGCTCCAAACCCGTAAGACCTTTGGTCATCATCGTAACACAAATTAAGATATTTCTGATGAAATCAGAGCTCTCGTCCATAGACAGCAATTTAATTACCACTTTCAAGGAACAGAAAGGTAGTAAAGACATTGCTAAAATAGTCAACGTGACTATGGTGGTTCAATCTTAATTTTAAGAAGCGACGAGAATACTTTGTGTGCAAAAACAAAAGTTACAACTTTATTCAACAATTTATTTTCTTTTGTGTCATTCTCCTATGCTGTTTACATTCAGCTCTTCCAGGTTTTATATCAGAACGCTGGCTCAGTATTGGCTGTTGTCTATACAACAACAAACAGCTTAGAAGAATGACAGGGTTGAATAAAGTCATTTTTTGTGCACAAAAAGTATTCTCGTCTCTTCATAACATTAAGATTGAACCACTGTATTCACATGGACTATTTTAACAATGTCTTTTCTACCTTTCTGGGCTTTAACAGCAATAATTAAATTGCTGTCTATGGAGGAGTCAGAGAGCTTTTGGATTTCATCAATATATCTTAATTTGTGTTCTAAAGATGAATGAAGGTCTTATGGGTTTGGAACGACATGAGGGCGAGTAATAAATGAGAGAATTTTCATATTCGGGTCAACCATCCCTTTAAGGTACTTGTCAAGTTAGTCGTTTTGCATGCTTGATGCTTTTTTGTATGGAAAAGAACAGCATGAACATTCTTCAAGTTAGGGTGTGTTCCACACAATAACACAGGGGTGAGTGAATGAGTGAATTATCTTTAGGTGGACCATTTCTTTAAAATCAGAAGTCTCTTAACACCTAGTCAAAGCACTCCAAAACAGATGGATCTTGAGTCTTTTCTTCCCCATATCACCAAGTGAAACCGCTTCCTGAACATAAAAAAAAAAAAAAAAAAAAAAAAAAAAAAAAGAGTGGGATGTTTATTGGGAATTGACTAGATCATCAGATGGTTGTGGTTTACTATTGCTGTGATATCATGTGAGGGACAGGTTGTCCCCACCCTTGCGCCAGTAAACACGTCTTCAGAGAAGAGATGTCTCCACAAGAGGGAGGGGATGTTTTGATTAAAGATAACAAAAAAAAAAAAGTTCATTGATTAATCATTTATAATAAATACTGCAATAACCAATTAAAAATAATGGTCAATTTTGATTTTATGGTGACTTTAATCTTGTTTTTGGATCTTTATCTACAGATCTGCAGGGATCGAACCATCCCAACATCTGCAAAGCCACTGCAAAAATAAAGTACAAATTCAACTGAGAATTTCTAGGCATCCACTAAAGTACAAGCAGAAAAACTACTGTGCATGTCAGAAACTATTTTAAGCAAACCACAAAAGCACAACAATCCAAAAGCAAAAAAGAATCACCAAAACACACAGTGGCTATCATGAGACCGGGATTGAAGTGGCAGCAAGCAGGAGTCAAGACCAAAATGTACAAAACAGCAGCATAGGAAAAGCTCCGCCCCATCGAGTGCTGTAGCCACTGAAGATTCAGGCAGCTAACTCAACCCAGCACACAACCGCTCACTCTCTCGTGCCACACAACGGAGTGTGAGCGAGCGAGAGAGAGGAAATATTTGCAGCTGTCTGCTTAGTGGTTTACAGAACAATAGCAAGTGTGTGTCCACTACAGAGAATCAGTTGAGAGAGGGACAGCAGTGGGGTGTGCATATGCCGTGGTGACTTTAGTTCGCAGGGGGGTGTGGGTGGGTGTGATCGCATTGTCCTTGAAAACACAGACGCAGCAGGCAGTTTCAACTAGAACTAAAACTGTTTTTCCACCTCTCTTCGACTTCCCTCCCCACAAAGCAAACAGACTCTCGTAGAAAGCGAGGAATGAACACACACACACACACACACACACACACACACACACATTCCAGCTTGTATTGTGGCATGTCAGATCCTGTCTCAGCTCCTCTGGCAGCTTGAAAATAACTGGAAAACACTTCCCTTCCCTTCCCTTTTCCTTATATGTCGCTCTTTCGCTGCATTCTCTATGACATATGTCCTCATTCTTTCCCTAAGCATCTGATTGAAGAGTGTGTAACTGATGACTCATTCACAGCTCAGACCGTTTCGCTCTGATGCAAGCATCATTTAGACAACAAAGACTTCTGATATACTCTTCATAGAGTACAACACAGAAGGGAGTGTATAATCTATATGTATTATACTGCTCTTAGGAATACTTGATTCTGTTGAGGACGATCCCAACATTTTGTGGTCAAATATTTTTGTATTTATGCAGTGTTAGTTTCACATCTCTTGTATAACTCTGTGGTCTCAGTCCATTATCATTGTAACTTACATCATTTCCTGTCCATTTGTTCATTTAGTAATTCATTTTTTTCCCATGACCAGCTGAATGCATTACTGCTAATGAGACTCCTTATAGGTAGGGTATGTAATTTTCAGAGGCTAGCAATAGCAAGCTAGCTTTAGAAGCATAAGATCCCTCCCTCCCTTCAGAGAATCTACAAAGCCACTTCTCCTTCAGAAAACATGAAAGCGTACAGCTGGGAGCAAACAAAAGCGTCACCAGAGAAGGCGTTAAACTATGTCTCAAAGCATAAAACATTACAATAATAATGAACATAAACAACTCAAGTGCACTGACCTGTACCACCTGACTGCTGCAGATTCATTTTGCCGTTGATAGTTTTGCCATTGAAACACAAATTCAAGTGATTGGGGTGAACATTTTATGCTCCTATGCCTTCCACAGATGATATATCATATGATATATATTACACACACACACACACACACACACACACACACACTTAGACCACTTAATTTAGGGATTGCCGACAGGATGTGAAAAGACTTTCAGCCAGCATAAATTTTTCTGGAACAAACTGCCTACCCTGCCTTTAATATTACAAACAACATGTCCATGATTGGTTACATGAACGTGAATTTTACAAAATTCTGGATTGCGGTGTCAAAAAAAAAAAAAAAAAAAAAAAAAAAAAAAAAAAAAAAAAAAGTCAACTCAAATGAAAGCTACCGCAAAAAGAGACAGGTCGCGATGTAACGGAAGGAGCAACACATCATTTCTTCTTTATTGTGATGTACATCTGAATAAAAATGATCAATTTGGTTCAATACATCAGTTGTTGACTGGATGGAGGCAGATCTGAACACGACCATGTGGTCGACTGAAGTGAGTCAACTGTTTGGTTATCGACATTCTCCAAAATGTGTTCAGCAGAAGAAAGAAATTCATACAGGTTTGGAACAACGTGAGGGTAAGTAAAATGACAGAATTTTCATTTTTGGGTGAACTATCCCTTTAACCATAATGACACAGGGAAGTGACTCAGATGCTATAAAATCCACAAAACAAGTAGTGTTATGTTATAGGTGTAGTGTCTAGTTGATGGTGATTTGTTTACACAAAAAAAATAATAATCTTTGGCCGTTTCTGAAACAGAAGGCAGCTGTCTTGCTGACTGGTCAATCAATAATTTTCAGACAGCGATTTGGTGGAAAGGTATTAGGAAAAAGGAAACAGACCATCCAAATCACAGACCAAGGAGACACACCATAATGCTATACCTATCAAATTTTAAATCAAATATTTAAAATTGCAAAAAAGGTGTTAAATATTTAAAAAGCATATTAAAAAAAAAAACCATCAACTCAAAGGCTTCCTAGCAGAGAGGATATTACACAAACACTGGCCTTGATGCCTTCCAACCTACGGATGCTGCATTTTTCAAGTTTCAGACACAGCCTGTGTGCGTTACAAATAGGCCTCCACAGGACGCTATACCAACTGCAAGAGTTCTCGTCTTCTAAGGAGAAAACTGTCATGGGACGACTCTTTAAATAGACCTGACCTAGAACACCCTGAAACTTGGGCAAAAATCACATAAAACATGATTTAACACCACAGGTACACTATATCTGCAGAGTTCAGCATGCTGAACTATGCGACAAAAACCCAGCATCACTGGCACAAAAAAAAAAACATCTGGTCAAATGCCAGTCCATATTAAGAAAGTGTGATTCATCATGCACCAAAACCCCACCAACACTGCCCCGAGCTCTGGTGGGATTAGAGAGAAAGTACCCTGTGTGACATCATCAACGCATCATCTAAACCATTTGATTCTAGAACTCTGGCAGTATTAGACATAAGCCTGAGTAATTTAATTTGTCAGGTGCTTAATCATTTGCGTCCCCTAATGGGATAGCAGAGGTATTAGACACCTAAGCCACTAAGCATCCCAACTTTAAACCACCTTGGGCCGAGATAACACTCATAGTGAGATACAGTATTACAGGGCACAGTTTAACACAGTTAAAACACATTAATAAGGACAAGTAAAGAGATCACGCTGTATAACAGACTGCAGCTGCAGCAGGCAGTCAAATATGATCATCATATGCATGTGGGAGGCAATTCAGACAACAGCTGCTGACTTCTGCTCCAAATATGTGGATTATGGGAAGAAAAACAATAAGCTGACTATAACGTGCCTTTATATGGAGTGACTTTGAGACAAAGTCAATACAGGTGTCTTGACTAGAAAAACACTTTTTTTAAATACACATACCAATGTGAGAATTCCAATAATAGCATTTGTAGTACTATTTCACCAAGCATGCTTCTTGGTTCCTGCTGACTCAGGCGAAGCTGAAATGTAAAGAGCAACACCATCAGCACTGGCCTGGCTCCAAACTAATGCTCAGTGAACTTTGGTACACACGCAGCAAACTAATCCACGATCAGCCATGCACTTCAATCCACTATAACTAACAGCCGCCCGCGCTCGGCATGTGTTAAAGTCTCAAAGCGTTAGGGAAGCATCTACTGACCTTTTCAGCATGGATATATCAATCAGTCATTACACATTATAGCCTTTACTTGTCATTCAGACAGCTTGCAGTCAACACCGCTTAGACCAGGAAACGGGAGTGCCGGTGACGTAACTCTTTTTAAACATCAACCTGAGAACGTTACTGCAGGTAAAAGGTAACAACCATGGGCGGAGCGCCCTTTCTTTTTCTGTAATGACGCTGCCTGGAATTTGAAAAGTATAGCTCTGTAACCACTAAGGGAAAAGAGGATGTGCTTTTTTTAAACTCCTTGCTTGGAAGAACTACTAGCACTATTTCTCTCCACACAGCTCTTTCCTTTGCAAGAAATGCAATAGAACAAGTGCTAATTCATTTTTATTTTGCTAAATCGTTTCAACAGAGATATAATTCATATATTGGAGTGGACCATTTTTGATAGAACTAGAAAATTATTATAATATGAACAATTTATGAGTACACAGGACTTCTCTATACATTTGGAAGAATAATGACGTTATTAAAGCAAGGCCTTTATCTCCTATTCAACTTCTTAGAAAAGTAATCAACTTTAACTCTTTAACAGTTATTTCTCCCAAGCTGGATTAGATGGGATCAACTTCAAATGACAATTTTTTTTTTTTTTCCAAAAACAAAAATAAAAACTTTTTGGAGCCTGCAGTTGCTAGTAATAAGTAGAAGACTGGCTGGTTTGTTCACTTCAAATACAGTATTAAAAAATAAATAAAAGAGGCTCATGGAAAAATGTTACACAGTATCTATCCAGTCAATTCTTTAATTGCTAAATAACCTGCCAACAAATAAAGTTTAAATAGTTCACCCAAAATGAAAACGGTCATCCTTGAATCCCTTTCATGTCATTTCAAATCTGTATGACTTTCTTCTGTGGAATATAAAAGATTTTCTGCAGAATAAAGAGTTATACAGGGTGAGTAAACGATGACAATTTTCATTTTTTAGTGAACCATCCATTTAGGCAAAAAGGTATGAGAGGCCGTAGCATATTGTGAATAGCCACTGTCCCAGCATGAAGTACAACAGCACCTTACCGTTACAGTTAATATATATTAAAAAATTAAGAATATGCATTTATATAATAAGTTACAAAAGGTCTGGAATTTATTCTGGAAGATCTGTAATTTTAGTTAAAACTTCATAGACAAAAATTGGCACACTTAATGGCCAAGGTCCTGAACAGTTCTTTTAGAGTTTAAAAACGTTCAGCATTTAAAATAACAACAAAAACTCAAAACGAATTTTTGCATTGATGCATACAACAATACAATGCTCAGTTATGTACTGCCATGTTAACTGTATAATATAATTTTCATTTTAAAAGTACATATCTGTAATTTTAGCTAAATTTCATAAGCAAAAAAATACACTTTATGTGCAAGGTTCAGATTTGTTCTTTAGAGTTTTATTTTTTTTTTTTAAATATTAAAAACTCTTAGCAAGTCACTATACCGATTTCTTTTTGCATTGACACTACAATTCAGTGCTCTATTATGTACAAGTATGCAATGTTGATTGTATATTGTATTCTTGTTAGTTCAGAAATGATTAAACAGTGTTTTTAATAACAGCACTGTGTCCTTCCGCGCTTGAAAGACACACCCTGGAGTTCACATTAGAGCCGGTCATTACAGCGGTCAAACTATTTGGTTACCCGACATTGAGGAGTCGCCTTCAAAGACACACCTCCCCTCATAGTTTTTGAGTAATTCTTTAGTAAAGGGAGAGTTGAGCTTCCTCGATGGGTGGTAGGGCGTCTCAAACCGGGCGAGTGTACACATGTACTGGCCTTCTCAGGTCAAGGTAGACGAGTACGAAAAATCCCAAACATTCCTGCTTTGAGGCTTTTTGATCAGGGTCTGATAAGCATCGTGAGCGGCACTGACTCACGGTGAGCTTCTCAAGACTAGACGTGAGGTAAAAAAATCACTCACACACACCGTTTAACCTGCAGCTTCACACGGGTTGTGTGTAAATGAGAGTCACTGTTAACACACACACACACAGAGAGAGAGAGAGAGAGAGAGAGAGAAAGAGAGAGAGAGAACCGCGCCTTTCCCTTCCCCCACATACA
Source organism: Elopichthys bambusa (assembly GCA_037101425.1). Classification (NCBI taxonomy): domain Eukaryota; kingdom Metazoa; phylum Chordata; class Actinopteri; order Cypriniformes; family Xenocyprididae; genus Elopichthys; species Elopichthys bambusa. The sequence goes on from CM074436.1 coordinate 28,494,104, forward strand.
CACACCCTTTCAATAAAATACTAACTCAACAGGTTCCCAGACTTTTATTTTCGTAATGATTATTACACATACCCGATGAGTTAACTGACCGAATTTCGCCCTCTTCTGGGAAAAAAAAGCGCTCTTCGAAGTCAAAGTCACGTAAACCCTGAGAAATAGTCTTGTTACACCTGTGACGCTCCGATGAGTTCAGGTAAAGCAGTAAGTGGCGAATGTGATACATAGCTACATATCTGAAATCAAAACATGTGAATCGAGCCAATACACTGTGCTAATAAGAAAAACGCAATTTTAAACTCAAATATATTCGTTCTCACTTGGAAATCATAATATTTTTCAATTAAAGCCAGTAATTTATTAAGAGTCCCACGGATTCATTAGATTTAAATTCAAAATCTATAAAATACACTGGCTACTATATTTTGCAACTTGTTTTGTCAAAAAAAAAAACGCTTTTTAAAATGGCCAGGTGACTTCCGCAAACTCAGGTGTGTTAATGGGCCTCGACCTGTTTTACTTCACTGCGGTGAACGGTTTACCCTCACTGCCATTTATTCACACACAAATGCACTGATATCCACTTTAAATTCACATATAGAAGTCATAATGACAACACCTACAATTCTATCAAAATACATTACAGTTCTGAAAGTGCAAAAAGGAAAAGTCTCACTGAGGTGTATAAACCATTAAAATCGTCACATTATAGATGAGGCACCGAAGCCAATCTAAATGTAAATCAGTTTCTGGATTCATTTGCAGAAATGATGGCTTAAGCATAATTAATACAGGAACATTATCATAATATGGACTCATGAGTATAAAACAAAGAGTTCTTAAAACCAATAACTTTATCTGTACCATTTATCCTAGATCTCTGCAACAAGGTTGGAAAAACACCGAAACGCTCAGCTACCAGTGTTTCTTTGACGAAGCCTGTATTACAATATAAAGAAAAGACTATGCGCTAGATTTAAAGATGAACTTTAAGGCATTTCAGGAAAACAATCTCCCTCCGTCCCGATGATCCTCACGCTCGTGCCATTTCGATTAGCACGGCAGCTAACTCCACTAGCCTGCTAACATGGAGAGCTGGCTAACTTTGTTCTACTCCACAATTAAGAGGCCAAACGGGGAAAACCAGAGGACAACAAAGAAAGCCAACAGAGAGATCAGAACAAACAGAAGAGTTTCCATAGTGTCTACCTTTGTTATTGGTTTCGTTAAAGTCCCGATGTGAGGTCGTGGCCTATTGAAACGGGCTTCTCTATGGCCAGTTTCAGATTTTCCAAGCGGTAGGAAGTGATTGGTAATTCCAAACGTTTGCTGCTCTATATTTGGGCGTTTCAGCCCCACGCTACGCCAAACTCATCTGCCCTATTTTATGAGTTCGCTTTCTAACGCGTGGCCTGTAACGCGTTTCCCCCGGATGAAGCAAAACAAAGAAGAAACCTGAGATGAACAATTTTAAGTAGTCTTTTTAAAAACCCACCAATCTATCTCGCTCGCTCCCCTTGTTCACTCCTCTCTTTGCTCGTCGTCCCACTGAAGCGTCTGACCCCTCCCCTGTGAAACAGGAGTTTAGCTCACCGACAAGGCTTGGGTTGGGCGGGGACACGACTGACTTTTCAATATGCAAGCGAAACAAAAACGCAATATTACATCGAAAAAAATGGTGTAATAACGCACTTAAGCGCAGTTATTCGTTGTTGTGTGAATTATCAGGCACCTCTGCATTGTTAATATATGCCACAAAACAACGACTTTTCGCGGCACCTGTGATACCTCGTGTTGGGTTGATTGGAATCAAGTTAAGGGAATTCCACCAAATATTAATTGTTTATGAGGAGCAAAAAAGAATATATAAAAATAAACAACAATAAGTAAATAAACTTGTGTTTCTCATACAATTTAGTCGTATGTAGGCTATTTATTAAACCACCCCTTTATTAATAAATCAATCTGTCACATTTATTTTATTTATCCATTATTTGCATTTACATAGTTATTTATTTCTGCATTTTGTATAATCAAATTATACTTGAAGCACTATTTAGGGTCTCTCAGATTGCCAGATTAAGGTTCTCCAAAGGGTTTAACCAGTAAATGGTGCCTCAAGTGTCTTTTTAAATTTGTATGTATTCATTTCATTATTCTTTTAGGTAGTTATCACTAGCATTTTCAAGATGAACCAAATTTACAAATTTGACTCCTGTGAATTTGGTGGTGGTTAATTTTGTTTTGTTTGATTCAAATTTTGATGGACCTTCACTTACCACTACACAGAACTCACATTGTATTAAAAAACTTATGAATTATTAATAGTCCATCTCATTTCTGTCTGTTTGCTCAGAAGACTTCCTGAGGTCACCAGATGAATGTGTCACTTAAATGTTTGAGAAACAGACTATTTTATAAATTACAATATTAAATGACTATATTTATCATCTTAAACTAGAATGACTCATGATCAGTCTGTGTGGGACACTTTCATTTCAGTGTGGGAGATTACAGGAACACTGAGTTTCCCCACCCAGGAAATCAAGCTCAGCTGATATTAAATCTCAGTTGATGTTGAGAACTGACCTCGACACAACCAGTCAGTATGGGAGTTTGTGGATTGAAGCATTCAGTAGTTGAGTCAGAGTTGTCCTAGCAAGTACATGAGCACACAGTATAGCTCCAGGTTCAAAGGTCACTCCCTTGACCCTAGGGTGCAAAAAACTTTCAGCAGCCACAACGTAGAGAATTCCACAGTTGTCCATGTGATATTGCACATCGGTGTCGGTTAAAGGTCACATGGCATATTGTTAGGGAGCAGTTTAACTGAAAATCAAAAAAGGGTTAGGATCACTGCAACACCTAATATTCCATTTCTCAGGCTTTATCAAATATTTAATACTAAAGAATATAATGCAAAGCTGCTTAATTGCTATCTTTTGGGGGGTGGGGGGTGGGGGGTGGGTATCCGCTTTTGGATCAGACTGATATATTATACATCGTAAGGAATATAGGTATGTAACCCCAAACTCCCCTAAAACAAACATGTAATATACAAATATCCTTTCTTTATTATGACACACTTCTACACTGAAACTACCAATTTCATGCATTATTTATGCCCCAAAGTGGTTTGAGGCCATTCAACATATACTACCGTTCAAAATTTTGGGGTCAGTATGATTTTTTTTTCCTTTTAAAATTTTTTTTATACTGTTATTCAGCAAAGGATGCATTAAATTGATCAAAAGTGACAAAGACATTTATATTATTACAAAACATTTCTATTTAAAATAAATGCATTTTTTTTTTACTTTCTACTCATTAAAGAATCCTGAAAAAAACTATCACAAATTTCAGCAACTGTTTTCACCATTGATAACAATAAGAAATGTTTCTTGAGCACTAAATCATCACATTAGAATGATTTCTGAAGGATCATGTGACACTGAAGACTGCTGAAAATTCAGCTTTGTCATCACAGGAATAAATCACATGCTAAAATATATTCAAATAGAAAACAGTTCTTTAAAATTGTAATACATTTTATGTAATACATATTTTTGCTGCTTGTTCAAATTACTTAATTAAAATGAGCTAAAGCAACACAATTCCTACACATTTTGTCCTAACTTAATTTCATCATGTTTAATCCACATAAATATATCTAGTATTGAAGTTTACTTAATCCGTGTGTGTTGGGATTACATGAATGAATTTTGTTCCATTAACTGAAAATGGGCGGTGCTTGTTAGTTCCCATCATGCATTGCACATGGCTGGATAAAGAGAGAAAATGTTAAAAAAATGTGGTGTTATTTTATGTGTGTTGCAGTAAGATGAAAACGGGGATGCTTGATAGTGTTTAATAGTGTTCAGTGTTCACTTATATTGCAAGTATTAGAATGTTTTAAATTTAATTGGATTACCATTGTGGAGAAGAGTGGAGCATTTGCTTAGGCTGTGGACAATCAATTTCAATTTGGCGCTGACATTTAACATGCTAGTGTGCGCACTATCATTAGCGATAGGCTGTTGACTGTATAGTCCAGTCTAATGAATCAATCAATTAACACATATATTAAGTTGAATTGAACAAAAGAACATACTGGATGTACAGATGTTCTGAAAGAATGAATCAATGAACCTTATAAAATTCACTTTGAGATTACTTAATTGGGTCACTTAAAAATTACTTAATTTCCTCATGTTGAAGTTAAATTAACAAATTATATTTGTATAACTTAATTGATTCATGTGGGACCAATGTACACTATTAAATCATGTAAATTCAACACACTTTTTTTCCAGTGCATTTTTACAATATTTCTGTTTACTGTATTCAAATGCAGCATTGTGGGCATTAAATCTTACCCACCTCAAACTTTTGAATGATAGTGAATGCCCATTTGGGTCAATTGTTTATTCTGCGTCTGCTTAGAATAGTTCCCGATGTTCTCTCGGAATGCCACAATTAAAGGTCAGAGAGGAATCCATGACCATTTCAAGGACTGACAAAAAAACAAATAAGCAAGTACTGGCAAGACAACAGAGGCCTTATACTATAGTTTGCTGCTCAGAGAGATTCTTTTAACATTAAAGGGTTAGTTAACCAATTTTTTGTCAAATTTCTGTCATTAAGTACTCCCCCTCATGTCGTCCCAAACCTCTGTGTGTCTACGGAACACAAATTAAGTTTCTGATCCACACATAGGCAGCAATTTCATTGCACCTTTTGAGGCACAGACATTGATAAAATAGTCAACATGACTACAGTGGCTCAACCTTAATATTATGAAGTGACAAAAAATACTTTTTGGATGCAAAAACAAAACAAAAATAACGACTTTATTCAACAAATTTGTTTACTGCTAAGCTATTTTTTTTGCAGAGCTTCAGAGTTTACGTCCGAATGCAGGCTCAGTATTGGCCGGCTCTGGTCACGTGAGCATGCGTGTGATGCTGACGCAGGGCCCGGTCTGACAGCGAAGAGTAAATTGTTGAATAAAGTCATTATTTATGTTTTGTTTTTGAACACAAAAAGTATTCTCGTCGTTTCATAACATTAAGGTTATGAAGCGACTGGACTATTTTATTGATGTCTTTACTACCTTTCTGAGCCTTGAAATTGGTTATGACATTGCTGTCTATAGGGAGGTCAGAAAGCTCTCGGATTTTATAAAAAATATCTTAATTTGTGTTCCGAAGATGAACGAAGGTCTTATGGGTTTGGAACAACATGAGAGTAAGTAAATAAGGACAGAAATGATTTTTTTTTGCATGAACTAACCCTTTAAGTGGAGAATCTTCAACACAAATAAGGAACCATTTCTGCTGTATAAATTCAAGATGTGGTGCATTTCACACATAACGCAGCCTTTCTTGAAAAGTATCTGAGATACAAATAGATTGTCGTCAAAAGTATAAAACCATCTAGTATTTTTATAATAATGTCTCAGGACAGAAAAAGGTAAAGAATCTGGTAGGTGACATATGCCTCACCACTTAAGTAAGACAGGTTTATATTTACATCACAACATGAATGCAAACTCAGCTGCAAAGGCTGACACATAGGTGTCAAAACCAAGAAAGAGCAGATCACCAGTTTTTCACTGAGCTGACAAGAAGAGAATCCAGAGAGGTTAGGATCAGTTGCAGAATGTTTATATCTGCCAAATGTGGCAGTGTATGAAATAATTGATCAAACACTGCATGGTGCACAACAGATGACTCATGATGTTGAGCAGAGCAGGTGAGCCTTGAGAGGACTGGTTAGGGCTCTCTTGGCTCCATCTTGTGTCCATCAGAGGATACTACAGTGGGGCCTCCCTCTGTAACCTACATGAATAATCTGATGGAAAAATGTTACAAAGCAAAGGTAATTTTTGTGTTTTGTTCTTCCCAAACAAAATGATTTAATAAATTATTGGCCAAACAATCTGAATGATATATATATATATATATATATATATATATATATATATATATATGTCAAACACTCATGATCAAACACACAAAGGCTTAATGTCAATCCACAAGAGGGAGCCAGATGGCCACAAGATTTAATTATCTATTCAACCAGGGTAGATGTAGGTCAGGATCTGCAAGTCCATTATTTAACCTTACCTGGTCATATCCTTGCTTTCACATGCTCTGCTTTCCCTTACACATCTGACATTTTGCACTGAAAAAGGGTACAAAATACAGTATATACAAACCTGTATATAATATATTTTTTTGCTAAAAATCTGTAATATTAGCTTGTGCTAGACGTTCTTGTCCTCTTGTGATTACCTTTGAGTAAATTGTGAGGCTCATGAACGCGCACAAACGTGCACAGGTTTAGAACTGTTCAGCTCGAAACGAGAATTTACAGCGCTTCAGCAATTCCGTCATTCACATCAATGTGACAGAAGACCGTTGTGAGTAGATGTCTACGCAAACATAGTCACTTTGTATGTAGAAACTATTATTTACATTTTAATTTCGATTACTTAACTGATGCCCATACTTTGTGTATTACTGCTCAACACTGGACTGGAAAGCCAACAGAATTAATTTCATTTTAGATGGTTTTAATTTAATTTGATGCTATTTTATGATTATATCGCCTGCATTTGTTATATCTTTTACATTATCCGTAAAAACAGGGGACGAGGAAAACTGTTGTTCTTGTTAGAGAGATTAGAGCGCGCAGACATGGTAATCTGGATTAGTCAACTGTCCACATAGAGCGCGCGCATGTGTGCCATCAGTGATCAACTTTAGGTTTACTCTAATGTCACATTTCAAGAAAACTAGACACTGCAGCATCATGTCTTAACCGCTAAATCCCAATTATGTAAGGGATAGTGTACAGCCAGCCGGTGATTATCGGGGTGATCCAATACCTCAGTTTGCATGAGGGTCTCTTTGCTATCTGGCTAAAGGTTAGCATGAGATGATTTGAGTTAAATGTCACCATGAAATCAAAACTGTTCTTTTTTAATTGAATTTCGCAGTATTTATTATAAATGACTTATCTGTACATGTGCGTAGAGTGTGTGCGTCCGTAAGAGAATGTGAAAGGTGAACAGAAGAGATAACCGCTCTACCGACTTTGTACTCTTTTCTCTTTTATTTTCCTTTTTCTATTTGTGACCTAAGTTGAATGTTTATTTGTATCCTTTTCTCTCACTTGGACGAGTGTGACGATGTCTAAGTCGTTTTATTAAACCCGGGGAAAATACGCCAGCTCTCGCCTCACGTGCATCTTTTCCTCGAGCTCTACACATTAGTTTTTCTCTCTGGGCAACAACATTTCAACTCTGCTTTACAGCCCTTACTGATGACGTGTTTACTGGCGTGAGGGCGGCACAACCTGTCACTTAAATGAGGTCACAGCAATAGCAAACCACGACCATCTAATCAATTCACAATGGACAAAATCAAGTCCCGCCCTACATTCCTTTTTCTTTGAGAAACCGTTTCACTCGAATATACATCACAACATAAGAAAAGTCTATGCCTAATTTAAAATGACATAGGTCATTTTAGGACATAGGTCTTAAAACATAAAACATGAAATGACATACGAACGCGGCAACAATAGCCAATTACACTTTTAATTAATGGTGCGTGCCACTAGCAAAGCATCATTAGTGTTCTCTTGCATACTTCTTCTTCTTCTGGACAAAACTTCGGCGCGTAACTCCTCCCGCTACGTTTGTCCTAGACCCATGAATGAGGTGTCAAATCGACCGGCAGGTGTGCTATGACTTTTCTAAGCGACCGGACCTAAGATGTTCTCCCAGCGGACGAAAAAGCGGCCAAAAAAGTCCCATTGACTTTCAATGGCGGAATGTTCAGAAATTTGAATCTCAACTGTCACTTTCACACACACACACACACACACACACACACACACACACACACACACACACACTGACACACACACACACACACACACACTGACACACACAGACACACACACACACTGACACACACAGACACACACACTGACACACACACACACACACACTGACACACACACAGACACACACACACTGACACACACACACACACACTGACACACACACAGACACACACACACACACACTGACACACACACACACTGACACACACAGACACACACACACACACACACTGACACACACAGACACACACACTGACACACACACACACTGACACACACACACACACTGACACACACAGACACACACACACACTGACACACACACACACACTGACACACACTGACACACACACTGACACACACACAGACACACACTGACACACACACACACTGACACACACACACACAGACACACACACACTGACACACACACACACACACACACACACACACACTGACACACACACACACACACTGACACACACACAGACACACACACACACTGACACACACACTGACACACACACTGACACACACACACACACTGACACACACAGACACACACACACACTGACACACACACACACACAGACACACACACTGACACACACAGACACACACACTGACACACACACACACTGACACACACACTGACACACACACTGACACACACACACACACTGACACACACAGACACACACACACACTGACACACACACACACACACAGACACACACACTGACACACACACACAGACACACACACTGACACACACACACACAGACACACACACTGACACACACACACACTGACACACACACTGACACACACACTGACACACACACACACAGACACACACACACACTGACACACACACACACACAGACACACACACTGACACACACAGACACACACACACACTGACACACACACACACACAGACACACACACTGACACACACACACACAGACACACACACACACAGACACACACAGACACACACACAGAGGGCCTGAGGAACCCTCTCTCTCTCTCTCTCTCTCTCACATCTCACACTATTGATCAGTGTCATAGAGAGGGGGCGGGCTCATTTTACTCATGCAACCAATCAGTCTCTCAGGATCAATGTGAAACTATCAAGCCACGCCCTAGCAACCATTTAGAGCACCCTAGCAACAGGTTCCATAGACTTCCATTCAAAAAGATCAAAGATATTCCTTTGGATAGAAGTGTCATAGAAACATGAGGGTGGGATCGTTTAAACTTGGGGCAGCAAACAGCCAATCACGAATCACCTTCAACACTTCCTAGCCACACCCTAGCAACCATTTAGAGCACCCTAGCAACCCAAACCCAAAGAGGGATATCTTCAAATCTGAATGTCACAGAGGCATGGGGGTTGGTTTATTCATATTGATAAGCAGACTTTGCAGTATCATCACTGGCAGCTGCCAAGCCACTCCCTAACAACCAAACAGAATACCCTAGCAACCGTTTAGCAAGACCTATATCTCTGCATCAGAACATTGTAGAGACATGGGGGTTAGCTCATTTGACTCATGCTAGCAAACTGGACTTCCAACATGCTACACATGCTAGCAGTGAATAGCTACATGCTAATAGTGATTAGCTAAGTACTAAATCATGCTAAGAACTCTTACTACCCACCACCTAGTACCACCATAGAAACCACCCAGGTTACCATAGCAACTGCCCAGAACACCTTAGCAACCACCTAGCAACACCTTACCAACCATTCTAAGTACCTTAGCAACTGCCTAGCAACACCCTAGCAACCACCCAAGTTACCATAGCAACTGCCTAGCAACCACCCAGAACACCATAGCAACCGCCTAGCAACACCTTAGCAACCACCTCAAGTACCTTAGAAACACCCTAGCAACCCCCTAGCAAACACCAGGTTACCATAGCAACCGCATAGCAACTGCCTAGCAACCGCTCAGAACACCCTAGCAACCACCTAGCAATACCTTAGCAAGCACACCAAGTACCTTAGCAACACCCTAGAAACCACCCACGTTACCATAGCAACACCTTAGCAACCACCCCAAGTACCGTAGCAACTGCCTAGAAACTCCCTAGCAACCACTCAGAACACCATTCAGCGCATAACTCGTCCCGCACCATTTGTCATACACCCAAATCGTGCGGCTTATTGAGGAGAGGTGTGCTTTGACTTTTCTAAGCGATCGGGTATAAAATGTTCTTTTGCCAGATGATAAATTGTCCGAAAAAATCCCATAGATTTAACATTGCCACAAAATTTGTAAGATCATATCTTTGGTCATAGAGGCTTGGTGTTCTTTTGACTCATTTCACTCAGGCAACCAATCAGTCTCTCAGGACCAATGTGAAGCTATCAAGCCACGCCCTAGCAACCATTTAGAGCAACTTAGCAACAGGTTCCATAGACTTTCATTCCAAAAGATCAAAGATATTCCTTTGGATAGAAGTGTCATAGAAACATGAGGGTGGGATCGTTTGAACTTGGGGCAGCAAACAGCCAATCACGAATCACCTTCAACACTTCCTAGCCACACCCTAGCAACCATTTATTAATATTTTATGCTAGCCATAGTTAAATTACCTATCAGCTTTTTCTTATTACAGACAATATGTCTCGTGACCATAATATGGTGCTAGTTACATACAGTAATTTGCAATGCCCAAAAGACCAAAGTGATATGAAAGTAGCACAGGTAAATATCCAGTTTAGGGGTCATTAGCTTATATAAAAATATTTGGTTGCCACTCAGTGCTGACCAATTAGAATCAAGTATTTTAGAGATGTGTGGTATTGGTAGATAAAACTAGATATTAGATATGTGAATTCTTTATATTGATTACATGGAATAGCGCCTGTAAAATTTGACTTAAAACGTTGCTTTGTCTGTCTCTTCTTGCAGTTTTACATAAACTTCAGACACATGCACTTTTAAAGAGGGTGAGAATTTTAGGGATAGGCCTACAAACTCAAAGGATAGTAGCATACAGAGATGATGAGAACAAACATGCATGAATGGGATCACACATATAGCTAGCATTAATCATAATAAATTCCACCCTGTAGTGAATCGTTATGCATGCTTCTTAAATGTTGTCATGTTGTTTTCAACAGCAGATCTATAGCTCCCTCCCTTGAGAAAAGCATGCACAACTTAAATTTAGTTCAAACACGTGTTCAGGCTTTATCTCCACCACCATATTGGCTTGCATGGTGTGTTTCTGGTAAAATATGAGAAAGCAGTAACACACAAACAAGAGAAATGGATCAGCGATTAGTTTAGAGGAAAAGGACAATGCATTCAAAATTTTAAATTAAGCTAAATAGATATATTGACAAGCATATACAGTGTACTTTCCTATACAAGTGGATAGTTCTAAAAGTGTTCCTGACCCTGACGGTGTGGACGCAGAGCATGTTGGGATGCAAGGGATCGTCTGGGACGGGGGTGAGGTACAAGCTGACTCTGGCTACAGGACTGCTGGAGTGCTTGTGTTTTGCTGGAGTCGTGTTTGGCTGGGCATCTCTCGTGTTTGTCCTCAAGACAGATGGCTACTTCAGCGATCTATGCATCAATGTGACAGATGCTAGTAGAGAACATGGCTCAGGTGAGGTCATTTACAACGGTGGCTTTTAATGTATTAGATGGTTCACTTCATTTTATGCTTTTCATTTTTGGTCTGTGTTTACCTGCTTATCTGTTTTTCGCTTTAGATTGCAGTCTGCAAGATGAGAATTTCTCTTTGGTCTTTACCGTGGCCTCGTTCATGAACAACTTTCTCACTCTGCTCAATGGATTTGTCTACGACCACTTTGGCACAATGGCAACGCGATTTTTGGCTATGTGAGTTAGTCCCTCGTGGGATGTAAAACAGAGATCAGGCAAGAATTAACAGAACTGCTGTGTCTCTCTGCAGTGGAGGCAAGAAGTTTATCTGACTGTGAGTGGGGTGTGCTTTAAGCAGATAGTAGAAATCATCATGGCCGTTTGACTGGACTCCAGAAACAGGGCTTTGTGCATTGCAGCCATTAAAAAACAGCCCCTAAATAAAATGTGTTGAGACTGCCAGAAATATCTGCATATGTAAGCTGTTGTGTAATGTTAGTTGCCACTTGTTCTCTAAAAAACTTATGAAAAGGGAAACACTAAATCACCACAATAATATCTGAACAATAAAGGGGGTTAAGGGTGTTAAATGTCACCCCTTTTTGGCATAGATCTGAACTTAAATGGTTTTAATTCATGAAAGCTTTGGAATACAGGTTGGTCTCTTTAAACTCAGCAGATTATTGCAAAAGTGAGAGCACTTCAAAAAATGATTGTGTAAAAAAGTTATAGAAGTTTAAGTTTACTGTAAAGCAAATGTACCGAACAAAACCTTTTTTTATATTATACAAAATATATATACTACAAAATTTAAGCAAGTTGTGTTCCAAATTTTAATTTATGTACCCTTTTTTTCATACCAGTGTTAACTCATTGTTCTTTTAGATTTCTTTATACCACTGGCACTTTGATTGTGGCATTGTCCAGTAAAGGTAAAGACTGACTGAAAAAAGTTAACTAATAATCACACATGACATGTGCCTATTTGATATGACTAATTTTCCTCTCTTTTTCCTCAAACAGCTCTCTCTTTTTTGCTTTTTCCTGCTCTGTCCTTCATAGCTGTGGGGGGTATTTTATTTCTGATGACAAATATTCAGGTATGTTCATGAATGATTATTTTTCAGACATGCAGTACATTAAGGGTATGCTAAATTGCTTATAATACTTATCCTCATTACAGGTGGGGAACCTCTTTGGCACTCATAGATCAACCATTATTACAGTTTATAATGGGGCCTTTGACTCTTCATCAGTTATCTTTCTTATCATTAAGGTAAGACGTACACACACACACACATATATATATATATATATATATATATATATATATATATATATATATATATATGTTAGTCCTATGTTTTGTACCATTGTATATCCATTTCTGAAGGTACTATATGAGAAAGGGGTCTCTCTTCGCTCCTCATTCCTCTTCCTCTCGGCCTGTAATCTTATTCATCTCCTCCGGACTCTCTTCCTTATGCCAAAATCACACATTCCTTATCCCATCCCAGAGCACTACAAATATGGGTGAGTGGAATGATAAGTGGAATATATATTAAGGTTTGGGGTGAGTAAAATTATTTCTATTATTTAGCATGTGACACTAAAGACTGGAGTAATGATACTGAAGATTCAGCTTTGGCATCACAGGAATAAATCATTTGTAATATTTCACGTTATTACTGTTTTTACTGTATTTTGGTGAGAATAAAACTCTTTCACAATCATTAAAAATCTTACTGACCCCAAACTGTAAGCAATACGCAAAATTGCGGTTTATATGAAACTTTTATATTATTGGCAAAAAAAAAAAAAAAATCCATTTATGTAAAATAAATTTGATACAATATTGTAAAATATAAAAATTGTAAAATAAACATAGTATGTACTCTATATTTAGGATATAGTACTTATAATAAAAATAGACTTAACTACATACACTAAAAGAGGGTTTTCACAGCAATGACATAAACAATCATTTTTGGTTCCCCAAAAAACCTTTTATTGGTCAGTTCTTAAAAGAACCATTTTATCTTAGTGTGAATTATTCTTATATTAATAATCTAAAGATAATTTTTTCACTATAAAGAACCTTTAGAAAGGTTCCATGGATGTTAAAGATTATTCATGGAACCACTGATGTCAATAAAGAACCATTACTTTTAAGAGTTTATAGTAATGTACATAATTCATACGCTTAATCTTAATCCATAATAACTCAAATGCAAATCCTTATTTACAGGATGAGCTGTGCTAAATCAAATAGCTACAATGTTGAGCAGTACGAGGCAAACCGAGACCCGAGTTCAGACAGAGGCAGAGGTGTAGATGGTGAGCCACTGGAGATTGACTCATTACAGCTAACAGACAACTCTGAGAAAGGTGCTGCTTGGCCACCATAGATCTTACTTTGGTAGAAAATGAGAGAAATGAGATTGTCGACTGAAATAATGTTTCTTCTTTTTTTTCAATAGACAGTTTTAAGAGCTGTGTTCTTTCCTGGCTCTTCCTGTGGCACCTCATATGGCTGTCAGTCATGCAGCTTCGCCATTATTTCTTCATTGGAACTCTGAATCCAATGCTGAACAGACTGGCCAACCAAGACCCAGTCATTGGTATATTTTAATAAATTAAAATATATTAACATTTTAAATATGTGTTTATATACACTGCTGGTCAAGTGTGAATCATTCAAATGTTTATTTTTGAAAGAAATCTCTTATGCTCACAAAGGCTGCATATTTATGTGTTCAAAAATACAGTAAAGTAATATTGTGAAATATTACAATTTAAAATAACTGTTTAATTTGTAATATATGTAATCCTTTAATGTCAAAGCTGAATTTTCAGCATTATTACTTCAGTCTTCAGTGTCACATGACACTTAATGATCAGAAATCATAATGATCAAGAAACATTTCTTGTTATTATCTATGTTGAAAACAGTTTTTGCTGCTTAATGTTTTTGCGGAAACAGTGATATACTGTATGTATTAAATTAGTTAATATATTAAATATATATAAATTAAATACAAATTTCAGTCAGTGACATTTCAAACAATGAATATTTCTGGAAATATCCCATATGCTGTGTGTGATCATTTTTATGGGTAATTTTTTACTGAAAAAAAAAAAGAAAAAGAAAAAGAAATGTATTATTAAAAAGTATATTTAATGAATTTAATTTTAATTCTACTTAAATTACAAAATCTAATTACAATTCTGCATCTTCTTTGCTACACCAGTTCAAATTCAAGAATTTAATTGGATTTCGTTCAGTTGTCAATACAATTCTGAATGGTAACATAATTTTCAAAAGCCTTACTGTGATAGGTGCAGAACTTATAGGTTATGACTATGATTTCTTTATCTCTTTTTTATTCTCAGTGAGTGAGTACACCAATGCATTTGCTTTCACTCAGCTCTGTGGAGTTCTCTGTGCTCCCTGGAACGGCCTGCTAATGGACAGACACAAAAGAAAACCCCTAGGTTCAGGTTAGTTGGCAGAGAAATGTGAAAACCTGACTTCTAACAACACACGTTTACCCGAGATCCATTTTTCTTTCTCATTCCCACATGTTTTTGCAGGCGTGTCTGAACGGGAAGCAGACCTGCACTCGTCCGTTCTGTCTCTCCTCCTCACCTCTCTGCAGTGCCTCTTGTTCTCCATCTGTGCAAGCATTCCGTTCCTTCCTCTCCAGTACATGACATTCATCCTTCAGGTCCTTAACCGCTCCTTTCTGTATGGAGGGAATGCTGCTTTCATCAGTATAGCGTAAGTAAATGGGTTATATTTAAATTTCTCAATTGTCGCTAGGCTGGCAGACTGAGCGCAATGAATCTGAATTCCTACAGGTTTCCAGGCTGCCATTTTGGAAAGCTGTATGGGCTAGTGATGTCCCTATCAGCTGTGGTGTCATTGCTGCAGTATCCCTGCTTCGCCCTCAACAAAGTTCTTGGAGGAGACCCCTTCTATGTAAATCTCTCATTTCCACACCACAATGTCAACTTGAAAAGAGCTTGTATACATACAGTGGCCCCAAAAGTATTTGGACACTTGCACACAAAGAAATCAAAACAATGACATTAGGTTAAATAAATATATAGCACAAGCAAAACATTTCACAAAAAGAGGTTTTAAATGGTAAAACAATATACTGAGATACTGTTGTGTTCAAAATGCGTTCACACTTTCTGGTTCAGAAATGTTAGTGGAACATGCCTGTTGATGTAAACTTAGTTCTGAGAAAAGGCCTAGCACCATTTCTTTGAAGATATTTTGTTATCTAATGTAATGAAATTCATAAATTATAAGTGTGTCCATTTAAGGTTTGAAATGGTTTTTGGGGCCTCTAGATGTTGATGCTTATGGAAGCCAATTTCTGCTAAAAATAATGCTTAGGTAGATCGTAATTATGACATACAAAGGCATTTTTTATGTCATAATTATGACTTTTACCTCATAATTTCAACTTTTTATTTTATAATTATGACTTAGTATGCTGTCAAAAATGATTTTTCAAAATACTGAAATATTATTTCAGTTTTTCTACTTCAATATTTCCATCTTAAATTCACGTGTTACGTGCCGTTTGTGAAATTTACTAGCAATTTCTGAGTGAAAATAGTTTCTACACCAATATTTTTTCATTGTATCTCATAATTTTGAATTTTTATGTAATTAATTTATGACTTTTCATGTCCAAGCATGATTTTTTATTTTCGTGTCAGAAATGGGCTTCCATACAATACCTGCGACTAGATTATATGGTTGGCTCACATACCAAAAAAGTCTATAAAAAGTAATAAAAGAGTACTTCTCATCAGATGTGAAATCCATACAAAAGATCCCCATAACAATTTCCAGCAGCATTTGCTTAAATATTAAAATAGTATTAATTCTTCATTAACTTGCTTTTTCACAGCTTTAACTGTAATCAGTAAATTATATTGTATTTCTGTAGGTGAACATCATCCTGACTGTCCTGACTCTACTGGCCTTCATTCATCCTGTCTATGTGTTCCTTCACTGCAGAGAACTGGCAAAACAGAGAGAGAATTCAGAGAGCATTTTAGAAGCCTCGATACAGGAAATATCAATGTATTAACCTGAATCACTTCATCTATAGAAGTACTTGATTATGCATATGATTATGCAGCTCTATCTTAGCCTTAGCTTTTTGTAAATGACAATGGGAATAGTAATAAGCATTGTGATTATTGTGTATTCTCAACTTTTTACCACCATTTTAGAGATTCACATGCTCAGAAATGAGTTAACAGTCAGAGATTTAAATGAATTCCATTTAATTGTATTAGTTATTGAATATTTACAATCTCCATCAATACAG
Organism: Elopichthys bambusa; assembly: GCA_037101425.1. Lineage (NCBI taxonomy): Eukaryota > Metazoa > Chordata > Actinopteri > Cypriniformes > Xenocyprididae > Elopichthys > Elopichthys bambusa. Next base: position 28,511,007 of record CM074436.1, read on the forward strand.
AAAATAACAATAAAAATATTTAACTTTTTTTTTATAGTTCACTGTTGTTGGCAAGAACAGATAGTTAGAAAAAACATTGGTTTAAACACAAACATATGCAAAGAGAGATCACATGGGTGTCAGAAACAGGTTTTTACAAGGGATCTCCAGGTAATTGTGTTTAATAATTCCAAACTCTTCCGGAGTTTTATGATATCCAGTTTTGCATGCTAAAATCCTGTTCCCACAGGGAAAGCATTAACACAGTCCTAAAAGCATCATACAGGAATTGTAGACCCATTAGCCAGTGGTTTGCTTTCTAAAACACACTTTGCATTGTCAGTCCACAATTACCATACACATCTCATATACAATTTTCAGTAGTTAAAATTTTTATAGCATGCTTTTATAGAAAATGTGTGCTACAGAGACTGTCTGTACCCTTACAATTCTGAACAGATGATGAAACTTCTTTAATAAATTAGTTAATTTGTTGTGGTCTTTTGTCTAATTTAACTTTAGGTCATGGTTAGTTGGTTGGAACACAGTTTTCCTTTTTTTGTCATAAAAACAAGCCAATGTGTGAAATAAAGTTCTCTGTATGGAAAAAAAAAAAGAGTATGGTTTAATTACATAAGGTATTTAATTAAAGGAGATGCATAGTATTTTACTTTTCACATTAGGAATTGGCAAACTGTTTGTTCTCTCCCTTTGTCATGTGTCCTCTAAGTTAGCGAGACATCATTCGGACAAACTCTGTGGAGGGTAAGGTGAAAAATAGTTAGTTCGTCCATGCAAAACAAACAAACAAACAAACTTTTACAGAAAGTTAAACTTTATTTTATACATTATGTACAAGTCATTTCAGTTTTAATAAATGGTCTTTTTGGCCTGGGGAGTAAGTTTTATGAAAAGTTATGAAAAGTACTTTTTCAGGGAAAATGTGTTTTCTCATTTACAAATAATGCATGCAGTGTCATCCATAAAACATAATGTACTAAACAGAAATAATAAGAGACTAACAGTTTCCTCTTCAACCAATCAGCTGAATTATCATAGTACTTCTTCAGGTTTGCAAATGTCTTTGCAGAGAATCCTCTTACAACTGGTCTAGTGTGGATCTACATTGTCCAATATATGGTACATATTTATCTATCTACATGACACACACACATATATATATATATATTCTGTCATGACAACTCTCAGAGTGTTTGGCATGGTAATGGGTATGACACTGTTGATATGTTTGGTCTTGGCGGAATAGATCTGCTACGCTGCTGCATGTTATTGCTGCTGCAGAGCAAGTACTGGACTTGCTACTGCCAATACACGACACGCTGCTGTGAGCAAGTAAGACATGCTGCTGCTGTACAATATAGCGTACATGAATTAACCAATCAGTTCTATACGGGTGGAGCTGGGGAAGGTGGAGGGTTTCTGAAAGCAAGCTCATTGGCTACTGAATACAGCAGGAACCAATCAGCTGTGCCCTATAGATAACGATGTGATTACAAGCAGATTGAGTTAAAGGACCCATTAGCCCATGCCATCTAGAGTTTCATGACAGAACTTTATGTGTGTGTGTGTATATATATATATATATATATATATATATATAGAACATAAATATAGGCTATATAAAGATTTACCTGAATATACATGCAAGAATCAGTTCAAAATTCAAGAATCTATAGAGAACAATTCCAAGTCTAACCTTCAAAGTCAACCAGCCCGTCTCCGTTGAGGTCAACATCCCTGAGGATCTCATCAATCTCTCTGTGGTTGAGCTGCTCTCCCATCAGTTTCTTCATGGCTTCCCTCAGTTCAGCCAGACTGATCTGACCATCACCATTGGAATCAAACTAAGAGAAAGAGATCAAATAAAAGATTTGTTTACAGAAAATAGTGTGACTTCAGAAGACTTGGGAATACAGCAGGCTAAACAATTCATTGATTACTATGGTGCTTTTTAGTGATTTTCTAACATGTCTAACATGTCTACACCTGCACGTGAACAGCATTAGGATGCATTAAAGTAATAAAACAATGACAGGAAATACATTTATAATGTTTTTTTTTTTTAAATAATTTTTTTTTTTTTCATTAAAAGAATCCTGAAAAAAATGATCAGTTTCCACAAAAATATTAAGCGTCACAACTGTTTCAACACTGATAATAATAAGAAATGTTTCTTGAGCAGCAACATTATAATGATTTCTGAAGGATCATGTGACACTGAAGACTGGAGTAATGATGCTGAAAATTCAGCTTTGCCATCAGAGGAATAACTTATGATTTAAATAGAAAACAGTTATCGTAACAGTTAAATTGTAATTATATTTCACAGTATTACTGTTTTTCTGTATGTTTGATCAAATAAGCGCAAGTATAAGCGACACAAAACATTTCACAAACTTAAAAACCTTATGGATACTAAACATTAAGGCCTGTTATTATAAAGGTATATGTAAATACAGTTATTGTTTTCAAAAGCATGGAACACCAACCTCTCTAAAAGCATCTCTCAGTTCTTTCACTCCGATCATGTCTGCAGTCTCAGCCAACATCTTTGGGCCCATCAGGTCGACAAAGTCCTCGAAGTCCACTCTACCGCCACCTAGTGAACAAACACACGATCATGTAAGAAGTATCATGAATACACCCCATATGAGTGGTTCAGGTATTTATGCTCCTTTGAGTCTGTTCTTGAGTATAACTGAGATAATTAAGTATACAATGATAAGTTTGCCACTCACAGATTTGCTGACTGAGTTCAATCAGCTCCATCTCTGTGGGCATGTAGCCCATCGTCCTCATGCATTCGCCCAGATCCTTACAGGTAATGAAGCCGTCCTTATCTTTGTCAAACTCTCTAAAGGCTTCTTTCAGCTCTGAAGGCAAAGAAAGATTGAGAGAGAGAGAACCTTCCTCACTTTTTGTTGACATTAATAGGTAATCTGGCAGTAAGAGGATTCTGAAGGATAAAGGTACAGCACTCATATCATTTGTTGAAGGAATAGTTCATCCAAAATTACTTACACTTATGCAATTGCAAAGAACACTTATGCAATTTTCCATAGAACACAAAAGGAGACAATGAAATCTACTAAGAGTCTGTCAAGCTCAGCGGGCCATACGTTTTTTAAGGTGTAAGAGCAGACTGAAATGTAATCAGTTCAGTTAAAAATTAAATTTAAATCACAGCTGTTTTCAAGACAGTAAAAAAAAAAAAAAAAACCTTGCTGTTTTTTTTTAAATTTTTTTTTTGAAATATGGGGAAATGTGAATGAGAGCTGTGGAACATTCTTTGAATTTCTCCTTTTATGTTCCACAGGACAAAGAAAAGGCTTGGAAAGAGTGTAATGAGTAAATGATTTTCATTATTTGGGTGAATTATTCCTTTAAATGTATCTTACCAAGGGATTTAGAGGAGACTGAAGGTAGATTTTTATATATATAAACAGAGAGAGGTAATGGTAAGAATCCATGTGGAAAGAGGGAGAGAAGTCACTAAGTGAAGGAATCACTTTTATTAATGAAATAAAGCATATCAGCGATGTTGGATATTTCTGTACCTTCAATTTCCTCTGGCCGTAGATCTCTGTCCTGTGAGTACAGATTTCAAAGAGACATACAGAGACAAACTATTAGGACAAACACATAATTACGTAGACAGGCACATATATATACATAAACACACACACACACACACAGACACACACACAACGATTTACTCATCCAATGTTATGGATCCACATCACAAATGATGTAGGGAAAATCAGAAAAATCGGTTAGAAAGTGTGAAAACCCTGTATTATAATCTTTCCTGTAATCTGCTTTGCATTGGACTGTGCTTATTGAACTGTCACTCAAAGTACATTGTACCAGTGAGCCTCGCGCACACCTGTCAGTGTCGCCGAGGGCAACCATCTGCACACCGTTGCATGAACACATTATCGGTAAAATCACAGGTAAAAACAAAGGGAGCGCCTGCATATAAAATGAGCTTCACACATATTATTAATGTAGCCTATAGTATCTTCTCTTCTCCTTTCCAGGGAATGATTAATCTGATCCTGAATGACCATTATGACATGTTCTTCTAGAAAAAGTCCACAAAACCCTGCAAGTATAAAGCCCATTTTGGGCTTAACCACTGTTTCACCTACATATGCCTCCCTCATTCACCACAATATGAAAATGTATAATTAAAATATATTTTTTGTTCCAATGGTAATATTAACGAGCTTAGTATATAATTATGGATTTAATATGATGATTTTAACAAAATATTTCCTAATTAATATTTTCCATAGCGTAAATATGGTTCATTTTGTGCAGTTTGGTTATCACCCCTTGATAATATTCACAGTGTTATGATATTATGGATTATATCCGAAGTTATCCAAGGATAGAAAAAGCACACACATGGGATTGCGTGTCGTCAGATATTCATGTTCGTGGAAATGGAGAAACTCAGTCATTAAAATATTATCAGCATAACTCCAAATAATAAAAAAAAAAAAGAACGAGCAGAGCAATGAAATCTCTTTTGAATCAACATTTACACATTACATAAGTAAGATAATAACAAATGGTAGAGTGATTTAGATTTTGATCTGATTGACTGAGCCTGTGTTTTGGCAGTAGCCAGCCAGAACATATTCACACAGCTGGGGAGTATTTAGGCTGATTACTACCATGAATTGGCAAGCATGATGAAAGCAGCAGTAGGATAAGGTCACTATGGTGAACAGATTACAAGAGTCCGGGTTGCCAGGCATCAAATGGAGTTCACATATTGTTTTTTGCGAAAAACAGGTATGCACTCAGTCATCGGAACATACATACAATATATAGTTTTTACATAGCCTGTTCAACACGGACTCTAAAGCCTCACTAAGTGTCGCACATCCTCAGCCTACTATAATCAGATAAGACTTTAGAATATATAGTGATATTACTTAGTGATATTATTTGGGAAAAAAGGCTTAAGCTAAATAAATAAATATGTCACAAACAATTTTGGGGAAATTTTCCATCAGTTTTGTATTTGCAGCAATTTCTGCAGCTTACACCCTGCTCAGAGTTTCTATCCACACAAAAAGGATTCTGGGATTATCAGACAGATGTAGACATTGATACGAAACATTAAGCTACTATGAAACTACGCAGTTGTTCTTTTTCTCCTAGTGTTTTTGTATTTTTATCCACATCCACCCACCAGACTAACATAAGGATCTGATAGTACCAACTGCCACTGGTAGGTGAAAAATCTAAATTTCACCTCTCTTTGCAAAGACGTGCATAATGATAGTCTTTTTCTGGTCCAACAAAGACATAAAAGGTTATACCAAGATTCCCACATAAGTAAAAAAGAACATTATGCTAATGGAATATATAATATATGTACACATATTGACAGCAGAGGGATATTACACTGTCTCAGTCCCATTAATCAATACTGTAGGGTACAGGATCTAAATTACGATCTTCAAAACTACCTATTTCTTTTTCTACTTAACTGGTTTTCACATTCAGATATATATATATATATATATATATATATATATACACACACACACACACACACACGGGTCTGTGATATGACGGGTCATTTTTTTTGTCCAAAGGCCTTAATAATAATAATAAAGATATGACATCCAAAGTATGTAAGGTAGTACAACTTGATCTCTTTTATTGAATCCAAAAGGTTTTAATTATATTTTGCTACATATAAAGGTATTTTAAAGATTTTGAAGTGTCAAAGGGTCATTCGGTTTAACCATCCAAAGGCCAATACAGCCATTTCATTTGTGATTAAAATGTCTTAATGTATATATATTTTTTATTCTGGCATGATTTTATAACATCATATATCAACATAGTGCAAAATGGTATTAAAATTATGTGTAGAAGGCGTTACTTTGTTATGAGACAGAATGTACGGAAAAAAGATTTTCATTGAAGTCATGCGTTAAATATCATGTGACAGGATGTGACCTCATTCACACACCTGCAAAGGACCACATGGTTGTGAAGCAAAGTTACTAACTCTCTCTTAACTATTTAAAAATAAATACATAAACATAAAGTCATTCGCTATAAAACATGGAAAATGTTGTAATATTTTAAAAACTTGTACTAAATATAATATATTCGATTGTCCTTTTGCTAGCTAGCTAGCTAGATATCATCCTGTTAGCATTGTTTGAAAATGTCATCATTCGGTATAACGAAAAGTGTCATTCGGTAAAACCGAAATTTTGGTTAAACTGGTTCTGGTTCTAAGTTAAATTACAGTCTATTATGGTCACTTTAATGTTAAGTGTTAGTTTTAAGTCCTTTAAATTTATATAACCATACATTCTTACAAAAGCTGCATGAAGGACTTGGCAACATAAAAAATTACACAGCATCCTCTAATCAGTTATGTGATATGATGGGTCATTATGGAAGTAATGGGGAGGAATGGGGGATTTGACTGAAGATGGAAAAGACAATATTTATATGATTCCCTGATGAATTTCTTACACTTATTTTCTCCTCACCATGCATTGTTTAAGAAAGGTGTTTAAGGTAAGTGTGTGTACATACGAGTTGAGCCTGAGCGAAGCTCTGTCGGAGGAAGATGCAGGCGGGGCCCACAATGTTGTGTAGCATTGTACAGTTCTGAACCAGTGCACTTATTGGCTCCTCAAACTGCTGACCGTCCCCTAACTCTTCATCATCTTCATCCTCCGCTGCCGCATCACCGCTGCCTCCTAACATGGCGGTTGCCAATGGCAGCCCGCTGCCTTCCAGGGGCGGGCTCCCCTTTGCAAGGAACCATTTCATTATGCACCAAACTAAAATTCAGTCTGACCAGTTCTAAAACTGAAAGTGTTACACTGCTGTACGTGGTCAAAAAATCATCCTGCAGATATCTATACTATAAATTACATTAAGTTAAGTCCCCCCCACCAAAGAATCAGTTAAAGGGATAGTTCTCAGAAAAGTTTCTTCTGTGGAACACAAGTTTAGCAGAACATTCGACCTGTTCTCCTCCATATACTGTAATGAAAGTTGATGGGGACCAGGGGTGGACAAGCTTCAAAACAGCACCATAAAAGCATCATAAATGTGGTGCATATGAAGTGTGCTCTATAATCCAAGCCTTCCAATGTCACATGATTGCTTTGTGTGAGAAAAAGTCATTTTAAGTTATTTGAATTCTAATGTATTTACTGGAAATCTTAAAAATCTAGCTTGACAGCCATGGTCATCATTGTAATAGTGCAGCTTGGACATTCTGCTATAAATATTCATGGATGAAAGAAAGTCATATTTGGAACAACATGAATTGTGAGTAAATAATGACTGAATATTTTCAATTTATCACTTCATAGACACTACCGTTCAAAAGTCTGGCTCAATAAGTTTTTTTTTTTTTTTTTTAAAGAAATTAATACTTTTATTCATGAAGGATGCATTAAATTAATCACAATGACGAAAATAAAGACATTTAGAATTATTATTAAAAATATTTCTATTTTTAAGTTCTTTTGAACTTTTTGTTCATCAAAAAATCTTGAAAAAAAGTATCAAGATTTCCACAAAAATAAGTACTACAATCATTTTCAACATTGATAACATATAAGTAATATATACTGGGCACTAAATCAGCAAAATTATTTCTGAAGGATCATGTGACACTAAATGTGGGAGTAATTGTTGCTGAAAATTCAGCTTTGCCATCACATAAATATGTTATAAAATAAATAAAAATAGAAAACGGTTGTCTTAAATTGTCACAATATTACAGATATTTTTTATTAAATAAATGCAGCCTTGGCCAGCATTAGAGATTTCTATCAAAAACATTAAAAAATCTTACCAACCCCAAACTTTTAAGTTCGGTGAACTATCCCTTTAAGTTTGTACACTAAGTATTGCTACTGAATTCACACAGTTGATTAAAAACAACTTATTTATCGCACATGCTTTATGCCAAAGGCCAAATAAGCATGAGTAGTAATTTTATAAATCGGTCTAACTAAACTACAACTTCCAAAAAACAGTAATCTACAGACTACATCTACATCCTTTTTAAAAGTTAATTTATAACCAGATATCTTACCTTCTTCATACTGCTTCTTTTAGATGGTTTTGCTCCCATCATTTGTATTTCTCTAATTCTCACTGCTCCAACTCTTTCTTGTCATCTCTGTCCCTCCCTCTGTCTCTGTCTCTCCCCCTCCCTCTTTATCACTCTTGGTTTATTACATAAACTTTGCGACATACGATCCCCGTCGTCAGAATATCCCAAGAGGGTGGCGGAGTTAAACAAGAGGTGATGGGTAGTGATGTTAAAACCACTAAAAATAGTCACGTCATGCTTTGAGATCAGTGAGACCTGTTCCCTTAGCCAGAAACGGTATTTCCAGGATTTTCTGAGCACTCTAATCCTGATGCTCTCGAATCTTGCATCTGTTGTCTGTTTTCTCTCTCACTGCATGTTCTTTCCTCCCCTTTGTTTCTTTTGCCATGTTATTTCACATCCTCATTTTGCCTTGTGACCGACTTTAATCGCACTGTGAATGTTCTGGCACAGTACAAAATAGGAAGGGATGGAGGGATGAGGAGAGAAATGGAGAGAGAGAACGAATGATGGGCCAGGCAGGGGTGGTAAAGGTCTTCATAATCCGCTGCTCTCCAGATTACATGGTGAGTGCATTGCAGCTGGCAGTGCTGATAAGGGAATGTAGGATTGTAGAAAGATCGTAGAGAGCAGGTAGAGAGCCATCAGATGGTTTTAAGAAAGGGGATGAGCCACAGTGTCAGGGGTCGGTGGTCAAATGGATGGGTGGATGAAGCCAAATCCGTACTTATTATACATGTCTGTAAAAAGGACAGGAAAGATGACAAGAATATATTAGCAAACAGCACTAGTGTGGAGTGTAGCTGTCACCAGGGCCGTGCACAGACATTTTAGGGGGCACCCCTCTTATAAATATTTATAAAAAATAAAGTTACATACTGTTGATCATTTTTTAATTAATTACACTATTTGAAATTAGTACCAAACAAAACAAAATCCATCTTACCATTTATTAAAATCCATTTACACTTCAATTACAATTGCCTAAATAATGTTATGAGATTAATGTTCTAAACATAACATTCTGAATACAGAAATATGAAATGTAGGGAAAAATAAAATGATACTAAAACCGCCTGTAGGTGGCGGCAATTTGTAATAAGTGAATCATAGAATCATTCATTCAACCGATTGGTTAAAACCAGAGATTGTATATTATAGGGAGATGAGAGGGTCTGTATCTCTTACCATTGGAGAAAGCGTAACGGCTAACTTAATCACGTGCTTACCTCTCAGCCTATTGTGTAATGGCAGTGACATCAGTGCCCGCCCGTACCGCCAGAGCCAGAGCATTAGCATTAGCCGTTACGCTTTTTTGGCTAAAGGTTGCAGGCTTGCCTTTCAGTGGCTTTGTGAAAACCAAGCGTGCTACACAAGTCCTGAAAAGTAAAGCCAAAGCGCCTCGATCGGCTGGATGCAGTATAGGTCATAAACCCAGCACTCTCCATGTATTCCAGTGGGACATGAGACAAACTAAACAATTAAATTACACTTCAGTTTCTGTCATATTAGGCAGTTTTTATCACGCTGATGTTAGTTCAAGTGTTCGTTCTTAAAATAACTTTGGTTTTATAGTTAGTTATTTGATGCTATAAAAACGGAGTGAGACGTCATGATTGACAGCTGAGGTTGACAGCTTCTCTGAGTGAAGTAGTCGCTGAGGAACCTATATATATATGAGAGGGAGAGGGAGAGTGAGAGTGTGTGTGTGTGTGAGAGAGATCTTTATTTAGAATTCGTTGTATCTAGCTTCAGCAGCTGCATTATGTAAAGATAACCACTAGGCGGCACCAAACAAACAAGCATTTTTGATATTCAGCACTAATGTTTAAAAAGTGATAGAAACCCATGCGGATATTGCGCAAATGTTTGACATTTTTCATAAGGTGGTTGTGGGTAGAAATTTACAGAATTGTGGGGATTTAATAGTAAATTAGTTAAAAAATAAAAATAAATAATACAATTAAAAAATGAACTAGATTTATTTAAAATAAAATAAAAATTTTGGACTCACCTGACTTCTTGTGTTTGTCATTTTCTTAAAAGATCTTTTGTTCTAAAGGCTTATGCGTAATAAATGCATTTGTTTTGTAGACATATGCAAATTGTGTATGTACAAAAATAAAAAGTTGGACCAGGGCCAGGGAGTGAAGGATAAACAGTCAACAACTTTACACATCAGTGGGAATAAGGAGGATGTTGATGATAATAGCATAAACACTCCACTCAGTATAAACTGACCAATCACAATAAATATTCAAATGAAGAAACGTCATTCGCTTCCATGCAGAAATGAGCTCGAAAAACTCTAAATGGAGAACAAAATGAAATTTGCCTCTTTCCTTATTTATAAAAAACTATTATCAAAGTTCACCCGTCAAATTAGATTTTAGCTTACTTCATTGAGTCATAAAACATGCTTGTGTTGAACGCAAGGTGAAGACTTTCAAATGAAATCCAAATTACTGAAGGATCTCATAAAAAGTAAACATAGTCAACATGGTCACAGTGAAGCAGTGGGATATAAAGTTCCATACTATAGGTGAGTAGAGGTTGAATGGAGCTTTCCATTCATCTTAAATAGCACACTGTGTTGACTTGACAAGTGTTTTATTGGTCATTGGAAAGATTAAACTGTTATACCAGGGTCTGATGTTTTTATGAAAATTTATAGGCCTAGATTTAAACATCTTTTTTTTTTTTTTTTGGTTATATGAAGATCACATTGGAACTATATACGTTTAAACCATACCTTTATCTTTTATTTTTGTTACTTTTAAGAAACGTTTTACATTGCCTATAGATTTTGTTTTAATACATAATTGTAATATTTACTGTTACAGTAATTTAATGTGTGAAAATAAAATAAAATTACACCTGTCCCCCAGAACAATTTAGCTCATAATAATTTCAACAGTTACTTGTTTACAAAGGAGAGAAAATGATGGAATGTTTTATCAATCCTATAAAAAAAACAAAAAAACATTGTATAAATAGTTTGAATAATATAACAGTCACATTTTTGAAGGCCAGATTTTTGTTTTGAAGGCCTTATGGCCTACTACATGGCTGCCTTCCACTCCAGTTTTAGACACGCACTCGTGAACTTCCTTATGCACTTCTCCTCGGGGGAATCCCTGCTGCCATTGTGAAGTGCATTCCACTTCATGAAGTGGACAAGGGAAGTTTATATGGACAAAATCAAGCGAGTCTACTTCATATGTACACTTCAGGCAGCTCCATATACCACAATGCAACATGACTGTGACGTCACCGCATATCGTGTTTAATTTACCCCCACCATAAACAACTATGATATATTAAAAAAAAAATTGTTTAAATCTAAAACAACTCAAACACACCTATATACATATAGAATTCTGCATTGAACAGTTTTGTAAGGAAAAAATATGTAAATAATAAATCAACTCCATAGCAGATTCCAGGTGATGAAGGGCTTAGGACGTTTTCACCCTTTTCACATTTCCGGGGCTGCGTTCAGCCCTGACAAAACGTTTTTTAAACGGAAATGATGGTGCATTCAACACTCTGAGTTGCAACTATGGCAGCTGAGAAAGCCATTCTTTGTGTTCTTTTTGAAGAATTTTTGGAGCCTGATGAAATTGGTATAAATACGTGTTTAATACTGCAAAATACGCTCAATATTACTGTGCCCTTGCCTTCCAGAATAAAAGAGAATGTCCCAATCGAGTGAAGGGATTTGTGGAAACTGTGGTTCCTAATGGACTACTTGCACTGGGCCTCGTGACGCACATCCGGTTTTATATATATTACGGCCAAAGCCACTGGAAGGAAAGCCTGCAACCTTTAGCCAAAAAGCGTAACGGCTAATGCTAACTGGCGGTATGGGCGGTACGCATTGGCGGTATGCAGGGAGGAGTTTTGAACGACGACACAATAGGCTGAGAGGTGCCGCACGTGATGAAATTAGCCGTTACGCTTTCTCCAATGGTATGAGATACAGACCCTCTCATCTCCCTATAATAATACAATCTCTGTTACAGCTCAGTTGTTTCAGGTTATATCTATTTTCAATGGGCTGTTATCACATAGCTAACTAAACGCCTCTTAAAATGAGAGTCCTAGGGATGATTTTAAATTCCAGACATATTCAGAGACAGGAGAAGAAGAGATATTCTGATGATTACCATGTATAGACCTTTCCAAACTCAGCGGAACTTTAAGTCTTAATCCAACATAAACCGTGATTCTTTCACCACAGGGTGTCAGCGCTCTACTAGTGGTCGCAACACTGCAGTGTGAGACGTGATGAATAAGATCAGAATGAACATAATATTATAATTTAATTGCCTGGAACGCTGCATAAGTGCGCTGAAGGCTGAGCGGAAAAGCTCGAGCCATAATAAGTAGAACGCAGAAGTAGTTTTGCAAGTAGTCCATTATTGTGATCCAACATTTGCCTCGCATTTCAGGATGAAAAGACAAACATTTCAGAAGAAGGATAATCCACTTCTTACCTCCGAGACTGTTATGATCTATATGACCTTATTATTTTTATTGTGAGTGTTAGGCTTATCATTATTGATGATCATTGTTGTGCTATGATATTGTAATATTTACCATTATATAATCAGAGAAGAACAGAAAGGTTTATGAAAGTGTCACTACAAAATACAATAGCAAAATATATAAATATGTATAGTATTTTTAGGTTACATTCATACCTATTGTGCGAGCTGTCTCTTTAATACCGCGTGGTTTATATACATGTTGCCACTGATTGGGCTGACATTTTTGACACACCCACCAAACAAGAGAAAACGTATTTCAAACAATTGCTGTGTTCTAAATCGCCCCCTATACCCTCATTCACTATTCCGTACATTACTCCACTAATATAGTCCACTTGAACGAGTCAATGAAACGAGTGAGTGAATTCGGACACTGAGTGCACCGGAGGGGCTGCCGATTTCGCACAGTTTGTGCTGCTGTTTAATAATCTTTTGAAATGTAGCAAACTGGGAACTCCAGAAGTAATGCATATTTATGTTGAACTAGCATGTTCAAACCTTTTAAACGATTTAATGATTAATTAAAAAGATATTTATACCTGTATGATAATACTGGACCAGCGCGGTTTGAAAATTAATGGATGACTGATTCAGCTGCGGGCGCCATCGCCTGGCGAGATGCGGGAATTCATTCAGCGCGCGACTCTCACAGTGCATTATGGGTATTCTGTAGCGTTGAGCGTGCATCGGTTGTACACTCGTTATTGCGGTGCATTGTGGGATTGAATGAGTGCACTCAACAACCCGTCCACTATGGTTTCGGACACCACTACAAATGGCTGTCCCCTCAAATAGTGCCCTATTTAAGGGTATAGGGGGCGATTTCGGACACAGCCCCCATTGCACACCGTTTCCAGGAAATATGTCGTTCAACCAGGAAACCGTAGCAAAACGTTGCGCACCGGTTTGAGCTTGAACGTGCCCCGGGTTTCTCGAAGCTGAAGTCGTCATAGTTGGGTAAAATTCTATGGCGGTAAATGAGAGAATACATTAAATATAATTTTTGTGTGCCCATTTCCTCAAATAGCAAAAGAAAAACTCCACAATGGTGTTACGGCTGATTACGGCAGTCAGAAGAGAGAAAAACGTAAATTTTACCGTCACTCCTGTAGACGATGTATTAGAAACACCCTTCAGCGTTAACTAGTTTCTTGTTGCAAAGGTAATATAATACAAAGTATGGCGTTATTGTGTCATTCTACAGAAACATCCACTTTTCTGTCCCTAGCCTTTACAGAAATATTACACTTGAAAAACACTTTAGAATTACATTTCATATATATATATATATATATATATATATATATATATATTAAAATGAAACTATGTTATTTGAACAATTAAACCTTCTTGAGCCATCAGTGTGGGCAGGTATGGCTAAGTTGAGGGTATATGGCTAAATTGAGTGCAGCTGAGATGCAGCGACTTTACAGATAGCGTATTGCAGACATTTTTAAAATGTTGTTTATAATCTTTTACTGACTGCTTTCATTAAGTGTCAATGATAGTCTTTGATTGTATACCAAATGTAAAAATTTTGTCCCATATACTTAATTATAGTTGAAGAATAACGTCACTGTATGTATACGTCACTGGAGATTCATTGTGTCACTGGTGTTACTGTTTTTTGTCTGTCACATTAAATAAAATGTGTCATGTGTGACATGATGATAATTTTACATCCATTGAATTCTGCTACACTCAAGAATTAAGATTTAAAGGATTGCATAATTACTTGTTTATAACTGTTTTTTAAATATTTTCATTGTTATAGCAAATACATGGTTGTGCAAATGAACTAACATCATTCAATCACACTTTTAACTAACCTGGTTAAAATTAAAAAAACAATCTTATTTTTTGCATTATCATTTTTCTGTAACTCTGACTGCATGTGCTGAAAAATTTGAGAAATAACAAGGTAACACCAGTGACAAAAAAAATGGTACATGGGTCTTTAAATAAATGCACACACACACACACACACACACACACAAAATCATTAAGCTCTCATTTATGTGTATTCATAAAGTTAAAGGGTCTAATAATGTGGTCTAAGTTTAAATATTAGAAAAATAAATACATTTTAAGACATCTTGCCTTACCAAAAGTGGACGTTTCTGTAGAATGACCCTATAAATGTACATACCTTTTTAAAAAATGAAAATATAAAAAACTTTGCAGGATTTACGATGTTGAAATAAATCAACTTTTTGATGATATTCTAATTATATGACCAGCACCTGTGTGTGTGTGTGTATATATATATATATATATTACACACACCATCATGATCCCCAAAAGTTTATCTAGGATTTTAAGGGTTAAAGGGATAGCTTACAGAATTATCAGTCATCATTGTTTTTCATGTAATAAAGAAACAGTCGGCTACACTGTACAGAACGGCTCCTAATTGCATTACCCATAGAGACCTGGCCTCTGATTGGTGGATTAAATTATCTTATTTGTAAGACAGCCAGACAACTGACCTACGGTGAAATGTAGAGCGTCTCGTTTCTGCTGATTCAAACAGCTTCTGTAATTGTGTGTATATGTGTGTGGGCTATAGAGGAGATTTGGCTTGTCTGCTGTATATTGGTGGGCTGTCGATGGATTAAGGCCAAAACATGAGTAGAGACACGCAACAGGGAGACACAAGCAGGGAGGAAAAAGGATGTCAACTGAAGGCTGAATGTTTGTGTGGCTGTTAGCATGTGATGTATCCTAAATCCACAGAAATATTACTTTAATTTTTCATACTTTTCAGTTTGACAATATTATAGATTAAATGGTGTTTCCTGACCCTATTTTTTTAATATTTTATGATTATTTTACACTGTATTTAAAGTATTGTTCTTTTATATGTGATTAATTCATATTTTGAATTAATATTTTATGCTGAATTTTCATAGTGTAAGACTCCAAGTGTGGGTCTGGGAAGAGGATAACATAATATACACTCACCGGCCACTTTATTAAGTACACCTTGTTAGTACCAGGTTGGACCCACTTTTTGGTCCATATTTGACATGATAGCATCACGTCACATCACGTTGCTGCAGATTTATCAGCTGCACATCCATGATGCAAATCCCCTGTTCAATCACACCCCAAAGGTGCTCTATTGATTAAGATCTGGTGAATGTGGAGGTCATTGAGTATAGTGAACTCACTGTCATGTTCAAGAAACCAGTTTGAGATCATTTAAACTTTGTGGCATGATGTGTTATCTATGCATAAAGGGTTGGGCATGGTCAGCAACAATACTCAGGTATGCTGTGATGTTTAAACAATGCTCAGTTGGTACTAAGGAGCCCAACGTGTGCCAAGAAAATATCCCCCACACCATTACGCCACCAGCATGTACTGTTTATACAAGGAAGGATAGATCCATGCTTTCATGTTGTTTAAGCTAAATTCTGACCCTACCATCTTAATGTCGCAGCAGAAATCGAGACTCATCAGACTAGGCAACGTTTTTCCAATCTTCTTTTTTTTCAATTTTGGTTAGCTCGTGAGAAGACTCAGTTTCCTGTTGTTAGCTAACAGGAGTGGCACCTGCTGTGGTTTTCTGCCGCTTAAGACCATCTGCTTTAAGGTTATACGTGTTCAAAGATGCTCTTCTATGGCTAAGAAGTGGTTATTTGAGTTACTGTTGCTAAAAGTCTGGCCATTCTCCTCTGACCTCTGACATCAACAAGGCATTTTCACCCACAGAACTGCCACCCACTGGATATGTTCTCTTTTTCACACCACTCTCTGTAAACCCTAGAGATGGTTATGCGTAAAATCCCAGTAGATCAGCAGTTTCTGAAATTCAAACCAGCCCGTCTGGCACCAACAATCATGCCACATTCAAAGTCACTTAAATCACCTTTCATCCCCATTCTGATGTTCAGATTGACCATGTGCACATGCCTAAATGTTGATGCCATATGATTGGCTGATTAGATACTTGCGTTAACGAGCAGTTGAACAGGTGTGTCTTATAAAGTGGCTGGTGAGTGCATATACATATAAAGCACTTGAAAATCGCATTCACTATTTTTTCTATTTGTCATTTTCCAAATTAAAAAGCTGAAAACTGTAGATATAACATCACCCCATAGGACATAAAATTGCCTGTACATAGATGAATATTAATTTTAATGGAGCAAAATGGCAGTGACATTGTGAATTCAACATCTGGTATATACTGAACAGTTTCATACACAAATTAGATTTATTTGAAAATCCTGTTGCAAAAGGAACATGCTTTAGGTTTAGTTTGTGATATGTTGGATATTAATATGATCACAAAGCTGTCTCCACATCTAGTGTCTGATGTGTTATTATGATGATGGCCAAAGCTGAAGTGATCACAAGAGAGTTCTTGTGTGAATCAGTTTTTAGATTTGATCTCTTGAGTCGTTAATCTCACCCATATAATCCTGTCCTCTCCTTTTTCTTTCATGCCTCCCTCTCTTCTCCCAGCCTTTCAGTCTTCCTCCATCCCAGTGTTGCTGTTTTTCTTTGATTAAATGATATCCAAGATTCAATCCCTACACTGTAGATGAGTTATTGCTCAGACTTGTGTTTTTCTTCATAAGATTATATATTGTTATTAGATTCTGACGCGAGAGCAGATGCTGTTGTGGGAATGCGCGTTGGAGATTCTTATTTTGTAAATAAAGTGGTAAATTATGTCTTTTTTGCACTCACATCGCTTCATAAAATTGAGGTTAAACAACTGGAGTCACATGGATTACTTTAATGATGTCTTTACTACCTTTCTGGAGCTTGAAATTGGTAGTTGTGTAGGCTATCAATGGAGCACAGAAAGCTCTTAGATTTCATCAAAAATATCTTAATTTGTGTTCTGAAGATGAACAAAAAAAATTACGGGTTTAGAACAACATGAGGGTTAGTAATTAATGGCAGAATTTTCATTTTTGGGTGAACTAACCCTTTAAGGCCCTGATATACTTCAAACAAAATCAAAGAGCGAACTGGTGCGATGTCATTTCAAACAAAATTAGTGAGTTTATTGGGCCCTTCATCATCTGTTTTTTCTACAATGTTATTTTTCCAGGGTTAATGAAAATATTGAAGTTCTTAACATATTAATTGATTTATTAAGTTATTTATTACGTTATGTCAGTGCCAGTTAAAGAATTTGAAGGGTGAGAGAAATTCTGACTTAGTCATCATGCCAAGTTTGGTTAGTCACACTCTAGCTTAGTGGATGAGTAAAAAAAAAAAGTAAAATACAGGAATTTAATGGAAAGCTGTGCAATTCATTATGTTTGGGAATACAAGCTTTAAAGGATAAGGTGTGATGAATAATAGATAATACCTAATACACTTTCATATTTTCCTCTAGCACAGCCCCATAATCTCCTGAAAGCAGAGCATTTGTAGGAAAATGAATCAATGATTATTATGATTACTGTTCTGTGAACGAATGAATATACTGCTGGCTGTAAAGAGTGAGGAATGAGGAAGGGAACCATTCTGTTTCTTCAGATTTTCAGCAAAAAATTGCAGTTAACATCAATAGTGACATATTTATTCTGCTGCCTGGTCCTGACCACTTAAAATATTTAGCTTTCAATTAGTAATACTATTATAAATGTCTGAGTACAATTTAACAGGCATTGGATTTGATCTGGGCAAAATTGTTTATAAAAAGAAAATAGGATCATGGAATTATTTTTGGCAAACTTTGAGGTCCAAACTGAGAGAACTATGCTGTCATACAAGCTAATAAGTGACATTTCTGTTGAAAATTAATATCAGACAGAAAGACGTGCATTTAACATCAAGCATTTAAGAGAAAGCACAACCCAAGCACAAAACTGCACATAATCCAGACTTTAAAATCACGCATTAACAGATTTTGGACAGTGTTTACAGTATCCATCAGCATAACAAACACTGTTAAAGCATTAATGAATATTTAATAGGTGCTAATAAACCGCCCTTCAGCATTGTCTCATTGATAATGCTGTTTCCCACCATATGCATTGACAATCACAGCACCTCTTTTGAGTATACTGTATGACAGGTATATGAGAGTTTTTTTTTCAGAGAGTCTTGTTGCTCAAAAGTATAAATTGCATCATCACGTACTTCATAAACAAACACTTTTGCATGAACTCCTGCTTGATGTTCACTGCCTGTGTACTGAAATAACTTAATGTTATCCATAATTAACCATAACCATGAGTTCAGCAGACCAAAACATTTGTTTAAATCAAGATTATGACTGACAATACAACAGCTCAGTTCAGCTCCGCACAAAGCAGAAACATGAATAACTGCTCCTGTGACACAGCAGTCCATACCTGACCAAAGACAGATGCCACAATGGGTCTGAGTTTCCTGCGCTCCGTCTCTCTTCTGAAGGGCTCTGCCTCAGGTTCAGTGGGCGAGTTCAGACTGAGGGTTTTGGTTTTGGGTGGGCGTTTAAAGCTACCGCCACCTGAAGAGGTGCTCCATCTCCTCAGCTTCTCTATCTTCTTCCTAAATGACCCCTACATGGAGCAAAAGAGCATCAGAGAGCATGTGATCAAATTTGATCTCTTAATTATGATATGTGGAGACTGGGACTAGTTAGCCTATCAAATGGGCTATATATATATCAAAAACTATGAGGTTTTTAGGAAAGTACAGTTTGACAAATACTTATTTTCTCTAACAGTGGTTGCATATGTTGTGCTTTTTTTCTGTCCCACCATAATTTATTATATTTTATAAAACGTTTAGTTCCTGTCCTTGATTCTGATTGGTCAATAGCTGTGTTTTATTCACGATAACACACGGCTATGACCGCTTCACACGACGGTTATGTGTATCACTACACAACACCCTTAGCAACCACTCTTAGCAACGTAAACTGTTTGTTATCAATTGATATTGTTAATTGAAGCTTACTATATTATGAAGAACTAGAAGAGTATTGTGAGAAAGAGATTGAGTAAGCGAGTTTGTTACCTGCATTCAGATTTAGCATTTTCCTTCAGGTCAGTCCTATGTTCATAATAAAAAATCTGTTTAAATGTCTAATGTATTATCTTGTCCTTTTAACAGTTAAGGGGTTTTCCCGTGACTGACAGTGCTAGTCGAAGCATTTGTCAGTTCCGTGTTGACAACAATTCTATCTTTTCAATATAAAAATCTTCACTACTGACTGACACACTCCGCGTCGCGTCATGCTTAACAACGCCCTTCAGCCATTACTTATTCACGATACAGCACAGTCTCTCGTACCTTATTCCTTACATAAACTACTGTTCAAAAGTTTGGGGTCAATGAGGTTTTTTTTTTTAAGTATCATTGTTGAAAAAAGTATCACTTTTTCCACAAAGATATCAAGCATCACAACAGCACACCATTGATAACAATAAGAAATATTACTTGAGCACCAAATCAGTATATTAGAATGATTTTTGAAGAATCATGTGATACTGAAGCCTGTTATATGCTGTTATTTTAAGCTGTAATATTTCAGTGTTGTTTTACTGTGATTTTGATCTAATAAATGCAGCCTTGGTGAGCATAAGGGACTTCTTTCAAAAACATTAAAAAAAAATCTTAGTGACCCTAAACTTTTTAATGGTAGTGTATAACATTTTATTTTATATGTTTTTATTTATATGTTTTATTTATATGTTTGTCGATTTTTGCTAAAATGGTTCATTTGTGTTCAGAATTTTATTTTTTTAAAAAAAAACTTTAATGTATGTGCCTGTACAGAAAGCCATACCCTAAAAACATTAGCTGGACTAAAAAGTGTTACCTAGTTTGCCCTATTTACCTCAAGCATGTCCTTTTCATTAACATACTGTAGTGTCAATTTGCCAGATTTACTACTTTTTCAATCAGTTGTGCTCCATATCATCATAAGTCTCAAAGGTCACATACCTTTTTAACAATCTTGTCTTGAGGAACCTCAATGGTTTCCATGCTGCCTGCTTCCATAGACATTTTTCTCTGTGACGACTGATGAGCATTAATGCTTTTCTACGGCTCTGTTTCTGCCTCTCACTCTGTCTGTTTAGATTCTGTTGCAGAAAATTACATTGAGTGTTTCCATCTCTGGACATCAATCGCCCCTCCTCTCTCTCTCACTCGCTCATGTTTTTTCTCTTTCATTCAGTCTCTTTCTAACTGTATCTCTCTAATACGGTCCCTGCATCTCTTGCTCTCTCTCACTCATTCATATGTAGGTTCTCGGTCTCCTCCCCATTTTGCTGTATAGATGTGTCAAATTAATATGGAGAATATTTTTCCATTGCCAGACACAATAGTATAACATCACGAGAAAACTTGATTCTAATAGTTTCTATTTGTTTTTTAGTCAAAAGAAAACCAATTCTCCAAACATATAATCCATATTCGGTTTCATTTTATATCTGAATCTCACCTTTTGTGTTGTGACACAATTCTGAAGGCATATTAAAATGCATTTCTTATTATTCCCACAACAACTATATTCATTTTATTTTATCAGACAGTAGATTGATGTACCGGCATTGTGTGATTAGACTGTAGATAAGGAGAAATGTTTCATCTCTCATTCTTTTTTCCTGATTTACATCTGATTTAATCCTTTATCCTGTCTCCTGCTCTCTCGCAAAATCCTCTTACATGTTCATGTTCTTGTCTATAATTTTTCATCCTCTATTTCCACCCAACACCATTAATTTACACTGTCGCATTTATATGGGTCATTCAAAATTAAATAATTTACCTTCTAAAAATTTTGTTGAGGACTTTTTAAAATATAAAATTTTAGAAGATATAAATTCATGATTAGTCATTTGTGGGAATGATGACATTTTTAATTATATTTCTATTTATATAGTTTATTTGCATTTGAGTTCATGTCAATTTCCATAATTTACTTGAAATTGCTTATTGAAAAAAAAAAATTATCTATTCGGATTGGAATTTATGCTTTGTTTTATGTTCCATGTCATTTTCTGCCCAGCCAAATGCTGAAAATGTAATTATATATATATATATATATATATATATATATATATATATATATATATATATATATATATATATATATATATATATATATATATATATATATATATATATATATATATATATATATATATATATATATAACATAACACTTCAATATCATCAACTACCCATACCTTCTGGATGCATCTTCTGAAATCAGTCCTTGATCAAAAACCAGATGTCCTGACAAACAGCAGTTTCAATAAGTAGGGGGTAAGACTCACATTCCACAGCAGTGCTTTTGTTTATAGGTGAAGATTGGTGAAGTTTGACATAAACAGTAATGTTATGTAAGATTAGAAGGGAAGAATGAAGAAAAAAAATCCACAGAGGCAACTGATCCCCTATGATCTGCATGGTACATTTTGTTCTGATCTCGAGGAACTTATGTCACACTCGCAAAGATGATAGAAATGCTTTCAGTCGATAATCTGGTTGCTGTAAAGGCTGGTGCAACAACAACAATCGTCATTCTGGGCTGCTTAATTTAAATATTAGCTACAGGAAGAATATGACAATGTGCTTTCTTGCGGAGCTTGACACTAATTGTATGACAATGAATCAGTGAACACATACACTAAAACACTTCTTGATTTGCTTGCTCTTCACAGCTTGTTTCCTCATTCCCTTTGTCCCAGAGAAGCTTCAAGCTGCTAGTGACGCATACATGGAGGTTTAATACCACTAAGAGCATCTGTTTCATACTGTTACAGCACAGAGCTCACTCCTTTACAGCTTTAAACATGAACTGTTCCGTCTGTCCACTATTCTCCATCCGTTCACTAATTTCTATTTTTTTCCCCCTCTCACATGATCTCTTGCTAACAAATGCTGCTAATGAAAACTGGGTCAGCACTCATTGTGTGTACAGATACAGTGGTCTTTTGTAACGTACAAAATCTCCAATCTATGACTTTAAACCTTGGAAATAAATAAAGATTTTCTATTTTGAAAATTATGGTAAACAAGGAAGAAATATTTGAGATTCAGCACTATTTCAAGGTCACCTAATTAAGCAAATTTATAATTTTGATCATGTGAGCAGCAGATGGTCAGATGTTTTTGCTTCCATTGATGCACAAGATGCTCTTTGGAATGTTCTCAAATCATACTGGGTAACATGATCATCAGGTTTTACACAAACTTGTAGTTCATGCAGCTCATGGGCTGCAGACAATTCACAGTACTCAATTGAAGTTTCTATAAATATGTAGCGGGCTAAAAAAAATTTAGGCACAGACAAGAGACAATTACACCGGAGGAGCCTTTTATTTAAATAATACTCAAACGTGATGAGTTTAGCTGTGCATTTACCTCTTCTGTGCTCTGGTGCATGTCTTTCCCTATGTTGGTGATCTTGGCTGATGTTCTTTTGCATGGTTGGGAGCCTTAGTCAGTTTCTGGGAAAATAAAAGGGGAGAAAAAACAAAACATTACTTTCTTCTTGGTAAATCCTTTAATGTTTTGCCTTTGGGCAGAGCTCTTTATGAACCTCTCTGATTAAGGGTGAAATGAGCTTCATGTGCTCTCAATCATGCCCAAACTCAGTCATCATATATATACACACACAAACACTCACCGGGTATTTATAGGTACACCTTGCTAGTACTTGGTTGGACCTTTTGCCTTCAAAACTGCCTCAATTCTTCCTGCCATAAATTCAAAATTTATTTTATTCCACTTTATTCAGTGGAATGCAGTATTCATTATTTATAGCAGAAGGTCCATACTTTTATATACAATGGCGACCACAGCTGTCAAAGAAAGATTTTCATTTTTATTTTTTTTTGTGATGCATTTATCACTTTCTCAACAATCCCTTGTTGATTAGTCTCCCCATGTGTATCTCATTAACTTGCTACCTTGTTAAGCTTGTTACACTTTTCTGTATATATATAGCCCTTGTTTTCCAATGTTGCCAATTTAGGGATTTTGTCACTAGATTTAGTGACTTCCCTGCCTGTTTTGAGACTTTTTTCAAAAGTTTAGGGATAAATCTAGCAACTTCTTTGCCCACTGATCTCTATTCATATTTATATAGATCAATGAATTTTCCATTATGATGTTGTCTAGTGACATTTAGCTACCAGTTTTAGCTACTTTCAATTGAAAGCAGTTGGCAACACTGTATGTTTTCCCTTGTTACTTTGTCAGTTGTTGTGTATAAATGGTTGCTGTGTTTTTGTTCTTTGTTCTCAGTGTTCCTTGTTGTTGTTTGTTTACTGTGCTACTTCTGCCTGTTTCCCCCTGCTTCTGCAACATTACATGGACATTTTACATTTTTTGTTTTTTGTAACTTTATTTGTAACTTTTTTTCCTTTATAAAAAGACAAGCTCAGACAACACAAAATATACTGATGAGAAGCTTCAAGACAAATGTTCATGTTTTCATGTAGTCTCTTTATGGCTAATATTAGTGTATATTGAGTGAAACTGCAGTCCAGTTTTCCATACCTGTGTAAAAAAAATGTTTTTAACAATGTTATCTATGTGTGGCCAGGGTTAAAATTAGCAGAAATTGTGTGTATGCATGTATGTAATCAGTAATCTGAGCAATGTGAGAGCACAGAGACAGGAATATGGGCCATGTTTCTTTGTCTGTGATTGAGGGATTTTTGTTTTTAGTTCATTTGTTTTCACCAGTGGCAAGGACATACTCTCTTTAATATTCTCAAAATCACAACAACCTCAGAGGTAATCCAGTATGACTATGGCTTAAATCAAACCAGGAAAGAGACACAGAAAAAGATAAAGGCTTATAAGGCCATCCCATGATTGGAACCTCTAGTTGGTAGACCTTAGTCCACTCAGAAACATCAGGCGTCAGTACGAGGTAATGTTATTCCACATGATGAAGTTACATTTTGTCATCTCTCTCTATCTCATTTGTAGGACGGCTTTTAAAGCCGAAGAGGTTGATGGAGCACTGGGAGTCACGCTGGATGCGGGGAACTCTGGGGGAGGTTGAAGAGCTGAGTGAAATGGAAGACCATAGATCTTTTTTCCTCGTTCTTCCATTAACCAGCACTAATGGCCCAACTTCCTCCACCAGCCCTTCGTAAGGCACCCCTAGACTTTGGCGGGTTCGAGTGCAGAAGTTTGGACAGCTAAATTTGTAGATAATCAGATTCAACACAGAGTTCAGGAAAGTGAATGTTGTTGCGACAGGTAAGGACACCTCCACCAGATCCACAATCTCTGTCTTATACTGAGCCGTCACCTCCAGCAAGTAGAAAACATGGTAAGGCAGTCAGCAGAGAATAAAAGTTGCGGCCACCGAGGCGATTTTTTTCGTGAAACCTTCTACTCTTGAGCCTCTTCCTGTGACCACCAGCAGCACGACAAACGCCAACAACACTTTGGACATTGCTGTCGCTGCCTGACGCACCTTACAGTCTGTATGCAGCGTGCTTTGGGAGGAATAGAGTGCAAAATCATGATAACAAAGTTTGCGGCCATCCTGCTTAAACACGATAGAACAAAATATGAAATACAGAGACATGTTTACCGCCGCCAATGCCCATCCTAGGCCGCAGATCTTCCATGCTGCCGACACAGTGCGACGAATCCACACCGGCTTAGTTACCAACAAACAACGGTCCAGCGATATTACAGCCAGTAGGAAGGCAGAAACAAACATGTTGATGAAAAAGATTGAGGCCTGGGCCACACCCAATAGTCTGCCCAACTCCCAGCTGTGGTCCATCAGTAGGTAATGAGTGAAAAGCGGTTAGTGTGGTTAGGAAGTCTGACAGCGCCAGATTGAGAACCCACATTGCCGCAACCGTCTTGTGACGAAGACGGCAACCAAGCACCCACAGTACCAGTCCGTTTTCCAGGCTCCCCAGAGTGGACACCACACCATGCACACTCACCACTGCCAGGTTCACTCGAGTGTCATTGTTCAGGGTGCGAGAGATCATTGTCTGCAGAAGGGGACAGTGGAGCTCTGAGGGGGGCGAGTGGCCGAGGGAGGAATTAGGAGAGAATGAGGAAGTCACTGCTGTCACAAAAAAGAGAATAAATTATTAATATATTTTATTACAGCCATCTGAAATTAAGCACATCAACAAATGAAATATTTATTGTGTTGTAAATGTTTCTTTTAAAGTTTAAAATCTCTAAGACAAGGGTCTTCAACCAGGGGTCCGCGATGGTATTATAGTGGATCTGACAATTATTTCTTAGAGAAAATAACTGTAAATAACAGAAAATTTACCAACAATTTTAAAAATGAGGAAGGACGAAGTAGAGAATATGAAAATAAGTGAATAGGAAGCTGTGGTGAATACTAATAATCAGATGACCATTAAAGTTAACCAAACTCTGTCTTCTTAACTGCATTTACAGTAATAGTCTAATGAACCATCTTGGTCTCTTAACTGTGTTAGTCCTGTCTGTGAGGTTTCTGCTGTTCTGCTTTCATCCAAGACCTCTGTATAATATCATCATCTTGAGGTATGTTGAAATTTTGTCTTATTTTAGGCATGTGCAAGGATGACTGTAAGCATTTTGAGTCACAGTATTTATTGTATAGATTAAATAGATTTTATTTACAACATACAATGGGGTCCAAAAGTTAGTAGTGAGATCAATATAGTCTGCTTCCATTATACTTCATTTTTACTTGAGTTTTTCTAATTTAATTTTCAAAAAGAGCTTTTGTAGTTTGTGTAAAACACAATGTTCATGTTCTCCAGCATGATTTAAGAACGTTACAAATAGCATCTTGTGCTTCAATGGAAACAAGGAGATCTGATCTTTTGTACAAAGGCCACACATTCATTTTTCATCAGTGATTACTCCAGTCTTCAGTGTTACATGATAAATCCAGAAGAACTGCAACAACGTCTCCGAGACGCTTGAAGAAACCTACCTGCAGAGCTGCTTGAATAACTATGTGCAAGAGTACCTATATGACAAAAGCTTTTTTAAATGCAAAGGGTGGTCCCATCAAATATTGATTTGATTTTATTAACTAATAGAAGTTAATTGATAAATGAGATCTATTTATGAATTATTTTTTGAAAGCATCCTCACTTTATAGGATTTTTACACAAGTGCCTAAAACTTTTTACAGTGCGAGGTAGGTTTCTTCAAGCATCTTGGAGAAGTTGCTGCAGTCCTTTAGGATTTAGTCTGTCTCAGTTTTTTTTCTTTTTTTTCTTGTATCACATAAATAACTGGCTTAAAACCATTTTATTTATTTATTTATTTATTTTTGGTGAAAATACTAACATGCCCAAGACTTTTGCAGAGTACTGTATATCTCAAGACTCTTTTCAAGATTTCAAGATTTCTTGTTCTTTTTACCATAAAATGCAAGACAATGACGGTATCTTAATCTTGAGATTTAAAGCAGCATCCGAGTAAACTTGGATAGACTAAAATAAAACATGTTTTGTGAAGTTTGTTTACTGTGCTTCCACATTCCTCCAGATGATGATCTTTAGGTGTCCATCAGTTACTTTCTTCTGTGAACTCTCCTTTACCTCTGCCTTTTTCTTTCTCTCTCTTTCAGGTGCTTTTTTTGTCATTCCTGTGTTTCATACATAATTTGTGACCCTGGACTACAAAACCAGTCTTAAGTCACATGGGTTTATTTGTAGCAATAGCCAACAATATATTGTATGGGTCAAAATTATTGATTTTTCTTTTATGCCAAAAATCATTAGGATATTAAGTAAAGATCATGTTCCATGAAGATATTTTCTAAATGTCCTACCATAAATATATTTTTGTGAGTGGATATACTTTGCTAAAGACTTCATTTGGACAATTTTAAAGGCAATTTTCTCAGTGTTTTGTTTAATAGTTGTATCTTGGCCAAATATTGTCCTATCCTAACAAACCATACATCAATGGAAAGTTTATTCAGCTTTCAGATGATGTATAAATCTCAATTTAAAAAAATTGACCCTTATGACTGGTTTTGTGGTCCAGGGTCACATTTTGTTCTATAGTTTTCGAGAGGCAGGGTGTTTCATAGAAAACTATAAAAAAGAGTAGAAAGGAGTAGGTGTTAGTCTTTGTGTCTTTATTTCACATGACCGTTCTGCTGTTCATAATAGGATTGAATATAATTTAATAATGACAGACTTGTGGAAAAAGACCTGTAAACAATGGGTGTGGATCAAGAACCATGAGATTCATCTTTTGAAAGATAAATTATTCCGATTTTTTGACAATCTACAGGTGCTGGTCATATAATTAGAATATCATCAAAAAGTTGATTTATTTCACTAATTCCATTCAAAAAGTGAAACTTATATATTATATTCATTCCTTTCACACAGACTGATATATTTGAAATGTTTATTTCTTTTAATTTTGATGATTATAACTGACGACTAAGGAAAATCCCAAATTCTTTATCTCAGAAAATTAGAATATTACTTAAGACCAATACAAAGAAAGGATTTTTAGAAATCTTGGCCAACTGAAAAGTATGAACATGAAAAGTATGAGCATGTACAGCACTCAATACTTAGTTGGGGCTCCTTTTGCCTGATTTACTGCAGCAATGCGGCGTTGCATGGAGTCGATCAGTCTGTGGCACTGTTCAGGTGTTATAAGAGCCCAGGTTGCTCTAATAGTGGCCTTCAGCTCTTCTGCATTGTTGGGTCTGGCATATCACATCTTCCTCTTCACAATACCCCATAGATTTTCTATGGGGTTAAGGTCAGGCGAGTTTGCTGGCCAATTAAGAACAGGGATACCATGGTCCTTAAACCAGGTACTGGTAGCTTTGGCACTGTGTGCAGGTGCCAAGTCCTGTTGGAAAATGAAATCTGCATCTCCATAAAGCTGGTCAGCAGCAGGAAGCATGAAGTGCTCTTAAACTTCCTGGTATATGGCTGCGTTGACCTGGACCTCAGAAAACACAGTGGACCAACACCAGCAGATGACATAGCACCCCAAACCATCACTGACTGTGGAAACTTTACACTGGACCTCAAGCAACGTGGATTGTGTGCCTTTTGTGTCTTGCCCTCCTTGTACAAGGTGTCAATGGTCGTCTTTTGAACAACTATCAAGTCAGCAGTCTTCCCCATGATTGTGTAGCCTACAGAACTAGACTGAGAGACCATTTTGCAGGTGTTTTGAGTTAATTAGCTGATTAGAGTGTGGCACCAGGTGTCTTCAGTATTGAACCTTTTCACAATATTCTAACTTTCTGAGATACTGAATTTGGGATTTTCCTTAGTTGTCAGTTATAATCATCAAAATGAAAAGAAATAAACATTTGAAATATATCAGTCTGTGTGTAATGAATGAATATAATATACAAGTTTCACTTTTTGAATGGAATTAGTTAAATAAATCAACTTTTTGATGATATTCTAATTATATGACCAGCACCTGTAATTGCTAATTGGACATTGTGAATTGCACCTTAAGAATTTGTTTTTAAAATTATATTCAGTTATGTAAAGTATGAAGTGCATCCACCAAATATTTAAGGATATTAGTTTGTAAACTTTAGTTAAAGTTGCTCTTATACTGACACCTAATAAATTATAAAAATAGTAATTGATGCCACTTTAAAAATGAGCTAGTCATGATTCATTGTTCCATGACTGAAATTATTCTCAGTATTTTCCAAAAGTACTATTTGTTTCTTTATGTGTAAAACTTTCTTTAATATGGGGAAATTTACTTGGTGAACCTTTAAATGATAGAAGTGAATAATACAACAATTGTCACAAGTATAGTGACTGTAAGGAAGTGCACAACAAAAGGAATAGGGAACAAAAACAGTCTTTAATAAATCAAAATACAGAACAGTAAGGAGAAGAACGCAATTTAACCACATTAACATTGATGACATGGAACAATGAAGAAAGGAAACTAAGGGTTTAAATACAAAGGGAGTAATAAGGGAATAAATGACCAACGTGTGAATGTAATTAGTAACAAAGTGAACTAACTGGGGTCATGTAGTAAACACAGTGCAGCGCTTCCAGGTTCTATACGTCAGAACGCCAGCTCAGTATTGGCTGACTCTGTACATGTGAGCAGCACAACGCATGTGTGTGATGCTAACACGTCATTATTTTTGTTTGTTTTTTGCTCACAAAAAGTATTCCTGTCACTTTATAACATTAAGGTTGAACCACTGTAGTGAACGTGGACTATTTTAATGATGTCTTTACTACCTTTCTGGGCCTTGAAAGTTGTAATCACGTTGCAGTCTATCGGAGGTCAGAAAGCTCTCGGATTTCATCAAAAATATCTTAATTTGTGTTCGAAGATATACAAAGGTCTTACGGGTTTGGAATGACATGAGGGTGAATAATTAATAACAGAATTTTATTTTTTGGGTGAATTAACCCTTTAAAGAGCTGGCTGTCTGGTTCAGTTATAACAACCTGGACCTTAACACACTCAAAACAGTGGAGATGATTGTGGACTTCAGGAAAAACACCCTAGCATTATTCCCACTCGACATTATGGACTGCACCGTGACAACAGTGGAGTCATTCAGGTACCTGGGCACCACCATCTCACAGGACCTGAAGTGGGAGTTCCACATAGACTCCATTGTCGAAACGGCCCAGCAGAGACTGTATTTCCTTCGCCAGCTTAAGTTCAACCTGCCACAAGAGCTGCTGAAACATTTCTACTCTGTAGTCATTGAATCTGTCCCCTGCACTTCTATAACTCAGCTCAGTGACCAAATCAGTAGTCCGGACTGCTGAGAGAATCACTGGTACAACACTCCCCACTCTCCAAGAACTGTACTGTACCCCTCCAACGACTCTGTCCATTCCTGCCTGCCTGAAGATCCCAGAGATCACAAGATGGCTGCCGTTCCTAAGCCTTGGTGCAAAATGGCCACCACCACCTCAGAGCCTCGGGGTAAAATGGCCGCCACCGCGTCGGGGCCTCGATGCAAGATGGCCGTCGCCACGCCTGAGCTGCATCGCAAAGTGGTCGCCACCACTTCAAAGCCTTGGTACAAGATGGCCCCTGCCACGCAGAAGCCCTCACCAGAAGATGACCAGTGGCTTATAAACTTCTGGTTGGAACCAGTTTCTCCAGTCACAGACTCCGCTCCAGTGCCTGAGTCGTCTCCAGACTCCGCTCCTGTCACCGAGCCCGTTCCAGACTCCGCTCCTGTCGCCGAAAATTACGACTACACGTTACAGTATGCCCCCCTTCCGGAGGGCGCGCCATAAAAAGTCCAACTGAGGCTCTGGAGGAATATAAACATTTTGTAATATTTTTAACATAATTCCACTTGGTTCTCTCTCTTTTCCTCTCTTTTCATTTAATTTGTCTACTGGTGTAGTTAATTTAGTTTTTCCACATGAATAGAAAAATTGCATTTTGTCTCACATTATTACTCATAATATGGCTGTATTTTCATAAAAGCAGATTAATGATTGAGAAAATAATGCAGAAAATGAAAATGTCTGTTATTTTTTAGATAACTTAAAATACCCATTAGTGGTGGTATTTTTATTATTTTATTTATTTATTTATTTGTGCAGGCAAGCATTATTAAAGGTGGGATCGGTAGATTTTGAAAAATGCTGTTGGACAATGTTGATATTTGAAATCAACCCAAACAAACCCACCCCTCTCTTCATTGCTCCGCCTCCAAAACTCACACTCCAATCCTAACCACCCTGCTCCGAGTCGGTCTCGAACCCCGGCCTGTCCGCTGCTGGAAGGCAAGGCGAGTGCACTAACAATGACACTAAACATCACATTCTCTAACAGTCGTCAGTGTGCAGTAGTTTAACTGCAAAACTCTCACTATCTAGCCACTGTTACACATCCAATGCGAGTGGATATCTGTTTATCACAGCTGACGAGCAACAAAATGCTTCACGAAAACTAAAGCGCAGCTGATG
This sequence comes from Elopichthys bambusa, assembly GCA_037101425.1. NCBI lineage: Eukaryota > Metazoa > Chordata > Actinopteri > Cypriniformes > Xenocyprididae > Elopichthys > Elopichthys bambusa. Next base: position 28,542,566 of record CM074436.1, read on the forward strand.
AACGAACGACAAGGAAGCACATAAATTTAATGTACGGTAATCAAGAGTAAATACAAAGTGTTCGTTGTTAGTCGCCAACAGCAGCAGCTCCAGACAGTCAAAACCCAATGTTACTCATATGAGAAGCGGAATCAAAGCAGCCTCCGCGTTTGTTTTCAGGCCTTCCCACTTAGCTCTCTCCAGCACTGGAATGCTTTTCTAATATTACCGCAGGTCCTAAAGCGCTTGCCCAGTCATAAACCTTCATTCCAGTGATATTCTTTTGAGATTTTGTATTGTGTCCCATCTATCGTTCTGCAGTTTTTTTTTTCTTCTTTTTTTCAAATCTCCCTCTTGCTCATTCTCTCTCCTCAACCGTCATAATGCTGATTGATTACACTTTTGTTATTGGTGTTGGCCCAACTAACTTCCAAACAGTAGTTTTGCAATTCTAGTGACTCCACCTTTAAATTACTAAATTTTAGTCTTCTTGACTCAGATGATCATGAAGTCATTGGTGCCTGTTGTGGCCCTGATCGCACTAGTGGTGTCCAGGGTGCAGGCATTTGTGCCAGTTGGGGGTAATGGAAACACCCATGTGGCTATTACTCGTCATGCTGTGATGGCAAAGATCCACGAGGTGTGTGAAGCAGTGGCTGAATCAGAAGGAAGACAATTCAATCCAGAGGTGAGTTTGTGTACAAGTAGGGGCATAAAAAAAAAAAAAAAAACACTATAAACATGTCATGAAAATTATTAAATTCTTCTGAAGACAAACAATTGTTTTGGGAAATACTTTAACACAGGGCTCATCACCCGAAGAGGTGCTAAGTGCATGTCTGGGCACGGCCACAGGTGAGGTTTCGGGTGCCAAGTTCAGTACGGCACTGAATCAGATCTACATGCAGAATGGATTTGTGGACCGTGATTTCATGGGCAGTGCACCACACCACTTCAACAATGAGGCTTTCACTGAGGGGCGCAACCTCATCATTCGGGGGTCTGTAGCCATTAAAGCGAATGTCCACATCGGCAACTTTAAATCTGCCAGAGAAACACTGGGGCGAGTGTGTCACACACTGCAGGTGGGTGAGAGGGGAGATACAGTCAGTGACTATGACAAGCATATTTCTACAAAATGCACAACAACATGGTTTCCACGCATTAATTCATTGTCAACACATTTACATTGTTATTATGAGAAATTATCTTGTTTATGGTTGTCACATGTTTCTCTAAAAGATATGTTTTCTAGCTAATCAAAAAACTTAAGCACAGAGCCCTTAAGGTGGTAGGAAAAATATGAGATGGGGAAAAAAAAATAAGTCAATGCTTTTGCCTTCTCTCATAAATGTTCTGCATAAATGTTTCTATAATATTATGTTAAACATCCAGTTACAAATATTTGTCAACATTTACTTCTATTAAAAATACAGTATATGACTAAATATATATACACAAATATGTATACAACCATAAACAAAAGCATTTCTTAATTATAAGAATATAAGCAATTGCTGGTTTCAAACAGAGATGGCGACAAAGAGGCAAAACTTACGGACTGCAGCCTTAAATATACACAGATAACGAGAAAAGCTTACGGTTTTTTATCTTTTAGATAGATGTCAACTATTAACAAAAACATTTCTTATTATAACTTATAATAAAGAAAGCATTTTCTTACAGGAATGTTTTGTTTATGGTTGTTTACTTTGTGTGTGTGTGTGTGTGTGTTAGTTTCATTTTCATGGACTTTTAGTTTCATGGACACACACACATTATTACACATTATTACATTAATGACAGAACTTATTATAAGAAATGCTTTTGCTAATGGTTGTGACATGTATCCATAAAAAAAAAAAAAACTTAAATATAACATAAGCTTTAATATTATTAATATTATGTTACGTATTAATTTTAATTCAGGATTTTTTTATTTATTTTTTTACAGGATTTTTACAGCCACAGTAACTGGGTTGAATTAGGGAACAAAAGTCCATATGTTAACCTCATCAGACCAGATCTCAACATTGAGAACATTGCAGGTAGATAAAGCCAGTGGATGTGATTTATGAGAGAGACTCATTTGTGGAAAGTAAATGTGATTGCACCTTTCTTTTAGTGTTGACATGTCAAATGTTCATGTGTAAAAAGCTCTTAATAATCAATGTTTAAAATGAAAACTGGAGATAACTGAACAGACGATTTGGTGCATAGCTGATAACAGGTTACACTGGAGAGTATATCATGTTGTATGAGATTAATCTATGTTGACTTTTCCAAACAGCAAATAAGTAAATTGAGTGAATGTTTGTGATTGATTTGTGTGTGGTATACTGCTGTAGATGGAATGCATGTGTATTTGTTTATGTACAGACGTTGCAATGCCAACATGCAGTGAATGTTCCAGTGGTCCAAACCAGCTGATGCCTGCCATTTTGAATGGGAAGTTCCTCACTTCAGGATACATGGGCTTGTTCTCCCCTGACAAACCTAGAGGTAAGGAGACATACATACTGTAGGTTTATACCAGAAGACACGCATGGCCATACTGTAAAAAAGTAAGGTGAACTCAAAATTTATTAGTAACTACTTCAACATTTGTTGGAAGTTAATGAATTAGCTTAAAAAAGAAGTGTTTAATCAGCTTCCTAAAAGCATTGGTTTTAAGTTGTCATGTAAACAACTGAAACATGTTGTTAACTAGGATGTTAATGATACGGTTGTGGCTCAACTCATTTCTTAACACGTCTTGCACATTTTTTTCTTTCCAATATTACACAGTACAACAAAATCAATTTGATATTTTGTGTTCATGAGGTGAGAAATGGTTTTAATTAAGCAACTTTACCAAAGGGAACACTAACTGTGACAACACATTTAATTAATTTGCTTTTATAAATATATTATTTATAAATACACTATTTATAACAAAAACTTAATCAAAAGCAGAAAAAGCAGAGCTAAAACATCCAGTAGTTCACAACTAAACTTAGCAGTGTAAGCAGAGGCTGTATTAACAAAAACATGTCTAATTTTTACCAAATTTTAAAAACATTAACAGATCATTCAAAATGCATTTGACAGTTAAAAAAAAAAGAAAAAGAAAAGAAAAGATATTTGCTGCATTTCCACATTTAAACATTTTAATAGTGATTAGAAATGGAAAAGGGGGAGAAAACTAAGTTTAAAAATTAGAAAATAGATATGTGTGGATTTGGAGAGAAAATATCCTTAAGTGTTACAATTTCATTATTTGTCTTTTATGCGTGTGTGAAAGGTAAATGTAGTCATGGTGGAGAGACTGATCTCAGCAGTACCCAGAATCCTGGAGTAGGGCTCAGTAAAGATGAGCGCCTTTCCTATAATGCTGATCTACACAATAATGCTGTGAACCTGGCATCTGAAGCCACCCTGGAGCTGCTGGAAGACATCCGTGGAGCTATAGGAAACAAGGACTACCTTCGGTATGGGCAGAGATGGGCATAATACATGAAAATGTATTGAAAATAAAAATACAGTATCTCAAAGGAGTACACCCCTCACATTTTTGTAAATATTTTATTACACCAAACAAAATTATAAACGCAACACTTTTGTTTTTGCCCCCATTTTTCATGAGCTGAACTCAAAGATCTAAGACTTTTTCTATGTATACAAAGGACCTATTTCTCTCAAACACTGTTCACAAATCTGTCTAAATCTGTGTTAGTGAGCACTTCTCCTTTGCCGTGATAATCCATCCACCTCACAGGTGTGGCATATCAAGATGCAGATTAGACAGCATGATTATTGCACAGGTTTAGGCTGGCCACAATAAAAGGCCACTCTAAAATGTGCAGTTTTACTGTATTGGGGGGGTCCGGGGAGGTCCGAAAACCAGTCAGTATCTGGTGTGACCACCATTTGCCTCACGCAGTGCAACACATCTGTTTCGCATAGAGTTGATCAGGTTATTGATTGTGGCCTGTGGAATGTAACTGGAACTCGCTGTCGTATACGCCGATCCAGAGCATCCCAAACATGCTTAATGGGTGACATGTCCGGTGAGTATGCTGGCCATGCAAGAACTGGGATGTTTTCAGCTTCCAGGAATTGTGTACAGATCCTTGCAACATGGGGCTGTGCATTATCATGCTGCAACATGAGGTGATGGTCGTGGGTGAATGGCACAACAATTAAAACTGCAGCTGTCACACCTGTCTTAAAGAAACCTGGTCTTGATCCTTCTGACATAGTCAATTACTGACCAATCTCGAATCTTCCGTTTCTTTCGAAGCTGCTTGAAAAAGTTGTTGCTCCTCAACTTCAATGGTATTTGTCATCTCACAACCTCTATGAATGTTTCCAATCCAGCTTTTGCACTCACCACAGCACTGAGACAGCACTTCTCAAGGTTGTCAATGACCTCCTTATGGCCACTGACTCAGGCTCCATTAGCATTTTAATTCTGTTAGACCTTTCCTCTGCTTTTGACACAATCTCTCATAGTATTCTCATTTCACGACTCTTTGCTCTTAGTATTTCTGGTACTGCTCTATCCTGGTTCATTTCCTACCTGTCTGAACGTTAGCATTACATCTCTATTCACCAAGCCAAGTCCAATACTGCCCCTGTTTCTCATAGTGTTCCCCAGGGTTCTGTTCTTGGGCCTTTACTTTTTATCATCTACATGCTCCCATTAGGTAACATTATCCGGCATCATGGCTTCCACTGCTATGCAGACGACACCCAACTCTATATTAGTTATCAACACAATTCTCCTTTTCTCATCAACTCCATATCTGCTTGTGTTAATGATATAAATGCTTGGATGACCAGTAACTTTCTCAAACTCAACACAGATAAAACAGATATACTAATTGTTGGTTCACCAAAAACTGTAGGTCGTTTCTGTCTTGACAATGTTAACATTGCTGGAGCCTTGGTTCAACCTTCCACCTCTGTTAAAAACCTGGGTATAATCTTCGACTCATCACTCTCCTTCCTTCCACACATCTCTTCACTCACTAAGTCTGCCTTCTTTCACCTCCGTAATATTACACGCTTACGTCCCTTCTTACATACCAATAATGCTGAGACACTGGTTCACAGCTTCATTACTTCCCGACTCTAATGTTGTAATTCTCTTTTCTATGGTTTCCCAAACACAACAATTAATGAGCTCCAATATATATTCAAAACTCTGCAGCTAGGGTTCTCACTTATTCAAAGAAATCTTATCACATTACTCCCATTCTACACAGACTCCATTGGCTACCCGTTCGTTTTCGTATTCAATACAAAATACTCCTCATCACATTCAAAGCATTTTATGGTCTTGCCCCCCAGTATATTTCTGATCTTATTCATACCTACTCTCCTGTGCGTACATTAAGATCTTCTGATACTGGTCTGTTGTTGACTCCACGTCACAAGCTAGTATCATTTGGTGGTCGGGCATTTTGCATCTCTGCCCCCACACTTTGGAACTCCTTTCCCAAACACATTTGTGATCTCTCATCATTACATGATTTCAAAACCCACCTTAAAAAATATCTTTTTGTATCTTGTTTTTCTGACCTCTGACTGTATGATGTTATGTGTTATGCATTTTTAACATAATTAAAAATTTCTCAAGCAATTATTGAAGACAAATAAACATTCAGTAATAAAAATAAAAACAAAGAAGCAATTGACAAGCAATAGGACAAATAAATTTAATAGAATAAAGAAACAAATTAAGGTGGGAAGCAGTATCTCTGTGTCTAAATCAATCAGCCAGTCCTCTGTGTCCAAGTCCACCATTATTCCCTCAGCTGCTGCTGTCGTTAGCACACACCCCTGGTCAGATGCATTATAGGGCACCAACCTCCAGGGTGATGGTCGGCGCTGTCTGTTCCTCTTTGGGCACTGGCTCACTCTTCGAGGCAGGCGGTCCCTCTCTGTCTGCGGGGGTCTCTCACAAAATCTCCGCAGTCGAGGGTGGTGGTCGGCTGGGCTCTGGGTCTGGCTGTGTCCTGGATCAGGAACAGATGCTCTCCAGACACTGGATGATGGCCTCCCTCCAGTCAAGTCCTGAGGTGTCTGGAAGATCTACAGGGAGGTGGTAGTTGGCCCCCGATCCAGAAGAGCGATTTGAGGGTCTCGTTGTTGTAGGGGCAGATGATGGCAAATTGACAACTGTTCCTTGTAACAAAAAAAAAAATCAACGCCTATTTGGGCAATCACAGCAAACTTTGCTGCATAATCCATCTCTTTGGTCTGGTCTTCTGTTAACAAGGTGTAGACAGACAGATGAAGATGATGCTCAAGTTTCAAAAGTCTTTAATAATCCACTTAAAGGGCAATCTAAACAGGCAAGCAAACAAAACTCAACCTCTAACATAGACGGGCGGGCTCTTCCGGGGCCGACCAGTCTAAACCGAGCTCTTCTTCAGCTTTTGAGAGGACTCACAAAAGCTCCGTATCCATGTGAGGCAGTGTGTCATCAGTCTCCTTAGGTGGCAAAGGGTCATTGCCAGAGTTCATCCACTCTTCGCACTTGTAGGCTGCCAAAGACATAGAATCTAATTTGTCATCAGACCCACCAAATGAGACCATGCTACTCGCACCAGATGAGGGGCGTTGATCCTCGCAGGTAAAGAGTACAGGGGACTCGCTGTGTTGAGGGGAGAGCGAGGCACGTAAGCACTGGGCCGACGTGGGCTTGCTTCCACCTGCTGCTCAACCTGCCTTTCATGATAAAACCAACAACTATCAAGACTGACTAGCTAACACTATTGTTTTCCCTTGACAGTGCTCTTTTATTCCTTCATGTTAACTAAAGGCAAATCTTAATGATATTCCATTTAACCTTAATCAACAAGCAGAATCGACCATGACCATCACCTTCATGACCATCACCACTGGTGGTGCAGGGCCCTCTTGATCCCCTAAGGATTTAAAAAAAGAAGTTTTTTTCAACCTTCCGGGGCTTTTTGGGGGCCTTATCATGCTTAAAAACTCTTGAAAATTGAAAAACCCGGGCGTCGCAGGGGGGCTTGACAGCGCCCCCTTGAATGGGGTCCGAAAACTTGGTCCATATATCAAACACGCTGCATGTATTAGTATGAAACTCGGTACACATATAGACCTCATCAGGCTGAACAACTTTCGTGCTATACGCCAGCTCAACAGGAAGTCAGCTGTTATGGGTTGTTTGAAAAACGCATGCTCTGGAATTTGATATACTCCTCCTAGTCGATTAATCCGATCACCACCAAACTTGGTTAGCATGAAGTCAAGACATTGAGGATGCTAAATTGCGAGCAGATTTTTAATAACTCAAATGGTTTGGCCGTTAAAGTAAGAACAAAAAGGGAAACAGGAAAAGACTTATATTTACAAACCAAGGAATTATACACTGTTTTTTTCAATATAAAATCATACAAATATTATAAATAAACACATTTTAATTTATTTTTTAATATCAAGAAGTATGTGTAAGTTAAAATCAGGCAGGTAACTGCTCTTTGGTTAAAATAATTCAAATAATATTCAAATGTCATATATAGAATAAGCACTAGAGGGCAGCATATACCTATTTTTAAACAGGGTTGAGAAAACATGACAAGTTTTTACAACACTTTGTTGAAAACATTGTTTTAGGTATAATTATATTCAGTGGGTACTTTATTTGGATGCATATATTTAGACATTATCAAAGACTAATAGATTTTATTTTTAATTTAAAAATTTTTATGTTTACCCGTTTTAAATGCCTATTGTCCGCCATGCACAGTAAGCCACCGGGTTAGCGGTGCAACCAGGCTTGGGCCCGTCATCGCTGCTTGCAGCTATATTCTTATTCATTATGATTGCAGAAAATTCACTCACTCAATGCTGGAGTCTTATAGCTGCAGCTCATGTGCATGAAAGTTGGTGTTAGAGGGCAACCTAATAAAGAGGTTGACTGGCACAATGTATTTTATGTTTTTTAAAAAAAATACAAAAGTACTAAACTTAAATGTGAACTTAAATTGAAATACAAATTACATTTGATTTTGCTCAAAGTATTTTGTATTTCAAATACATGTGACAAATGAAAACAAACTAAAAGTCCATGAAAACAAAACTAACAATGAACATAACTGAATAAGTGTGACAGAACGCCGCCTCCCGAAAGGCGTCACTTCGTGGCTTGGTGAGGAGGAGGAGGCTTAGGAGGAGTGTGTGGAGATGGTGCAGTGATGGCAAAAGGATGGTGAAGAGATGGTGATGAGATAAGGGGGAGCTAATGGGACGAGGAAACCTGGTGGAGAAAGGTTGATGGGCGAGATGAAGCGAGGTGATAAGAGGCCAGAGGCGGCTGGAGGACTAGCTGAGAAACAACGAAACAGCGATGAATGTTCCAAACAGACGAATCAGAGTTCAAACAGTCATTTGTGCTGTTTAGAAACAGCAACAAAGAATCAGAAATTGGGTGGAATATTGTGGGAGATGATACCTCCGTACTGAAGTCCAACAGCCAGTCCTCAGTCTCTGTTTCCACCAGTATACCCTCGGCCACAGATGTCGTGGGCTTACACCCCTGGTCAGACTCACTGGGGAGCTCCTCTTCCGGGGCGAGGGTCCACACTGTCCACTTTTCCTTGGGCTCTGGCTGACACATCGCGGCGGGTGGTAGCTCTCCGTCTGCGGGGGGGTTCACGCGATTCCTCTGTGGTCGCAGGTGGTGAGACAGGCTCTGAATCCGACTGTGTTCCGAACCAGGGGTAGACACTCTCCAGACACCGGATGATAGCTTTCCTCCAGATTAGTCCAGAGGTGTCAGGGAGGTCTACAGGGTGAGGCAGGCATAACGGTCATTTTACACCGGGAGCAGGAGCAGTGCGTGAGTATTAAACAGGAGCGTCATGTGAGCAGCAGTGAAGCGGGGGTTTCGGCACTGAGTCTATTTTGCTGTGCTGCTCACAATTAATGTGAAAGCACACATTTGATGGATAAAGTAAATATGATTTCACAATGATTTCACGTCAAGTGTGTTTTAACAAGAATTGGAGTATGTCAGAAAAGAAAATTAATAATAAAAAATAGTTATAGAAGATTTACCCATTTAATTATTCAGTTTGGGTGAAAGTATGGTGTATTTTTAAAAAAAACTTAAGTAAACTAGCCAGAATATATATATATATATATATATATATAAACATTCTTTTACGCTGACATGAAGCTGACGTGCCGCTCATGCTCGCATTGTAACAGTGTGCACGTAAGCATGACACTAGCATACACAAACATCGACCGAAATTTCTGAAGGATCACGTGACAATGAAAACTGGAGTAATGATGCTGAAAAATTAGCTTTGTCATTACAGAAATAAGTTACATTTTAAAATGTATTTAAACAGTTATTTTAAATTCTAATAATATTTCACATTAGTGCTGTTTTTACTGTATTTTTGATTGAATAAATGTAGACTTGGTGAGCATAAGTTTGGATAAGACTGACCCCAAACTTTTGAACAGTAGTGTATGTAGCATTCCTAATTTTTAAGGGTAGGGTTGGCAACTGTGGAGAGGCTAGCAATAACAAGTTAGCTTTGAGATCCCACTCTCCCTTCAGAGTGCTTTCCAAAGCCACGCCTCCTTCAGGTGGAGCTATGGAAATGCCAATGTTGACAGGCAGGTAGGACATTGTATGCAACGATTGGAAGAAAATGTTTTGGTCCTGAGACTTCCACAGAAGATATATGTACATGTTTGAATATTTATACCACTTCTATTATTGATTGCTATCAGGATGTGAAGAGAGTTTCAACCAGTATAACAAAAAGTGTTTATAAAACAAATTGCCTACCCTACCTTTAAGTTTAATTCAAGTATTTAACTATAAATGTAATGTGAATGCATTAATGTTTACATTTAAAATCCATAAAAACCATAATAATATTTTTTCCCTCTACCAGGCTGATGGGTATTGCACGATCTGCAGTGCTGGCTTTTGTGATTGACACCACAGGCAGTATGTCAGACGACATTGCAGAGGCCAAGAGAGTTGCCTTCAACATCATTGACAGTAAGAAAGGAACTCAAGATGAACCATCTGAATATATTCTAGTGCCGTTTAATGATCCAGGTGAGTACAAAAAGGGTTTCAATTAAGCTTTGAAATACATAGCACTAGAAATATTTGAAAAAACTACTTTTACTTAGACTAAGTTCTGCATTGAGTGATGAGCGATCTCCAGTGTACTTGGTCTAGCGCGACGACTTCAGCTTCGTCCCATGATACTCCCACAGTGTTCAGGTCTTTGATGTTGTGCCAAGTGTTTTTCGGACGGCCAGGCTTCCATTTTGGCATCCTATATTCGGTCTTGTCCAGGTGTCCATGTCATCGCCGCTTTTGGAAGTCGGGTTTGTGGAAGACGAAGCAAATACCTGGCGAATTGGAACCGTCGTTCAGCAACCAAGTCTACTAGGAGTTAGTCTCAGCCTCAGAAGCATGCATAGGACACACTTATCTGCTAACACTTCAGGAGTTTTGAAGTCGTCATCTGGTTGGTTGAATTCTACAGACGTGTGTGTCGCGTTCTTTAATGGTCCACCTGGAAACAAATGCCATGACGCCAAACCTTGTGGAAGAAGAATGCCGTTGTGTGACAATGAGCGTTTACCAGGATCAACTAAACACGCTGGATTTTCAAAAGTATGTGTATTGTTGCAGTGAACTTGCACAACGTACTTGAATGGATCATTTATTAGATGTACGCCGGTCTGTTATTGTAGGGACATCGACTTTTTCACGCCCCTAAACATGATGTGGAACAAATGAACTGTGATGGGATGCATTACATGTCAGTCAAACATCCTCTTGGGTGGTCCTTGGCCAATGAAAGCTGCGATAGAGTCCAGACCTTCCTGGTCTGGTATGTGAATTCGTGTTCAGTGTCTTCGTCGCTCATGATCGTACTGCCCAAATAGGTAAAACATTCAACTTCATCGATGCGTTGTTGGCCGATGGATAATGGGGAAAGATCGAGCCGCCTATCAGGCATTGGATGGGCTTTTCTTCCTCAGCTGTCATGTTTTTTTCAGCTGTCTTCACCACGGATAGACCATTGAGTATGCTGTTCATAATTTGTCGTTTCTGTGGCAAGAGATTGTTTTACGGGGTGGGGGTGCCAACCCCATACCCAACGCTCCTCCTTGCTAACCCGGGCTTGGGACCGGCGATGGTGGAGTTCAGTTATTAATTATACTGAACTGTTTTTATTGAACTGTTTTTATTGATACTTTTCATTATTAAATGCAAATTAAAATAGGTTTATTTAATAGCAACATTTGTTCGACATCCTTATTTTTTCCCCCGCTGAGTATGTTGTATTGCCTTACAATTTGACCAAAATTAAGTACTTTTTGCAACAGCACTTCATGTTGATAATTTCTTATAAGGTGCCTTAAAATGTTTCCTCTGTAGGCAGCTCACTAGGACTTGGAAAAGAGCAATTATGTACTTTTTTTTACTCTTTTTATTGCAAAAGCGATCTTTTTAAAAAAAAGAAAAAAAAAAAAGATTTGTATGAATTTGCAGATTTTGGACCACTAATAAGAACCACAGACCCAGATGTAATGAAGTCAGAGATCTCCAAGCTCAAAGCTGATGGAGGAGGAGACACACCAGAAATGTGCCTGTCAGGACTTCAGGTACGCGTGGCATTTCAGCATATCAACTCAATCTTCATATCTGATTAGCAACCACAATAGTCTCTGGTTAGAACTAATAAATATTATAATATTGAATATTATAAAGAATAATAGAGAATATGTGGACCTTTTCACAACACTAACAGGAATCCCTTTTTATTGACCACTCTGCATGGTTCTTCTTTCTAACATTCTGTCTTTCCCACAGTTGGCTCTGACAGGTTCTCCCTCCTCCTCACAAATATATGTGTTTACCGACGCTCCACCTAAAGATACACACCTGAATAAAACCATCACCGCCCTCATCCGCAGCACCAAGTCTACGGTAAACTGTCCATCATTGTTTCACTTTCAGTCTTTGCCATCAACATTTTCACCACCTCTCCATTAGTTTCCCACTTTTCCATCTCTCACCCTCTTTTCAGGTGACTTCCTTAATGACGACATTTAGCAGGAAGAAAAGGGCATTGAATGCACGGTCAGACTTTCAGGTGTATTATGACATGGCCTTGGCCTCTGGTGGTCAAGCCATTGAGGTTTCCAAGTCCAGTCTCTCTCAAGCCACTAAAATTATTGTTGACACCTCTACTTCAGCCCTGGTATGATCAGAATCTTAATCATTTTGAAGTTGTAAATATCTCACAAACCAAACAGTTATACCAGCTTACTGACATAAAGTACTGAAAAGCCAGAGTTTTTTCCTTGCAAATGTTTGCACACTCTGTCTTCTTCTGTCAGGTGACAATTCTTCAGCGCTCCAGAGATCCAGGACGTGTGGAGAGTTTCTCCTTCCTACTGGATAAGTCTGTGTCCAACACTACCATCTACATCACAGGAAGTAGCCTGACGTTCAACCTACACAGCCCGACAGGTAAACTTTTAGTAGAATGCAAACCACATGTTATTGAAAATCAAATGAAAGCATTTTGTTAACTAAAATAAAAATGTAATAAAATAAAAATAAAAATAAAATAAAAACCATATTCATTATACAAAAATGAGGTTTATTTGAATGAGAATATCAGCATTGAAATGTTAAAGTAGAAATTAGACAATGTAGAAATACAATGTGATTCATATAAAATGAAAAGTAAAAATAATAGTAGTTTACACAGAAAATAATAGTTTACACTGAATTAACTTAAATACAAATTTAACAATTAACTTATTGACTATACATTTATTTTACAAACCACTAGACTTAAAATTGGAAATGGGAAATGCATCCTGTCTAACCAGAAAAGGGGATAAAACATAACCCCTCCTGGGTTGAAAAATTAATGACCAGAAGGGGTGATATCAAAAGCACTGCATGGTATATTAAACTTGAAATCTTTGCAGCCTGTCACTATTAAACATGAAATGCCACTAGGTCGCAATAAAACTGAGAAATTGAAATAATTTTAAATGATACCAGTTAGCGCATTAACTTTGGCAGCCATACAAACAAAATAAATTGAATCTAGAAAACTAAACTAAAATTAAAACTAACAATGTTAGAGTGATATGTTAAAAGTTATTGAAAATAACACTGAAAATAACAGTAAATAAAAATGTAAAACTATAATAATTTTGTATTATATTTTACTATACTCATTTGGTTGATTCTTGATTGTTATTATGAACAGCTTCAGCATAAGATATCAAAGTAAGTTCTAAGATCTAATGGAATGCACTTCCAGGTGTGTCTCAATCTAACACTGTTGCCAACGGACCTCTGGGAACAATTCAGAGAGTAGGAAATCTGCAACGAATCCAATTAAATGAAACTGAGATGGGCCTGTGGTTTATTGAAATGACAACATCTCTGCCCTACACCATAAAAGTGATTGGTGAGCTATTATGTACATATTTAATTAACCAATGTAATACAAATGACTAAAGTCTTTGCCAACCTGTCTTTAGACCTTTGTAATGCAGACAGTAAAGAAATTGATTTATATATTTTTATATATTTTTCAGGTCAGAGTGCGATTACATTTATCTACAACTTTGTGGAGGAATTCAAAGGACCCCATCCTGGATATGCTGCCATTAATGGGCGGCCATTAGCAGGTTTGAACTGCTGTTGTGTTTAACTAATCGATTCTTTGATTAACTCTTCGATTACTTGAATGAGAGTGTTAAAATATTGTTTGTTCTTTATTCAGGCTCACCGGCTAAGCTGCTACTAACACTGTCTGCAAAGAAAGGTCCAGAGGCTCTAGAGGTGCATGAGGTCGCTCTCATGGAGGTGTCTGGGGTCAAAGTGTCTAATGGAACCATAGAGAAAATGGGTAGTGGAGATTTCCTAGTTACTGTGAAAGAAGTGCCAGAAGGAGAGTTTGTGATATTGCTGAAAGGAAAAGACAAGACCTTCTCCAGCCTGTTCCAGAGGCAGACCACCACACAGATGTCTCAGTCCAAAGTCACTGTCAAGGTACAAACTGCACGACACATTTTTAAAACTATATTTGAACCATTATGACATTATGACTTAGTGAACTGTACCAATAGGTAGATACAGCATCTTTAAATATGTTGCCTCCTAAGATAACGATTTTAATCCAGATTTGAAGGAATTGTTGCATATATTCTTCACAGAAAGAATGGCATTACATTCCCAGATTGCACTGCAACAAGTTCAGTGAAAAAATAAATCCAATAAATCCAGGGGAAAACACTAAGTTGCATTCACTATATATTATAATTGCATGGATTTTTATATTTATACATAAGAACATTTCCGCCAAAACACGTACATATTTGTTCTTAAAGAATATTTGTTCTTAAAGGGGAACCCCCACTCTTTAGAGAGTCTGAAAAATTGTAACTGAATGGCTGTGCATAAAGCGCTTATATGGAAATATAATATATAGGCCTAATATATTTACTGTAAGATGAAATATCTATGTATAAAATTACCAGTATGTGGTCCAGCAATACATTTTAATAAGAAAGTATTGATGAATCATGATTTGTTTGGGAAAACATTTGTACGCAGATTTCATGCACAAATTTGTACATGTACACGGTTAGTAAATGAGATCCATTGTCCTTAAAAAGTATTTAAAAAAAAAAAAAAAGGATGCTTATTTAAAGTCACCATGTCATCAAAATGGACAATTCTCTTTTTTGGGGGAATATTGCTGTATTTATTATAAATTATTTATCTGCACACATCATTATTTTTTTTAAATGCATTTGCCCTCGTAATCTTTAATCAAAATAACTCTTCCCCTTTCTTGTTCGTGAAGCAGTTTCATTTGGATATGTCACAATAAGGAAGAAAAATTTGTGTTTCATGCTAACATAAAAAATCTATTGAAATCTATTGCGGTTGAGTCTCTCATGTAGAAATCAGTCCATGAAAATTAGAATACTTCCTTCAGAAGGCATTAGGTAGCTCACTAGTTGTTTGAACAAATCGATTTAAATTCTAATGCTATTTTATGGAATTAAATGTCCTCTCTTTTGTTTTACCTCTCCATCTATAGGCAAAGGCAGACAGCTCCATGTTGCCAGGACAAGAATTTAGACTAAATTTTACTGTTACAACCAACGGATTAAGTGGGACCTACACAATTCGTGCAAGGAATGACAAAAAAATCTCTATGACGCATCCACCAACGTAATTTCTCCACTTTTCAAATCACTCAGTGATGACTGACGTACATGTTTTTATAGCATTTCTTATCAAGAACAAAACTGTGCCACAGTTATGTTTCTTTGTCATCACAGGCTCAGTCTTGTGAGTGGCGGCAGTGCTCAAGGGACCGTGTCTCTCACTCCTCCTGCTGATACAGTCTCAGGCACAGATGTTACGCTAACTATCGAGGCAGAGGGTCCTGGAGGAAGTGATTCTAACTATGCTGTCCTTCGCCTTTCTGTGCTCTCCAAGGTAACATCACATGGTTTTAATTTAGACAGACCAATAAAGTGTTATGCCTCATTTGTGGAGATTTGTCTACTCCACAACAGCAGATTTCTATTTGAAATGTCATTTTTCAACAAACCACAAGCCACGAGTCATTTCAGTCATGGTTTCTCTACTGATCCTGCAGTAGTGGTGACCCAACACTGACTGAAACATTTTTGTGTACAAAAGCATTAATATCAAACAATTATATTTATTAGACCCACCAAAATGCTCAATTATTAGATTTGCCATTAGATTTGCCATCACTGGAATAAATACAAAAATATTTCTATAATAGTTCAAAATTATACTGTTTTTACTGTTTTAATCAAATAAACGTAAATATATATTATACATATTCTATTATATTATGTATATGCCATGTTATTCTTCAGTAAGCTATTGTTTTAACTCATCCTTTACTGTTCTGTCCAGGTGACTGACTTGACACCTCCAAAATGTGAAATTGTCGATGTACAGGGTACTTGCTATTCCTCCTCTTGCAGCTCATCAAACTGGGAACTGTCTGTCAACATCACAGACCATAATGGCACAGGCATCGAGAGCATTTCCATCCAGCAAGGCAGTGGAAACTTAACCCAGAAGAAAGTGGAAGACAATGTGATGGGTCTATATGAGGCCTCATGTTGTTCAACTTCTGTGACTTTGTCTGCAGTTGACAAGGTCGGGAATGTGGGCAGGTGCAGTTACACCATGAAGTCTAGTGTAGGCTCTCACCTCATCAGCATGTCTCTCCCTCTGTGGGCATCTCTGCTTTTGTACGGTTTTCTACGTGAATCCTTCACTCTGTAATAATATTGAGTTCACCCAACCAAATGCACAATCATACTATCATCTCTTTTTCATCCTATCCTTTATAAAGCTTTCTCAGAGCTGTGAAATAATGTAAAGCAAAGCATTTCATTCCATTATTGGTATTTCCAATACCAAATTGTAACTTTACACAATGACAGTTATACAACATGAAGCATTATAGTATGGAGCAAATTTCACTCCATACTATTGTCTCAATAATAATTTATGCAAAAGACATGATGTGCACATTAGTAGCCAATTTCACATGCATGAAACCTAATTCACCTGCACAAAAAACAATTCACGTGCGCAAAATAAAATTCTGTAGTCATATGTTTCACTAATGCAAAACACAATTCACAGATGTACAACTATGCACAAAAAGTTTTGAATGTTTAAAAGAGTTTATCATTATATCTGAATGTGCAAATTGTCATTCGCGTGTGAATGGCCTTGGATTTGTGTGTGTGTTTTGATATTTTCCTGGCAGCGCTCTCCTCCCACACGGGTCAGTCGTACTCTTTAGCCAAAAGAGTGGTGGAACTTTGACACATTTTTGTAGGCCAAAACCCAGAAGCGAGTTAGCGAGTTAGTCCTGAAGTCAATGAGTTTTTGGTTAAATGGCTGAAATAAGGTCCATGGTTAACACAAGCTATGCATACTTTAACGTTTTATTCTAAAAGATAAAATACATCAGTATAACCTTAACCGTGACTCTTGAAAAAGACAGTTGCTGACAAGTGGCAAAATCGGACTACAGAGGCTGTCAGTGACATTACACGTCATCACACTGAACAGGTAAGCTCAGTCAACTTTTACAGCCTAGTTATGCTTGTTATTGCGCTCTTACAAACAATTCTAATTCAAACTTTTGGGTAAAATGTTTTTAGAGAGTTATCGGAGGCTTAGTGGTGGTGACGTTGAAGTTGTGGGACCTTGATGTAGTTCGTTTATACCTTTAGCTTTTTGCTTCTGGTGACTGCATTTTGCTTCAAAAGCAATAAAAGTTGTATTCATCTGTGAAAGTGATCTTGATGGACAAAACGTGTAATACCAGGTTCAGACTACACAATATTTTTGTCGGTTACGATAGTCACTGTGTCAGATTATACGATTTTGACTCTTGTCATGTCATGGACAAGAAACGTCAGACTACACGTTGCTACAAGACCATTCATCACTTGCCGTCTTTAACCATGTATGTGCTGTAATCGAGAAGGCTGGACTATCGACTGACAAAAGGTGTCGTGAGAGTCTTGTTGTCAGAAAAGCCCAAAAGTGGACACATATTCAATTCAATTCAATTCAATTCACATTTATTTGTATAGCGCTTTTCACAATACATATCGTTTCAAAGCAGCTTTACAGAGAATGCATGTCAACATTACAATTTAGAAAATGCAATTAGCTAATAATGTAATAATTTAGGCAATTTATTTACAGTTACTGTTAGCAATTTAATTGAAGGTAGAAGCAATGAGCTCCTGGAAAAATGAATTACATATTAACAATAATTAGGATATATAGAAATTTGGGAATGTGCGTGTTGATCCAGATGTTGCATCATCTGAAGTCCTCGCATAAGTTGGCGGCGTCTCTTCACAGGTGATGGTCATCTAAGGTCTTCTTAAGAGGCTGGATCCAAACTGAAGCTGATGTACTCTCTAGTCAACGGCAAAACGGAAAAGCAAATGGAGAATAATTAGCGTAGCTGCTGTTCATAACATTAAACATAGATAGTCATGTGTAGTTGATCTGATATGAGATGCATTATGCGAATGCTTGGCTAAAGAGATGCGTCTTTAATCTAGATTTAAACTGGGAGATTGAGTCTGAGCTCCGAACATTATCAGGAAGGTTATTCCAGAGTTTAGGAGCCAAATGTGAAAACGCTGTCCTTTAGAGGACTTAGCTATCCTAGGTACAACCAGAAGTCCAGAGTTTTGGGATCTTAAAGAGTGTGAAGGATTGTAGGGCGATAAAAGATCGGTTAAGTACACTGGAGCTAAACCATTTAGAGCCTTATAGGTCAGTAGCAGTACTTTATAATCGATACGGAACTAAATAGGTAACCAGTGTAGAGATGATAAAATTGGTGTTATATGATCATATTTTCTTGACCTGGTAAGAACTCTAGCAGCTGCATTTTGTACTAATTGTAGCTTGTTTATTGAGGAAGCAGGACAACCAGCTAGTAATGCATTACAGTAATCTAGTCTAGACGTCATGAAAGCATGAACTATTCTGCATCAGAAATAGATAACATATTCCGTAGCTTAGCAATGTTGAAAGGTGGAAGAAGGCTGTTTTTGTAACATATGAAATATGATTTTCGAAGGACAAGTTGCTGTCTAATATAACACCAGGTCTTTAACTGTGGAGGATGGAGTAACAGTACATCCTTCTAAATGCAGATTGTAGTCTGAGAGAGTCTGTGTGCAGGTTTTTGGCTCAGTAAGTAATACTTCAGTCTTATCTGAATTTAGTAGAAGAAAATTACTAGTCATCTATTATATCTACATATCTGGATTGCATGGCTATTTGGATGTCCTCCAAAGAGAACTGAGGTAACATGTTTTATTGACCTTTTTCGGTTTTCAGTTAGCAGGAACGATATTGTCTCTCTTTTGTTTTGGCATGTTTGAAAGCATGTAGGAAGACACTTCTGTGCTTCTATTGGCCAGTTACACCTGTGACAGAACTTGTCATGGATGCCCGAAAAAAAATTAAACATGCTAGTGTTTCTGTCGGTTCAGCATAGCAGACGCAGTTTACCAATCTCCCCAAACCAAACTCCCTACGTCAAGCAGATCATCGCAAAATCGGGCTAAAACCGTGTAGTCTGAACTTCTGTTGATCACAGAGCTTATTTTTTGCAATAATCCAAAAGCCTATGGGTAAATTCTGTTGGGTTTTTGTCGAGGGAACCAGCGAGATGCTAACTGCCGATTGGCCTAGTGACATCATAGTTCCACCACTCTATCAGATATAAGCTTATCAGTCAGCCAATCATAATCATGTGAGGGCATGCCTACTTGGATGTTACTTTATCAGCTTTCGACCACAGTTCAAGTCATGGTATGTGCAGTTAATCGGTTCATTTCTGTGTGTTTAACTGATCTCTAACTTCTTTAACTTCAGTAAAGCAATAGTTTATTAACTGCTGTTTAGTTCATAAACATTTATTTTAAGTATTCATGGATTCTTACATTTACTTTATAAACAATTAAAGAATTATTCATTATTCATAGGATTTTAGATTCATAAACTCCATAGAAAGCATAACAATGTTTTAACTGATGAGAGATGTTGTAAATTAATAGACAATTATGAAAATATAATATTTTTGGGTATTTTTCAAGTAGCCCTTTTGTGTTTTTTAATGAGGATAGGAAAGAGCGGTCACAGCAGAGTGTTGGTACCTGTACTTGCATGTAATTTCCTGTCCACCACACATTCCACTGATGATAATGTAATGATGTGCATACATTGAAGACCATTTAGATTTCATTTATGGTTTGTTTCAAGTTTAATTGTTTCAGATTTCTGCGAATGATGTATGAAGTTGCAGAGATAACCTAGTGGTGACCTTACCATTCCTACTGTAATTCTTTCAATGCAGTCATGTTGCAAATACAAGCCATTCCTTTTGACAGTGGTTTCAACAAGAGGTTGAAAGTCATGCTTTGTTACTGTATTAATTGTATCCTGCTGACTATATGTACACGCTCAAGACATAAAGCCCTGATATGCATTATTAAATGTTCTTGTTTTACGTCAGAATTAAAAGATTCAAAGACATTTGTTACAGTTGATGTATAAGTTTTATTAATATAAACGTTTCTGAATCCTTTGGGAATAAAATCTATATAAAAATGACTTGGCCATGATTAATTGTATTTTGTTACATCTGAAGATCATGACCTGACAATCTCAAGAATGAAGGATCACAACAGTTAGTACAGAGAAATATCTCTCTTCTTACATAGTTGTGCTGACTCATCAGTGGTGAAAAAGGATGCACCACATCCTTAAAACAAAAGATTTTGAAATCCTTGATTATAATGCGTTATAATTGTCCCAAAGCCTTGTTAATGTTCATAAAGACTTAATCCTTGTCTGTAAGACTATACATTTTAATATTAGAAACAGTATAAGTTGGATGCCAAAAATATTAATGTTTTAATCTTAATTTATCTGGATTTTTTTTTTTTTTTTTTTAAATACTAAATAATTAATAGAACAGTTTGTCAGAAGTAAATTACATATTTTGTTTGGTTGTCTTAATGTTTTATTTTCAGACACATGAGAGAACCGTGATCTCTGTATCTATCTCTAAAAAAATACAGATCCAGAGTCATAAATTAAAAGAGCTTAAAAGAAAATATATTTATAAAACTTATAGGCTAGTATTAGCACTAATATTAAGATGTAGTCTTACAAATTAGGAAGTAAAAATCTTACAGACTAAAATGGAGTCTTTATGTAGCCTACATTAAGTTGGGACAATAATGCATTATAATGGAGGATTCTGAAATGTTTTCTTATTTAAAACGTGGCGCTTCTCATCCAGTGTGCAAAGTTTTGCAAACCACGCCACTTTATGTTGTCATAGCGAAGAGCACAGCATCTTGTCGACATGTTTCCCACACGAAAGAGCTACAGAGTTTGAGAAGGATGGCTTTTAAAGCCGGAGAGGTTGATGGAGCCCTGGGAGTCACGCTGGATGCGAGGAACTCTGGGGGAGGTTGAAGAGCTGAGTGAAATGGAAGACCATAGATCTTTTTTCCTTATTCTTCCAGTAACCAGCAATAATGGCCCAACTTCCTCCACCAGCCCTTCGTAAAGCACCCCTAGACTTTGGCGGATTCGAGTGCAGAAGTTTGGACAGCTAAATGTGTAGATAATTGGATTCAACACAGAGTTCAGGAAAGTGAATGTTGTTGCGACAGGTAAGGACACCTCCACCAGATCGGCAATTTCTGTCTTGTACTGAGCCGTCACTTCCAGCAAGCAGAAAACATGGTAGGGCAGCCAGCAGAGAATAAAAGTTGTGATCACCGAGACGACCATTTTTGTGAAACCTTGCGAGAGTCGAGTGCTGTTTTGTCCGCCTGGTGAGTACAGGCTGCGGAAGAATTTTGAGGATCTCTGTTTGCCATTGCTCACACCCTGCCGTCTACTCTCAAGCCTCTTCCTGCGAGCCCGCAGCTCTAAAACAAGGCAAGCGTAACTGACGGCAATGACCAACAGCGGCATGACAAACGCCAGCAACACTTTGGACATTGCTGTCGCTGCCTGACGCACCTTACAGTCTGTATGCAGTGTGCTCTGGGAGGAATAGAGTGCAAAATCATGATAGCAAAGTTTGCGGCCGTCCTGCTTAAACACGACGGAACGGAACATGAAATAAGGAATCGTGTTAACCGTCCCCAACGCCCATCCTAGGCCGCAGATCTTCCATGCTGCCGACACAGTGCGATGGTTCTGAGTCCAAACCGGCTTAGTTACCAACAAACAACGGTCCAGTGATATCACAGCCAGTAGGAAGGCAGAAACAAACATGTTGATGAAAAAGATTGAGGCCTGGGCCACACATAATGGTCCGCCCAACTCCCAGCTGTGGTCCATCAGTAGGTAATGAGTGAAAAGCGGCAAGGTTAGTGTGGTTAGGAAGTCTGACAGTGCCAGATTGAGAACCCACACTGCCGCAACCGTCTTGTGACGAAGACGGCAACCAAGCACCCACAGTACCAGTCCATTTTCCAGGATACCCAGAGTGGACACCACACCATGCACACTCACCACTGCCAGGTTCACTCGAGTGTCATTGTTCAGGGTGCGAGAGATCATTGTCTGCAGAAGGGGACAGTGGAGCTCTGAGGGGGACGAGTGGCCGAGGGAGGAATTAGGAGAGAATGAGGAAGTCATTGCTGTCACAAAAAAGAGAAAAATATTAATATATTTTATTACAGCCATCTAAAATGAAGCACATGGATCAAAAAATGAAACCTTTATTATGTAAGTTTGAAATGTGTTTCTTGTTCTTTCTTAAAGTTGAACATCTTCTAAAACTGGGGTCTTCAACCAGGGGTCCACAATGGTATTGTAGTGGATCTGACAATTATTATTTGATCTAAGAGACTTTTTGAAAGAAGTCTATTATGCTTTTTAAATTAAAACACCAGTTAATTTGACAGTGACAATACTAAGTTAACTAAGTAGATCACAAAAAGAGTTTACAAATTTCTCACAACTGAAAATGTTCCTAACGATTTCAAAAAAAGAGGAAGGAAGAAGTAAAGAATATGAAGACAAGCAAATCAGAAGCTGTGGTGAATACTGATAATCAGATGACCTTTGAAGTTAACCAAACTCTGTCTTCTTAACTGCATTTACAGTAATAGTCTAATGAACCATCTTGGTCTCTTAACTGTGTTAGTCCTGTCTGTGAGGTTTCTGCTGTCGCTATTTTGACTTTGCAACACTTTCATCCAAGACTTCTCTACAATAACATCATCCTGAGGTATGTTGAATTTTTGTCTTGATTTAGGCATGTGCAAGGATGACTGTTTTGAGTCACAGCATTTATCATTGCATTTTGTTTTATATCGTTATTTCTGAGTCAAAAAACAGCAGGCAGACTATAGTTTATCAACAAATTCACACATTATCTTACATAGTATTTAAAACACAAATTTTACATTAATTTACAGTATCTGAAAAACATTAAGCTTTCATAATGATACATGTTATAGTGCTGAGATCAAGATTCATTGGTATTACTATAAACAGGTACTTATCTCATGCACGTATCTCACACTTACATAGATGTTTTAGTAGAAATGATCACTGTATGATGACTACCATTCGCTCATCCTCCATCAATCATTCATAAAAGGGTTGTTGAAGTTAATATTCCACAGGAGAATCTCTTGATGATGTAAACCTACTACAGTTTCATTCAGGACTGATAATGGATCTCATTTTTTCCTTGGAAAAAAAGAAGCTTGCCATGGGGCACTTGAGCATGTCACTGCCTGCCCCAATGAGTCTCTCCAACAACATTTACTTAGAAAACATGGAAAGGGTTGTGGGAAGATCAAAGAAAATCTTGGAAAAAAGAAGAGTGAGCAATCAGTAAATTATAATGTAACAAAGCAGGTGTTTACTCACCTAAGACCTAAAGACTGGTCTTCAGGAGAAACTGCCTGCAAAATTCAGTGGTTGTATAGATTAATTATTCTGTGTAATAAATCGGTCAAATCAAAATCTATTTATGACATACAATGGGGTCCAAAGGTTTGACACCACTAGTCTGTTTCCATTATGCTTCTATTTTGCTTCAGTTTTTTTAATTTACACTTTGTTCCAAATTATTATGCAAGTGATATATCATGGGATTTCAGGTGTTTTTTTGTTTTTTTTGTCATTCCTGTCTCATACATCATTTTGTACTGTAGTTTTCAAAAGACATGGTGTATCATAGTAAGAGCAATGAAGAACTGTAGAAAGGAATAGGTGTTATTGGGATCTTTATGTCACATGACAGTTCTGCTGTTCATAATTTTTGTTTCCTTTTGCATACAGACAACAGCTGCTCATAATGTATATGTGTGCGCTTTTTAAATGTATATAAACAGTGTTGGACAATGCATATGGATTGTATTATATGACAATTTGAAGCTCCTGGGCAATGAAAAAAATAAAATTAAGCAGACATGTGGAAATGTTACAGACAAAAACTGAGGAACATGGTCATATTTACCGACATACGATCGAATATGAGTAAATAATTAATGACCGACTTGTTGAAAATTGAGAGAAAAGGGCCTGTGAGCTACGGGTGTGGATCAAGAACCATGAGATACATCTTTTAAAAGAGAAATTATTTAGGTTTGTTTTTGACAACCTAATTGTTATGTATGTGTAAAACTTTTTCTTTAATAAGGGGGAATTTACTTGGTGAACCTTTAAATAAAGTAAGCGAATAATACAAGAATAATGATGAGATTATTAACGAATTGGTCACAATAATGTATTACTAATGCATAAGGAACATTCATTAAACCTGTAATGCCATACAGTCGATCATTTTATTGCCAGAACAACTTCCTGAAGTTTCTGAAATCTCAATGTGCGAGAACAGGTGTGGTCCTGTTGCAGAATGTGACTATTGTTTCCAAAGATTATGACACAAGGGAAAACTCTTTACTGGAAGGTCATAACGCATGTTAAAATGAGGCAATGCAGACATTTTTATGTGAATGGTTGTTTCCAAACATGTTTTTGTTATTTCACATTTAATGAAGGCTATCATGGGTAAGCTTTATACTTTTTGTGTGTGTGATACAATATTTTAAAGGCAGCCATGTCTTAATAATATAATTCCTCCATCATAGCTAATCATTTGCTGAGGTCTGATTGCATGACAACTTCTGTACACTGTGAGATAAGACAGTGTATAAGTATATGTCATCAGAGTCTAAGGATCCATAATCAAGGGCACAGGCAGGAGGAACAGAGACAGATTGAAGGTACCCTGAATGTAGAAGGTAAGAAGGTCTATTATATTATTATATACATTCTATTCTATTCTATTCTATTCTATATGATGAATACATCTATTAGCATATATATATATACAGGTGCATCTCAGTAAATTAAAATATCATGAAAAAGTAATTTAAAGTAATGTAATTTAATTTAAAAAGTAAAACTTAAATATTTTCTAGATTTATTAGACATAAAGTAAAATGTTTCCAGACTTTTTTGTTTTCATTTTGATGATTACAGCTTGCTGCTCATCAAAATAAAAAAATCAGTATCTCAAATTATTAGAATATTTAATTTCAAGTTCTATTAAATTACCATTCTCAGGGTATAAATACTGGGTTTAGGTCAGTAATCCCAAAAGCAGTCATGGGGAAGTCTGCTGACTTGACAGTTGTCCAGAAGACGATCATCAAGACCCTCTACAATGAGGGTAAGCCACAGAGGGTCATTGCTGAAAGAGCTGGCTATTCGCAGAGTGCTGTGCCAAAGCATATTCATGGAAAGTTTACTGGAAGTGTGGTAGGAAAAGATTTACAAGTGAAAGGAATGACCGCAGGCTTGAGAAGATTGTCAGGCGAAGCCGATTTAAGAACTTAGGAGAGCTTCAAAAGGAGTGGACTGAAGTTGGAGTCAGTGCATCAAGAGCCACCGCACACAGACGTCTTCAGGAAATGGACTACAACTGTCACATTCCAGGTACCAAGCCACTTCTGGAACCAAAGACAACATCAGAAGCGTCTTACCTGGGCTAAGGATAAAAAGAACTGGACTGTTGCTCAGTGGTCCAAGGTCCTCTTTTCAGATGAAAGTAAATTTTGCATTTCATTTGGAAATCATGGTCCCTGTCACAGTCACCGTCTCTCACCTTCCCCAGACTCCACTTCCCAGCATCCCTCTGGTTCCTCACCTGCACTCCATCTGCAATCACTGATCACCACCAGCTGTCACCCATCATCTACACCACTCAAAAGGCCCTCACACACTTCACTCAGCTTCTGGTCTCATCAATGGCAAGCACTACGTCTATGGATTACACAATGACTTATGTACCTGAACTCCTTACCTGAGTTTCCCGATTCCTCTGCCTTTCGCCTCCCTTCATCTCTTCTCTGTTCCCCATGGATCCTTCACCTGCTAAAGACAACATCTGTTATTTCTTCAGCTAAGAGACTGTTCTATGTGCTTGCTCACTTACTCACCTGCATTCTCCATTTGCCAGTTTCCGTGCCTCTGATCTCAATAAACAACCTGTTATACACTTACCTGTCTGCCTCTGCCTGTGCCCCTGACAGTCCCAGAGTCCCAGAGTGGAGAGGCACAGGAACCATGTTGCTTGGAGTCCAGTGTGAAGTTTCCACAGTCAGTGATGATTTGGGCTGCCATGTCATCTGCTGGTGTTGGTCCACTGTGTTTTCTGAAGTCCACAGTCAACGCAGCCCTATACCAGGACATTTTAGAGGACCTCCTGCTGACAAGCTTCATGGAGATGCTGATTTCATTTTCCAGCAGGATTTGGCACCAGCCCACACTGCCAAATGTACCAAAAGCTGGTTCAATGACCATGGCGTTACTGTGCTTGAATGATCATCAAACTCACCAGACCTGAACCCCATAGAGAATCTATGGGGTATTGTCAAGAGGAAGATGAGACACCAGATCCAACAATGCAGATGACCTGAAGGCCGCTATCATAGCAACCTGGGCTTCCATTACACCTGAGCAGTGCCACAGGCTGATTGCCTCCATGCTACGCCGCATTGATGCAGTAATTCATGCAAAAGGAGGCCCAACCAAGTATTGAGTGCATAGAAATGAACATACTTTTCAGAAGCCTGACTTTCTGTTTAAAATATCCTTCTTTTTTTATTGATCTTATGAAGTATTCAAATTTTTTGAGATAGTGAATTGGTGGGTTTTTGCTAAATGTGAGCCAAAATCATCACAATTAAAAGAACCAAAGACGTAAAGTACAGTCTGTGTGCACTGAATTTATTTAATACGAGTTCCACAATTTGAGTTGAATTACTGAAATAAATGAACTTTTCCACAACATTCTAATTTTTTGAGATGCACCTGTATGTATATAAAAACATTAGCGCATATATATATATATATATATATATATATATATATATATATATATTAAAAATTAGCTTATTTTTTTTCTTTTTTTCTAAATTACAAAATTGTATTCTTCTTGACTCAGATGATCATGATCAAGTCATCTGTGCCCGTCGTGGCCTTGATCGCACTAGTGGTGTCCAGGGTGCAGGCATTTCTGTCAGTTGGGGGTAGTGGAAACACCCATGTGACCATTACTGGTCATGCTGTGATGGCAAAGATCCACGAGGTGTGTGAAGCAGTGGCTGAATCAGAAGGAAGCGAATTCAATCCAACGGTGAGTTTGTGTACAAGTAGCAGGGATGTTTCCTCCAAGGATTAAAGGGAGGCAGTGAAAAAATACTATACTATAGTAAACTATAGTAAATTGTAGTATACTGTAAATATTATAGTATTTACAACACTTTGTTAATGAATGCTACAGCATACTATAGTATTAACTAGTGAATCGATAAACTGTAATACTGTAGTATACTTTAGTTTTTACTACAGTGAACTAGTGAATTGTAGTATAATATAGCCTATAGTTGTAGAAAACTTGGGTAAAAATGATTGGTTCACGCGATAAATCGTACTCGGTTAAGGAACGTAACCTCGTTTCCCTGAGATACGGAATGAGTACTGCATATGGGGGAAAGCTCCTTTTTCAATAGTGCAGTGTAACTGCACAGCCATTGGTTCAAACTGGAAAACTTTTTGAACCAATGACAGCGCGGCATAGCAGCGCAAGCCTATGACGATGCAGCGCGCCAAAGCCCGCCAAAATGGGTGGGGCATCTGGCTATATAAGCGGGCATTTCGCCATAGGATTTCAGGTCATTTGACTGAAGCGGCGACACTGAAGCCGCAGCCTCATGGCACGGCATAGAACGCAGTACTCATTCCGTATCCCGTTCCCTTTTAGTACTTCACTCGTACTGTGTATGGGGAACGAATTCAACCACACCGTGGGAGGGAACGACTGGACTTATTCTTGGACACCGTAGGGGTCCAGGGGACAAGTGAGTAGGCTTGAGCCGTCGAACTCTTATGTTACACTTGCTAAGAGGGAGCTAGCTCCCTGGGGGTGGCATGATGACGGAGCTCAACAGAGGCCATCGTATCATACCGAGAGGACCCGAACATGCAAGGTCGGAATGTCCAGGTTATAAAATCTGACAAAAGTGGACGGCGAGAACCAGCCGGCCGCCTCACAGATGTCTGTGATAGAGACACCACTAGACCAGGCCCATGAGGAGGCCATACCTCTATTGGAGTGAGCTCTTACTCCGATGTGGCAATCAAGGCCCATAGAGGAGTAACATAGAGCGATAGCGTCAACTATCCAACGCAAGAGTCATTGCTTTGAGACCGGAGACCCTTTGGTGTGGCCGCCAAAGCAGATAAAAAGCTGGTCAGACTGCCGAAATGGCTGTGACCGCTCAGTGTAGGTCCTCAATGTCCTTACCGGGCAGAGTAATTCCAACTCTCGCTCGTCCGACGAGGGAGGCAGCGCTGAGAGGGACCAAACTTGGCTCCTCCAGAGTGGGGGCACCAGGAGGACTCTGTGCTTGTCTTCCCTGACTCGTCTGATGACCTGGGGGATCAGAGCGATTAGGGGAAAAGCTTAGAGAAGGAGGCTGGGCCAGTTGTGGGACTTTGCCCCTTCCTCTTTCTTCCCGTGGGATCAGGAAGACTTTGGAGGCATCGGGTCCAGCACAATCCTTGCGAAAGGCAGGTTCAATACCAGACTCGTCCAGGGAACGGAGGAGCTTAGCTTGGAACACCCGGAGAATGGCCATGGTGTGTAGCGCCGAGGCAGCTTGGCCCGCGGACGAATAGGCTCTGCCAGCCATGGCGGAGGTCGTCCTGCAGGGCTTGGAAGGGAGGGCTCTCTTGTTCTTCCAGAGGTGAGCGGCCACGGCCTCATCCAGGGGTGGCAAACACTCATAGCCCTTCTCCTGAGAGCCATCAACTGAAGTGAGAGCTGTGGAAGAGGCAGTGCGTAAGCGGGCCGAGTAGGGGGCGCGCCACGACTTGGTCAGCTCGTCATGAACTTCAGGGAAGAATGGCGCAGAGCGCTGGCGAGGGGCCTGGCGATGTCCCGGCAGGAACCACTCGTCCAGTCTGCTGCGTGTTGGCTCTTCAGGTGGAGCCCACTCGAGATTGAGTTCCTCGACGGCTTTAGAGAGGATGCGGAATAACTCTGCGTATATCCCAGCTCTGGCGTCGATGGGCTCAAGCAACGGCAGGTGGGCGGGGTCTTCAGAATCACCGGCCCACTCCTCCGTTTCAGAAGCCGCCGGTGACATGGAGTCATCAAGCGGCTCGTCCTCTGAACCGCCAAAAGAGACGAGGTTGCTCGCTTCAGCCGAGAGACGCTGCTCAGGGAGGGAGAACAGGACAGGGGACGGCTCTCTCGTGGGAGAGGGTGAGGCATGCGGAAGCTGAGTCGGTGTGAGCTTACCCAAATCCGGGCGCTAAACCCCTCTACCCCGCTGTCTCTTCCGAGCCGGCTCGCAGGAGGAAGAAGACGGGAGGCGCGAGGGGTGGGACCGCTTTCATTGAAGAAAGCGATCCGTGAGCGCAGAGAGACGAGACTCATTCTCTCGCAGTGAGAGCATGAAGTCCCGGTGAGCGCCGCCTCAGCATGGGACTTGCCCAGGCAAAAGACGCACTCACCGTGCCCATCATTGTCATGCAGAGGGGCTCTGCATGTGCTACAGCTGTGGCCAGGCATTTGCAACAACGCCACTGTTTGTGGGGCACTTTTAGAGCAGCGAGAACCACTGGAAAAGTGGCCATTAAATCGCGGAAATATGCTATTTTAGAAGCGCCGGATGGTGGCAGGAGACTCGCTAAGAAGGTGGCCGGAAGCAGGAAGCGGGTGGCTCGAGAGCTGCAGGTGTTCGACGATCTCAGCTGGTCCGCTGCGGTGCCTCTTCAACAGCAGGAGAGCTCGTTCCAGCAGGCGAAGGCGTTCAGCAAGGAGATCCAGCGAAGAGAAGTTGTCGCTGAAGGAGAGAGATCTGAAATCCTATGGTGAAATGCCCGCTTATATAGCCAGATGCCCCCCCATTTTGGCGGGCTTTGGCGCGCTGCATTGCCATAGGCTCGCGCAGCTATGCCGCGCTGTCATTGGTTCAAAAAGTTTTCCAGTTTGAACCAATGGCCGTGCAGTTACACTGTGCTATTGAAAAAGGCTTCAGCATCGAGGAAAAGGAGCTTTTCCCCCATACGCAGTACGAGTGAAGTATCGAAAGGTACTCTTGTTTTCGTGCACGTTCTCATTGGACTTGAATGAAGGCAATGATGGCGTTAATGGGAAGACTAATTAAAAAGTAAACATCTCAGCCATTTCACCGCTTTGTCACGTACAAATCAAACTTAAAATGGCCTGAAAACATGATGACTAGTGATTAGTGAGCAATCAACTTGGAGAAATTAAAGGTACTGTCTGTAACCAGTGTGTGCCTGCTTTATGATTGCTGAAAATAAGCCATTAAAAAGAAAAGATGAACATTAGTTCACAATTAATATATATATATATATATATATATATATATATATATATATATATATATATACTGTATATATTGTGTAAATTGGTATTTTGGAATAAATCTAAAAATGTGTAAAAACACTAACTAATAAATAATTCATTACATAGTTATTGCAAAAAAAAAAGAAAAGCAAAAAAAAAGCAAAAGCAAAATAGCAATGTATTTGGTCTCTCTTTTTTGTGTAATGCTTATTTAACCAGGAAAATTAAGAATAACAGACATAAATTTACATTCGATATACGGTATATAAAAAAAACATGAGAACTTTGCCTCCTCATTTTAAACACAAACACTTTAACTCAGGGCTCATCACCTGAAGAGCTGCTGCGTGCATGTCTGGGCACGGCCACAGGTGAAGTCTCAGGAGCCAAGTTTCGCACGGCACTGAATCAGATCTACATGCAGAATGGATTTGTGGATCGTGATTTCATGGGCAGTGCACCACACCACTTCAATAACGAGGCCTTCACTGAGGGGCGCAACCTCATCATTCAGGGGACTGCAGCCATTAAAGCGAATGTCCGTACAGACAACCTTCAGTCTGCCAGAGAAACACTGGGGCGAGTGTGTCATACACTGCAGGTGGGTGAGAGGGGAGTCATTGACTATGACAAGCATATTGCTACAAAATTGCTCAAGAACATGGTTTACTATTTGTCAACACATTTATATAGTTATTATAAGAAATGTTTTGTTTATGGTTGTCACATGTTTCTCTAAAAATGTCTTTAAGCAAATACAAAAAACAAGCTTTGAATATTAATATTATGTAAAACAAATGATTTTCTAGCAAATTAAAAAAAAAAAAAAAAAGCTGCAGTCCGTAACTATTTTTGGTTAAAAATGATCCAAAATCAGTTTGAGCAAGTACATAACCAGCCAGTGTTCAAAACTATCTCCTTACCTTAGCCCGATTCACAACAGTAAGCTTGTAATTCACGTGGTATTGGTAGGTTTCGGTGGGAAATTCGAGCATTCGAAAACGTTCATCTTTGCGTCATTACATCATGTCTGTTTACATAAAGAATGAGTCCCAGCTAGTAGGCTATATCATGTGAGTATCTTATATAGTCTATAGTGAGGTTGCTGCAGGTGGCGGATCATGTATAGCCTTTTCTCACAGCAGCATTGTATGGTATGACAAATAGACAATTACAGATTAGACTGTACAGAAATTGAAATCTACAGGTAACGCTTATAACACACATTAAATACATGTAGTCACGCAATGCTGATGTTGTTAACATTAACAATTTGAGAACAAAGTATAATAATAATAATAATGTGCACAGTTTGACGTCATCCGAGCTAATTGATCGTTATATTTAATCACTATTGGTAGCGCGATTTATTGTAATGCTTTTTTTCCCCTCAGTTGGTCAGAACAAAAGTGGCAGAAATATTACTTACTTGTTCAGATTCTTATTTTGGTCATACTTCCAAGACGTAGAATCTGTGATTCCGAAGTACCTGTACAGTATTCACCGGGGCGGTGACTGACAGCCACACATTCTCCTCAAAGCATTAGATTCATCCGCACTGAGGAACCATGCCGATGTACAACCCATGTAACGATGATAATTCTGCAAATAACTGCAACTGCAGGTTTCAAACAGAGATGGCGACAAAGAGGCAAAACTAGCAACTGGCAATCCGGGGTGGCGAAATACTGTTGGGTAAACTGGCAACATGCAGTTTTGCACAGACCAAAACAAAAACAGAAATTCCGACACAGAATGCAAATTTCAAAGTAAAATAACTAGCTGTAGCAATGGTTTTCAGAGAAACGAGTATGTGAACTCAGCATGTTTAATAAATATCTGCAAACATATTATGGTATTTTTATGTTTTAGTACAGCCAAACCATGTTTCTCTAAAAATGTCTTTAAGCAAATACAAAAAACAAGCTTTGAATATTAATATTATGTAAAACATTCAGTTTTATTTACTGTACTTCTATTAAAAATACAGAAGGACTTACAACACATGCATGTGCGTAAAAAAGTCATTTTCATAAACAACCATAAGCAAAAGCATTTCTTTATTATAAGAGTAAATATAACGTAAGCTTTAATATCATTAATATTATGTTATGCATTCATTTTAATGTTTTTTGTTTTTGATTGTTTTTTTTTTTTTTTTTTGTTTGTTTGTTTTTTTTCAGGATTTTTACAGCCACAGTAACTGGGTTGAATTAGGGAACAAAAGTCCATATGCCAACCTCATCAGACCAGATCTCAACATTGAGAACATTGCAGGTAGATAAACCAGTGGGTGTGATTTATGAGAGAGACTCATTTGTGGAAAATAAATGCAATTACACCATTAATTTAGTGTTGACATGTCCAATGTTCATGTGTAAATAGCTCCTAATAATCAATGTTTCAAATGAAAATCGGAGATAAGTGAACAGGTGACTTGGTGCATAGCTGATAACTGGTTACACCGGAGATCAATCAAATCAAGAATCCGTGGTTTGTTAATTATCTTTAACCTTTATTTAATTGACAAAAGTACAAAGAAAATATTTCCAATGTTTTCACTGGCCAAATTAATTGTATTTTGTAAATATGAACAAATTTTGATTTTGATGGCTGCAACACACTCCAAAAAAGTTGTGACAGAGGCACTTTTAAGACTGTGTCACATCACCTTTCCTTTTAATTACACTTTTTAATCATCTGGGAATTGAGGATACTAATTAGTAAACTTTTGCAAGCAAGATTTTTGTCTAATCTCACTTGATACAAAACTTAAGCTGCTCAACACTCTGTGGTCATTGCCGTCTGATTCCTTTTTTTATGATGGGCCATACATTTTCAATAGGAGTCAGATCTGATGGCCAGTCCACATGTGTCTATAAAATCATGCTGTTGTATCACATATTGTTATATTGCAGCCATTTGCTTTTTGGGAAAGATGCAACAAGTTTTTCACATCTGGATTTGGGGATCCTCTGCCATTCCTCCTTGCAGATCCTCTCCAGTTCTGTCAGGTTGGATGGTAAACGTTGGTGGACAGCCATTTTTAGGTCTCTCCAGAGATGTTCAATTGGGTTTAAGTCAGGGCTCTGGCTGGGCCATTCAAGAACAGTCACGGAGTTGTTGTGAAGCCAGTCCTTTGTTATTTTAGCTGTGTGCTTAGGGTCATTGTCTTGTTGAAAGGTAAACCTTCGGCCCAGTCTGAGGTCCTGAGCACTGTGGAGAAGGTTTTCGTCCAGGATATCCCTGTACTTGGCCGCATTCATCTTTCCCTCGATTGCAACCAGTCGTCCTGTCCCTGCAGCTGAAAAACACCCCAACAGCATGATGCTGCTACCACCATGCTTCACTGTTGGGACTGTATTGGACAGGTGATGAGCAGTGCCTGGTTTTCTCCACACATACCGGTTAGAATTAAGGCCAAAAAGTTCTATCTTGGTCTCATCAGACCAGAGAATCTTATTTCTCACCATCTTGGAGTCCTTCAGGTGTTTTTTAGCAAACTCCATGCAGGCTTTCATGTGTCTTGCACTGAGGAGAGGCTTCCGTCGGGCCACTCTGCCATAAAGCCCCGACTGGTGGAGGGCTGCAGTGATGGTTGACTTTCTACAACTTTCTCCCATCTCCCGACTGCATCTCTGGCGCTCAGCCACAGTGATCTTTGGGTTCTTCTTTACCTCTCTCACCAAGGCTCTTCTCCCCCGATAGCTCAGTTTGGCCAGACGGCCAGCTCTAGGAAGGGTTCTGGTTGTCCCAAACATCTTCCATTTAAGGATTATGGAGGCCACTGTGCTCTTAGGAACCTTAAGTGCAGCTGAAATTTTTTTGTAACCTTGGCCAGATCCAGTTAAATATATGAGTGTCACAGCAAAGGGTCTGAATACTTAGGACCATGTGATATTTCAGTTTTTCTTTTGTAATAAATAAAAAAAAAAAGTCAACAATTCTGTGTTTTTCTGGCAATATGGGGTGCTGTGTGTACATTAATGAGGAAAAAAAATGAACTTAAATGATTTTAGCAAATGGCTGCAATGTAACAAAGAGTGAAAAATTTAAGGGGGTCTGAATACTTTCTGAACACACTGTATATGTCTCTGTACAATCCCAATATATGCCTCCACGTCAATGGTATCTTCACACATTTGCGAGTCACCCATGCCGTTAGGACTTACCCTCATGCTTACCTCAAGGACTCCAGTCGATCTACTTACCTGTCTCCAGCATCTCCAGGTCTCCTCCTGATGCCAGATTGGTGGATGAGGCAACATTCATTCTATAAAAACGAGAGAATGTACAGGGAGATGACCATGTGGCCGCAGCATAAATTTCTGATAAGGGAACTCCTTTAAGGGA
Source organism: Elopichthys bambusa (assembly GCA_037101425.1). Taxonomy (NCBI): domain Eukaryota; kingdom Metazoa; phylum Chordata; class Actinopteri; order Cypriniformes; family Xenocyprididae; genus Elopichthys; species Elopichthys bambusa. The sequence continues at coordinate 28,577,482 of CM074436.1, forward strand.
ACCGCTTTTCTCTGCCTCCTCCATATTTGTCAATGTGTGTACTGCTGGGTTCACTCGCATTCTGTGAATCTGAACCTAAGGCTGATAAATATTCTGCAACAAAGTCTTTACAAACCGGCACAGAGAAATCTTTTGTCGTTGTTGTCCTAAAGAGTGTCTAGGTCCAGTTTCGCAAGAGCTACTCTTATAGTGGTCTGCAGCGGAACTGCATGGCTTTCTGTAGTATCTTGTGATGTCTGTGAGCTGCCACTAAAATCCTGAGATGCTGTAGCTGACTGTGGCTCAATGGTTGGTACAAACTGTTGACTAGACTCTGGGTCTTGATGGACACCTGCTGGACTGTTCCGGAATGTAGTATTTGATGCTGCTGTAGAGATTATATCATAATCCTCATAAAACCTGCCAACAGGCTCAGTATTTTCTGCTAGAATGCTAACAGGGTTCTTATTTAGTGATAGCAAGATTTTTATCTGTTCCATGTCAGATGACAGACTTTCTACTTGCTGCGCTAGTCCATGTGTAGACTTTGCTTTCTTATGAGGTCTCTCAGTCTCCTCTTTTGAGTGGCGTTTAGCAGATTTCTTCTCCTTATGTAAAGGTCTAGCCACTGTGTCATCCTCTCCACCAGTAATGCTCACTAGCCTATTTTGTCTCTGGGCCACTAATATTATAGAACAGTCCATACAAGGATTTGTGAGCACCTCACAGAGGTGATCCAACCCTAAGCGGTCAGGAGATATGAAACTAACAGTTTAACTTGGATATTCTATAAACACTTTTATTATGCTTCTGTCCCAGCTATTTTGGAGTGAGTTGTAGCCATCAAAATCAAAATTTGTTTATATTTACAAAATACAATTAAGTTGTCATTGAAAACGTCGGAAATATTTTCTTTGTACTTTTGTCAGCTAAATAAAGAAATGGGGATTGGGGTTTGTATGTTGACTGTTTCTAAACAGCAAATAAGTAAATTGAGTGCATGTTTGTGATTTATGTGTGTGGTATACTGCTGTAGATGGAATACATGTGTATTTGTTAATGTGCAGACGTTGCAATGCCAACATGCAGTGACTGTGCCAGTGGTACCTGTCCAAATCAGCTGCTGTCTGCTATTCTGAATGGGAAGTTCCTCACTTCAGGATACATGGGCTTGTTCTCCTCTGACAAACCTCAAGGTGAGGAGGCATAGGTTTATACCAGAAGACATGCATGAGCATACATACTGTAAAAAATGTAAGATGAACTTAAAATGTTTCAGTAACTAATTCCACTGTTTTTTTGTTTTGTTTTGTTTTTTTAGCTAACTGATTACCTTACAACAAATGTTGGAGTTAGTTTTTAAGTTGTCATGTGTAAAAAACTGAACTAGAATGTTAATGGTACGGTTGTGGCTCAACTAATTTCTTAACACATCTTGCACATTTTTTTTCTTTCCAATATTATGCAACAAAATCAATTTGATATATTGTGTTCATAAGGTGAGAAATGGTTTTAATTAAGCAAGGTCCAAAGGGAACCCTAACAAAATTAATTTATTTGCTTTTAAGTTTTTTTTTATAAATATACTATTTATAACAAAACTTAATCAATAGCAATAAAAGCAGAGCTAAAACATTTAGTAGTTCACAACTTAACTTAGCAGTGTAAGCAGAGGCTGTATTTTTAACCAAAGCATTTCTAACCTTTTACCAAATTTTAAAAACACTAACAGATATTTCAAAATGCCTTTGACAGGTAAAAATAAGATATCAGCTGCATTTCCCCACTTAAGAAACATTTTAATAGTGATTAGAAGTGGAAAAGGGGGAGATAACTAAGTTGTTAAAATATTGTTAATTGTTACAATTTCATTATTTGTCTTTTATGCATGTGTGAAAGGTAAATGTAGCCATGGTGGAGAGACTGATCTCAGCAGTACCCAGAATCCTCGAGGTGGGATCAGTAAAGATGAGCGCCTTTCCTATAATGCTGATCTACACAATAATGCTGTGAACCTGGCATCTGAAGCCACCCTGGAGCTGCTAGAGGATATCCGTGGAGCTATAGGAAACAAGGACTATCTTCGGTATGTGGATGCATTCCTTATATATCCTTAGACAAACATTCTTAAACATTTAAGAGATATTATTACTTGTAAAGCTGTGAGCAAGATGTCATGTTTTCTACACTACTGTTCAAACGTTTGGGGTCAGTAATATTTTTTTTTTCAAAGAAATAATACTCAGCAAGGGTACATTAAATTGACATTTACAATTAGAAATGGTGATTTATGAAGGATCATGTGACACTGAAGACTGGAGTAATGGCTGCTGAGAAAATCAGCTTTGCCATTACTGTCACATTTCAGTTTGTGCTTGGACTTTCAGTTTGTATTTTGATTCATTCCTGTGCTCCTTTGTTCAGTTTCCCACCACTACTTTGTTTTCATGATTACTATCATCATTAGTTCAATTGTTTCATCTGTTTGTCATTAATCATCTCGTTTCTGTCTATGATTTAACCTGCACTCTTGCCTGCATTCTTTGTCCAGTCTCTGTTATATTAAGATATGTTGGCACTGCCTGTTTGCCTGCTTTTTTGAGTTAGAATTAACCTTTTGAGTTTTTGGAAACCTCATTCGTCTGTCAACTTTGGATTACCTGCATACATCGTTACAGAAGACTGGAACATAAAATTACAAACAACATGGCTGAAGATTATCTCCTCTCTCTCCATCAAGATGGTCATCATCGGGAGTGTTATGTGGAGGAGTGCGTGGAGTTTTCCTATCTGGTGGAGTAAGTTAAGGAATATAAGAACAATTCCAACCCTCATCCAGTCCCATCCCAAAAGTGTTTGGGCGCTCCAGTTCACCCCAAGCCTAGTACCAAATCCTCCACATCCCTTCACATCGATATCATATCAGCTGCTCCAAAGTGTCAGCCCGTTCCAGAGTATCATCCCAAGATGGCCGACATTCCAGAGCCTCGTCCCACGATGGCTGCCATTCCAGGGCCTCTTCCCAAGATGACTGCACCTGGAAATCACTCTCCAGAACCGGCGGGGGACCAATGGCTAATTGACTTTTGGTCAGAACCAATACCAGTCCTTGTCCAGAGATGGCTCCTGTCCCCGTCCAGAGTCCAGAGATGGTTCCAGATCCTGAGTTCAACCCTGATACTGCTCCAGTTCCCGAGTTTAGCTCTGAGATGGCTTCTGTTCCCACGTTCAGCCCAGAGATGGCTCCAGATCCCAAGTTCAGCCATGAGACCGCTCCTGTTCCCGAGTTTAACCCAGAGTTGGCTTCTGCTCCCAAACTCAGCCTAAAAATGGCTTTAACTTCAGAACACTACCTAATTATGGCACTAGCTTTTTTTGTGTATCTGGGCTGCAGACACAATATCGCCTAGCCTTAAGCCCGCTTCAACCCTAGAGCTTAGCCCAGAACCCTCGTCAGCCCCAGAGCCCTCAGCCAAGATGGCCGCCTCCACGCCTGAGCCCTCAGCCAAGATGGCCGTCTCCACGCCTGAGCCTTCAGCCAAGATGGCCGCCTCCACGCCTGAGCCCTCAGCCAAGATGGCCGCCTCCACGCCTGAGCCCTCAGCCAAGATGGCCTCACCGACCCGCTACCCATGCACGGCCAAGGAGGCCGTCCCTGAACTGCCGGCTCCGCCCTGCAGGCTTCTTAATCTGCCAGCGCTGCCCTTCTCACCAGCTGGTGAGCCCCAAGACTCCAGGGTGCCCACCCTCCCTCCCTCCCTGGTTGGACTCTCGTGGACTTTCTTTTGCTCCACACCCACCTCCAGAGTCCTGCCCTACCTCATCATTTGAACTACCCGTGTACAGCGTGAGGACGCGCCTTTTCAGGAGGGGGCATATTGTCACGTTTTAGTTTGTGCTTGGACTTTCAGTTTGTATTTTGATTCGACCAATCCCAAACTTTGAACATGTATGTAGCATTCTTAATTTGTAAGTCTAAATAATGTATATAACTATAAATGTAATGTGAATGCATTAAAGTTCACATTTAAAATCCATTAACCAGAATAACTATTTTTGTCCTCCATCAGGCTGATGGGTATTGCACGATCTGCAGTGCTGGCTTTTGTGATTGACACCACAGGCAGTATGTCAGATGACATTGCAGAGGCCAAGAGAGTTGCCTTCAACATCATTGACAGTAAGAAAGGAACTCAAGACGAACCATCTGAATATATTCTGGTGCCATTTAATGATCCAGGTGAGTGCAAAAAAGGATTTCTGTTAAGCTCTGAAATACACAGCACATAGAAATGTTTGGTAAAAATAATACTTTTACACTGGACTGCTTTTATTGATCCTTTTCATTCTTGAATTCAATTTAAAATAGGTTTATTTAATAGCAACATTTGTTTGTCATCTTGGGGGTTTTGCCCACTGAGTTTATTGTAATTGAGAGTTTGTTGTAAAATTCTGCTTTAGAATTTGACCAAAATTAGGTACTTTTTGGAAAAGCACTTCATGTTGATAATGTGCCTATAAAGTGCCTTAAAATGTTTTCTCTGTAGGCAGCTCACTAGGACTAGGAAAAGAGCAATGATGTACTTTTTTTACTCTTATTATTGCAAAAGTGATCTAGTTTTTTCAGATGCAATTTGTATGAATTTGCAGATTTTGGACCACTAATAAGAACCACAGAACCAGATGTAATGAAGTCAGAGATCTCCAAGCTCAAAGCTGATGGAGGAGGAGACACACCAGAAATGTGCCTGTCAGGACTTCAGGTACTGTGTCCCCAGGTGAAAAGTACACTTCCATAATGTGCTTAAACTGCTCTGTTTGTGCACTAATTTTGTTCTTAATATACTAAAAATTCTTCTTTAGTACTTAAGATAATCTTAAGAACATCTAAGTGTACTCAACTGTGCTATTTTGAGACCCCATGACTATGAACTAAAATGTGCTTTTAACATACTATCTCTGTATTTTAAAACAATTTATTTAGTTGTACTTGTAGTACACTTGAACCCATCTTTCATACACTAGTAGTGTATGAAACATTTTAGTTCATATTTGTGGTGTCTCAAAATAGCACAGTTGCGTACACTTAGATGTTACACTTAAGTACACTTAAGATAATCTTAATTTTTCAGTATATTAAGTATAGTAGTATATTTTAGTATATTAATTACAAAAATAGTGCGCAAAAATAGAGCACTTTGTACATTATGGAAGTGGGTGGGGTTTTTTTGTTTTTTTTTCTCTTCACCTGGGTCATGTGGTCTTTCAGCTAGTCAGCTCAATCGTCATCTGAATAGCAACCACAATAGTCTGTAGTCAGAACTAATAAATATTAGAATATTGTAAAGAATATTACGGAGAATATGTGAACCTTCATCCACAACTAAATTGATTGTATTAAGATTCATTCTCTGTTTAAAAGGGATTCAGGTTTTTATTGACGACTCTGCATGGTTCTTCTTTCTAAAATTCTGTCTCTCCCACAGTTGGCTCTGACAGGCGCTCCCTCCTCCTCGCATATATATGTGTTTACCGACGCTCCACCTAAAGATACACACCTGAATAAAACCATCACCGCCCTCATCCGCAGCACCAAGTCAACAGTAAACTGTCCATCGTTTTTTCACTTTCAGTCTTTGCCACTAACATTTTCACCAGCCCTCCATTAGTTTCCCACTTTTCCATCTCTCACCCTCTTTTCAGGTGTCTTTCTTAATGACGACATATAGTAGGAGGAGAAGGGCATTGAATGCACGGTCAGACTTTCAGGTGTATTATGACATGGCCTTGGCCTCTGGTGGTCAAGCCATTGAGGTCTCCAAGTCCAGCATCTCTCAAGCCACTGATATCATTGCTGACACCTCTACTTCAGCCCTGGTATGATCAGCGTCTTAGTCATTTTGAAATTGTAAATATCTCCCAAACCAAACAGTTATACCAGCTTACTGACACAAATGAGTAAAGAAAAAGTTTTTTCCTTGCAAATGTTTGCGCACTGTCTTTTTCTGTCAGGTGACAATTCTTCAGCGCTCCAGAGATCCAGGACGTGTGGAGAGTTTCTCCTTCCTACTGGATAAGTCTGTGTCCAACACTACCATCTACATCACAGGAAGTAGCCTGACATTCAACCTACGCAGCCCGACAGGTAAACTCAGAGGCACTTTTAGTAGAATGCGAACCACATATTGGGCAAATCCCAACCGGAAGTGAGCATAATGAAGCCGATTACAATGCACTTGCAAAGGGAGCAATGAAAGGCCATGCCATTTTCTCATTAGCTTCCCAAGGAATGTTACCATGACAACGCTAGGAAGTGACAACAGGAAAATCTTATTATTGCTGTTAATATGATGCAAATAAATGTACATTAATAATGAAGTTTTTAAAAATGTTTTGTGTTCCCAATCTTTTAACTTTATAAGTTAAACACATAAAGCATAGGTAAGAAATGTCTTTAATGAAACTCTTTTAATCGTCATGAAATGCATGACGAAAATTTGTGTGTATATATATCACAAAAAAAAAAAAAAACTTGAATTATACTGTTTGTACCTTAGTTCCAACTCTTCTGCCATATCTAGATTTAAATTGAATCGCAAGGACTTGTGACTTGTCACCCCGGGTCACATAACTATAAACTATTAAATTGACTTCCTTGAAGTGACCATTGCATATTCCCTTCGTTAACCGACTTTTGGAACGGCCCTACAAATGGCGTCCGTGTACTTTTGGGTCCATTCCTTTTTCCTTTTTAAAAACCAGAAATAAAATATGAAAAATGCGGTTTCTTCCTTTTTATTTTAACACTGATGAATAGAATTAGCAGATACAATCTAACTTTCCTTATGCTAGATTATTTTATTAAAAATAATGAAATACAATGATATACAACTTGTTTTTTAATATGTAAAAATGCTCAATTTAATTTCTAGTGTTTTTTTTTTTTTAAGCGCCATCTAGTGCCTTTTCCTCTGGCGTCAATAGAATGACTCGCATCAAAACGCCTAAAAAAGATGACATAGATTAATTCTAGTTCGTTAAATTATTATTATTTTAACTAAACACGATCATTTCTAAAACTTATAGCTCTTGTTTAGCGCTCCAACACATTATCGAGTTCCCGCTTGTATGATCTCGATCCCGTCCCTTTGCTTTTCACTCTGTTTTATATGAATAAAGGCCAAAACGACATCTAAATTTTACTGTGACTTTTTTCGTCTGGCTGTTAGGTGCTTTATATTGTTCTACATCGTTTTATATTGTTCTATATCGAGAAATGGTTTAGGATTTGCTTTATAGATTTGCTGATGTCCTGCTGTTCAAATTGAAAATACCCCAACATGACAATTATACCCCAATAATATGTAATTTTCATGAAGACAAAATTCCCATGCCCTTTGCCTCAGTGGAGGTTTGACATGAAATGTTTGTCGATTCTCAACTCTCATTGAAAGCAACCCGTTACGGCCGCTGGGACATTAGCGCTTTGTGGCTTAATCTTACTAACAACAACCAAGGAGAAACTCTTTTCTCGCATATTTTATTGTCATCAACAGCATCTACTGCTAAGACAACGGCAACGTAAACAAAGAGGAAGGACAATATTTTTATGTTAAGCGTTTCTAACGGTTTTCTATAGCCTACACACTGTATGTGTATATATAATATATAGTAGCCTACTAAAAGTTGTGTTGGCTCGTAATCATAGGGGAACCGCTTTAAGTGCTGTATAGCACCAAATCTTGGTGCTTCAGCGGTTCTTCAGCGGTTCTTCACTGGTTGGGATGACACAGCTACCATATACAGAACCTGTTAAGCCCCTGTATGGTTCTTCAGTGGTTCTTTGGGGTGGTTAAGGTGCTATATAGCACCACTGCCGTACAAAGAACCTGTTAAGCCCCTTTAAATTTAAAGCCAAAGAACCACTGTTGGTGCGGTTTAGCACCATTTTTGTTGAAGAAGGTGCCATATCGCATTTTCTTATGGGTTCTACATGGCACCAATTGACAAAGGTGCTGTAGAGCACCTTTAAAGATATGGTGCTACATAGCACAAAGTGGTTCCCTTATATGATTACGAGACAAGAACCACTTTTAGTGCTACATAGTACTATTATTATTATTATTATTTGATTAATTTTTTTTAAGAGTGTAAGAGGAAAACGCTGAACGTGTAAGCGTGTTGCCTTCATGCCTGACCTGCTGTCTAAAGCTTTATTGGTTGTTTAATATCGGTGTCTTAATGCATTAAGCGTTACAATGGTATTTTATTTTCTAGGAAAATGCTTAACGTGTAGGCCTAAGTAATTTATTTATAAAGTGTGTACTGAATTTGCTTCTCCAATATCACGGTCTTAGTAGTACATTAAGCCACATTAAGCATTTTTCACGTTAAGCAATTAGAATGTCCCGCTTCGCCGGGCGCGATTGCCGCCAGTAGGCTAGCCTATAGCATTCTCTTGGAGATGCGACAGCCTCATGAGTGAGAATGGGTTGAAAATTAAGTCAAGTATTGTCATGTTTTAGAGACATGGCTCTCGAAAGTGTGGGATAAACAACAATTTTACAAAAGAGAACTTGTAAATTGACGTTTCTTTGACTTTAATCTGTCCATTTTTAATTTGTTTATGAAGATGCAAAACGTAATAAACAAAAATCTGAAGAGTCAGTATTTATTTTGCACATCAAATTTGTGTATTCGGTTATAATTTAAATTTTGGTATTCCACATAGCATTTAAAAATGCAACAACCGTTCGTGTTTTTTTCTCGACGTTGTTAAAAAACGAAAAAGGAATGGACGCAAAAGTACACGGACCCGTCCCCTTCCCGAAATGCCCTTCAAGGGTGCAAAAACGCTCTTTGGAATTCAACCTTTTTTCAGTAATGGTTTAGAATGACTGAAAACTAAATGAAAGGATTTTTGATAACTAAAATAAAAATGTAACTAACAAAAATATTATTTTATAAACAAACCATTTTCATGATACAAAAATTAACTAAAATTGAATAAAAATGGAAAGTTAGTTTTGATGCATGGTAAAAATTAAAAAAAAAAAAGGGGGGGGGGGGGTGGTATTTGAATGAGAATGTCATCATTGAAATTTTAATGTATAAATTAGACAGTGTAGAAAGGGTGTAATTTTAAAATGGAAAGTAAAAAAAAACAAAAAAAATTGTTTAAACTGAATTAATTTAAATACAAATTTAAAAATCAACGTATTGTTTATACATTTATTTTACAATTTAAAGGCTCCAATAGCTGTTAAGACAAGCCATCAAAAGAAGTTATTGGAAATAAAATAGAAATAAACACTAAATTAAAAATGTAAAACTATAATAAGTTTCTATTTTATTGTACATTTACTTTACATTTGGTTGATTGTTGATTATGCATAGCTTCAATATAAGATATCAACTCCTCAACTATGGAATGCACTTGCTTCCAGGTGTGTCTCAATCTAACACTGTTGCCAACGGACCTCTGGGAACAATTCAGAGAGTAGGAAATCTGCAACGAATCCAATTAAACGAAACTGAGATGGGCCTGTGGTTTATTGAAATGACGACATCTCTGCCCTACACCATAAAAGTGATTGGTGAGCTATTATGTACATATTTAATTAACCAATGCAATACAAGCGACTAAAGTCTTTACCAACCTGTCTTTTGGCCTTTGTAATGTAGACAGTCACGAAATTGATTTAAATTTAAAAGAAAGTGCATTTTTCAGGTCAGAGTGCGATTACATTCATCTATGACTTTGTGGAGGAATTCAAAGGACCCCATCCTGGATATGCTGCCATTAATGGGCGGCCGTCAGCAGGTTTGAACTGCTGTTGTGTTTAACTAATCGATTCTTATAAAATTATTTGAATGAAGGTGTTAAAATATTGTTTGTTCTTTATTCAGGCTCACCGGCTAAGCTGCTACTAACACTGTCTGCAGAGAAAGGTCCAGAGGCTCTAGAGGTGCATGAGGTCGCTCTCATGGAGGTGTCTGGGGTCAAAGTGTCTAATGGAACCATAGAGAAAATGGGTGGTGGAGATTTCCTAGTTACTGTGAAAGAAGTGCCAGAAGGAGAGTTTGTGATATTGCTGAAAGGAAAAGACAAGACCTTCTCCAGCCTGTTCCAGAGGCAGACCGCCACACAGATGTCTCAGTCCAAAGTCACTGTCAAGGTACAAACTGCATGTGACACTTATTTTCAAAAAGTATTTGATCCATTATGACATTCACTCAGTTCCAAAACTTGAGCTGTACCAAAAGGTAGACATGGTATCTGCCTCATAAGATAAGTCTTTTCCTCCAGATTTCAAAGAATTATTGCATATATTCTTCACAGAGAATAGCATGACATGCCCAGAATGTATTGCACCAAGTTCAGTGAAAAAATAAATACAATAAATCAGTGGTGGATGAGGGGGAAACACTGGGTTGCATTCACTAATAATTTTGTGTGGATTTTAAGTCCTGCCCTACTTTTCTTTTTTTTTTCCTTTTTTTCCCTTGCCCGCAAAGCCGTTTCACTTGTCACAATACAGAAGAACAGGCTATCGCAACTTGTGTTTCATGCCAACTTTAAGTACTGTGTTGTTAGCTTAGCAACATGCTAACATAAAAAAAAAAATTCTATTGTGGTTGAGTCTCTCATGTGGAAATTGGTCCATGAAAGTTAAAATACTTCCTATTACGCATTAGGCAGCTTACTAGTTGTTTGAGCAAATCTATTTTAATTCTATGCTATTTTCTGGAATTGAATGTCTTTGTCTTTTTTTTTTTTTTTAACCTCTCCATCTATAGGCAAAGGCAGACAGCTCCATGCTGTCAGGAGAAGAATTTAAACTAAATTTTACTGTTAAAACCAACGGATTAAGTGGGACCTACACAATTCGTGCAAGGAATGACAAAAAAATCTCTATGACGCATCCACCAACGTAATTTCTCCACTTCTCAAATCACTCAGTGATGACTGACGTACACGTTTTTATAGCATTTCTTATCAAGAACAAAACTGTGCCACAGTTCTGTTTCTTTGTCATCACAGGCTCAGTCTCGTGAGTGGCGGCAGTGCTCAAGGGACCGTGTCTCTCACTCCTCCTGCTGATACAGTCTCAGGCACAGATGTTACGCTAACTATCGAGGCAGAGGGTCCTGGAGGAAGTGATTCTAACTATGCTGTCCTTCGCCTTTCTGTGCTCTCCAAGGTAACATCACCTTACAGACAAACTATAATTCTATGTTAAAATGTCATTTTTCAACAAACCACAAGCCACATGAGTCATTTCAGTCATTGGTTCTGATTTTGCAGTAGTGGTGACCCAACACCGAATGAAACATTTTTGTGTACAAAAGCCAAAAAAAAAAAATTCTTAATATGAAACAATTATTTATTAGACCCACCAAAATGCTAAATTATTATTATATTAATTATTAGAATTAATAGGAAAATTGATCATTTAATTTTTTTAAATGTCTAAATTTCAATGGCAGCCAATAATTCTCTGCACAAAACAAACTGTAGTTGACCTATATTTAATATAATGTTCAAAAGTTTGTGGTCAGTATGAATATTATTATTTTTTTGTTATTTTTTTGTTAAAGAAATAATTTTATTCAGCAAGGCAGCATTAAAGCATTAAATTCTATTTTAAATAAACACTGTTCCTTGCCGAACTTTTCATCAAAGAATCCACAAAAAACATCAAGCAGCACAACTGTTTTCAACATTGATAATCAGAAATATCGCTTGAGCACCAAATCAGCATATTAGTATGATTTCTAGAGGATCATGTGACTGAAAACTGGAGTAATGATGCTAAAAATTCAGCTTTGCCATCACTGGAATAAATTAAAATGTATTTAAAATGTCTTTTATAATAGTTCAGAATTTGATTGCTTTTACTCTGTTTTTATTCAAATAAATGTAAATAATATTATAGAATATTTATAATATGTATATGCCACATTATTCTTCAGTAAGCTGTTGTTTAACTCATCCTTTACTGTTCTGTCCAGGTGACTGACTTGACACCTCCAAAATGTGAAATTGTCGATGTACAGGGTACTTGCTATTCCTCCTCTTGCAGCTCATCAAACTGGGAACTGTCTGTCAACATCACAGACCATAATGGCACAGGCATCGAGAGCATTTCCATCCAGCAAGGCAGTGGAAACTTAACCCAGAAGAAAGTGGAAGACAATGTGATGGGTCTATATGAGGCCTCATGTTGTTCAACTTCTGTGACTTTGTCTGCAGTTGACAAGGTCGGGAATGTGGGCAGGTGCAGTTACACCATGAAGTCTAGTGGAGGCTCTCACCTCATCAGCATGTCTCTCCCTCTGTGGGCATCTCTGCTTTTGTACGGTTTTCTACGTGAATCCTTCACTCTGTAATAATATTGAGTTCATCAACCAAATACAATCATCCTATCCTTCTATAAATAATATATTTATAAAGCTTTCTCAGAGCTGTGAGATTGTGTAAAGCAAAGCATTTCATCCCAAACATTTCATTATCGGTATTTCCAACTATTCAGGACTACTAATAAAGAAACATGCTGCTGATTCAGAACCTACAAACTTCAAAAACATTTAAGTTTTTGTGTGACCTCATCTTACAGGTAGAACTGTAAATCAGGAATCAAGTATTTATTACCATGGATGTAATTAATTTTGACAGTTATGAAGTTGAATACTAACTGAAATATTTGTATAACTAAAATACAAATTTGAAAAATTCTAACGTTGCAAAGAAATGTAAAAAGTGTTTTCTAATCTACAATATTACTTTGTCCAAATATAAGAGGAAAATGACAATTTTAGTATATTTTGTGTAACCATATGTTACCAATATAATGAATATCAATATAATATTACAAATATCTGCAATTACTTCTTAACACATTAAAAGAAATAGTATTTTATGGCTCAGTAACCCAGTGTACAACTTTTCAAATGTAACCTTAAGGACAATGACATTTATAATATGTAAACATTATTGTTAAGCACCATAAACATAAGGTAATATGTTAACCTGTGTTGTTTTGTGTTTGCATTGAATGATGCATGTTGCAACATAAACATGTAATCTAAATCTCAAGCAGCTATTCATGTATAGCAGAACTGTTGACCACTTTACATAAACCCGTCTCATACAAGTTTTTCTCCATACGGCCTTGAGTCTTTTTTCTTTTTTTTTTAAGCAGGCTACACAGTTCAACATGTGCTTGTAGTAATTGACTAAAATAAAAAATATTTTCACAGTTTTTCACAACGTATTTTAAAGTGACGCTGATTTTTGAACATTTCATCTAGTTTTGTGTCTTACTTGCAATTAATGTCAATTATCTCAACTTATTTCAGTCTTGCATTTTGGACAGTCGTGGTATCAAAAAACATTACACCGCCACCCAGTGCTTGGTGTGATTTGCAATTTTTGCAAAAGTCTGCATCAAAGCACATTCAAATAAATTAAATAGATCTGATACCATTTCAAGATAAACTGTGGAGAAAATGATCATTTTTAATAGATTATCAATTTTTAGGACTGTTTTGCAAACAATAATATGTGACCCTCATACAATTTAAAAAATTCAAATGAACTCTGTTTCAGTTTGAGGTGTTTTATTGATTATATATATACATATATACACTAGACACCAGAAAAGTAAAAAAAAAAAAAAATAAATAAAAAAAAAAAAAAAAAAAAAAAGTATAAAAGCTTCATAATGAGAAATGAATAGAAAAAATAATCACACTTTACTTCACATTTTAAAAAATGTTAAAGCACTGTACAAAATGTATGCAGTAATGCAGTTAAAATATAAACTTATTTACTTTTCTCTTTTAAAAATAGCATCTCCATTCATTAATTTGCAATCAGGTCTAATACCATAATATATTCTTAAATATCTACAGCAGTGGTTCCCAAACTTTTTTACGCCAAGGCCCCCCTCCTCTCCGAATCAGTACTGCACGGCCCACAACTCCCCCAATTTAAATATATATTAAATTTAAATACTATGTGGATCCATTTAAAATTATTAAACACATATAACACCACTGATCCTCTCAAACTTCTCCAAAACACGCTTGTTGGCGAGCATCCGTTATAAAACCCTAACCCTAACCCTCACAGTACATTAATTTAGACAACTACGCGAATATATTGAACTGTGTTCATACGATGTTGTAGTGATCAGTGAGTCAAGAGCGCAAATGTGCGGTTTGTTTGCGCATGACGACTCGCTCACTGTTATGTCTTTACCTTCATTACAATCGCCATCCATCAAAACCTTTTTAGCAACACTGGTTTTCTTTTTCCAACTGAGTGAGTTAGTTTGCTTTTTGAGCCACCGTTCAGTCTGTATTTTACAGCAGCACAATGAGAAACGGCCTGGGCTGATCCTAAACAATCACAGAATACGTAAGAAAGAGGTAGTACCTTGTTTTAAATGTATTTTTTAATTAATTTAATTTGTCTTTTTAATGTAACGTATTAATAATTAAATTATTGAATTATATTAATATATTGAAATTAATTTTAAGTTATCTCGTGGACCCCCTGGAGGATCACCGACCCCTAGTGGGCTGCAGAAAACCACTGATCTACAGTATATCAACTGCTTTGTTTAACAATCCAATTACTTCATGTAACATGTTGTGTGTTTCTTGAGATGGGCTGACTGAGTGAAACGTTTTCCACTTTCCTTGCACTCAACGGCCTTTCCCCTGGATGAGCTTGTGTCTTTTAAAGTTGCCTAGATCCAAAAACCTCTTTCCACAAATTTTACAAGGAAAAGGCCTTTCTCCACAGTTAATGAGCTGATGTTTAGTAAGGATAAAGTGGTACACAAAACTCTTCCCATACTCTTCACATTGATACTTTCTCTTCTGCATGGACCTTTACGTGCCGGTTAAGACCTCGTACACTAGGGAACACCTTTCCACACTGGGAGCAGGTATAAGGTTTTCACTTCATAATGCTGATTGAATGATATTATCATTGTTTTGTTCAAATCTACAACAGTAGTTTCAACAGTAACTGAGGGTGCAAAAGGGATGTTGAAAAAATATCACTTTGTAATGTTGAATCAATTATATTACCATTACCATTACATGCTAGTGTGTGTGTGCACTTTTTAAATGTATGAACAGTGTTGAACAATGAATATGGATTGTAATATAAGACATTTTGAAGCTCCAGGGAAATGAAAAATAAAATAAGTAATTAAGCAGACATATGGAAATGTTTTACTAAATACAGACAAAAACTGAGGAACATGGTCATATTTAATGACATATTGTGATTGAATCTGATTGAATAATGACCAACTTGTTAAAAATTGAGAGAAAAAGACCTGTGAGCTATGGGTGTGGATCAAGAACCATGAGATTCATCTTTTCAAAGAAGTTGTTCAGATTTTTTTGACAACCAAATTGCTAATTGGACATTGTAAACTGCACTTTGAGAATGTAAAATTCCTAAGTCTACATTCAGTTATGTAAGGAACTTCAAGTATAAAGTGCATCCACAAAATATTTAAGGATATTAGTGTGTAAACTATAGTTAAAGTTGCTCTTATACTGACACCTAATAGGTAATAGTAAAACATGGTTAAAAAAAAAAAAAAAACTGATTGCACTTTAGAAATAAGCTAATCATGATTCATTTGTTCCATGGCTAAACAATTTTTCAGTATTTTTCAAAAAGTACTGTTTGTTTATTTATGTGTAAAACTTTTTCTTTAATGAGGGAAAATTTACTGCCTTAAGGTGAACCTTTAAATAAAGTAATTGAATAACACAAGAATAATTTGATGAGATTACTAACTAGTTAGTCACAATAATTTATTACATAATTAATGCATATGGAACATTCATTAAACCTGTAATGCCATACAGTCGATAATTTTATTGACTGAACAACTTCGTGATGTTTCTGGGACCGCAATGTGCGAAAATAGGTGTGATCCTATCGTAGAATGTGTCTGTTGTTTCCAAAGGTTATGGAAAGTCATAAAGCAAATTAAAATGAAGCAATGTAGAAGTTTTTATGTGAATGGTCAAAGGTGGTCTTATGGATTGGAGCCTCACTCAACAGTAAGCATCACATTAGATTACTGATGTAGTTGTTTCAAAATTTTGGATGTTATTTCACATTTAACTAAGGCTATCATAGGTATGATTTATACTTTTTGTGTGTGTGATGTGATACAATATTTTGAAGGCCGCGATGTATTAATAATATAATTCCTCCATCATAGTTAATCATTTGCTGAGGTCTGATTGCATGACAACTTCTGTACACTGTGAGATAACACATAATGTATGTCATCAGAGCTTAACAAGGATCCATAATCAAGGGGACAGACAGGAGGAACAGAGACAGACTGAAGGTACCTTGAATGTAGAAGATAATAAGATCTATTATATATATATATATATATATATTTCTCTGTTCTATTCTATTCTATTTTCTATTATATTATATATGATGAATACATTATATATGATGAATACATTGTATTAGCATAAATATATCTACAGTGCATGCAGAATTATTAGGCACGTTGATTTTCTGATCATTTTTTTTTTCCAGGCACACCTTACCAATTCCAAACCACATTAATCTTAACAACTCCTATTAATTTGTATTTAATCATTTATAAGTGACATATAATTGTTCATGCATAATTATTAGGGACATTTTCTTTTATAGATAAAATGAGCCAAAAAATACATTTAATTCAGACTGAAAAGTCAAAAATTATTAAATGCCCATGAGAAAGATGCAATACTAATGCAATACTAGAAATTGCAGTTAAGGCATGACCATTGGACAGTGAAATGCTCACTGGGTCAGCAGGGTCAGACAAAAACAGGTGATAGATAGATAGACAGATAGATTAAGGGTGATGAGTGGAAGAGTGAAGGAGCAGCACCACGTCCCACTGTTTGAAGAATTGAAGACTTCAGATGCAAAAGTCTCTAAATGCCATCTGAAATTTTCTTCTAAAATGAGCATTTTTATCAAGCTCATATGTTAAGGTTCAGTTATTTCACTTTAATGGCAATGAATATGACCTATTAATAGCCATTAAAGTGAAATAACTGAACCTTAACATACAAGCTTGATAAAAATGCTCATTTTAGAAGAAAATTTCAGACGGCACTTACAGGCTTTTGCATCTGAAGTTCTTCAATTTATCTTCCAGAATCTAGCAGTAAGTTTTGGGAGTTTATTTTTAGTCCATCTCTGCAAAACAGTCTTCAGGGTAGGAGATGGACTAAAAATGAACTTTTCAGCCTGAGTTTAATGTCTTTTTTGGCTCATTTCATCTGTAAAAGAAAACGTACCTAATAATTATGCACATCTGAATATAAGGCGTTTTTCATTTCCAGCCTTCATGAACAATTATATATCACTTATAAATGATTACAAAATTATAGTTATTAAGATTAATGTGGTTTGGAATTGGTAAGATATATGTTAAAAAAATAAAATAATAATAATAATAATAATAATAATATATATATATATATATATATATATATATATATATATATATATATATATATATATATATATATATATATATATATATATATATATATATATATATATATTATATTATCCTTGACGCGATCGCGGGCAGCAGCGCAAAGTTGATTCTGACCTTAATTTAGCTACCTAAGGTAGTTTGACCTAATATTTGATGTTTATTAAAATGTTGTTGATATAAGTAGCAAATGAGAATCGTTTAAATTAATGTTTATATTTTCAGACAAAGGTCTTCTTAATGATTTTCAGTTTTGTTCAAGGACATTAAAGCAACAATTTTTCAATAACGGAGAATATGTAAAAGTATGGTATTTGGGGTAAAAAGCGCATCTGCTGTTGGGGCAAAAGGCACAATAATTAACATGATAATAAATAGCTGGCTGACTATTCCATTTGTTGACATGATATTGTTAGAATCAGATGGTAAATATCATATATCAAATTGTGTATCCACCTTAGAGATAATAGCCTACCCATATTTATAACAAAGCAATCCTATTTAAAAATATGATATTAATCATATCATAATAAAATATCACTTATTGTTACTACTGTAAATCTATATTAGTAAATATTATGGGATCTCCTTCAATGCTTTCAGAATCTTTACTTTTTAAAATAATTTTGTTCCTGTATTTTCAAAACATTTTTATATTAACATTTTAATGACAGCAGCCTATATTTATTGAACAAAAAATATTTTATTTATAAAAATAAACAGAAAATAGTACAAACTTTGCTAAAGTGATTCTTTTGAACAAGTATTAACCTAGACATTATTAAAAACATTAATTTATCAATACTGTGTGCCTTTTACCCCATGCTGAGGAGCCTTTTACCCCGTGTGTGGGGTAAAAGGCCCCCTCGCCACCTCATACATTTATAAGATTTTTAAACAAAATAAACCACTTTTATGAATAATTTTCACACAAAATCTGTTTCTCCATCAATGTTCAGTACAAACATATATATATATTTTCTGCAATCATACACTTTGAGAGTAGTGAAAAGCTTTAGCTCCGTTGTACCCTACATGTTATATGTGTTTTGCATATATATGTTTATATGTTTTATGTGGTTTAGTTAGTTTTTTTTTTTCCACATGAATAAAAAATAATTTTTTCTTTTTTCTTTTTAGATAGGCAAGCATTACTTAATTACTAAATTTTAGTCTTCTTAACTCAGATGATCATGAAGTCATCGATGCCTGTCGTGGCCCTGATCGCACTAGTGGTGTCCAGACATGTGCAGACATTTGTGTCAGTTGGGGGTAGCGGAAACACCCATGTGACCATTACCGATCATGGTGTGATGGCAAAGATCCATGAGGTGTGTGAAGCAGTGGCTAAATCTGAAGGAAGAGAATTTGATCCAACGGTGAGTTTGTGTACAAGCAGGGTCATAAAAAGCACTATGAACATACCATGAAAATTGTGCAGTTCTTCTGAAGATAAACAATAGCTTTGTTTTGAGAAATGTCAAGTCTACTCAAAATGATGATTATTTCATTTTTCCACTTTAACTCAGGGCTCATCACCTGAAGAGCTGCTGCGTGCGTGTCTGGGCACGGCCACAGGTGAGGTCTCAGGAGCCAAGTTTCGCACGGCACTGAATCAGATCTACATGCAGAATGGATTTGTGGATCGTGATTTCATGGGCAGTGCACCACACCACTTCAATAACGAGGCCTTCACTGAGGGGCGCAACCTCATCATTCAGGGGACTGCAGCCATTAAAGCGAATGTCCGTACAGACAACCTTCAGTCTGCCAGAGAAACACTGGGGCGAGTGTGTCATACACTGCAGGTGGGTGAGAGGGAGATGCATGCAGTCATTGACTATGACAAGCATATTGCTACAAAATCGCTCAAGAACATGGTTTACTCATTAATTATTTGTCAACACATTTATATAGTTATTATAAGAAATGTTTTGTTTATGGTTGTTACATGTTTCTCTAGCAAAAAAAACTTAAGCTTTCAATATTAATATTATGTTAAACATCCAGTTGATAATATTTGTCAACATTTACTTATTTACTTATTATTACATATATACTTATAATTATACACATGTACATTACAATTTAAATTATATATGCATATAAACAACCGTTTAGAAGATTTAATTAATTAATTAAAAAACTTTTTTAAAAAGAGATTAATATATTGTAATGACCCGGCATTCAACACCAGCATCCGGTTGCATTATGGGTATTTGTTTGTTTTGAGTTGATTTATGCGTTAAGCAAGATGGTTGGGTTTTTGCTTTAGCAAAGTTATGTGTGTTTATGTTCAGGTTAGTTGGGTGGGTTTGGTTCATTTACCGCCTGGTTATATAAAGTGGAGACACTGGAGAGAGATGTGTACGGAAGGGACTTGGCGATCTGGCCTTGCCTGTGTAGTTTTTATTCTGTGTTCAGAATAAAGAGGAGAAAAGACAGTATTGTCTCTTGCTGTGTTGCTCTGCCTGTAGAGACACTCATGGTCATGCGGTGTATGGGACATGAGTGCTCATACTAGTAATTAGTATAGTACAAGTATACTAGCTTAGTATAGCTCCAGTTAGCTCCATGCTCTAGTAAAGGACTGCCTGTTATTACAATATTCTTACTGTATGGACTCTTAAAATTGATCAAAAGTGACAGTAAAGTGACTGTGTGCGTGTCTATATATATATATATATATATATATATATATATATATATATATATATATATATATATATATATATATATATATATATATATATATATATATATATATATATACACACTTTACTGTCACTTTTAATCAATTTAAAGAGTCTATGCTGAAAAAAGTCATCAGAGTCAATTCGTAGAATTAAATAAAATATTAAACCAAAAAACTGAACAAACACTTCTCAAACTTCTCAACAGCCATTTGAATTTGGAGAAAAAAAATTGGCAAATACTTGGCAAGCCAACTGTAGTAGCAAACTGAGAATCAATCATTGATCAATCATTACATCTATAATGGATCAATTAGGCAATAGAACTCAAAATCCATCTGAAATAAATGAATTATTTATATATAATGCTATTAGTTATTAGTTATCCAGCAAGCTCTAGTTATTTTATTATTTAATAGTTATTTTTGAATTAAGTGCTTATTGTAAATAGGTATTTATTGAATTTTATTTAGTGAACCGCTACTGGTCATCCATCGCTATATCAGCGAAAGCGTGACTCGCGACATCACTCCTGGATAGAATGTGCTTTTGTTTGGTTGGTAATGTATTTACATTTCTCTACATGTTATATGAATAACTTTTGTGTAATTCAACGAAGAAAAAAAAAACTATAGTGAAAAACTAGCAGTATAATTGATTACTGAGTAATGAGAATGTTAAAATGTTTTAAGGGGCATTTGTTGCGTATGTGTATAATAACTTAGCCCAGTTATCATTTGCTCATGGAAACAGAGGCAAAAAAAAAAATGTGTTTTATATTTGGTTGGTAATGTATTCACAATTCATCCAACACAAATAAACCATCATTTATATTTAGGCTATATTTGTATCATTAGATGCAGAAAAGGCCTTTGATAGGGTAGAATGGTCATTTCTCTTCACTACACTCAGTCACGTTGGTTTTAGATTATATATCATCAACTGGATTAAACCCTAGGGTCCTGAGTGTTGATTCAGAATTCTATGGAATATTCTGTTTGAATGGATCAACTACAAGTTTCATTTGTCTGGTTCGCCCTCAAATCTTACATTCTTATTAAGTGGGGGTCATTTTTTTGGAAAATTGTGGCACTGGAGACTAAAGGGTTGCTGATGGTTTCACACTTAATTCTTCACCTTAATTATTAATTATTTTGCGGTTAACGTGTCTTTTCTTTTCCACCTGTTTTTGTCTGACCCTGCTGACCCAGTGAGCATTTCACTGTCCAATGGTCATGCCTTAACTGCAATTTCTAGTATTGCATCATTCTCATGGGCATTTAATAATTTAATATGATCAGAAAATCAACTTGCCTAATAATTGCCCACTGCATGCACTGTATAGATTATATATATATATATATATATATATATATATATATATATATATATATATATATTAATATATATATATTAATACGCTTAAATATAACGTAAGCTTTAATATCGTTAATATTATTTTACTCCTTAATTTTGATTAATGTTTTTTCTTTCAGGATTTTTACAGCCACAGTAACTGGGTTGAATTAGGGAACAAATGTCCATATGCCAACCTCATCAGACCAGATCTCAACATTGAGAAAACTGCAGGTAGATAAACCAGTGGATGTGATTTATGAGAGAGACTCATTTGTGGAAAATAAATATGATTACACAATTCTTTTAGTGTTGACATGTCCAGTGATCATGTGTAAAAAGCTCTTAATAATCAATGTTTAAAATGAAAACTAACTGAATGAGTGTATGCTGCTGTAGATGGAATGCATGTGTATTTGTTCATATACAGACGTTGCAATGCCAACATGCAGTGACTGTGCCAGTGGTACCTGTCCAAACCAGCTGCTGCCAGCTATTCTGAGTGGGAAGTTCCTCACTTCAGGATACATAGGCTTGTTCTCCCCTGACAAACCTAAAGGTGAGGAGACATACATAGGTTTATACCAGAAGTCATGTCATTGGTCTTTTTTCTTTGTATAAGCAGCTATCTTGTTAATAAAATAAATATTTTAAAATCTTTATTTAAGTATGGCAACATTTTTATTTTAAAATCTTAATTTGAATATGGCAACATCATATCTCGTTCTACAACATTTATATGAACAAATCACTGACAGAGACCCATCCCCTATCAGCCAATCTCCGTGTGCACAGTTTTCTGAAATATTCAGTGTCTGAGATTTTTGGTGACACTGGGCAGAGTTCACATGAATATTCACGAGTTTCCTGTTTTGTGTTAAAGCACCACGGAAAATTTTAGTGCACAGTCCACTTTTTTATTTTTTATTTTTTTATTTTTTTTATTAAACTTCAAACAAACAAAGTCAATGTACAGTCAAAACTACAATAGCCTAATACATATACACATAGAAAAACAGACAGCCAGGAGTGAGCAAATAGTGCACGCTCCTCGGATCAGAGAAACATACAGTCAACCCTGTATGCCACCAGGGAGGCTGACCTGGCTTCTGGCTGAACTAGTAACCTAGTCTGCCAACAACCTGTCTGTTTTCTCAGAAACAGAGTCTCTAGACACAGAAGTCTCACGAAGAGACATCCAGAAAGAGGGACTGCAGAAAGGGCAGTAGACCAACTCAGACCGGATCTTAGAGACGGGCAACCTGGAGAGCAGGACTCAGTGAAGTGCTATCGACCCTTGCAAGCGAGGGGATCTACAAAGCACCTATGTTTCAGGGAGCTAAGGAGGCCGCGCACTCTAAAAAAAAATCAGGTCGACCAGGCTAAAACTAGAAACAAAGGTGAAAAAGTTTAGCCAAGCCAGCAACACGCAGAAGCGTGCAGTCTCAGGGAGGCCGGAAGGCCAACCACCTGATAACAAGACACTGCTGACCGATACCCAGCTGCTGGGAACTCGCATCAGGGAGGCCTACTGTGGCCAACCTCCTGGTACCGAGTCTAGACTGGCAGAGAATTAACCATACTGTGGGAAATTCGCCTCGTAAGGGGCCTACTAAGGCCACGCATCTCAATGGAAAACGTTCACTTGCTGACTGTGGCCATTGCTAGTTGCCATACACCTACTTATTAGTGGCTGGCTCTCAGAGAGGCCTGTTAAGGCCTGCTGCCCGAAACTATCTGCTAAGGCCAGCAGCCTGATAGCAAATAGCTAGCTAGCTGTCCAAAGCCTACACCTTGGGCTCACCCACAGGGAGGCCTGCTGTCTTCCAGAGCGGCCTGCTAAACCAGCAACAGCCGGATGCCAAAACATATGATGTGGGCGGAGCTACTTCTACTTGAAAAAAACCATTAAAACAGCTGTAACTACACAACCATTAGTCTGATCGACTTGAAATTTGGCATGCAGTGTCATGCAGGTCCAAGGGGGCATGATAGTCTCAAAATACATGGCCGCCATTGGCCAATGAATTTTGAGCACCTATTAGACAAGGTTAACGGAGGCCGACCAGAACGAAACTCTTGGGCATGTTCGATTCATGGTCCTAGAGGTCTGTAAGAATTTTGAAAGAAATCGGCCACTAGCTAACGAGTTTTACACCTCAGTAATCACGTGGTGTTTCACAGATTCACACAATCTAAGAACACAGCTAAGAACCTTTACTGCTATTTAGGAAAACTCTTTGTGGTAAGATAAAATTTTTTGTGAATATGGCCCCAAAACTTTTCAAACTTTTTACCAAATTTTAAAAACATTAATAGATATTTCAAAATGCCACTGGCAGATAAAAAAAAAAAAAAAAAAAAAAAAAAAAATCAGCGGCGTTTCCCCACTTAAAATATTCTTAAGTGTTACAATTTCATTATTTGTCTTTTATGCATGTGTGAAAGGTAAATGTAGTCATGGTGGAGAGACTGATCTCAGCAGTACCCAGAATCCTCGAGGTGGGATCAGTAAAGATGAGCACTTTTCCTATAATGCTGATCTACACAATAATGCTGTGAACCTGGCATCTGAAGCCACCCTGGAGCTGCTAGAGGATATCCGTGGAGCTATAGGAAACAAGGACTACCTTCGGTATGGGGATACATTCCTTATATATCCTTAGACAAACATTCTTAAACATTTAAGAGATATTATTACTTGCAAAGCTGTAAGCAAAATGTCATGTTCTCTTAACAACCTGGGGCTGTATTCACAAAACATCATAAGGCTAAAAGTAGCTCCTAACTTGCTGAAAATAATATATATATATATATATATAATAAAAAGAATAAAGTCTTAAAAATAGTGGGCGTGTCAGTCCTAAATTTAAGACTCCTAAACTTTTGCTCTAAGAGTATTTCACAAAGCATTTTAGTGCTAAAACTAGCTCTGTCAAAAGTTAGGAGTAGTCAAGAAGACTCCTAAGTCACTAAGACCAAATCATAAACAATCCTAAAATGGCTGTTGTACGGTGTACATTTTAGGATTTCCTCACACCTCAGTCATACAACGAAAAGGCTTGACTAAGACTAAAAGGCTTCAGAAGCCTCAGACTAAAAGGCTTCAGTCATCAGACAAAATGGCATCGCGCCTCAGACTGAAAGGCTTCAGGTCTCAGGAAAAACAACGTCAGGTGTCAAATAGGCATCGAACGAAACAGCCTCAGACCAAAAGGCTTCAGACGAAATGGACTCAGATAAAAAAGGCATCAGACATAAAGGAATCAGACGAAATGGACTGATTGAAAGAAGCGAATTGTCCCGCCTCAATGTGATGTCACGTGCACGCAGTTTTCTGTTAAATGTTACACTAAATTGTATAAAACATATCCCACTGAGATTATTTTGTAAATTTGTATTCACTAGTTTTATTTGCATGTATAAAAAGTTAGCAAAATAACACATTGCAACTAGCTTGCATTGCAAACTATCGTGAACACATAATTAACCATGGTTAAAAGTGTG
Organism: Elopichthys bambusa; assembly: GCA_037101425.1. NCBI lineage: Eukaryota > Metazoa > Chordata > Actinopteri > Cypriniformes > Xenocyprididae > Elopichthys > Elopichthys bambusa. The sequence continues at coordinate 28,602,578 of CM074436.1, forward strand.
TTAACTATGATTTTTTTTTTTTTGTCAGATTGATAGGCTACTATTTGTATAACAATAATTTTACTACAAATACCATAAACTATAGTGTAGCAAAACCATGGTTAATTTGTGGTTGCCATGGTTAACTACAATAACCATTTTGTTTTATTTGTAGTAAAACCATGGTTCATTTTTGAGCCATTTGAATGCGCTGTTATAAGCACAGCTGCTTTGTGTACAGAGGTTACCAAGGAAACGGCTTTATTTCTGCTGTTCCAGCGCCACCTACTGTCAGAGAGTCGATTAGGCAAGGCAAGGCCATTTTATTTAGTTACTGCTTTACATAAAAAGGAAACAAATACATAAGAATAAAAATAACAAAAACAGAATAGCACTATCTGGATGGAAGAGTCACATTTTACATTTTCATTCAGCCCGTTGCTGTTTTTCTGCAGACCAATGTGAAAATCGGCATGTTCTTTTCTGTTCTTTTCTTATTCGCAAAGGGATTACATAAATAGCCTACATGAATACCATCAACAGATAGATTCTACATAATTAACATGCAGGCACACACACCTCACATCAATTTGGGAATAGAAACAGTAGCCTAAAAACCTTGAAGTCCCATTATGATGGGATAAATGCCAATGGAAAGTTAGGCTATACAAAAAAAACCTTTTGTCTGAAACCTTTTGGTCTGAGGCGGTTTCGGTCGATGCCTACTGTTTTTACTGTGTTTTTGATCAAATAAATGTAGCCTTGGTGAACATAAGTTTGGATAAGACTGACCCCAAACTTTTGAACAGTAGTGTATGTAGCATTCCTAATTTGTAAGTCTAAATAATTTATATAACTATAAATGTAATGTGAATGCATTAATGTTCACATTTAAAATCCATTAACCAGAATAATTGTCCCTCTTTTTACCTTCATCAGGCTGATGGGTACTGCACGATCTGCAGTGCTGGCTTTTGTGATTGACACCACAGGCAGTATGTCAAAAGAAATTGCAGAAGCCAAGAGAGTTGCCTTCAAAATCATTGACAGTAAGAAAGGAACTCAAGACGAACCATCTGAATATATTCTGGTGCCGTTTAATGATCCAGGTGAGTGCAAAAAGGATTTCTGTTAAGCTATGAAATACATAGCACATAGAAATATTTGGTAAAAATAATACTTTTAATTACACTGAACTGTTTTTATTGGTACTTTTCATTTGTGAATGCAATTCAAAATAGGTTTGTTTATTTAATAGCAACATTTGTTTGTCATCTTGGGTTTTCCCCACTGAGATTGTTATCTGTGAAAAAAAAAAACATGCAATTCTGCCTTAGAATTTGACCAAAATTAGGTACTTTTTGGAACAGCCTTTATGTTGGGAATGTGTCTATAAGGTGCCTTAAAATGTTGCCTCATCAAGAGCAATGATGTACAATGAAATGAAAAAGTGGTCTTTTTTTTTTTAAAGAGATAAAATTTGTATGAATTTGCAGTTTTTGGACCACTAATAAGAACCACAGACCCAGATGTAATGAAGTTAGAGATCGCCATGCTCGAAGCTAAAGGAGGAGGAGACCTTCCAGAAATGTGCCTGTCAGGACTTCAAGTACTGTGTTGTGTGGCCTTTCAGCATATCAGCTCAATCTTCATATCCGATTAGTCTCTAATCAGAACTAATAAATATTAGAATATTGTTAAAAAAAAAAAATATATATATAATTTTTTTATTTTTTATTATTGAGAATATGTGAACCTTCATCTACAACTAAATTGACTGTATCAAGATCCATTCTTTGTTTGGTCAAAACACTATAGCAACTTTCACTACAAGGAATCAGTTTATACTGACCACTCTGCATGGTTCTTCTTTCTAACATTCTGTCTCTCCCACAGTTGGCTCTGACAGGCGCTCCCTCCTCCTCGCAAATATGTGTTTACCGACACTCCACCTAAGGATATATACCTGGAGAACATCATAACCGCCCTCATCCGCAGCACCAAGTCAACAGTAAACTGTCCATTGTTGTTTCACTTTCCGTCTTTGCCATTAACATTTTCACCAGCCCTCCATTAGTTTCCCACTTTTCCATCTCTCACCCTCTTTTCAGGTGTCTTTCTTAATGACGACATATAGTAGGAGGAGAAGGGCATTGAAGGCAGGGCCAAATTTTCAGGTGTATTATGACATGGCCTTGGCCTCTGGTGGTCAAGCCATTGAGGTCTCCAAGTCCAGCATCTCTCAAGCCACTGATATCATTGCTGACACCTCTACTTCAGCCCTGGTATGATCAGAATCTTAATCATTTTGAAGTTGTAAATATCTCAAAAAAAAAAAAAAAAAAAAAAAAAAAAAAAAAAAAAAAAGGTAAAGCCACATTTTTTCCTTGCAAATATTATGGCACACAATGTTTGTCTTTTTCTGTCAGGTGACAATTCTTCAGCGCTCCAGAGATCCAGGACGTGTGGAGAGTTTCTCCTTCCTACTGGATGAGAATGTCTCCAACACTACCATCTACATCACAGGAAGTAGCCTCACATTCAAACTACGCAGCCCGACAGGTAAACTCAGAGGCACTTTTAGTAGAATGCGAACCACATAATATTGAAAGTTAAGTTAAAGCATTTTTGTTAATAATAAAAAAAAAATTATATATATATATATATATATATATATATTTTTTTTTGTTAGTTACATTTTGTAACGAAACCATTTTCATGATACAAAAATGAAAAAATTTAATAAAAATGGCCATAAATTCATTTTAGTTTTTGATAAAAAAAAAAACAAAACATTTTTTACCATGCAAGTTTGAAATGGATAAACTACAAGTACAAATTTACAATTAACAATTTGACTATAGATTCATTTTACAGTTTACAGGCCAAATTAAGACAAGTTGTCAAACATTTTGGATTTCAGCCATCCCGACAAATTTGTATCATCTTCATTACATCTTAGTGTGACACGCAGAGGGCACTCTCATATCCAGATATATACAAAATGGCGACTATGCCACCCAAACCTTAATCATCCGGGGAAATATCAACTAAGGGCACACAAGTTCATTTTCCCCCCACAAGCACCAGACAATGAGACGTGGATACGTACAATAGAAATACTTTACTGAATCATGATAGTTTTAAAAGGAAGTCACAGGGCTATAGAGTAATATGATGCTGATGGCAGCAAACCACACCAGACTGGTAATATTTATGTACGTAACAAATTAGTCACCACAAAAAGTTCTCACCACTGAACTGGGGTGCGCCGAGAGTAGGGCAGGCTAAGCAGTGGGCTTCAAAACAGCCCACATTGAGTATTCCCCCACGCACAAAATCTCAAGCACAGGCGCTCCAGTGAAATCCACTGCAAGGAAACTTACACCACCCTCCAAGAATAGCCAGCCTGCCCGCTTCAGGTCACCCCTGCTCCTAAAAAGAGAAAAGAAAAATTAATAAAATCAAAATACCAAGGCAGAGCAGCACTGGTTATAAACCTCACCATAAACAAAAACAAAAAAAAAAGACAATTTACCGAGAGTAACAAGTTAAACTGAATAAGTCAGACACACCATAGTAACATAGAATGACAAACAACAAGCGATCAAAAAAAAAGTAAATAAATAAAAAAAATAATAATAATAATAAAAAGCAAAACAGCAGCGTTGAGACGAAGCCAAACAGCGATAGGCTTGTAAATTGGGTGGGGTCTAAAATACACGAAACAATTCATTTAAAATTACATGCCTTTAAAACGACCATAGGGACATAAGTGGGTTTACATACTAACAAGCGGGACTTCAGATATCCAGCAAACCATTTCCTTATACAGTTCACTGAACAGAAAAATAACGCGTCACATACACCAAATGCACGCACATGAAAAACACGATTTACGTACCTAGCAGAAAAGCAGCAGTCCCTCACAGCACATTGTGTTGTACATTTAAGCGATTTCTTTTCGAACAGGAACTATGTAGCCGAAAGGCAGGGGAGCTAACCCTCTTAAGCATTAAAAAGTACCCACGAACAGACACCAGCTACACAGAAATGTTAAGTCAACAAGCAATACGAATGCCAAACCATAGCCATGCTAAGCATCTACCTCGGATAGAGCAGCGGAGTACCGGAAACCCAGACGCAATAATGACGCGATATCATGCTAGCCTGGGGATGCCCTTTATATATACACACCGCTCAATTAATACTCTTCACGGAGCGGAGATATCCATGAATGGGATTTCACCACATTAGGATAAGCCGTAGTGTCGTGCACGTTATACCAGGCTACTAACAACTCTGAACATAAAATCTGCAACACAAGATGAAATGAAATTCTGGTTTAGTCTCATGAAAGAGTGGTGGCAGCAACAGTATGTTGCACTCACTATTGTAGCGTGGCCACATTAAGTAGGCTAGTTTTAAAGTTTTAGTTCGGGCACCAGTCTTTTTAACTTATTGGTGGTTGGCAGAAACCACACCCTTTTTTTCATCGTCAACTTTGATGGTTTTCGTTCACATAAATAATGAAGATAATTATCATAATTAATTGTTTTTAAAATTTGTTATTTATTTTGCTTATTCGTTCATTGAAGGTGATAAAGTGAAAGAAAATCTGATTTAGCATCAAAGTGTAATGATCCATTACACTTAAGATAATCTCGCCTCATCCCGTTAACGGCAATAGCTAGTAAGACTGTTGACCTGCCATCTATAAACCAGAAGACTTCAAATCAGAAATGGGAAATGCATCCCGTCTAACTGGGGACCGTAAGGGGATGATCTCTATCGCCTTCCCCGGACTCTATTTCCCATCATCCGTCCTTCTGCTCACCTGCTCACGCTCACCAATCACTGGCACCTGATCATCATCACCTCATCATTGCAAGCAGAATTTTATGCCGCGTTCTAGGCAACCCATAAACCGTGTTTTTCCAACCTTCTACCCGTGAAAGTGCACTGGAACAGCAGTCAAACCTGTGACTTCCCACCCGTGAACTTGTACTAGATCAATGTATTCCCAGTTACGGGTTCTGACGTCACATAGCCCGCAAAACAACAATGGCAGCCCCTATGGATGTGGTGTTTATGCAAGTGCACGGTAAAATAACGTAAAATAAAAAGTATAACAGCTTCTCTTGCCTTATGCGCCATTTTCCTCCTCCGTTTCCCTCAAATAAGCAAGGAGTAAGCACCTTTGGCGATAGAAATAGTTGTTAATGAGCATAGGCCCCGTATGGTCCGCCATGCTGGTTTGTTTACACTCAGGCGGTTTGGCGTGACTTGCCTGGAACGCTACAGTCGTGTTTTGAAGTCGTGACTTGCGGGCTCAAAAACCTGCCTGGAACGCAGCATAAGCACACACTTCACTCTGGCACTTTGTCTGGTCTCATTTGAGTAAGCACTGTCAGCACTTACCTCTTACCTCTGTACAGTGTATGCTATAAATCTAGAAAACTCTGAAAATTAAATTATAACTAACAATGTTAAAGTGAAATGTTAGAAGTTATTGAAAATAGAATAGAAATAAACACTAAATAAAAATGGAATGCACTTGCTTCCAGGTGTGTCTCAATCTAACACTGTTGCCAACGGACCTCTGGGAACAATTCAGAAAGTAGGAAATCTGCAACGAATCCAATTAAATGAAACTGAGATGGGCCTGTGGTTTATTGAAATGACAACATCTCTGCCCTACACCATAAAAGTGATTGGTGAGCTATTATGTACATATTTAATTAACTAATGCAATACAAGCGACTAAAGTCTTTACCAACCTGTCTTTTGGCCTTTGTAATGTAGACAGTCACGAAATTGATTTAAATTTAAAAGAAAGTGCATTTTTCAGGTCAGAGTGCGATTACATTCATCTATGACTTTGTGGAGGAATTCAAAGGACCCCATCCTGGATATGCTGTCATTGATGGGCGGCCGTCAGCAGGTTTGAACTGCTGTTGTGTTTAACTAATCGATTCTTATAAAATTATTTGAATGAAGGTGTTAAAATATTGTTTGTTCTTTATTCAGGCTCACCGGCTAAGCTGCTACTAACACTGTCTGCAGAGAAAGGTCCAGAGGCTCTAGAGGTGCATGAGGTCGCTCTCATGGAGGTGTCTGGGGTCAAAGTGTCTAATGGAACCATAGAGAAAATGGGTGGTGGAGATTTCCTAGTTACTGTGAAAGAAGTGCCAGAAGGAGAGTTTGTGATATTGCTGAAAGGAAAAGACAAGACCTTCTCCAGCCTGTTCCAGAGGCAGACCGCCACACAGATGTCTCAGTCCAAAGTCACTGTCAAGGTACAAACTGCATGTGACACTTATTTTCAAAAAGTATTTGATCCATTATGACATTCACTCAGTTCCAAAACTTGAGCTGTACCAAAAGGTAGACATGGTATCTAATAAACCTATGGTGGATGGGGGGAAAGCACTGGTTTGCATTAACTAATAATTGTGTCCAGATTTTTCATATTTATATGCACATGAGAACTTCTCCCTGTGGGCGTATAAAACTTACCCTTTTATATGGTTGTATATGAGTTTTGTGGTTTTATATGGTATGTATATAAGTTAGGGGTTAGTTTTACTTACAGCCACCAAACTCACTACATTGTTCTCATCGAGCCAGACAACTTTCTAATTTAAAGTCATTAGCTCCGATCAACAGGAAGTCAGCTATTTTTGTTTGAAGGTAGATTTTTTTTTTAATCAGGCTCTGGATTTTTAACTACTGCTCCAAAGGCCGTCATATGATTCACACCAAACTTTCTCATCATGATGCCAATATATTGAAAATGCTAAATTGTGAATGGATATTGGATATTTTAAATGGTGTTGCAATGGCAAGAGATTAAAGTAATGACAAAAATGGAAACTGGAAGAGTCTCATATGTTAATAATAAATTATACACCATTTATTTCTATATAAAATAATACAAAAAAAAAGTAAAAAAACAACAACACACACACACACATAGATAGATAGATAGATAGATATATTAGTATAACCACTAGATGGCAGCATATGCCTATTTTTAAACAGGGTTGAGAAAAGCCTGGTTGCTGAGAACAGTTTTCAGACATAAATAATTATTATTAGCTATTGCATTTGGATATATACTTAGACATTATCAAAGACTACTTTCTGTCACAGTTATGATTTTACTTGTTTTGTTTTAAAATGTTGAATTTTCTGGCTCAACTAACTGGTAAACATTCTCCAACTTATTTGATCTCACTCTGTCTCTCTGTCTCTCTCTGTCTCTGTCTCTCTGTCTGTCTCTCTCTCTCGCTCTCTGTCTGTCTGTCTGTCTGTCTCTCTCTGTCTCTCTCTCTGTCTGTCTGTCTGTCTCTCTCTCTCTCTCTCTGTGTGTGTGTGTGTGTGTGTGTTTGTCAGTCTATTCTATACTTTTGATGGCTTAGAGTTTAACCCATTCATTCCTGTGTGCTTTTGCCTGCAAATGGATAATAAATCTCTTAGGACTTCTCTTTTTATAAAATATATTATTAACAAAATAAAGGCATAGATAGATCCAGTTAATTTGTAGTACACTGACAATATAGTTTTATATAATTAGTTTTATAATTAGTATTAAAATAAAATATTAAAAGACCTTAAGATAAACATTTCTGGACTTACAAAATTTAGAGCTGCAAATGGTAACTTCATGCTCATTTGAAATTGACCTATGTTACCTATGTGTTTTTAGGCATAATGACTTGCTTTTATTAGGTATTACATTTGGATATATATTAGACATTATAAAAATCTACTTTCTGTCACCGTTTAGATTTTTTGTTTTTATTTTTTGTTTAAAATGTTAAATATTCTGGCTCAACTGGGAAGAGATCAAAGCAATAGCAAACCACAACCATCTCCCTATCTGATAAATTCCCAAAATCAAGACAAAATCAAGTCCTGCCCAACATTTTTTCTTGTTCGAGAAGCCGTTTTACCTGGATATATGTCGCAATAGGGAAGACTTATTGCAAGACTGTTTCATGTTTCAATTCACCTGTGTTGTTAGCTTAGCAACATGCTAACAAAAAAAATCTATTGAAATCTATTGTGGTTGAGTGTCTCGTGTGGAAATCGGTCACTTATCGGTCACAAAGTTCATGACAGTTAGAATACTTCCTTCAGAAGGCATTAGACAGCTCACAGGTTGTTTAAACAAATCTATTTTAATTATATTGCCATTTTCTAGAATTGAATGTGCTTTCTTTTGTTTTACCTCTCCATTTATAGGCAACAGCAGACAGCTCCATGCTGCCAGGACAAGAATTTAAACTAAATTTTACTGTTACAACCAATGGATCAAGCGGTACCTACACAATTCACGCAAGGAGTGACAAAAACATTACTGTGATGCATCCACCAACGTAATTTCTCCACTTCTCAAATCACTCAGTGATGACTGACGTACACGTTTTTATAGCTTTTCTTATCAAGAACAAAACTGTGCCACAGTTCTGTTTCTTTGTCATCACAGGCTCAGTCTCGTGAGTGGCGGCAGTGCTCAAGGGACCGTGTCTCTCACTCCTCCTGCTGATACGGTCTCAGGCACAGATGTTACGCTAACTATCAGAGGGTCCTGGAGGAAGTGATTCTAACTATGCTGTCCTTCGCCTTTCTGTGCTCTCCAAGGTAACATCATGTCAATTCAGTTATGTGTACTCTACTGATTTTGCAGTAGGGGCGACCCAACACTAAATGAAACATTTTTGTAGTACAAAAATGTTCTTAATATCAAACAATTATTTATTAGATTTTTTTTTTTTTTTTAATTTAAGGAAAATGTATCTTTTTAAAGTCTAAATTTCAATGGCAGCCAATGATTCTCTGCACAATGTGCTTGACCTATATTTAATATACTGATCAAAAGTTTGTGGTCAGTATGATTTTTTTTTTTTTTTTTTTAAAGAAATTATTTTATTCAGCAAATTAAATTGGTCAAATGTGTCAAATGTTGTTGTTTTTTTAATTCCTATTTCAAATAGTGGGTTAAACTTGTCATCAAAGAATCCACAAATATCAAGCAGCACAACTGTTTTCATCATTGATAACAAGAAATGTTTCTTGAGCACCAAATCAGCATATTAGCATGATTTCTAGAGGATCATGTGACACTGAAAACTGGAGTAATTATGCTAAAATATGCTATAATAGTTCAGAATTGTGTTTTTTTTTTTTTTTTTTTTGGTTTTTTTTTTAACTGTTTTTAATCAAATAAATGTAGATATATATTACAAATATTCTATAATATTATGTGTATGCCATGTTATTCTTCAGTAAGCTGTTGTTTTAACTCATCCTTTACTGTTCTGTCCAGGTGACTGACTTGACACCTCCAAAATGTAAAATTATCGATGTACAGGGTACTTGCTACTCCTCCTCTTGCAGCTCATCAAACTGGGAACTGTCTGTCAACATCACAGACCATAATGGCACAGGCATCGAGAGCATTTCCATCCAGCAAGGCAGTGGAAACTTAACCCAGAAGAAAGTGGAAGACAATGTGATTGGTCTATATGAGGCCTCATGTTGTTCAACTTCTGTGACTTTGTCTGCAGTTGACAAGGTCGGGAATGTGGGCAGGTGCAGTTACACCATGAAGTCTAGTGGAGGCTCTCACCTCATCAGCATGTCTTTCCCTCTGTGGGCATCTCTGCTTTTGTACAGTTTTCTACGTGAATCCTTCACTCTGTAATAATACTGAGTTCATCCAACCAAATGCACAATCATCCTATCCTTCTATAAATAATATATTTATAAAGCTTTCTCAGAGCTGTGAGATTTTGTAAAGCAAAGCATTTCATCCCAAACATATCATTTTCGGTATTTCCAACTATTCAGGACTACTAATAAAGAAACATGCTGCTGCTGAACCTACAAACTTCAAAAACAGATTTAAGTTTGTGTGTGACCTCATCTTACAGGTAGAACTGTAAATCAAGTATTTTTTATTAACATGGATTTAATTAATTTTGATGATTATGATTGTCATATTTCATTCTAGTTTAGTGAAATATTTGTATGACAAATACAAATGGATGTTGCAAATAATTAAAAATAAATGTTTTCTAATGTACAATATTTTTTTTTCTGTCCAAATATAGGAGGAAAATGTCTATTTTGAATAAAATTTTTGTAACTATGTTACCAATATAATAATATCAATATCATTTTACAAATATCTGCAATGACTTCTAAACACACCTTAAAAGAAATGGTATTTTATGTCTCAGTAACCCCACTGTACAACTTTTCAAAATTTAACCTTCAGGACAATGACATTTATACTGAAGTATTATTATGATCCACCTTAATTTCCGTAAACAAAAGGTATTGTTATCTAACTTGTATTGTTTTGTGCTTGCATTCAATGATGTGGTATGTTGCAACATGAACATGTAATCTAGAAGATTTCAAGCAAATATTAATGTAAAAATGCATACCAGAGCTGTTGATCACTTTACATAAACCGGAACTCACATGTGAGTTGTACTCGCATATGGCTCTGAGGCTTTTTTTTTAATTATTATTCTTTTAAGCAGGCTACAGGGTTCAACATGTGCTTGTAATAACTGCCTAAAATGAAAAGATATTTTCAGTTATTCACAAAATATTTTAAAGTGACATTGATTTTTGTACATCTTGTTTTGAGTCTTACTTAATGTCAGTTTGAACTTATTTCAGTGTTGAGGTTTGTAAATGGCCTTTTGGCCCATAGACATAATTATGTGTATGTTTTGGACAGTCGTGGTATCATATAACATTACACCGCCACCCAGTGGTTGATGTGATTTGCAATTTTTCTTTCTTGTCTGCATCAAATATTCATATGAATTAAATAGATCTGATACCATTTCAAGATCGATCATTTTTAATAGATTATCAATTTTTAGGACACATTTGTTTTGCAAACAGTAATATGACCTTCATACAATTACAAGATTCAAACTGTTTCAATGTGTGTTCTGTGTGTGTGTGTGTGTGTGTGTGTGTGTATATATATATATATATATATATATATATATATATATTGTAGGATGGACACTAGAAAAGTACTATAAAAAAAACCCAAGTATAATAGGCTATAGAATGCTAAACTACTATAAAAAAAAAATTTAAAAAAAATCCAAGTATCACTTGGCAGTTTAAAATATTAAATTAAAATTAACGCCAGCAACACTTTTGGACACTGCTGTCGATGTCTGACGCACCTTACGCCACGTCCTAACCAGACGCGATGCGATAAGATTCCAGCGACGAGCAATTTGGCTGTCCACACCAGACGCGACGCTACAATGCGTTTACATTACCTTTCAAATCGCGCAAATTGTAACGCTCAATGGAAACACGTGAATTTCGCAAAAACTCCCAAATATATATTTATATGAACATTTACGCTCGCATGAGGTGGTTTTTCAGACAATTCGAAAAAGGAATATTTCGCAAAACTGCAATGAAAACCGTTTTTTCGCTTTGACTGTACGTCAGGTGACCTGTAATTTAACTCGAGGTTCATTTGGTCTCTTGTCATGTCAAAAGTGATGAGACTTTTCATTTTTATGGATGTCGCCATCTTTAATATTACTAGTAACTATAATGACAGTGACCAACGTAATATTAAAGACGGCAATGTCCATAAAACTGAAAAGTCTCATCACTTTTGACTGTACGTCAGGTGACCTGTAATTTAACTCGCGGTTCATTTGGTCTCTTGTCATGTCAAAAGTGATGAGACTTTTCAGTTTTATGGACGTCGCCATCTTTAATATTACATTGGTCACTCTCGTTATGGTTACTAGTAAGAGAATACGGGCTTGACTCTCGTTGCACGTTCATACAGACAGTGTTCCAGACGCTACTGTAAGTTGCTGTGTGAACGGGACATTTCAAGACTCACACCTGTAAGTAAATGCGGTTATCAATCCCAACATGTGAACATGGCCTTTGCCACTCAGTGGGTGTAATCGCAGTCGTAACGACCGACTGTGACGTCACATGCATACCATCGTTTGTGCAAGGCAAGGCAAGGTGGTTCCTCTAAAAACTTTTCCAAGACTGCTTGGTCTAATGGCATCTGTTTGTGAAAGACTACCATGTTCTAATCCGAACAGACAACACAGCGGTGGTGGCGTACATCAATCGCCAGGGAGGAACCCTGCAGGACGCCTGCTCTTGTGGGCAGATCGACAAGGCGCCTATATGGTTTGAAATTGAGAGTGTTTGCAAACTGGTGTGCTAGCAAACATGAAGATCACTCAGTCAGTAAACACCCCCTAATATCGTGCTTTCTTCGGGTGGCGAGGCGGCTGAATCCTTCCTGCCCTCGCCAAATGCCAGTATGGGACTTATCATTACTTGAAAGTGGTCTCATTTAAGACGGCACTGCTACTCGTGCTGGCATGTGGAAAACAGGTGGGTGATTTTTATGCAGTTTGGCCCAGACGATTGCATGGTCAGACTCACGGCCAGAATCGTCTACACATCTAAAGTGCTCTCAACTCCGTTCAGGGCCTAGGTTATCACTATTCTGCTTCCCTGAGCCAAACCCCGATTCAGTTTCACAGAAGTACGCTCTGTGCCCCGTGCATACGCTGCGTGCTTATGTAAACAGAACTAGCCAGTTTCAAACTTTAGAACAGCCTTTTGTCTGTTTCGCGGGAGCTAAAAAGGGCGGCACGCTGTCAAAACAGAGGCTGTCTCACTGGATTGTGGATTGTGAAAGCTGTGTGCCTAGCTTATGATTCCCAATGACTCGACTGCCCGATAGGAGTGCGTGCCCACTCCACTAGGAGTTTGGTATCCTCGTGGGCCTGGGCTAAAGGTATGTCTATTTAAGACATTTGCCTCGGGGCAGGCTGGTCATCTCACAGCACTTTTGCAAGATGTTATAACTTGGATATTCCCTCATTTGCACCACACGTTCTGTCAATGCAGGAGGAGAAGGCCTGAGGACACGCCCCGGCCTGGCCCATGGTTTCAACTAGGTTGTTTAGGCGAGACGGTACAGCATCATGTTTATTCTCTTGCGTCCATAAAGTAATTTACTAAGGAAACAAGCACACATCCATAAGTGTCCCCATTTATCTATGCCCGCTTGTTCAGGCCGGCAGTGTATTCAGGCACCAACATGTTTGTTGCCTTATTTTCACACCAGTCCAGTGCTGCTTGCGGTGTACAGGAAGGCGCTGGTGGCGCCGGCACCATGTTGGATTTCTGCCAAAAACTGCATTTGAGAGGTCCGATACCCGACCTAGAGGGGGAGGGGCGAGCATGCTGAATTGTCATGCTACTGCCTCAGAGCCTAGCCCTCTGCATCGGTTATGTGCGAGTTTGCCCGGCACCATTTTTTAAATGGCAGGGTTTTATACGTTCCTTATACGTAATGTTGAGAAACCGACTCGATAAGGGAACGTCTCTGGTTACTCACATAACCTTAGTTCCCTGAGAGGAGTGAACGAGACATTACGTAGAGTGCCGTGTGAAAAACCTCCTTATAGCCTCAATAGCTCTCACTCAGTCGAAAGATTCTGAGGTGTTCTGGCACCCGACATCGCTTATACAGCCAATCAAGCGAATGCTCGGACGGCATTCCCTACTGCAAAGCAATAGAGTGATTCAATCAAGCTTCAGCATTTCGAGGAAAAGGGTTTCCCCATACATAATGTCTCGTTCCCTCCTCTCAGAGAACTAAGGTTACGTGTGTAACCAGATACGTTAGGTACCTTGCTCAAGGGTACCTCAGTTGTGGGTAATGAGACTGGAAAAGAGCGCTGTTCATTCACTCCCCCCACCTACATTTCCTGCCAGTGTTGTGCCGAATTCTGACCCCCACCAAATTACTACCCACCTAGTATTGGTAGGTTTAGGATTGGGTGTGGGAGAGTGGTTAAGATTAGCGACTTCAACAAGGGGGTAATAATTTGGCAGGGAGTCAAAATTCAGCACAACACTGGTACTGAGATTCGAACCTGTGACTGTCGGGTTACAAGGCTGACTCTCTAACCATAAAATATAATCTTAAGGACAATAACAGTTGTACAATATGAATTTATTGTTATGCACCATAAACATAAGGTCATGTTATCTAACTTTTAGTAATGTTTTCATTGAATGATGTGGTACATGTTGCAACCCATGTAGGCTAATCTAGAAGATCTCAAGCAGCTATGTTAAAATGCATAGCATAGATGTTTTCCACTATACATAAGCCGGAATTTATGGCTTTGAGTCTTTTTTTAAAGCAGGCTACTCTGTTCAACGTGTGATTGTCATTTTCAGTCCCTGTCCGCCATCTTTGATTTTTAATGGGAATGAAAGCAGCTGATGATAAACATACATCTCTTCAGTGGGGTGTACTGTTGTTTAATCTGTTTTTGGATTGTTCTGCTGATGAAACACTGCAAAAATATCTTTCCAAGAAATTTTAGTGACAAAAAACTTCAGACAATATGAGCTGTAGAAAATTGTAAGTGATCTATTCATCTTTTTTAAGCAGATTCCACTGAAAACACAGCAAGTCTATCCCTCACAGCCTCGCTCTCACACTGTTATGGCGCTGCTCTGAATAAGGTCAGTAGGCTATTTTAAATTTCCAGACACACACGATGCTTCAGATGTCCAGTGACAGACTTGTGTGTGCTGTTATTATATTAGATAATTATATTTTACGGAAGCCCACAAGTCATTTGTTTCTTCTTCTTCCCGTACACGCAGACTCAGCAATTCAAAACTTGTTCTGCAGATCTCTACCTCATAGCATATTTTAAAGTGATGCTGACACCCATTTATTTTATTTATTGTACATCTCAGTTCCAATTTATGTCAGTTATTTCAATCTTGAGCTTTGTGAATGTCATTTTAGACCAGGGGTGGGGAACATTGATCCTGGAGGGCCATTGTCCTGCAGAGTTTAGCTCCAACCCTGAAAAAAACACTCACCTGCCTGTAACTTTAGTAATCCTGAAGACCTTGATTAGCTTCAGGTGTGTTTAATTAGAGTTGGAGCTAAACTCTGCAGGAAAATGTCCCTCCAGGATCAATGTCCCCTACTCCCGTTTTAGACAATCTAACCCTATCTTATGATAACATTACACCACCACCCAGTTGATATGATATGAACATTTTTCTTTGTCTGCATCATACTACATTTGTATGAATCAAATAGATCGGATACAATTTCAAGAGAAACTGTGGAGCAAACAAACTTTGATAATTTTTATTAGATTATCAATTTTAGGATACAAATCTGTTTTGCAAACATATGTGACGCTCATACAATTACAAATTTCAAAAAAATAACTGTTATATAGTAGAATGGACACTATAAAAGTACTATAAAAAAATCGAAATATCACTTGGTAGTATGCAAGTTTCACACTGAAAAATGAATAGAATAATCACATTTTAAGAAACTTTAACAGTTAAATCACTGTACAAAACTGATGCAGTAAAGCAGTTAAAATATAAAAATATATACTTTTATTTACTTTTCTCTATAAAAATAGCATCTCCATAAATTAATTTGCAATCAGGCCTAATACCATTATATTTTCTGTAACAGAATATCAACTGAATGCATTGTTAAACAATCCAATTACTTCATGTAACATGTTGTGTGTTGACATGTTTCTTGAGATGGGCTGACTGAGTGAAACGTTTCCCACATTCCTTGCACTCAAACGGCCTTTCCCCTGTGTGGATGAGCTTGTGTCTTTTAAAGTTACCTAGATCCACGAATCCTTTTTCACAGTGGGGGCAAATGTAGCGTTTCTCACCTCTATGCCCCTGCATATGCATATTCAGAGCAACTCTATGTTTAAACTTCTTCCCACACAGCGTACACGAAAAGGGCTTCTCTCCGGTGTGCATACGCATATGGGTAGACCGGTCTGCCTTGGCCAAAAACCTCTTTCCACAAACTTTACAAGGAAAAGGTCTTTCTCCAGAGTGAATGAGCTGATGTTTGGTAAGGGTAAAGTGGTACACAAAACTCTTCCCACACTCTTCACACTGATACCGTTTCTCTTCTGCATGGACCTTTACGTGCCGGTTAAGGCCTCGTACACTAGGGAACGCCTTTCCACACTGGGAGCAGGTATAAGGTCTCTCTCCTGTATGAAGTCTCATGTGGTTCTCCAAGGCAGACGCATTGCTGAGGACTCTTCCACACTCAGGACACTCAGTATTTTTCTGCAATGTTTTACTTGAAGATTTTGAGAAGGCTTGACTTTCGTTATTGGAGCCAGAATGTGGTGTTTGCACCCAATCCACCCTCTTATCATTGACCATAACTGTGCCATCCTCACCTGCAGGAACTATTTTTCTGGATTTGGAGAAAATCTTTCTCTGTTTTCTCAGTCTAGATTGGAGTGTGGGGGTGTCTTCATCTTCTGAGAGGTCTTTATCATTTCTATCTGTGGTTTCTGCACTAAAACATGGGGAAAGCGATATATCTCCTTCAAAGTCGTCAACTGGAGACACAGAGGTCTCTGATGATAGAACTGCCATTCGACCTAAAACAACGTTAGCGGAAACAGAAGTGGAAGCAGCAGCGGCAGCTTGTTGCTCCTTAAGTGTTAGCAGAGGCGCAAGTTGCCCAGATGGTTGAAAATGGTGCATGGGTGGCTGCTCCGGGGCCTCTTGTGGGGTCATCACAATGGACGAGTGCAAATGCAAAGTATCAAGAGATTCAAGCAAACCTGCCGTATTATCAGGTGGAGGAAACATCTGGTCTGAAGAAGAGGAGAACTGATTGGATTGTGTTGGATATTGAGAATGTTTAAGTGAAGGCTGAGGTGGGTTTATAGAGACAGATCCCTGAACTGTGTTAACTGGAAGGTGGGGAGAAGTAAATGGAACGTGTGTTGGAAGGTAAGAAGGTGGTGTCGGTTGAGTCGGATTGTGTGGGAGCACCAAAGGAAACTGGAATGATGGACTTGAATTTGCAGAATGTGCTGGTATTACCTGTGGTGATGCAAAAACTTTTTGAAGTGGAACAAGACTGGTTGAAACAATCCGATCCTGGACTGCTGAAGGTGTTTTTGGTGTGGCAGAAACATGGCCTGATGGCATTGCAGCATGTAACTGTGGAGTCACCTCTTGGTCTTGTGTTTTGATGGTTTGTGGTGGAAAGAATGGCGATTGTATAACTTGAGACTGGGTTAATGGCTCAGTGGCTTGGTTTAACAAGGCAATGGTTGAAATACTTTTCTCTGTATTTGTAACCAATGCCTGAGGCCACTGTTTGGAGGAACGAGGCTCCGTTGCTAAGACTTGGCTTGGAGGAACAGGGGAAAGGAAGGTGTTTTGAAGTGGATGACAGATATTTGATATCTGAGGGACTACTGTCTGGTTTGATGTTTGAGGATTTGGGTTTGGTCGTCGGTGAACTGATGATGCTGTTGATTTGGCTTGAGGAATTGGTGGAGCACCAGACAGCTCGATCATTGGCACAGACAAGTTAACAGTAGGAGCAGGAGTTGAATTGGAAAGTACTGAAGTAGTGGATGTCTGTGCCGGTGTACTGGCATTTTGTCTTTTGTTTTGGGAAGACAAGCCTTCACTGTTTTCCGATGTTCTTTCAGATGTACCTCGGATGGGTTGTATAGTCTGATTGGGTTTGTGACCACAGGAATCCACTCTGCGACTACAGGAGGAAGGAATCCCTGCTGGTGGAGACTTTCCACTAATGTTGCTTTGGTGCCTGGTTATTGTTTGAAATGATGGTGGGATCATAACTGTGAATACAGAGAGGTGAAGATGCAAGAAAATAACATAAAGAGAACAA
The DNA here is from genome assembly GCA_037101425.1 of Elopichthys bambusa. Lineage (NCBI taxonomy): Eukaryota > Metazoa > Chordata > Actinopteri > Cypriniformes > Xenocyprididae > Elopichthys > Elopichthys bambusa. The sequence continues at coordinate 28,620,360 of CM074436.1, forward strand.
TATATATATATATATACACAATATATATAACAGGTAAATAGAAAGGTTTCTCTTTGTAAACTTTGGTTAGGGGTGGCTGAAATGCAGCTTTATGCACAACTGCCATCCTACATGGAGAGGTTCTTGGGCCTCCAGAACTGTGACTTGCTTAGTAATGTGGAACAGTCTTTTCAAGTAGGTTTACCCAAGAAGACCTGGCAAACTACTTAAAAACCTGCCTGAGCTCGATACCAGGTCTCTAAGAAGATATGACAAATAAACACTTTGTTTGAAAAACTAAAATCTGAAAGTTTATTGTACTGAAATCCTACTGATATGTCACTTGCATAACAATTTGGAACACAGGAATATTTAATTCATTTTCATTCAAGTTTTAAAATGGGTATAATGACGTGTATTGTGTTTTATTCTGTTCTATCAATTGCTGATAACTGAGTAAATGTATATTAAACCAAGAACTTGTGTCTGCGTTGTGTATTTGCGTTAAAGGATTGGTTTACTTTCAAATGAAAATTACCCCAAGATTTACTCACCCTCAAGCTAGGTGTATATGACTTTCTTCTTTCTGATGAACACAATCTGAGATATTTTAATAAATATCCTGATGCATCCGAGCTTTATAATGGCAGTGAATGTGATCAAAGAGTATGAGCTGAAGAAAGTGCCTCCATCCACATCCATCCATCATAAACATATTTCACATGGCTCCTGGGGGTTAATAAAGGCCTATTGAAGCCAAAAAGCGATGCTTTTGTGTACAAAAAAATCCATATTTAACAAGTTATGAAGTAAAATATCTAGATTCCGCCAGACTGCCTTCCGTATTCAAGTTACGAAAAAAAAGTTTTACACTTTCTTTGTGCGTTGAATACGGAAGGTGTACTGGCGGAAGCTAGATATTTTACTTCATAAGTTGTTAAATATGGATTTTTTTTTTTTTTACACAAATGCATTGCTTCGCTTTAAAAGGCCTTTATTAACCCCACGGAGCCATGTGGAGTACACATTTTTGATGAATGGATGTGGATGGAGGCACTTTCTTCAGCTCATACTTGTTGATCACGCTCACTGCCATTATAAAGCTTAGATGCGTCAGGATATTTATTAATATATCTCAGATTGTGTTCATCAGAAAGAAGAAAGTCATACACATAGGATGGCTTGAGGGTGAGTAAAGCTTGGGGTAAATTTCATTTGAAAGTGAACAAATCCTTTAAGTCTTTATAATAGTTCAGTGCTAATAATAATATTTTTTCTCATATTTTTCTAAATATGAGAGAACTGTATATATCATATAAGAATATTTTCTCATTTTTTGGTCAAATTTGTGAATGAATCTTATACCCCTTTCCATGGTGTCCTTATTTTGCTCTCTGCGCACCAGTATTGGCTCAGCACCTTCTTGCTTCAGTAGAAAATATCCTGGTGCATAGCTGTCACATTCAATCTCTTTAGGCTGAAGACAAAGAACATAAAATCATAATGTATAAAAAGGGAGGGAATATGACCTCAGTCTGTGTGAATATGCAAAACAGAAAAGGGGGAGGGAGGAAGGAAGGAGGGAAATGATAACCAGAATGGGTAAACATTTACTCTTCTATCGTTTGACCTGTCATTTCTTACCTCTTGTTTGATGAGGAGCAATGCAAGCTGTCTGCTCCCATCCTCATTGGCACAAAGATCTGTGAGTTTATCACTCGTAATGTCTCCCACACTAAGACATTGTCCTATAAACGGAAGAGGGCTGCATTCCCGGTCAACCAAAATGGGCTTGTCTGACAAATGAAAATAAGAAAAAAGACCAAGAAAAAAGTTAACTTTTTGGAAACTGTAGCTAACCCTGTTAAAGAAAACCCTAACCAGTAGAAAAGTGACCAGACCCCATTCTAAAACCATCTTAGTCTAGTTTTTTTTTTTTTTTTTGCAGGGCATACATTGCAAATGATTATGAAAATGATTACATAACATAATTCCATATAGAGTTCAAAAGTAAGAAATTCTGGCTTTTATGTATTTACCATCTGACTCTAAGCCGTTAAAAGTCGTTATAATTTTCCAGGAAGTGTTTTTTGAACGCCATAAGCCAGACAGACACACTGTTAAAAGAAAAGAAAAGAAAAAGAAAAAAAAAAACCTACCACACTGCACGCCAATATCACGATGTTTAGGGACATAGGCAATCCTCTGACTCCCAGATTCAGGGAATCTCTTTGTGTCTTTACCGGATGAATCACCTGTCTTCGTGTTGACATTCTCTTGTCTCAGCTGCACCAATTCCGCTTTTAATCGATGCAAAGTACCCTCATAAAGTTTTGTCGCTTCCCTGACAGCGGTATGTAATATTGTTTCCATTATGTGTGTGAACTGGGTCTGAAACCCGTCATAGTCTTCAGGGCTCGCATCCGGCATTGCCCGACTCGGATTATTTTAAATTTATGGAGCAGACGTTTTGGTCCCTTTGACAGAGTTAACAAAGATTACACGTCCAGGGGAGGGCGGTATACTTCCGCACTGAATGTTAAAAAGTTGTATTTATAGATTGCAGAAAAGGTTTGCAGTCTGCTTTTAAAATGACACTGTGACACATGCACTTAACACTGTATGTAGGCTTCTTCAAAAGAAAGAGAAACCAAACCAAAAATTAATAAAAATGCATTATATATATATATATATATATATATATATATATATATGCAGTCAAACCAAAAATTATTCAGACATTTTTTATATTTTTGATATAGTTTTATTTGTAGGTGCAGGACACTATATAGTTCATTTATGTAAGTGAGGATAGCAAAATAACGTAAACTGTGACATTATTCTTCATACAGTGGACTACCAGTAAAACTGATAAAAATTTGGAACCAAAAATTATTTAGACACTTTGAACTGACCATGTTTGGCTTAAGTGTTATCTGACATAATTAAGATTTTTTTTTTTTTCTGACACAGTTTAATTCTGAGATCTAATTCTGAGGTCATATTTTATTACCATTTTTTTTTTAACTATAGTACATAAACTGTATTAATGAATGAAATGTTCAAGGTGTCTGAATAAATTTTGGTTTGACTGTATATACAGAGGCTGTGGGGACAGTCAGGGAAAGTTTAGGTCTCATTTCTTGGTTTCATGCTAAAAGGGTGTTTGCTGTGAATATTTAGGTATATTGACTTTGTTTATAAATGACTTAGCTCACGGGCAGCATTTAAAAACAACATGACCACCTGTAGTGGGAAATCTACTAACCTTCAGATAAAAGTTGATATATTTCACATATTTACAATATTTGTAGGGAACTTATATGTTTAAAAAGTTGTTGTTGAGTGTTAGCTTATTACTTTAATGTTGAAAATGTATTAATATAATTTTGACATTTTTCATAATCTGTCTGTAAATGTTGGTATCCTCCAGGATACATCGCCAGCAACATTTTTGAAATATTTATTCTCTTTATTAACTTAGAGCAAACATTATTTGTAAAATTCTGTTGAACAATAAGTATAATGCCTATTTATGAATATATTAGCCTACTGTATCATATTTAATATGCAAATTTCTAGAGCCTATAATTTATCAATATGCTGAAAAAAACTTTGCTGAAAAATCTGTTGTATACAATCTGCTTCATGCCTTCTGTCCTCTGATTGATAGTTCATACTTTTTTTTCCAAGTAAAGTCGTTTTTTTGTAAGATAAACATTTACTGGACTAAAGCAACTTGGGTTTGATTATTCATGCATCATTTTTTAATGTTAAAAATAAAAAATCTTTTAATATTTTTTCATGTTAATGTACATGTCAAATATGACACAACAGGCTTTTGGGGAACATTTATTTGTCCATTTCTCAATTGATTTGCATATTTCTATCCTGGAGTTTGTACAGTATAAAAATGATTATATCTATGGAGAGTCCCGACAAAGATAGCGAACCAGATATGTGTGTGTGTATGTATGAAATATGATACTCAAAAAAATACATACAAACTTGTATTAGTATGCATGTGTTTTTTGTTGAGCATCATATTTATATATCTGGGTGTTAAAGCTCATATATGCAATTCAATGATAATTGAGAGATGGAAAAATAAATGTTCCCCAAAAGCCTGTTCTGTCATATTTGACATTTACATTACCATGAAAAAATGTAAAAAGATGTTTTAATTTTTTACATTAAAAAAATGGTGTATGAATATGAATAATCAAGTTGCTTCAGTCCAGTAAATGTTTATCTTACATTTACTTTATAAAAATCATTACAAATTTATAAGCAAAAAAGACTTTACTTGATAAAAAAAGTATGAACTATCAATCAGAGGACAGTCTTGCCCTTTTTAGGGCTAGTATGAAATTTAACTGTGCAGACTTAACTTATATGAGTTTGCATTATAAATGAATTCATAAATATTGTTTATCACTTATTGTTTATCAGAATGTGTTACAAAGGATGTGTATTGTATGTTGTAAGAGAAGAATTGCCAAACAAGAATTTCAATTCATTTATACCCCTAAGTGGCAACATATCCTGGGGGATACAAACATTAAAATTAAAATTAAAAGTCATATTTTTAAAAAAAATAATCAAGTTGTATTATTTGTGTCCTAATAAGATGGAAAATAGCAATAAATACATTTTCTGATGTCTCTTTTCTTGCAAGCTAAAAGGTTAAATTGCATATTTTAAAATGTCAGTTTAATGTTGTACATCTTATTTTTTTTTAAATAAATAATGTTTTTTTTAATATATATATTTTTTTAATTAAGATTATGTTAAAATAACTAAATTATTATTTTTTTTTAAATCAGGCTTGGAGCTAAACTCTGCAGGACGACATTTGCCCATCCCTATGGCATTGCTATGAAAACTCTCTTCTGGAAACTTTATTTACAAAAGGGGGTCTGTGCAGAATGAAGGCGCGGTCACATTTATGGTTGTTTGGCAAATTTTTGCAGGCAAAATTCAGCTATTTCATTTGAGTGTGTGCGAAGCTGTGCTTCATACACTTCATGCTTCGAGTCCGTCTCGACCCGGAAGAGGTACATAAAAATGATTTTTAGTATGAAGATGAAAATGACGTGTGTTAAACTGTCAGAATACACATCATTTACTTTTCCAGATTTATTTCACAAAAATGTAAGAGATATAACCATTTAAACTAAACTGTTACACTATACGCAACCGCTGACGCATCGCACCGCAACAGCTAGAAGCTGTCTACACTGGACACGACAAAGCGACCGTTGCGAATCCATTTGTCCTTCCTACATGGCAACATTCAAAACTTTTGTGGATTCACTCAATGAAAAGTCACTGATTAGATATAGGCCTACAATATAGATTCATTTGAAAAATATTAAGTTATGACTGTTTTATAAGCCTATGTTCCACCGGGAATACAGTTTTTTAATGCATTAGAAGGGTTGACAACAGACAACAGACTTTTTGCCCGAAAAATATCGCTAATGTGGCCTCACTTTGTTAGTCACTATTCAATTTCATTGTATAGACAAAGGATGTAGAGAAAGTGAATGGTGACTCGGCCTGTCATTCTGACAAACATCTACTTTTCCGTCGCACGGAAGAAATTAAAGCAGGTTTGCAACTACATGAATATGAGTAAATGATTTTAAGTAAAATTAAACAGTAAATTAGTTTTTCTTTTAATTTTCGGGTGTACTGTCCCTTTAAAGTTGTCCCCTACTTCCTCCGTATGTTTGCTTCAGGAGGAAGTACTTCCAGTCAGTCCCACACTGTAGGACGAGAAAATGTTCCTAGCTGGATCAGCATTGATTCTCAGCGTACCGTTTACGATATAGTGTGTTAACGTGAGACGAATCAGAGTGCAATAAACGGTAGTTAGCGTAAACAGTAGCTAGCACAAGAGCATTCATCGCTAGCCTTTGCTTGCAAGTGTATGGACTGCAAATTTGACTAAACTAAAAGAAGGTTTAATAAAAACAGTGAAACGGTTGCACATCAACGATATGATGTTACAGTTTGGTTGAAACGTCTAATGAGGAGCTGGAGGATAAATTGTCGGCTTGTTTATAATCAACGGAAGTAGGTTTTTACAATCCACATACTCGTCATTATGTCCGAAGCCATACAATCGTTTCAGTCACAGCTGTCCGGGGTCATGGAGACCGTTTTCAAAGCTGCCATGTTTGAGATCACCAGGCTCGTGGAGGATAGTTTCGTGAAGGAAGTGTCCCGCAGTCGAGAGCAGGTGGAGACTCTAAAGAAGAGGCTGCAGTGGAGCGAATGCAGAAGGAAAAATCAAGAGATAAACGTCAGGAGACTGAGGTGTGCAGAGTGTGACAAAGCCCGTGTAGGTAACAATGAACGAGACGAATTGTCACCACAATCAGGTTTGTTCACAATCACAATTCAACTCAAACTCAGTGCTGTTACTATTTGTAATGTTCTACAAAAAAGGACATTTAAATTTTTATAATCTGTTGGAATATCATTAATAATAATAATCTGGTAAAAACAGCAAACCTTTAACATTAATACTTATCACACATAACAAAACAATAATCAATTCTAGTCACCGTTATTGTCACACTGCCAAAGCACAAAATTGTAGGGATAGGTGAAAGTCTTTGGTACATCCTTCGAACAGTACAGTTACATAAATGGACAAACCTATACAACATACAAATAAATATACAGTACACAAAATACAAATATACACAATATCAAATATACACATAATACAGAATTGACACAATACAAATATACACAGGATTTATGCAGTGCAATATATACAAAACATTTTGAAATAGAGTATATAATAGCTGATGTGTGGTTTATTTTTTTAAAACATGACCTTAAATTTAAAGCTACTTAAAAAAAATCCACAAACTGAATATTATAAACAATATTGTAACTATTTAATCTTTTTTTTTTTTTTTTACTTTAACGTTTTTAACAGAATACGTAGAGCAGTAAAGCATGGTGCTAGCATTGCCAAGATCATGGGTTGGATTCCCATTGAACTGAACATGCATGAACTGATAAAAATGTACACTTTCATTGCAGAGTAATTTTCTTAAATATACATACATACATAAATGTAGATACCCTTAGAGGATAGTTGAGAAACTGACATATCAAAGTGTTTAAAACATGTTTTTATTTTGGGTCTGTGCAGCTGCCTTTAATTGACCCGCAAACATCATAATCGTAATAGAAATTTTGCATACACATTCCAAAACACATCGGTGTTGACACTTTGCAGGCATGTTCCTGAACCTTAATGAGGAAAAACTTAAAGAAAAATTGGTTAAGCATATGTTTCCTCCAACTGAAAAATCCAGGTGGGTCAAATTGACCCCCAATATAATATAAAGTAATAGTTTAAGACCTTCATGTCATTCTAGACCATATGACATTTTTCTTCCGTCCCTTTAAAGACCATTAAAGGACTGTGTAATCAATGCCCTCACAGTTGCATTCACCCTTGACCACATGTAGAAAATGAACGCAGCCTCAAGCAGGAGAGAGTTCCAGATGGGATCTGGGGAAGCTGTGAGTTGGAGACTGACACACTTATGGTAAAAGAGAGATTAGAAGATCAAACCAGCCCCAGTAACATAACAGAGGTGAGTAGCCTAGTGGATAAACCACTTTTCTGACCACCTCTAACCCTGATCAGTTGCTCGTACAGCAGTGTTTCACAATGTCTGTCTGAAACCTGAAAAATACTGCTGTGAAGGTAAGAAGGCATTAATGTCATGATGAAGTTTAAAGTTTAATCTATTTTGTAAATGCATGTTATTGAATTTATTGTGAACAGTTAATCCGTGCACGTTACATTTAAAAACAAATGACCTCATAATTCTTAAAGGGTTAGTTCACCCAAAAATAAAAAATTGTGTCATTAATTACTCACCCTCATGTCATTCCACACCCGTAAGACCTTCGTTCATCTTCGGAACACAAATTAAAATATGAACTCCTCAATAGACAAAAATTTAATTACCACTGTCAAGGCCAAAAACAAAAATAACAACTTTATTCAACCATTTCTTCTCTTCCCTGTCAGTCTCACATTGTAGACAGCGCTTCCAGGTTCTACGTCAGAAAGCAGACTCATTATTGCCCAGCTCCTGCATCAGCATCACACACATGCGTCATGCTGCTCACGTGTAATACACGGCCAATACTGAGCTGCCGTTCTGATGTAGAACCTGGAAGCGCTGCACTGTGTTTACTATGTTAACTGCATAGGAGACTGGCATGGAAGAGAAGAAATTGTTGAGTCAATATTTTTGTTTTTGCACAAAAAAAGTATTCTCGTTGCTTCATAACATTAAGTCAAGTAGACTATTTTAATGATGTCTTTACTACCTTTCTGGACCCTGATTTGCTGTCTATGGGGGATCAGAAACCTTTTGGATTTCATCAAACATTTGTGTTCCAAAGAAGAACGAAGGTCTTACAGGTTTGGAACGACATAAGGGTGAGAATTTTCATTTTGGGGTAACCTAACCCTTTAAGTAAAATGTCATAACTTGTTCTTCTTGTGAAACGACAGACTTCTTTCTGGTGACATATGCTGGACATCTCCTATAATTTAGTCTGCTTAAACCCCGCCACTTTCTTACAGTTGACTGCAAGCTTGCATTCAGATTTGCCCCCATCCAATCAACAACTGATGATGAAATCCCCCAGTTTTTTTTCTTTTTCGATAATAAATTTCACTACGATGTACATTACAACATGGAAGAAAAGATCTGTCGCTACTTCTGTTCCAACTTTAACATTCTGTGCACATTCTGTTTTTGTGCTCTCTGTAGTCTGCTGGTACAGAGAACAGGAAACTGGACTGCGTATTGAAACAGGAGGCCCTCTATGTCACTGCCGGTAATAAGGAGCTTCAGGATGGGTGGACACTGGACAGTGAAGGTGTGATTTAAAGCAATAGTTCACCCAAAAATGAAAATTCTGTCATTTCTCATGTCATTCCAAACCCGTAAGACTTTCTTTCATCTTCGGAATGCAAATAAAGATATTTTTAATTAAATCTGAAAGGTTTCTCCATTGAAAGTCTATTAACCCAAAACTCTTGACGGTTCAAAAGGTTCATAAAGAGATCATAAAATATTTGCATATGAATCGAGCATTTTAAACCAAGTCTTCTGAAGGAACATGATCGCTTTATATGATGAGCAGATTTAAATCAGGCTATTATTCTCATACAGTATCAGCGAATGTACATAGAGCACTCAAATTTGGAAATGGGAGCTCAAACATGTTTGCTTGATGCACGAGAACCATTGAGGTTAATTCTCGCATGCTACACCAGCACATTTGAGCTTTCACAAGAACCAGTGATGTTTGTTGTCTTGTTGAGCTTCTGTTTACCATATTTGAGTGCTCTTGTTGACCAGTGTTTTTATGCGATTAAAAGCTTAAATTAAATCTGTTCGTTATCATGGTCTCTTCAGAAGACTTGGATTAAACCACTCAATTCATTCAGATTTATTTTACAATCTCTTTATGAACTTTTTAAACTGGATGAAAAGACTTTAAATGGAGGGACAGAGAGACAGAAATTTCTCAATTTCATTAAAAATAGCTTTATTTGTGTTTCGAAGATGATCAAAAATCTTATGGGTTTGGAATAACATGAGAGTGAGTAATTGATGACAGAATTTTTGGGTGAACTATACCTTTTAACATATGATTACTGCTTTAACTCTCTGACATCAGACTGTGTTTGAACATTAGAATGTTTTTTTTTTTTTGTCCATGTTTGGTGTTCCAGGAGCTGAGGCGACGGATTTCTCAGCTCACAGTTACAGTGAGCAAGAGCTGCAACAGATTCAGGAAGACTGGGGCTCTGGACTTGATCAGACTGCTGACAGTGAGACTTACGCAAATATCGTAGATGTTCAGGGCTTGCCATACCGAACACGTTACGATGCAGAAGAGCTCGCAAGCTACAGTGTACATGAACTGGACATGGGAGACCTGGACGGTCTTGGAGAAAAAACTCAAGACACATTGGGTCATGCAGTATCGGTTGCAGTTGGAACTGATCAAAATGACCTGGACGTAGTTGAGGAAGGTGGGAGACGTCACAGCTCTTTCATTAGGAGTAAAAGAGGAAACAGAGGATCTTTACCTGCACAAGTCAACCCTGAAACAGAAGACATGGATAGAGACATGCACTGTTTACTTATTAATGCAGATGGCCACTTGCAAGACATGAGCGCCCTCACGGAAGTTCGCAGTGGGATTGCAGAAGGTTCTGGACATAGAGGACACGCACTTTACTCTGGGGACACAGCTAGTGGTCCACTTTATAAGGGACATGCATTGAATCACTCTCTGAAGTCTAATGTTGGACAAGCATTAGGCGACAGCAGGGCTTCTGTGAAAGGCTACCCAGTCTCCCATCGAGTCGGTTCAAGTGCCGCATACACTTGTAACCAGTGCGGTAAGAAGTTCACTCAGGCCTGCAACCTAAAAGTCCACCAGCGTGTCCACCAGCGGGAAGGTCTCCACTTGTGCAGCCACTGTGGGAAAGGTTACTCGTCCTTCAGTGACCTGCGTAGGCACCGATGCAGCCAGACTGGAGACAAACCCTACACCTGCACGCTTTGTGGGAACAAATTCAGCCGACTATGGAATCTCAAGCTGCATCAACGCATTCACACGCAGGAGAAACCACACAAGTGCACTCTGTGCAGTAAGAGCTTTACCCGGGCCGACATCTTGAAAGTCCATCAACGTACCCATACAGGAGAAAGACCGTACTGCTGTGGTATCTGTGGACTGAGCTTCAAACGAATGGACCATCTCAGGTCACATCAACGCAAACATAGTGCTGACCTGAATAATCAATGACAAAAAAATGGACCTTACAAGGATATTTTGACTTTTAAATTGTTGGAAGGCCATAAATCCTGACTGTACTTGTGTCCCATAAAACGTTACACTGTTACTGTAGAACCTTCCTTTGTAGTCAAGTTTTCTGTAAAATTTGATTTTGTTTTTCTTAAAGGGATAGTTTACCCAAAAATGAATATTGTGATCAATTACTTACTTAAATCGTCATTTAAACTCTCCCTTATGTCATTTAAAACCTGTATGACTTTCTTCTGTGGAACATAAAAGAACATATTTAATTTTTTTTTTTTTTGTCTGTATAATCTGTTGGGTTTCCAACATTCTGCAAAATATCTTATTTTGTTTTTAGCAGAAGAAATTAAGAAATGCAGTTTTGAGGTTGGGTAAATGGCACTGTTGGGTAGACTATGACTTTGTTAAGTTATGGTTAATGTGGCCACCTTTGCATGTGATGAAAATATTGTATTTTCGATGCAGAGTGGTAAGACATTATCACTTTCATGCTCCTTGGAATCTTATTGAATAACACTAATTTTGAAAAGTGAAAGTGATTCAGTTTATTTTAATAATACACAATGTATGTCACATGTAATATCAGTCTATTTTCAGCTCTCTGTTTGAGCATTACATAGTTCAGTGTCTTTTTAAACATTTATTTGGTTGTTGCTGATTCAGCTGTTTATTCCAAACACTCTTTGATGATAATTGGTTATTCAGAGCACATGTGAGGAATAATTGACAACAGGCTGACAATTATGGAAAAAATATAGAAAAGTAATGCACATGTGAAATGTTATTGTGGTCACAATGTGAAGAGGAACTGTAATGTGGTCAGCAGACTTGGAACTACTTCATAACTGTGCAACTACTGAAAAATAGTTACACAACTTAGAATGTCAACAATTCAGAATCTACTATTGATAATTTTGCATAATGTAATGTAACTTCTTATATTACTAGGGGTCTAACTAGAAAAATAAAATGTTATAATATTAAAAAGTTAAAAACAGCTGTTATATTTTACATAGTATATGTCCTAGGAAACTGCACAATTTTAGTTCATGTTTTAGTTCGCTAATACTTCGCCACTGTGACTGCAGTATTATTTTACTATCATTGCGATCCTATTATAGTTTTTATTAAAATTTTGAATTAGTCTTTATATTTAACATGTTAATTTTTAAAGTTTTGGTAATTATTAATTTAGTAAATTATGTTTTTAATATGCCTAGGTTTTTATTAATTTTTATTACACCAGAAATATGTTTTTAAAATTTTTGTACAACAAGGCCACCGTACAACCTGTGACGTCACTAGCAACAACATTATTGTCCGTCTGCTCAGCTCCGCTTCCTCCTGACATGCTGAATGATGCATTAACCAAACTTGTAACGTTAGTTTATACATTAACAAAATAAAATAGCTGGAACGTACTACAGTCAGCTGGACATGGTGCGACGAATTACGCGCGCCTAAAGGATATTTATTTCGGTTCGCGGTTCATAGTCTGTCAATCAGATGTAATGAGCTCGATGCTAACCGTGCGAGGATTTTATGATCGGGATTTTTATGATTTTATTATGAGTGACTAGCCGTGAAAGTGTGAAGTGCAACAATTACTGTGAATTTTGAAATTGAGTTCTCAAAATGCTCATGTGTGGACTTAGTAGTCAGTACGAAATAAAATATTTGAGGTAGAAATCAGTCATGATCACGGTTGTCTCTGTGCATTCAGCGATCATTTCATCTCTGTAAGAACGAGCTCGAGTAGATCAGATACAGGATGACGGACACACTGGTCCTCTCCTTCCAGACTCGGCTGTCTGGGGTCATGGAAAATATTCTCAAAACCACCATGTACGAGATCACCCGGTTAGTGGAAGAGAGCTTCTTGGAGCAGATGGATCGAGGCAAACGAGAGGCGGAGGTGTTAAAACGGAGGCTGATAGTTTCGGAAGCCAAACTGAGAGAACGGGAGAGGTTTAAGAGGGTGAGGTGTGTGGACTGTGGGCGGACAGCAGTGTCCAGGAGGAGGGTACTACACAGAGGCCCCGAAACACAGAGCAGTGAGTAGAAACTTGTGACTTTCCAAAGGACCGTCACCAGTTAAGCAGTGCTTACATGACTCAGTGACCCATAAGAACGGCCGGTATGTTGGCTGTTGTTGGTTTCATCCGTTTATACAAAATGTTTGTCATTTTCAATAATAATTTAATAAACCTACAAATGTCAATTGATTTTAAAAGTACAAAAGTAATTTCCTTGTCATTATTTTTCACAGAAGTTTCCAGATATATGTTCCAATGTATTATATTTCTTATATTTTATATATTTAAACACTTTTTAAGGCATGGTGTGCCAGCCTTGGAAGTTTGCTGAGGCCCCGCATGATTACAAAATAGTTTCATTGGTTTTCATAGGACTCTTTATGCTGTAAAGGTCTATATATATATATTATATATTATATACAGTTGCAAGAAAAAGTATGTGAACCACTTGCAGAATCTGTGAAAATGTTAATAATTTTAACAAAATAAGGGAGATAATACAAAATGCATGTTATTTTTTATTTAGTACTGTCCTGAGTAAGATATTTTACATAAAAGATGTTTACATATAGTCCACAAGACAAAAAAATAGCTGAATTTATTAAAATAACCCCATTCATAAGTATGTGAACCATTGATTCTTAATACTGTGTGTGGTTACCTGGATGATCTACGACTGTTTGTTTGTTTTGTGATGGTTCTTCATGAGTCTCTGAGCAGTTAAACTGAGCTCTGTTCTTCAGAAAAAATCTCCAGGTCCTGCAGATTCTTCAGTTTTCCAACATTTTTTACATATTTGAACCCTTTCCAGCACTGACTGAATGATTTTGAGATCCATCTTTTCACACTGGGGACAACTGAGGGACTCAAACACAACTATTAAAAAAGGTTCAAACATTCACTGATGCTCCAGAAGAAAACATGAACAACCATCACAAAAAAAACAAAAAACAAACAAACAAAAAAAAAAAACAGTCAGATCATCCAGATCATCACAGTCAATCACACACAGTATTAGGAATCAATGGTTCACAAACTTTTGTATATATATATATATATATATATATATATATATATATATATACACACTACCAGTCAAAAGTTTGGAAACGGTAAGAATTTTAATGTAAAAACAGTAATATTGTGAAATATTATTACAATTTAAAATAACTGTTTTTTGCTTGAATATATTTTATAAAGTAATTTATTCCTGTGATGGCAAAGCTGAATTTTCAGCATCATTACTCCAGTCTTCAGTGTCACATGATCATTCAGAAATCATTCTAATATGCTAATTTGCTGCTCAAGAAACATTTATGATTATTATCAATGTTGAAAACAGTTGTGTACTTCTGTGTTCAAAAGAACAGCATTTATCTGAAATACAAAGCTTTTTTAACATTATACACTACCATTCAAAAGTTTGGGGTCAGTAAGAATTTTTATTTTTTGTAAAAGAAATGAAAGAAATTAATACTTTTATTCAGCAAGGATGCATTAAATCGATCAAAAGACAGTAAAGACATTTATAATGTTACAAAAGATTATATTCCAAATAAATGCTGTTCTGAACTTTCTATTCATCAAAGAATCCTGAAAAAAAAATATTGTACACAATAAATGTGTACAAAAAATGTTTCTTGAGCAGCAAATCAGCATATTAGAATGATTTCTGAAGGATCATGTGACACTGAAGACTGGAGTAATGATGCTGAAAATTCAGCTTTGAACACAGGAATAAATTACTTTATAAAATATATTCAAACAGAAAACAGTTATTTTAAATTGTAAAAATATTTCACAATATTACTGTTTTTACTGTATTTGTAATTAAATAAATGCAGCCTTGGTGAGCAGATGAAACTTCTTTTAAAAACCACTGTTGTGAACTACTTGCAGAATCTGTATATAATATAATAATAATATTTTAATATATATACTGTACAGCATAAAGAGAGTCTAAAGAGGTCCTCTGTCATGTTTTTGGTTTTCTTGTCACATGACAACGAAGTGGTTTCTAGAGTGTTGGTTATGCTACACTGACTTTCATTTTAGGTTCAAAATGTTTTTCAAATATACAAAGAAACTGACAAAAACATAATAAAAGAGAGAGCCAGCAGTTTTTTTTTGTTCTTCTTCTTTTCTTTTCTTGAATTTCAGCAGTTTTATGTGGAAGAAATATTACATTTTTGAATAAAGTCACCATGAAATCTAAATCGACAATTCTTTTTTTTTTTTTTTTTTTTTTTTTTTAATTAAAGCATATCCGTGCAGTTTATCCGTGCACTAGTGTTGTCAAAAGTACCGACTTCGGGACCAAGTCAGTACTGAAATTTTAAAATGTGACACTTTGAGCCACCACTGATTCGTAAACACTCTGATTGGCCATTGTGTTCACGCACTCATCAGATATGTCTGTGATTAGCTACAATGATCAGTGCTTCAAAAACATGTTGTAAGTAGACATCAGTGACGCTCTTCACCGAGCGCTCACACAGATACTCACGGGAGTGTTTGAAAGCAGGTGTCTATCATCAGGCCAGTGTGCTCAGACGCTCCCGCTTTCAAAACGCTTTTAAATTCAAGCACTTTGGTGTGCTTTCAAATGCTCCCGTGCGTTGATCATTGTAGCCAATCACAGATATATATGTTGAGCACATCAACACAATGGCCAGTTAGAGGTGTTTACGAATCTGCTCAACAGTGCTCAAAGTGTCACATTTTTTTTAACATTTCAGTTACGACTTGGTATCGAAGTCTGTACTTTTGACAACACTACTATGCACATAATTATTTTTAAAATTCAAGTGCCCTCTTAATATTTAAGTAAAATAACTTTCCCTCCCTCTTGCAACAACATATTTTCTCTTCTCTGATCTTGTTCGAGAAGCTGTTTCACTCGGATATGCGTCACAGTAGGGAAGAAAAGACTATTGCCGTTTCATGCCTTCTTTGATAGACACGGATCAAAATATGAATGTCACATCATTGACCCATGTACCACATTACATCATTTTTATATTAAGTCAAATTAATAAACTTGGTTTCTGCTGACTGAATGCTCTTCTGTGTGTTTTTTAAGGTTTGGACCATCCACTTGTTGTAAAGCAGGAAAATGCTTCTGACAGTAGCTGGAGGTGCAGTCCCAAGGCAAGCAAAAATCAGGAGCCTTCAGCAACTCTGGAAACTAAACAAAATGTGTGTATGCTATTGTTTTAATAGTAATATGTAGTGGCAGAGAAGAGAAAAAGTATTTGGACAGTTTTTTTGTTGCCAAAGGGCATCCGAGTGAACTTATCTTAAACAAGTTTGGAATAATTACGATTTTGTAATGTTTTTGAAAGAAGTGTCTTCTGCTCACCAAGGCTGAATTTATTTAATTAAAAACACAGTAAAACAAATATTGTGGAATATTATTACAATTTTTAATAACAGTTTTCTATTTTAATTTATTTTAAAATGTTATATATTTCTGTGATGGCAAAGCTGCATTTTCAGCATCATTACTCCAGTCTTCTGTGTCACATGATCCTTCAGAAATCAGTCTAATATGCTGACTTTGCTGCTCAAGAAACATTTCTTATTATTATTATGGTAACACTTTACAATAAGGTTCATTAGTTAAACATTAGTTAAGGTATTAACTAACATGAACTAACCCTGAGCAATACATTTGTTACTGTATTTACTAATCTTTGTTAAAGTTAGTTAATGAAAATACAGTTGTTCATTGTTTGTTCATGTTAGTTCACAGTGCATTAACTAATGTTAACAAGATTTTAATAATGTATTAGTAAATGTTTAAATTAACATTAACAAAGATTAATAAATGCTGTAGAAGTGCAGCTCATTATTAACTAATGTAGTTAATTAATGTTAACTAATGAACCTTATTGTAAAGTGTTACCATTATTATCAATGTTGAAAACTGTTTTTGCTGATTAATATTTTTATGGAAACAATGATACCATTCAAACATTTGTGGTAAGATTAAAAAAGAGAAATTAATACTTTTATTCATCAAGGATGCATTAAATTGATCAAAAGTGACAGTGAAGACTTTTGTAATATTACAGAAGATTTCTATTTAATAAATAAATTTAATAAATAAATGTAATAAATGTTGTTCATTGAACTTTTTATTCATCAAAGAATCCTGAAAAGAGTATCACCATTTTCATAAAAATGTTATTAATATTAAGTAATATTGTAAGTAATATTTCTCAATATTACTGTTTTGACTGTAATTTTCATCATATAAATGCAAACTTACTGAGCATAAGACTTATTTCAATAAAATCTTAATTATTCCAAACTTTTGACCACCAGTGTACATCCTCTAAAAATGTAATGAACTCTGAGAAAGGCATTTGTTTGCACATGCCATTTGGTAAAACAATAAAATTCATACATTTTAAGTGTTTAAATCCTGCACTTTGCTAAGATTGTTACCATCGTTTTTGAGTATTTTCTAATTCATGCACATTTTGTCCATGATAGGCTGTTCAAGTGGGTGAACTTAAACCTGGAGGAGAAGTGAAAGAGGAATCAAACACAGAGGCTAGAGACGCACAAGCTTGTCTAATAATACACTCTCAAATACACAAACAAAAAGATCCTCAGAGCAGTGTGGAAGAGACCAATGGACTCCGCAATACAGATTCGGACCACAAACCAGGTGGAACGTCCTGCACTGAAAGACCTGGGGATGAGGATGAGGTCAGACACAGAAACCCCCCAAAATGGTTTGACTCTAAAACAGACCCTTCAGCACGGTCATCTGTTTCGCAGCCAGAACCGGTCAGGACCTCAGTATCTTCAGAGTCTCCGGTTTTGAGGCCGCAGGTAAGCAGCATAGACTCAGGGCCCGTTAAACAAGAAGTTATAGTGATGCTTCCACCAGACTGGGAGGAAATGGAGAGAATCAGGCCTCAGATGGTTTCTGCTCACAACAGTGCTAAGAAGACACCATTGGATCTTCAGCCTGGAGAT
Source organism: Elopichthys bambusa (assembly GCA_037101425.1). Classification (NCBI taxonomy): domain Eukaryota; kingdom Metazoa; phylum Chordata; class Actinopteri; order Cypriniformes; family Xenocyprididae; genus Elopichthys; species Elopichthys bambusa. The sequence continues at coordinate 28,638,263 of CM074436.1, forward strand.
CCTCTCATGGCTAGGCCTCAAGTACAGGAGCGAGTCTCCTATCCCGCGCCTCCCGTCAAGGTTCAGAGCCTTGCACCACAAGCCATGCAGCATCTCAGATCACCCGTTAGGAAGAATGCAAAAATTGTTTTACATCCCAATGCGGTTGTGACAGATCACAGCGCCAGTGACGTAAACAGAGCACAATCCATCTGCAAAGGCCTTCCTACTCCAAAACCCTCTCATGTTCGCCAGTACCCTGAAGGAGCGGCTACAGGTGAAAGAAATTTCAGTACTGTACATCCAGGAAGAAGCCAGCCGCAGATGGTCAGTATGAGGGTTCAAGGGGACGCGCGTCACCATTCGGCGAGGACGACGCACAATTGCAACCAGTGTGGAAAAGGCTTCTCTCATCTGTGTCACCTCAGAGCTCACCAACAGATTCACACAGGAGAAAGGCAGTTCTGCTGTAACATCTGTGGACGGAGCTTCACCAAACTGAGTAACCTGAAAGCACACCGCAGGGTTCACACTGGTGAGAGACCATACATCTGCACAGACTGTGGGAAAAGGTTTACCCAGAAATGCAACTTGAAGAGACATCAGAGAATTCACTCTGAATTCACACACTCCAGTAGTATATGACAAGCCGTGGAGCTGTAATAGTGGTAGAATCTGTTACATTACACATATTAGTTGATGTTTTTTCGCTGAATGGCTAAGTTATTTTTAATATCATGCATCATATTAAAAGCTACATTATGTTCTGAAAAATTTCTTTTGCAGTGACGTGACTGGATCACTCAGGGGAAAATGCAGATTGTATCATATTATATTAAAGCACAGGACTTTTCCGCTCACTTTGGATGTTACAGGCTATTACTGTAGGTGAGTTGGTCTCACAAATTAATGTCCAAATAAATAAATGCTTTGTTTCACCCTAAAATCAAAATAAAATATATGCAATTATATTTTCAATAAAGACCTGAAAAAAAGCTTGTTTTAGGACCTTTAAGATTGTTATTCATTATTCAGATTTAAGCAAATGTGCATACATTTTTAAACATGTTTTTATTTAAATCAGTATAATTTAAAGTATGTATATACAATATCTCACAGAAGTGAGTGCACCCCTCACATTTTTGTAAATATTTTATTCTATCTTTTCATGTGACAACACTGAAGAAATGACACTTTGCTACAATGTAAAGTAGTGAGTGTTACAGCTTGTATAACAGTGTAAATTTGCTGTCCCCTCAAAATAACTCAACACCCAGCCATTAATGTCTAAACCGCTGGCCACAAAAGTGAGTACACCCCTAAGTGAAAATGTCCAAATTGGGCCCAAAGTGTCAATATTTTGTGTGGCCACCATTATTTTCCAGCACTGCCTTAACCCGCTTGGGCATAGAGTTCACCAGAGCTTCACAGGTTGCCACTGGAGTCCTCTTCCACTCCTCCATGATGACATCACAGAGCTGGTGGATGTTAGAGACCTTGCGCTCCTCCACCTTCCGTTTGAGGATGCCCCACAGATGCTCAATAGGGTTTAGGTCTGAAAACATGCTTGGCCAGTCCATCACCTTTACCCTCAGCTAATTTAGCAAGGCAGTGGTCGTCTTGGAGGTGTGTTTGGGGTCGTTATCATGTTGGAATACTGCCCTGCGGCCCAGTCTCCAAAAGGAGGGGATCATGCTCTGCTCATTCATGGCTCCCACAATGAACTGTAGCTCCCCAGTGCCGGCAGCACTCATTCAGCCCCAGACCATGTCACTCCCACCACCATACTTGACTGCAGGCAAGACACATTTGTCTTTGTACTCCTCACCTGGTTGCCGCCACACACACTTGACACCATCTGAACCAAGTAAGTTGATCTTGGTCTCATCAGACCACAGGACATGGTTCCAGTAATCCATGTCCTTAGTCTGCTTGTCTTCAGCAAACTGTTTGCGGGCTTTCTTGTGCATCATCTTTAGAAGAGGCTTCCTTCTGGGACGACAGCCATGCAGACCAATTTGATGCAGTGTGCGGCATATGGTCTGAGCACTGACAGGCTGACCCCCCACCCCTTCAACCTCTGCAGCAATGCTGGCAGCATTTCCCAAATACAACCTCTGGATATGACGCTGAGCACGTGTACTCAACTTCTTTGGTCAACCATGGCGAGGCCTGTTCTGAGTGGAACCTGTCCTGTTAAACCGCTGTATGGTCTTGGCCACCGTGCTGCAGCTCAGTTTCAGGGTCTTGGCAATCTTCTTATAGCCGACGCCATCTTTATGTAGAGCAACAATTCTTTTTTTCAGATTCTCAGAGTTCTTTGCCATGAGGTGCCATGTTGAACTTCCAGTGACGAGTATCAGAGAGCGATAACGCCAAATTTAACACACCTGCTCCCCATTCACACCTGAGACCTTTTAACACTAACGAGTCACATGACACCGGGAAGAGAAAATGGCTAATTGGGCCCAGTTTGGACATTTTCACTTAGGGGTGTACTCACTTTTGTGGCCAGTGGTTTAGACATTAATGGCTGTGTGTTGAGTTATTTTGAGGGGACAGCAAATTTACACTGTTATACAAGCTGTAACACTCACTACTTTACATTGTAGCAAAGTGTCATTTCTTCAGTGTTGTCACATGAAAAGATATAATAAAATATTTTTTAAAATGTGAGCGGTGTACTCACTTCTGTGAGATACTGTGTATATATGTGTGTGTGTGTGTGTATGTATGTATATATATATATATATATATATATATATATATATATATATATATATACATATACATACACACACACACACACACACACAACCATTCAGAAGATTGGGGTCAGTAAGATTATTTATTTTCTAAAGAAATTAATACTTTTTTTTCTAGCTTGGACTGCATAACTGTATTCAACATTGATAATAGGAAACGTTTCTTAAGCACCAAATCAGCATATTAGAATGATTTCTGAAGGATCATGTGACACTGAAGATTGGAGTAATGAAGCTGACAAAATTTGCTTTACCATCACAGGAATAAATTACATTTAAATATAGATTAATATAGAGACTTAAAAAAAAAAAATACATTAAGTGTTTTTTTAAATTAATTTTATCACAGTAGGCTCAGGAGGGATGTACTATAATTGTAATGGTCTTTTAAAATAGGCTTCACTTTCTATATGCAACATTTTTTATTCATCTTTTTCTTTTGATTTTGGGGTGAAATATGACCAGTTTCACCCATGCTTTGGACATTTTCTCTGTTTGTTTAAAGTATTTAATTCACTTCAAAATGGAATTTTACAAGCCTTGACGAATAAAACACATCTACTGAATATTATACTGTTAAATCAGATCCCTTTGATTTGTTTGTATATTCAGATGTGTAGCATTAGCTCTTTTAAATGGTGCATATACTCACTATTGCAACAGCATTACTTTATTTATATATATATATATATTTTTTTTTTAATTTTTTTTTTTTATTATTATTATTTTTTATATATAAGATAGCCAGTAAACTTTGCAGAACAAATTGATGTGCATATGCTGCTGTGGGCTAAAATGGTTACATGTTCACATTTAAATGTCAGTGCCGATGTTGTAGGTTTAAACCTGTGCAGAAGTTTTCAGATGGACTAGGTCCATTTTAAAATGTAGTGACATGTGGCATGGCTCCAGTATTCTTTAGAGTGTAAACAAAGAGTGAGTGTAGCTGGTACATTCATGCCACCATCCCATCTGTTTAGTAGTTTTATATCTTTTGCGGATTCAATGCCACACACTGTTAAATTACACACTGATTAAACTCTTCCAGTAATGCATGCAAACAGATTATTGGTGATTCAGGTACACAGTAAGCCATGTGCATTACAGGCTCTATGACTGTAATTAAAATTTCTTTCTTCTTTTTTTCTGTGAAAATGACAAATCTGAATAATGTTACATTTGAAATGGACCAAATGGCTAAAGTGCAGGAAGTTCATGTCTCTATTTCTGTCATATATATGTTGTTTTTGTAATGTTCATGTCAACAACATTAAATAGTTCTCCAGTTCTTTGGTAGAGTACTAACATATACAGTATGTGCATGTGTATTGTGTTGTTCTCATTTAGTCTTTTTTGATAACTGACACATTTTGCTTTCCTATTGCACTTTAAAATAATACTCCACAATTACAGCAGATGATACAAAACTTTAGACCTGCAAGATGTGGCACTTTTTACTGTCTATAAAAAAAATTAAACAGTAAATAAATACATACAGTTTTTGTATAATAAACTGATACACTACATTATATTTAGAAAACCTCCTAGCAACTGTATTTCTATCAAAGATAGAAATATGACTCAGACTGTTTTTCTGAAAAAACATTGGTCCAGTGAAACAACTTATGCCACCCTCTGGTGGTCTTCAGTCATTTTTGACTGAATTTTATTTATTTATTTATTCATTTATTTTTACTTCATTTGAATGGCACAAAACTTGGTGACTTTTGGTGGCACTTGCTATATGAACACAAAAAATAAAGAAAAAATCATGGAGATGATTAGAAAAGTCTAAACCGTCTTTACAAAAGTAGTGATTAAAAAAAATGGCCACCGGAAATGAATGCGAAATACAAAAACAAACAAAAGTACAAAGCATTTTTTTTGTGGTATACACTCTACAAATCATCCATCCATGACGAAGTAGTCATTTAGCCTAATAAAAGTGCGTAATAATGTCTGAAAATACTTTATATTTATATTCATATAAGGCTACACGGGCGTCTAGTGATTGGCATATATGATTTTTTTTTTTTTTTTTTTTTTTTTTCCACCAGGTGGCACCAATCTGCCTTCCATGCTTTGGATTCTAAATACCTTTGCTTTATTTTCAATTTAAACACTGTATTAATTGAATATAATATGAAATATTTTTTCTAATATTTTATATGGAAGTAAATGGTGCAAAATGTAGAGATGAATATTGTCTATTACCATGATACATACACAAAACACTAAGTATTATTAAAAATATAGTACATTAATTTCATTTTGAAACAAATATTACACTTATTGTTTTTGGTCAGTTTATAATTTGTAATAAATACTGCAATATTCCATTAAAATAAGAATGTTTTACTTCATGGTGACTTTAATTACAGTAGACTAAAGTAAAATAATGGCTCGTCATTGATTAATGAAGATCCATTTAAATTCCCTACAGGCAGGTTATTGTCATTTTTTTTTTTTTTACACAAATATACAATTTTATACAGGAATAAATGTGGTTCCCTCAGTACACATGTAGAGTAGGATGTGTGGCATCTTCCAGTCCACTGGAGGGCAGTAACAGGAAACAACCAACATTTCCTGCATCCGCTTAGGACGACACTGTCATCTAACGATCATATTACTGCGTCTCTATTTATATTATTTTGCGGGTTTCCTCTGAGAAATCCGCTGCGGGAGGATCGTTTTCAAAAGGTATTTACCCCCTGAATAATGTGACTGTTGTTATTTGCCATTTTACAGTTAATTTCTTTTACTTTTTATCAAAAAGGCCAAAAGAGAGGGTGACTAGCGAGCTTGTTTTCTGTAGAAAACCAAGTAAAGAATAACAATTATACACATACATGCACGCATTTCTAATAACATAGTGTTGCCGTAATAATCTGATTGTATATTGTATCATGCACGTGGCTGCACAAACAACAATAACAAATCGCCCACCTGGTGACAGAGTCTTGTTGAAAAAATCAGTTTATGATTTGGAACATTCTAACATGGTTTTAAGCTGGTCATAATAGATGGCAGTTGTAACACCGTTTTCTTTCTTTATGCCTTTTCAGGGTGATTATTTTCATCAGAGTCATACACTGCATCAAGGTGTCCTCAAGGCGACAGGACGATGTCTGAAGCCCTTTTCCTCACATTCCAGTCTCAGCTCTCTGTTGTCATGGAGACCGTCCTCAAATCAGCCATGTTTGAAATAACCAGGCTGGTGGAAGACAGCTTCCTCGAGGAAGTGGGTCATCGTAAACAGGAGGTGGAAGTCTTGAAACGAAGGCTGCAGTTGTCTGAGAGTAAACTGAGGGAGAAAGAGAGGGAATGGGAACGGGGGAGGAAGACTCGGTGCTCAGACTGTGGCCGAAAGGGAGATTCCAGCAGCAGAGATGAGAGCCAACATGTAGAGACAGTCCGGGGTGAGTTACAACCAGTGTTGTTATTGTTAACTAAAACTATTATTATAGGAGTCCATCTATTTGCCATACTGCTTATCAGCTGTGGGGTCACGGGAGGGCTGGAGCCTAACTGAAATAAGATACGTTTTATATAAAATAAAATGACTAAAACACACACTAAATTAAAAATAGATTAAAGTAAAATAGAAATATTAAAAAATAAATAAAAATGACAAAAGCACAACGAAATTACTAAAACTTTGAAAACGGAAAATATAAAAATAAAAGCTAATTAAAATATATGAATAAATACTATAATAGTTTATAAATAATATTGAAATAACACTGGTTACAACACATCTAAAACTCAACCATATGGCACTGTAAAAATGATTTTTCAAAGTTGTAATTAAAACAAAGATCGTTGGAGTATGTTTTACAAGAAAATACTATTTTAGTTTTTCTTCTTCAAATTTCACATTTAATTCAATGTTACTTGCCGTTTCTTTAAAAGTTTATGAATATATATATATATATAATATGTGTGTGTAAAATGTTAAGGTTTTAATTTATATATAGAATAATCATTTTTATAGTTTATATATACCATTATTAACATATATATGTTAATGTACATTAGGGGTGTAGCGGTACACAATCATGACGGTTCAGTACGTAGCTACCTCGGTATTGAAGTCACGGTTCGGTATGGGCTCGGTACAGCAGGGGGAGAAAACTAAACAAAAATTGCTTCTTTTTTCTTTTTATTAAACAGTGATTTATTGAACAAATTGTGTTTCTCTCTTTAAATATATTCAGTTATAATTTAATTAACATTTTCTTTAGCTAAAATAGATTTTTTTTTATCCTTATGCTGTAAATATCATAAAAATACATAATCATGTTATAGATTATGTATTTGCCTGAGTTTGCCTGAGTCTTTCCACGGTTAAAACACTGGTTGAGTAAACATATCTATGCATAGATCGTCTGCTGTTCTTCTTCTGCGCATTTTCCTGTTGTGGCAGTTAGCAAACAGCATTGCATTACCGCCCGTGCCCCCTTCTGGATTGGAGTGTGGTTGGCCTGAAACTGACTGTATTCGTCGTCTGACTGTATGCAACGAACCGTGTGACATCCGTACCATGACATGTACCGTTACACCCCTAGTTTACATATAAATATTTAATAAATAGTGAGTATTTGCAAGCTACAACATTGTGCAGTGCTTTTTTCATTTTCACCAGCATGAGATGATTTTTAACACTATATTTAACATGATCACAGGCTGTTTTAACAGAGGGTTTTAGTTTCGAGTTACAAAATATTTTCTTTTACTGCAGAATGACAGTTTTGTCTTGCAAATCAATACAGTATTCTTTAAATGATTGTTGTCCTCCATTAATGGATTTCAGTGTATGGATTGCAGTAATCTTACTGTTAAGAACATCAGACGTCATATATACGTTCTTCATATCTTGAAATACATTTGTTGTGCTGTTCCTTAATTTTGTGTCCATTCTTCTGGTGCAGGAGCAAACACCCTTTGTTTAGGCCTAAGCCTGAGAGATCAATCTACCAATCAGCCTAAACTGACAGAAGAAATGTGGAGTACAAGACAACGCCTGGAGTCTAACAAACAAACAACAACAACAACCTCACACTCTAAAGAGAAGAACGATGTACACAGGCATAGTGCAAAAGAGATCATCACACCTAACTCCAATGCACCAATTCCTCAGGACTTTCTGCAGAGGCTTCTGGGAAATTCAGCAATCCAGAGCGAGTCCACTAGTGACTTCAAACCCAAAGTGAAGGATTTAGACCAATCCGAAAAGGACTTTACTCTTGATAAGGAAATGGACTCCAACCACTCAAGACTGATACAAAGTCCTTCGGCTCAGGATGTGCACGAGGTTTTGCCATCATCTTCACCAAACGATAGAGTAAAATCAGAGACAGAGCTGGATCTTCTACCTGTCAAGGAAGAGGAAGAGATGGTTCCAGTGTGGGATAGCGTCGACAGAGATGACGGTTGCCATGCAGAAATGACTGATCCGAGTCAGGGAGAGCTCAGAGGATCTTGTGATCAGGAGGAGATACAGGTAGAAAGCTTTCCAGGTCTAAACTCTCTCGACATGCCAGATGCCACCTCATATTTCACACCTTATTCAGTGAACACATTGGCACATCAAGGTATTAGGGCACAATATAGTCATTTATGCACAACAGAGCTGATGCTATCTAGCGTACCAGAAAGGTCTCATTCATTTGTCAAACCAGAAAACGAACAAAGTTATACTGGTTCAGAAAGCGCTGTCCGCTATTCTCACAATGATGTTTGTCCAGGCGAGAAAACAGTCAGCCATGAGCAATACCCAAAGCGTTTCTCTCAGGACAAACATGGGACGCCGGAACAAATCCAAGCGGGAAGGTCCCACCAGTGCACGCAATGTGGGAAAACGTTTGCAAGAGCATGTGACCTCAAGGCTCATTCGCAGATCCACAAGGGCAAGAAACCTCTGAGCTGTTCGCAATGTGATCAGACGTTTGCGTACAACTTTGAGCTCAAGGTTCACCAGCGAAACCACTCAGGAGAGCGACCTCATGTCTGTCCGCACTGCGGCAAGGCCTTCGCTCGGATGAGCAACTTCAGGCAGCATCAGAACATCCACACGCGGGAGAAACTCTTCAGCTGCACTCAATGCGGGATGCGATTCAATCGAGCCACCAACCTGCGAGTTCATATCAGACGTCACAGCCACGCGGGGAAGTCTTGCAATTGCCCTTATTGTGGAAAGTGCTATCTGAATCCCAGGCAAATGAAGACTCATTTATTGAAAGCCCATGGAAGAGGAGGAAAATAAATGTATCCAATTTTCATTCCTTTTTCGATCAGTTCATGTTTACATACTATAAATGGTCTGCACTGTTAGAACTCAAGAAGACACCAAAGGACCCGCTGTCCCATTTTTGCCACCTTAAAGACAACTAAACAACTGAACAGGACCTGGACAAATTATGCATGAAATCATTTTAAACAATACCTTTGCATTACAGAAAGACAAGGAAACTTAGGTTTCCTTATAATCCTAATACATGCATATAGAAATTTAAATGACAGATTTACTCCTAAAGGAATTTTGCTGTTGTGCGATTAATGTGTAATAGCTGGTATAGATTATGTATTTGATGTTTTTATGTATTCCCTCTGACAATGGTAATATGCAATATGCAGCATATACTCTTTCCTGAGAATGTTTGTGGATGTTTTTAACTTTAGAATTTATAATTTCACTAAAAAAATACCCTGGCCTTTACTTAAATTGTGATATGTCCCTGTTCTTTGAAATTTCATGGCATTTTGTTGGAAAAAATAAATGAACCATCAGATGTAGCGACTGGTAGCACCTCTATCCCACCTCAGTCCCACCTCAGCAAGTCAGTTAGTCCAAACACGCTCCATTTCCTCTACTTCAGTCTTCCATTCAGACTTCGTCTTTTTTTTCAGTGTGTTTTATTTTTTATTTATTTATTTGCTGTGGATTGATGAACACTGATGTTGGACAATGCAAGACCTCCATTTCCACAAGAGTTGTGATCTCCTGCAGCATTGTGTCTTGATGCCTGCCTCTCCTGGAGTGATTGTAATCGGACAACCATTAACCCCTACATACAGGTCATTATCTGATGGATTTGTGTACTTTTTTCCAACAAAAGCAGTAAATTATTACAAAAGACTTTAAATTAATCAGAATATTTGACATTTGTTATTTGATTGATTCATTTTATTGTTCCTTGGACTGTGTAAACTAATGCAAGACAGCACTATATGAAATATAATTTCAAATGAACATTGTGTTGCAGACTTCACTTCATGTCTATTATGATAATAAACATGCACACTACAATAGTATACATAAACTGAGAATTAACTATGTATTAATACAAAGCAGTCTCAACCACATAGTTTTTGATCTTTTATTTATGAGCTGAGTATTACAGAAAGAAATGCTTCTAAATGCATCCAAAATGATGTGAAATTAACAACGCAAAACTTTGGTTTACTAATTATTTGTTGTGGATGTTTTAGATTGGCCGAAGTTTTGCAGATCACTCTTCCATGGAACAAGGAAATTCACACCCCATAAGCAAGCAGAAAACGTTCAGTGTAAGAAAATATACAGAATTAATTGGAATGAATTTTTAGGCTTTTAAATGATCATAAATTGACCAGTTTTATTTGTTTCTTGTTTCTTCAACAGGTTGTGGCCAGGGAGATCCTGACTCAGTTTCAGGTGTGGCAGAGGGCTTGCTATAGCAGGAACATTGAGTGGGGCCCGATTACAGCAAAGGTTCAGTTCCTCTTTATTTGTTCAATTTCGATTCACGAAATGTATGCAGAAAAGGGTATGTTTTCAGAGAGGGATTTTACATGGATTTGTTCTTCACACTTGAACAGATCATATCTGCACTGCCACAGTTGTATGGACGGGAGGCAGAGGTGATCGTAAGATGTACTAAGATGCTACACAACCGCAGAGATTACCTTCGAAGGAGAGCAAAGGTTAGACAGAGTTCATAGGCTCAAATTTAATCTTCATGAGCTTATTGTTTGTATGATGGTGAATATATATATATATATATATATATATATATATATATAACAGTTGTGTAAAGGCAATTTTCCATAGGGCTACATGATTTGAACTGCTATTATATTGCTTATATTGCTTATCATGGATAAAAGCAATTATTTAACATTTGTCAACTCAAATAACAAAAAAACAAAAGACCAATCAATCCTACAGACTTTTACATTTAACATAACACATTTAGATTAGTAAAAGAATAATTATTTGAAACAAATGTTTGTATACAATATATTAAGCTGTTTGTTTATGCTTGTCTGTGTTGACAGTGCAAAATATATTTTAATCGACTGAACAGATATATATATATATATATATATATATATATATATATATATATATATATATATTGCCACATCTTGCACAATGTTAAAAGTAAAGGCTATAAAAACACTATGGATTTATATTGAATTGATTAAATATATTATGTCCACAAAACATTTTTATAATATAAACTTATTATAAGACAGAAAACAAGTTCCACAGAAACGAGCACATTCACTCTGATCTTAGTAACACTTAACTGTCACAAATATTTATTTTAAATCTAAGAGGTTTTTCATTTATAAACCATCACAGTTTTAGTTAAATATGCTGAATGTGTGTGTGTGTATATATATATATGTTTTTTTTTTTTTTTTTTTTTTTTTTTTTTTTTTTACTGAAGCATAAAAAACACCCTTATGTTTGCAGATATTTAGGAAACATGCTGAGTTCACATACTTTTCTCAGAAAAACATTGCTACAGCCAATTATTCTACTTTGAAATGTGCGTTTCGTGTCGGAATGTCTGTTTTTGATTTGGTCTGTGTGATCCCGCCCACTGTCAATTTACCCAATAGTGTTTCGACACCACCGGTTGCCAGTTGACAGAAAAAACTGTATTTTAGCCGTGGAAGCTATTAATCGAACTGGTTCAGAGATCACAGATTCTGCCCTAACTAAAAAGTCTTGCCATCCATCTAAAAAGCTTTATAAGGCACATAGAGAGTCAGTTGCCTTGCATTGTCTGTTGTCTCGTTTCTGTTGCATGTCCTCAATCTGGCAACCTGCATGAGCGTCTAGTCTGAGGAGGAAGGGGCGGGTGAACTGCAGTATCCATTTCAAACACTAGATGTCAATATTACATACTGCACCTTTAAATATTGTCAATATTATTATCACTGCCTGACTGTTAGAGAGGGTTTGCTCTGCAGACTGTAGCACAATGACAGTTCATCTAGTGAATTTGGTTGACATAGTGAAAGCAAATGCACCATAGAGGATTTCGATGATGCACTGGATGTCTTTAATGCGCATTATTTGTCACTATACTCCATGACAAGGATGGACTCAACACCAAGAAGTGAGACAGTAAGTGAATGAGCATAATTTATGTTGTCATTATATTGTCAGTATATTTTGATGACACTTGCATTTTACATTAGCCCTGTTAAACAGACTCATTATTAACATCCCACCGGGTCCTTGTGACCACTACACTGCGTGTGTAATAATAATGTCAAGACCAACTTCCTACTGACAAAGTCAAGTGTCAAACTCAAACTGTAATTGTGTTTGTAACTAATTGTTAGCAAATTTAAACAAATGTTAATATTCAAAATGTTTTGTTGAATCAAGTTAACCATTATTTAATTGTAATTATCCATTTCTAGATGCATATTACGGTCCTTAAAAAAGGAGAAGGTCCCTGCATCTCTAAGTGCACTCAGTGTTGTGACAAGTATCACTGCCCATTTTGTGAGACCTGGGTCTACAAGCCAAGAGAGTTAGGAAGCGTTGTTAACCATGTCAAGAATCATCTGAAGTTGGCCGTCCAGCTTCATGGTGTGTATAGTGCTTCCACATCCATTAAAATGAATTTGTCAAGGCATATTAATTAACACTTGTTTTACTTTTTTCAGATTTCAGTATTGTCAAGTGTAACTTAAAATGCAGGCAAAATGCACATTTTCATTGCTGCTACTGCTCTGCCACCGTTGTGCGGAAAGTACAATTACATATTCATCTCTCAAAATGCATCCAGAAGTTAACTGCTGAGGAGGAATTTGAAGAAGACTACTCACTTGATGGAAGTCCTAAACATGAGTAGTTTTTTTTCTTATATTATCTTTTATTTCAGTTATTTCTTCACTAGTTCTTAGATTGTTTCACAAGTTCTTGGTTCCCTGTTTGTTAGAAGTTATTCAGTATTGTAGTATTTGATGGATGAAGCCTTATGGAAATAAATACAAATTTTCAATTCAATTCACATTTATTTGTATAGCGCTTTTCACAATACATATTGTGTCAAAGCAGCTTTACAGAAAATGCATGTCTACATTACAATTTATAGTGATCTGTTATCAGAGGTGACTGTGTACAAGTTATGTATTTCAGAATTGTACATTTACAAATCATGCAGTTAGCTGACAATGTATTAGTTTAAATAATGTATTAATTCAAAGCAGAAACAATGAGCTCAATGAAGTAAAGAATAAATGAAATAAACATTTATTAAAAATGTGTCTGCTTGTTATTTCGGAACTGTGCAGTGCTGAAATATCTATATTTACAAAATTACTTTTTGAAATAGTTATATCCATGGATTTATTTAATAACCTGACCCACAATTTTTCCTGGCCATATAAGTAATACAAGTAAAACACAACATGTCTTAAAGAGCACAGTCTGTGGAGATAAAATATTAAACATTACATATTAAACATTTTAAATAAACACCAAACACATGAAAGTTCTGACAAACTTTCAGTACTCAAAAACATCTGGTTGAATTTAAAATAGCTTGACTTATAACTTATAAAGCTTATGTAACAGCTTTATAAACTGTTAAAATTAGCACTTTTTTACTAAATTCACAAAATTTGTACTAAATTAGCACTTTTTATTTATATTTTACTTTTTTTTTTCGATTTCTATTCTCTTTCTCCATGTATTTGTGTGTGTGTGTGTGTGTATATATATGTATATGTGTGTGTGTGTGTATATATATGTATGTGTATATATATATATATATATATATATATATATATATATATATATACACACATATACATATATGTAAACCTTGCTACAAGCACTTTACTGATGAAACTGACTTGACACGGCACTTACATACTGTTGTACTCGTGTTGATTTGATTATACTATTCTCATTTGTAAGTCGCTTTGGAGAAAAGCGTCTGCTAAATGACTAAATGTAAATGTAAAATACAGAATATTTAAATGTGTTTGTGCATGCATATTAAAAGCGTTGCCAAAATACTTGATGTAGTGGATTATATCATCATGCTACAGTCTGCAGCAAGAAGAGTTGAGCTTGGGTTTGGAAAGACGGAAACAGTTTCCACAAAAAATATTAAGCAGCAAAATGTTTTCAACATTGATAACAAGAACAAATGTTTCTTGAACACCAAATCAGCAAAATAGAACGATTTATGAAGGATCATGTGACACTGAAGACTGGAGTAATGATGCTGAAAATTCAGCTTTGTCATCAAAGGAATACATGACATTTTAATATAGAAAAAAAAGTAGAAAAAATAGAAAAAAAGTTCTTTTAAATTGTAATAATATTTCACAGTATTACTGTTTTTACTGCAAAATGCAGCCTTTGTGAGCATAAGAGGCTTTCAATAAAAAAAATCTCAGCACCCCAAACTTTTGAACATTAGTCTACATTCAATGAAGATATATGTTCTCCCTCAGCTCTTTTATCTCATTTGTCATTTAAACAATCAAATGGTGCTTGATTACACTATCACTATGCCAAAGATGGAAAGTCAGCAGGGCCTGATTAAGTCAGTGATTAAGTCATTGGGTCTTTTAACACCCATCCACTGTGAAATGCAGCCTGACTTGCTCTTATTCTTGCATATGTAAATGAAGTATATGACTGACAATCTGCTAATGTGAAACTAGTTTTGCCTGTTGACCAAACAGACTTCACACATTACTGTAAAGTCTATATATTCTGTTTTATAATCAATGTTAGATTTGAGAATATAATGATGTGAAACAGTATTTTAAGATGTTCTTTTTTTCCCTTTTCTTCTTTTTTTTTTTTGTGCTGCAGGAAACTGCTGTGGAGAGAAATCTTTTACCTATGGGTCAGAGATATCTTGTACAACTTCAAAGAGGTGATGCTCAAAATGTAAAGTTTTGAATAAAATATAGTTATGTGTGATATTGTGCTCTGTTGTTTTTGTGTGCAGTTTAATGTGTTTTCTTTAACAAAGGGATACAGTCAGATTATAGTAACATTCATGGAAACTCTTGTGTGGGAAAGGATTGAAAAACAATGATTGAGAAGAATGGTTAAAAAAGTTAAAGTAGGTGTGGTGCATTAAAATTTTATTTGTCCTAAATTTAAGTTTAATATTTGATGTATGGTTTAAAGATGATTCCATTCAATCCCGAAGTTCACTGATAAGTATGCAGAGCCTGAAACTCGACTAGGCTATATAAATGCACAGAAATTCATTCCTTTTCCTATGTTCCTACGTAAACAAATTGGTTGGTGTATTGTTTTTATTTTTGTCTACATTAACGACAAAATGATAATAAAAAAAACAACGTTTGTTTCGACACATGCCAACAATACTAAAACTAAAAGTGGATAGTTTGTCTGCAATTTTATGGAATCAGGTCCCATCGATTTTTGTTTCCCGTCGGCCCGTTATGTGGTTACGCTTCACATTCCACAGAGCGACGGTGGGAGTCAGCGTCTGTCTCTCACGGGCAAATTTTTGATTTTTATCGAAGGTAAGTTGCTCTCATATAAAACGTTTCTTTACCTTTGAGTATACATATGTTTTATCTGTGGTTTTCGTTTCCAGAATTTGCACAGACGCTATCATTATATGATTCCCGCTTCAGACTATTGATGAGGTGAGGAGAACTTGCAGGTTTTCTTGTAACGGTGAAAGTTATTAATGAAAAAAAATGTCACTACTTTATCTTTGTTGGCTTAGAGAAAGCGTGAAATATTAAACTTGAACAAGTCTTTTTCTGTGGAATCTTTTTGGGGAGAAATCAGTTCTCGTCATTAGCTTCTTTGCTTTAGCAGACATGTCCCTTTAAACGCGAGGAATGCCTCCGTCCACGTTTTTTCCACACAGGCATTGCAGTCATATCCAGTTGAAACCATCAAGTCCATACAAAAGGCAGTTTGCATAAAGAAATACATTACTGAGATATGTCACAAAACGTGCAACCTTACCTGCCATTAGTTTTTTTTTAAAGGAATTGTTTATTTTTTAGATTTTCCTTGTAGTAGGTATTTTTCACTTAAAGGGATAGTCTACCCAAAAATGAAAATTATATCATAATTTACATGTCATTCCAAACCTGTAGGGCTTGCTTTCTTCTACATAACACAAAAGATGATATTTTGGGTATGTTGGGTAACCAAAGAGGGTCAAGTGGACTATCCCTTGTTAATATTTAGTTTACCTAAAAACACTACTGAATGGATTATTTTGAATAATAGCTGGTAATTATAATGGTACGTTATGAAAGCTGTGAATTCATACACACTTTAAAATGTTCAAAATGGCATTTTGTGCAAAACATTAATGGTTTGTTTGATGCTTCCAAGATTGTCACAGTGTAGCTAGCCAGCAAGATAATATTAAATAACACTAAAATCAGCAGAGGTCACAGGAACATTTAGTATCTAAAAAAAAAGTTACTGGCATAAACTTATACATCTTAAGATATCTCATCTGTTGAAAGGTAACTTGAACCTGGACGGCTGTTTCTCAACTTTACTCTGAATAGTTGCACAACAGAAGGGTTGTGGGACGCTGGCAGTAAGTCTGCCCTTTCTGTGTAAGAAATCCACCACCAGCCACACATAATGGAAGTGGAAGATCCCTTATCAGCTAAGTTCAGGGCCCTGATTGAAGGACTCATGGTGTCGACAACCTCCGAGATAGTCAAAATATTTAGCAAAGTGCTGCTGGAGACCAGAGTGGAGATCACCCGGAGCTGGAGGGAGATCGACTTGTTGAAGAAGCATTTGGAGGAATGTGAGCAGCAAAAGACAGAGGCCATCTTCAGGGCTCAGCAGAGTGACTTCAAAAGAGAAGATGACGAGATGGAAGTGTCACGTGGGCATTCTCAGCTTGGCGTACAGAGTGCAAACACTGTCAGGCCAGGGGATGTGGTAAGTGGCCATGTGTTGTGCTGTCATTGTTTCCACTTGTTTCTAGTGGAGTACAGTCTATAATTCTTCAAGCAGTGGCTCCCAAACAGAAACAAGGATTTTATTTCTTTAGCTAAAATCTTTAGTTTTGGTTAAATCAATGCATCCAGTTTGTCATTATGGCCTATTTGTCATTTTTTTGACAACCCACTGATATTGTATTTATTTGTTTGTTTGTGTGTAAATTATTCTGTAGAATGATTTATGCTCTTTTGATAATGAAAATTTCCATCTTTTTTCTGTCACAGGGACCTGAAGGAAGAGCAGAGAATGTCTCCGTTGGGAACAGAGGTGTCAGTCTGGGCAATGCTAAAGCCAGTGGACCAGAGAGCACACGGTCAAGCAAACCAGGTACTAATTTTTAAGATAATTACTTGAACTGCAGCAATAAACAAATCAAGGAATGTTTTCATAAGTTCCTCTACAAAATACAAATGAATACTATATAAAAAGTGGAAATACAGTATTAAAAATAAAGGTTCCAAAAGGTTTTTTTTTTTTTTGCAGTGATGCCATAAAAGAACTATTTTGGTCCTCTAAAGAACCTTTTATTGAACAGTTCTTAAAATAACCATTTTTCTTTGTGTGAAGAATTCTGTGAAGAATAATCTACAGAACCTTTTAAAGAACCTTTTATGGAATGGAAAGGTTCCATGGATTTTAAAAGGATCTTCATCGAAATGTAGATGCCAATAAAGAACCTTTATCTTTACAAGTGATCTTTAATAGTATTTTAAATGGGGCTGGGTAAAAATATTGATTTCTCATTTTTATGAACCAATATTAAAAATGCAGTTTTCAGTTAAACTTTGTTACTTTGTTACTTTTGTAACATCATCTCAGATTTCAAATTCTTAAGAAATTCAAATAATGTTTTGGCACTTGCGACAGATCGCTGTAGTGCCTCAGTTCAAGCGGCATGTGAACCGATCATCTCTTCTGCTTTACTACTAGTTAAAGAAAGATGGTGAAAGATGCAGTACAACTTACCGAAATCCATATCATGTCTCATGTATGTCTCAATCAGTGTTTCAACCGCAGCATATTTATAGTGGCTCCCTGATGCCCACAAATTATTCACAATATCCCAGAAATTGAGCCAGCGTGAGGGAAGCCCTGTTTCCACCTGGTATTAAAGGGTTACAATTAAATTTTTTTTGTGTCACTAATTACTCACTGTCATGTGGT
Source organism: Elopichthys bambusa (assembly GCA_037101425.1). Classification (NCBI taxonomy): domain Eukaryota; kingdom Metazoa; phylum Chordata; class Actinopteri; order Cypriniformes; family Xenocyprididae; genus Elopichthys; species Elopichthys bambusa. The sequence goes on from CM074436.1 coordinate 28,656,455, forward strand.
TCCACATCCGTAAGAACTTTGTTCATCTTCGGAACACAAATTTTTTTATCTCTCATAGAAAGCAACGAAATGACCACATTCAAGGTCCAGAGAAGTAGTAAAGAAACATCGTTAAAATAGTCAATGTGACTACAGTGGTTCGATATTAATGTTATGAAGCGACAAGAATATTTTTGTGCCCAAAAAGAACAAAAATAACAACTTTATTCAACAGTTTTTCTGTTACACAGCTGGCGCAGTGCTGCGTTTGTGTTTACGTCCGAATGCCGGCTCATTATTGGCCGGCTCCTGTGTCAGCATCACACGCATGCGTCGTGCTGCTCACGTGTACAACGTCGGCCAATACTGAGCTGCCATTCAGATGTAGAACCTGGAGGTGCTGCAACGCAAATAGCATAGCAGAATGACAGGGGAGAGACGAATTTGTTGAATGAAGTAGTTTTGTTTTGTTTTTGCACACAAAAAGTATTCTCGTTGCTTCATGACATTAAGGTTGAACCACTGTAGTGGTTCTCATTGAATTTTAGCAATTCTAATATGTGCTTTTTTGTTGTTGTTGTTGTAGCTTCATCAGGCCATATAGTTCAGAAAAGCTGCACACAGCTTGTGGTAAAACCAAAAATAGTTTGTTCTACCAAGGTGTCACAAGTGAAGGGGCAGAAAGCATCATCAAGCAAGACCACATCACAGCCCATGTCTGAAAAAATGAAAAAAAGAAAATTAATCAAAAAGCAGAATCACGCAAATGATATTAGTGTTGCTCGTGCTCTTCGAGACCGACAGCACCTCAGCATGCAGAGACAATGTCTGTGTTGCTCATCGGATGAGTGCGATAACCCCTCCAGAGCCCAACACCAGGTCCCTAGTGTGTATATCTGTCGTAAATGTGAGAGAAGATTTAAAACCGACCTCCTGTTCAAGAGTCACAAGTGCTCAATGCCTCAGGATTGCAACAGTTGTGGGCAGATGTTCACTACTCTTCAAGGGCTGACTGCACACAGTCAGGAAGTTCAGCCTCAGTTTAGCTGCAGTCAGTGTGAGCAAATGTTTGCCACTCAATGTGCTTGGACCGTGCACAAGAGGATCCACACAAACCTCATTGTTCCCAATGAAATTAAGACTAAAAGGTTTGAGGTTCGTCTTGAAAGAATCTCAGACTCCCAGCTGGAGGCCGCTTTGTCCTCAAATAGCTTTCCCTTGCGAAATAACTCTTCAAAACAGAATCCTTTGAGTGAACCGAATCTGGCTTCAGCAGACACGACACCTGGATTTGCATGCAAACGCAGTGCAGAATCCACAATGGTGAACGTACCCGAGACCAGCAAGACACAACTATCACCCCAAAGTGTAGCAGAAAGCCCAGACTCAAGACCCGGAACCATGTCGGATTCCAGTGTTGGACAGTCAAGTGTCAGGAAAGTTTATGCCGTCATGTCAGCTGCCTCTTGCCAAATTCAGATTAGTGAAGATGCAAATGAACCAACTGCACATGAAACTGAACAAGTAACAGATGATGGAAAGCATCCCAGTGCAAGTGATGAGTCCGGACTCTGTACTCCTCCAAGGAAACGGAAAATGGCAGGTAATATTACAAAAATAGAAAATGTTGATTGAACGACATAAAAAAACCTGGATTCATTATCGTATTGGTATTCTTGTGCAGATATATTTGTTTTCATTGTAAGTGTTGATGTTTTTCCTGTAGATTGTTCTCATGACGCATACAATGGTGTGTTTCCTGTTGAAAATATACTGAGATGGAGAAACAATAAGGTAGGAATGTTGTTTTCATGCATCATTCCATGAGCCCTTAAATCGTTTTGAAAATAAAAATGTCGTGCTTTACTCTGACATCCATTTCATTTTTAAAGGGAAGAAATGAAGTTCGGGTCAAGTGGATGCCTTGCACATTGTGGTAAGTCTTCCTCATCTGATATCACACCTCCAAATAGAACCACCAGTACCATTCCGCTTAACCTAATTCTGTTCATAAATGTGTGTGTATATATAATTTTAATTTAGACGCTTTGTGATGGTGGCAGCTCCCAAAGCTAAACTAATTAATTTAAAATACATTTGGATGCCAGACAGGTTTAAACCTTTCAAAAAGATTTCCCTAAAATTTAATTTTCTATTTACGTTTTATTTGCTTTTCTCAGTGGGGCAAAGTTTCAGAACACGTGGGAACCAGCAGAAAGCTTTCCAGGCTATTTGGATGACAAGAATGAAGAGCCGAAGAAAAACTAAAGGGATCAGAAATGATATATAATGTTCAGTATGCTTTTATGAAGTTCTCTGTTTACACTATAAGAATGTATGCTTTACAATGCAGTTAATTTAATGAGTGTTTTATCGCCATGCCATTTCTTTCCAGTAATATACTGTGGTTGTAACTGGTTCCATATAGTTAGCCTAGATACATAGATGAGTAGCGAAGTTAAATAGGTAACATTACATTTAATACATGGTCTTAAGTGCCTGAGCTTTGTTTTATAGCTTGTCATATTGTGTAATAATTTAGTTATGACTTTAGATGTTTTTGAGTGTTGAATGTTACCTCTCTGCAATCCTTGGTTAAGATTGGTTGCTTTTGTTAGGTGTTGCACAGTGTTTTAGATATTTGTGTTGGGACTTGTATTGATGGATTCTTTTTATACCCAGCAGTCTGATTTTATAATGCTATTAATTGGCTAAAATAGTTGTGATGGATGTCCTAAACACTACATATCAGCTTATTAGTCCTATCCAGTTAATGAGGATTGCCTCTGCTTGTTTTGGACTTATATTATAATGTGGCCATTCATTCGGTTGTTGCGGGCTGGTAAAATGATAAAGTGGTAGATGTATTGAAACACCCACTAAATTGAATAAACCATTTTTAAACCTGCAAGCCTCTGAAACGTCAACCCCATCCATGATATGACACTGTTTTATGTCAGATTTTTCTGTCTGCATGTTTCTGTGCTCTGGAAAAAAAATCACATCATAGAAAACAAGATATGTTTACAGTAATAATAGGAAAAACGGTTAAAAAAAACTAAGATGCATAAACAGGAAAAGCTGCAAAACAAAATCAGCATTGTAATGAACTGTCCTGCTAACCACAATTAAATGCTACTTCTGAGTCTTCAAAAAGCAATGCTAAAATAGGCTGTTAAAACTATGTTTTTGACCAATGTGGAAAAGTTTTTTTTGTGTAAAAGTTGATTGATAATGTTTGCAATTTTTTTCCTGCGTTTGTCCCATACTGTGTTTCAGAACAATATGTAGGTAGGTTGTGGCTTTTACACCTATGAAACTTTTCAGTGTTTGTGTTAGTAAACCCATTTCCTTTGGCCAAACAACTTCCTGCTGCAAAAAGCACTGTAATGTGCGTGGTCTCAGAACAGACTTTGATATCTCAGCTGTCTAAAATAACCTTCAGTGAAAACAAAACTGATCACTTATTGTGAACTTGCTGAAAGCGGGAAGGAAAACTGAGAAATGTAATTTCACCTGAATCGTAAGTAAAAGAGAATCGTAACACTGACGAAAGAAATAAATGACTGTTTTCTGCTTAATTCTTTCCTCAGTTTCCTTCTTTACAAGCTAAATATGTTTTAATGGGAAATGACCAAGTATTTTGCTTTAACTGTATTTCAGGGACTATACCAATAACAACAGTGACGGAAACATAAAAAGCCCACGTACACTGGGAGTGGGCGGAGAATGGTTTTACTTCCTTTGACTGGAAATCTTGCTATTTTTCAAATAATTAAGCAAACACTGGACTGACTACACATCCACAATGGTGTTATCACTCTTAATAACAGGTAAGATTTGAAATTAAATATCTTTTTGCTTTAAATAGATATAAAATAAACTGCAAAGGCTAAAATAAGTACAATCATGCCACTTAATAATAATTTCAGTGTATCTGTTACACTGAAAAAGGCTTTTTGATTATACTTTTTTTTTTTTTTTTTTTTTTTTTAAAGGCAAGTGGTTACACAAAATTGATTTACCTTCATTTTAAGCATACCTGTATATTTTTAGATGAACTTAGTTTTTTTTTATTTACATTAGCTCAGTTATATTAAGTAAATTTAATGGCAGATAATTTTATTAGTTTTAAGCAGAATGCACTTACTTTAGATTTTTCCTCCCAAGGAAACAAGACTAAATATCTTCTATAATTTTTCTTCTATAGAAAATGCATCTTGATTTTAAAAATTTTTAGATATTTGTACTTGAAATAAGGCAAAAAGCATTTTTTGCAGTTCAGTAAATTTATTGTGCACATTTTCATCACACAAACTGTAAGTAACAAAAATGGAATGTCCTGTTATTAATGTAATGTAAATGTATACAGGATCCTGTAGATGAGGAGGCTGCATTAATTCGTAGGGAGTTACATTTATGTCAGGAGAGCATTTTTAAATAAAAATCAGTAACTTTTCAATAACTTAGCGTTCTGCCAGTTTTCACCTCTTATACAGTATCTCACAGAAGTGAGTACACCCCTCACATTTTAAAAATATTTTATTATATCTTTTCATGTGACAACTCTGAAGAAATGACACTTTGCTACAATGTAAAGTAGTGAGTGTACAGCTTGTATAACAGTGTAAATTTGCTGTTCCCTCAAAATAACTCAACACAAAGCCATTAATGTCTAAACCACTGGCCACAAAAGTGAGTACACCCCTAAGTAAAAATGTCCAAATTGGGCCCAATTAGCCATTTTCTTTCCCCAGTGTCATGTGACTTGTTAGTGTTAAAAGGTCTCAGGTGTGAATGGGGAGCAGGTGTGTTAAATTTGGTGTTATCGCTCTCACTCTCTCATACTGGTCACTGGAAGTTCAACATGGCACCTCATGGCAAAGAACTCTGAGGATCTGAAAAAAAGAATTGTTGCTCTACATAAAGATGGCGTCGGCTATAAGAAGATTGCCAAGATCCTGAAACTGAGCTCAGCGTCATATCCAGAGGTTGTGTTTGTGAAATAGATGTATGAGTGCTGCCAGCATTGCTGCAGAGGTAGAAGGGATGGGGGGTCAGCCTGTCAGTGCTCAGACCATATGCCGCACACTGCATCAAATTGGTCTGCATGGCTGTCGTCCCAGAAGGAAGCCTCTTCTAAAGATGATGCACAGGAAAGCCCGCAAACAGTTTGCTGAAGACAAGCAGACTAAGGACATGGATTACTGGAACCATGTCCTGTGGTCTGATGAGACCAAGATCAACTTACTTGGTTCAGATGGTGTCAAGCGTGTGTGGCGGCAACCAGGTGAGGAGTACAAAGACAAATGTGTCTTGCCTGCAGTCAAGTATGGTGGTGGGAGTGACATGGTCTGGGGCTGAATGAGTGCTGCCGGCACTGGGGAGCTACAGTTCATTGTGGGAGCCATGAATGAGCAGAGCATGATCCCCTCCTTTTGGAGACTGGGCCGCAGGGCAGTATTCCAACATGATAACGACCCCAAACACACCTCCAAGACGACCACTGCCTTGCTAAATTAGCTGAGGGTAAAGGTGATGGACTGGCCAAGCATGTCTTCAGACCTAAACCCTTTTGAGCATCTGTGGGGCATCCTCAAACGGAAGGTGGAGGAGCGCAAGGTCTCTAACATCCACCAGCTCTGTGATGTCATCATGGAGGAGTGGAAGAGGACTCCAGTGGCAACCTGTGAAGCTCTGGTGAACTCTATGCCCAAGCGGGTTAAGGCAGTGCTGGAAAATAATGGTGGCCACACAAAATATTGACACTTTGGGCCCAATTTGGACATTTTCACTTAGGGGTGTACTCACTTTTGTGGCCAGCGGTTTAGACATTAATGGCTGTGTGTTGAGTTATTTTGAGGGGACAGCAAATTTACACTGTTATACAAGCTGTAACACTCACTACTTTACATTGTAGCAAAGTGTCATTTCTTCAGAGTTGTCACATGAAAAGATATAATAAAATATTTACAAAAATGTGAGGGGTGTACTCACTTGTGTGAGATACTGTATTATAACAGTGATTAAGAATTAAACTTACATAATGACTCAGAAGTATGCGGACATCTTTTTGTCGGGTGTTGTTGCTATGGTGAATCGTAATATCGGAGCTCCATTGATCATGGCTTTTCATAGTCGTGGTGCACACACTTAACTCAGAGTCAACCTACTCAGAGTCTATTGAACTAACTCAATTAAGCTGTTCTGAAACCGAAACTCAGTTTCCTATCTCAGAGTAAGTCATCTTAGAGTTCAAGTTTTAACTTGGTTGAACCTCCTTATTAAAATGGGCCCCAGGTCAAAAACACACGAAATAACACTTTTAAACATTTACTCTTCTGATCCAGCTCTCTCTCTCTCTCTCTCTCTCTCTCTCTATATATATATATATATATATATATATATATATATATATATAATATATATATATCCAAATAACTATCCACTGCCCAGTTTTAGTTATTGCAAAAAAAAAAAAATATATAATAATAATTAGTCCCAGTAAAAAAAATGGATGAAGTAATCTTAAATTTGACATATATTTAAGTGGATTGAACACAATGAAATGAAGTTGGGGCAAAATATATAGCAATTGTGTTGCTTCATGATGTTTTCTTTCTGTCAGTTCTCATCATTTTGCCCCTGAACCATTTGGAGGCAGTACAATTGAAAGAAGTTAACCTTGGAGACATGGTGGTATTAAAGTGTAACATCTCTTTCTACAATGATATTCACTGGCTGAAGATAAGTGAGGGGCTTCCAATGGCTCTGATGGTCACAAGTCTAAAATATAACGGAGAACTGTCTGTTGTCTGGAACTATAATGAAAGTCGATTTGAAGGTTTTATGGAGAAGCAGATGACTGGACTGAGAATTTTCCATGTCTCCACTAGCGATCTTGCCACATACTACTGTGCAACATTATATCAAAAACACCTGGATTTTGACAAAGGAGTCCAACTATACAGTAAGTGAGGACATTGAATTTCTTGAGAAATATGAGCATTATAATTTTTTTTTTTCCTGCTCACCTTCTATTTGGTGTTTTTTAGCAAACCAACAAAGTAAAGAAAAACCCTTTGATCATGTAAAAGGTAAGAGTAAAAATGCTGTTTTTCTATAGATTTAGAAATACTCATTTGTAGTTCTTTTTCTAATTATATATCTGTTTTTTGTATGAAATACAGCATAAAATTGCTTTTGTGAGCAAAATTCTTTCCCCACCCTAAAGATAAACTCTTGTTTATTATTTCTTCACTTTATCTCCTAAAAACAAAAAAAAACAAAAAAACAGGTTTGTCAGGAGGACTTAATGGACTCTCTTTGCATTACCAAGTATTTGCAGCAGTGTTGTGTTTTGGCCTACTGGGAATGTTACTGGCTGTTTCTGTGGTTCATATGAAGACCAGAACAAAATAAATTATAAAATAGCCTTATTTCACCTCAGGTTTCCCCCAACCCCACAGTTTTAATGTTATTGTTTATAGTCATAAAAGTAACATTGCCCTGTCATAATATTGTGGTGGTGGGGTCACTTGAGATTGAGAACCTTTTTTGTGCATGTTATTCATGTGAAGATAATTTTGTGAGGAGTACAAATTAGTTAACTTAGTAGCTTTTGTTTCTTTCAAAAATGTAATGTGGTAATGTATGCCATGCATAGAACACACATGTAGAATTGTCTTACAGTTATCTTTATCTGCTTTCACTTGCAATCTTATTGTTCAGGGTGGCCTCAATTCTTAATAAAGCAAAAATGGATGCAAGATATTCGTTTTTCATGTCTTATTACAACAATATAATCATGCATGTGGTGCTAATTTAACTGAATGATAGCTTAGTGTAAGGACCATATTAATTTAGACCAGTGCTTATAAACCTATGTTTTTCTGAAGTTCCCTACTTTTAAAGGCATAGTTCACCCAAAAATAAAGATAATGTCATCATTTACTCAACCTCAAACTGTTCCAAACCTGTAGGAGTTTCTTGTTTTTTGTGTGTGTGTGTGTGAAACAGAGAAGATATTTTGAAAAAAGTTGGTAGCCAAACAGTTGGAAGTACATGAGAGTGAGTAAATGACAGAACTTTCATTTTGGGGTAACTATCCCTTTAATGTCAATAATGAGAAGCCCTGCTACAGAGGCTAGGCTTTTTCTTTTTTCTTGTTTTGGTAACCGAAACCACAGATTTTTACATGTTTTAATGGATTTAGCATTTTAATTTTTGAATTAACAATTAATAATTTTTAGCAGCCCGCTAGGAAGTTTGTTGAGGCCCCCAAGCGGAGCTCTGGTCTCAGCCAGGGTGATTCAGATACGGGGTTATTTTTGTTCCTTTATTTCATATAAATAGATTATGATCCACAAATAAATGTAAAGATATTCACAAAAATTAAACATATTCACAAATAAGTAGAATGAGATCCACAAATATACAGTGGGTACGGAAAGTATTCAGACCCCCTTACATTTTTCACTCTTTGTTATATTGCAGCCATTTGCTAAAATCATTTAAGTTCATTTTTTTTCCTCATTAATGTACACACAGCACCCCATATTGACAGAAAAACACAGAATTGTTGACATTTTTGCAGATTTATTAAAAAAGAAAAACTGAAATATCACATGGTCCTAAGTATTCAGACCCTTTGCTGTGACTCATATATTTAACTCAGGTGCTGTCCATTTCTTCTGATCATCCTTGAGATGGTTCTATACCTTCATTTGAGTCCAGCTGTGTTTGATTATACTGATTGGACTTGATTAGGAAAGCCACACACCTGTCTATATAAGACCTTACAGCTCACAGTGCATGTCAGAGCAAATGAGAATCATGAGGTCAAAGGAACTGCCTGAAGAGCTCAGAGACAGAATTGTGGCAAGGCACAGATCTGGCCAAGGTTACAAAAAAATTTCTGCTGCACTTAAGGTTCCTAAGAGCACAGTGGCCTCCATAATCCTTAAATGGAAGATGTTTGGGACGATCAGAACCCTTCCTAGAGCTGGCCGTCCGGCCAAACTGAGCTATCGGGGGAGAAGAGCCTTGGTGAGAGAGGTAAAGAAGAACCCAAAGATCACTGTGGCTGAGCTCCAGAGATGCAGTCGGGAGATGGGAGAAAGTTGTAGAAAGTCAACCATCACTGCAGCCCTCCACCAGTCGGGGCTTTATGGCAAAGTGGCCCGACGGAAGCCTCTACTCAGTGCAAGACACATGAAAGCCTGCATGGAGTTTGCTAAAAAACACCTGAAGGACTCCAAGATGGTGATAAATAAGATTCACTGGTCTGATGAGACCAAGATAGAACTTTTTGGCCTCATTTCTAAGCGGTATGTGTGGAGAAAACCAGGCACTGCTCATCACCTGTCCAATACAGTCCCAACAGTGAAGCATGGTGGTGGCAGCATCATGCTGTCGGGGTGTTTTTCAGCTGCAGGGACAGGACGACTGGTTGCAATCGAGGGAAAGATGAATGCGGCCAAGTACAGGGATATCCTGGACGAAAACCTTCTCCAGAGTGCTCAGGACCTCAGACTGGGCCGAAGGTTTATCTTCCAACAAGACAATGACCCTAAGCACACAGCTAAAATAACGAAGGAGTGGCTTCACAACAACTCCATGACTGTTCTTGAATGGTCCAGCCAGAGCCCTGACTTAAACCCAATCGAGCATCTCTGGAGAGACCTAAAAATGGCTGTCCACCAACGTTTACCATCCAACCTGACAGAACTGGAGAGGATCTGCAAGGAGGAATGGCAGAGGATCCCCAAATCCAGGTGTGAAAAACTTGTTGCATCTTTCCCAAAAAGACTCATGGCTGTATTAGATCAAAAGGGTGCTTCTACTAAAGACTGAGCAAAGGGTCTGAATACTTAGGACCATGTGATATTTCAATTTTTCTTTTTTAATAAATCTGCAAAAATGTCAACAATTCTGTGTTTTTCTGTCAATATGGGGTGCTGTGTATACATTAATGAGGAAAAAAATGAACTTTTGATTTTAGCAAATGGCTGCAATATAACAAAGAGTGAAAAAATTTAAGGGGGTCTGAATACTTTCCGTACCCACTGTATGTTAGGAGTTTTACAAAAATGAATTATAAATAAATAAAATTCACAAATAAATAAAATGAGATTTGCCAATAACAAAATATTTTTTTTATGTCACAAACACAACTCTGCCTGGCATTCATTTGTGATTCGCTGACTTCCTGTACATTTGTGGATGGCTGCATGCATTTGTGGATTCCGAAACACATCTAGTATAATGATGTGCAGACACATCCACAAACAGGTGGACTCCACCCACCGTCTACTCAAGCCAATCAGCCATTTACTACGGAGAAAAAATTTGGGATGGGAGGAAAAAAATTGTTTTCAAAGCTTTTGCGTTCCTTCGCAAAGTTGTTTGCATTCCCTCACAAAACTTAGATAAAAGGTATTTGCATGTGCTTGCAAACTTTTGCATTCTCTCTGAGTTCGGACAAACACTTCCTGTTTAATTTCCCCCTGGCAGTGGTTTAGACAGCTTCGTACATTAACAGTGGAGCGGTTAATAGTTTTATTTTGAACTTGAATTTAAGTGTACAAAAATATGTTCAATGTTTTGTTCAATAGTGAATAAAAATATCGGTGAATAAATACTGAGCCTATGCTTCAGTGAGTGTGCAGTTGTTTCCCTTTTACTATACTGCATTTTTCTTCAACTTGCACCTCTTTAGGTGTGCGTTTGCTATGCCTTATTCGCTCTACTATGTTTTGTTCAAGGCACAGTTTTGACGTAAGTGAAAGACACGTTAACTGGATAAGTTCAGTAAAGTTACAAGTTCTGCTTGTTCACTGATCAATGTTTACATGTGAGTAAAAGCCAAATTAAATCTGTTCATCATAATAAAGTCTCTTCAGAAAATTTGGACTTAACCATTTGATTCATATGGATTAGTTTTACGATCTTACCATAAACATTTTAATGCTATATATGATCTGCATCTCGAGCAGATGACGTCACTCGGAGGGAGGCGTGCTGAACACGCTCCATGTCAAAACGGTGCCATTAAATGAAGGACAGAAAAGTGAACCGCAAAGGGAAAACAGTATCACGAGCTTAAACTTGACTAAAACAGAGTAAAAGGAGCGTTGCAAATTAATTAGTAGATGTGACCATGGAAAATATGTTGCAGAGATCAAATCGGATCAAAGTTCATAAGCTTCTTTTACAGCTGTCATTTATTTTTGCAATTCGTTATTTTTGTTTGCAAAACATTTTTTTTTTTTTTTGCTCAATACTTTATTTTTCTTTTGCAAAACTATGTTGCATGGATTTGACTCCATAGCCCTGGGATTTTGGGGGCCCAACACAGCTGCATACCTTTGCCTAATGGTAAATCCGCCTCTGTTTGAAACACAGAATATAGTAAATCTTCCTCGTATTCAATCTTCGTCACACTCTAGCAACAGCAGGTGGCGGTGCACCTTTTCAGTTGGTAGTACCTTTTCAGAAGAAGAGTGGTTGACTGTGTCCGAAAACTGAAAAATGCTGCCTCCGCAGGCAGAATAAGGAGGTAGGAAGGTAACAAGGCATGTCCAAATCCAGTGATTGTGCCATGTCTCCTGAGATACCTTCATCTGATCAATTTTTGAAGGCAGCATAGACGTATCCTTCAATGCCTCTGATATCCCACAATCCTACGCGTTCCATTCCCTGACTGTTGAGCTAAAAAAATAAAGATGCCATTTGAAATTTGAGGTTGGTGGTCAGTTTGTGTGTAAAGTGTAAATTTTAATTAACTTTCCCCACTTTTGATGACATTTCTAGTGAGAAATTAGTATTGTAGTAATTAAATATTCAATTTGTTGTCACCAAAGTGCTCTCTGTTTTGTCATCTATTGTTAAATCGTTACTCTGCCTCATAAGTCTGTCTGAAATCAGTTTCGTGAGGTACTTTCGTGCGCAAACGCTGCCTGCTAAGTCATTGCCTGACAGGGCAGCGAGGCAACAAGTCAGCTGCCTAGGTTTGTGGATGCAACTGTTGTCAATAGGTTGTGGCTAGAAGCTACGGCCAGAAGTGATGTAAAATCTCGCCATAAAATAACAATTAGATAACATTTTCTGCTTATCAGATTAGGCTTGTTCGAGATGCATCAGCGCTGCGCAGACCGATCAGCGTATGACATCAAAGTCTCGCGAGAGCATACGACTCCTCATGGGGCGTTCACACCAGACACGACTTGCGCGAATAAATCGCGGGTAGTTGGACGCTTGAATATTTTGAGTTTACTTGCGTCATTCGCGCGTGAAATTCCCTTCACAACAGACGTGAATTCGCGTCATGCGAGGGGCTTCTGCCAGGCGGCTCGTCTCGTTTCTGCACACTTCCTCTGAATAAACGTGTATATATATATATATATATATATATATATATATATGTATATATGTATGTGTATAGCTCAGATTGAGTAAAGAGCGTTTTTTACAACTTACCACATTGTCGACCTCCTCGTTCACTTTCTTTCAAGCAAGATCCTTTTTATTCCTGTTTCTATAAAAGTATGAAGATGTATCGTACAGCGACGATGATTTTTTCCTCCATTGTTGTTTCGGATTACTGCCTCCTCTTGCAACGTCGTAATCACGTCACTTGGAATTGCCAATCTGCTGTAAACAAAGCAGACTTCATTACATCCATTGCTACTCATTCAGGTCTCCATCTCATGGCTCTGACAGAGACATGGATCAAACCAGAGGACACTGCCACACCGGCAGCCGTTTCCTCTAATTTCACTTTCTCTCACACCCCACGCCAGATTGGGAGGGGAGGTGGTACTGGTCTGCTTATGTCCAATGAATGGAAGTTCAATCCTTTACCAGCTCTCTGTGACAATAGCTCATTTAAATCACATGCAATTACCATCACCTACCCTGCTAAAATCCATGTTGTAGTGCTTCATTGTCCCCCAGGTCAGCTTGGTAACTTCTTGGAGGAGTTAGATGTGTTGCTCTCATTCTTCCCGGAGGATGGTACTCCTCTGTTAGTACTTGGAGATTTCAACATCCATCTAGACAAACTTCAGGCTGCTGATTTCCATACTCTGCTTGCCTCATTTGATCTCAAGCGAGTGTCTACTACAGCTACCCACAAATCGGGTAACCAATTGGACCTCATCTACACACGCTGCTGCTCCACTAATAATACACTGATCACTCAACTACACACCTCAGACCACTTCCTCATCACTTTTAATCTCAACCTGACCCCTAACTCAACACACACTCCACTACTTGTTACTTTTCGGCGAAACCTACGCTCGCTCTCACCCTCTGACCTATCCTCTTAGGTCTCATCCACACTTCCTCCCCCTAATCAGTTCTCATCTCTGGACACTAACAATGCTACTGACACTCTTTGCACCACGCTAACATCTTGCTTAGATGACTTCTGCCCCCTTTCATCCAGACCAGCCCGTGCCACCCCCTCTGCCCCCTGGCTATCGGTCTAGACTCAGGGCTGCAGAGAGGAAGTGGCGCAAATCTAAAGATCCTACTGATCTTAGCTTCTATCAGTCACTCCTTTCTTCTTTCTCTACAAATATCTCCAATGCTAAAACCACATACTATCACAATAAAATTACCAATTCCCACACACTTTTCAAAACTTTCTCTTCTCTTCTTTGCCCTCCTCCCCTCCCTCCTACATCATCTCTTACAGCTGATGACTTCGCCACATTCTTCACACATAAAATAACAACCATCAGCGGCCAATTTTCCACACCACATACTGACAATAACATCTTAACGGAAAACACACAAATTCTCCCCTCCCTCTCTTTGCTCTCTGAGGCAGATGTTTCCAAACTCATCCTTTCCAATCACCCTACTACCTGTCCGCTTGACCCTATCCCCACTCATCTTCTTCAGGCCATCTCCTCCTCAATTGTATCTGCACTCACTCACATTATCAATTCTTCTCTTCACACTGGTACATTTCCCACAGTTTTTAAGCAGGCTAGGATTACACCACTGCTTAGAAAACCCACTCTAATTCCAGCACTTGTAGAAAACTATAGACCGGTATCCCTTCTTCCCTTCATTGCGAAGACACTTGAGAGAGTTGTGTTCAACCAACTGTCTACTTATCTCACACAGAACAACCTCCTTGACAACAACCAGTCTGGCTTCAACAGTGGCCAATTACTGAGGCCCTAAGACTGGCACAAGCAACTTCAAAATCATCGGTACTCATCTTGCTGGATCTGTCTGCTGCTTTTGACAGAGTTAACCACCAGATCCTCCTGTCAGCCCTCATGTCGAAGGGCATCTCAGGAACCGCACTCCAGTGGTTCGAGTCTTACCTCTCAGGAAGGTCCTTCAGGGTATCTTGGAGAGATGAGGTGTCCAAGTCGCATCATCTTGCTACTGGGGTACCTCAGGGCTCAGTGCGTGGACCACTTCTCTTCTCCATCTACATGTCATCACTAGGATCTGTCATTCAGGAACATGGTTTTTCCTATCACTGTTATGCTGATGACACACAACTCTACCTCTCATTCCAACCAGATGATCCGACGATTGCTGGTTGCATCGCAGCCTGCCTGATAGCCATTTCTGCCTGGATGAAGGACCACCACCTTTCAACTTAACCTTGCAAAAACAGAACTGCTTGTGGTCGGTGCCAACCCAACGCTTCATCATAACCTTTCTATTCAACTTGGGTCGTCAACCATAACTCCTTCCAAGATGGCCAGGAACCCTGGAGTGGTGATGGATGATGACCTCTCTTCATCAGTTTGCATTGGCTGCCAATAGCTGCTCGCATCCAATTCAAGGCTCTGATGTTTGCCTACAGAACATCCACTGGCTCTGCACCACTATATGTAAACTCACTACTTCAGACTTATGCACCCTCCAGAAGCTTGCGTTCTGCAAATGAACGGCGTCTTGTGGTGCCATCCCAAAGGGGCACAAAATCACACTCACGGATCTTCTCCTGGTCTGTTCCTGGTTGGTGGAATGACCTACCACGCTCTATCCGAGCAACTGAGTCTTTAGCCATATTCAAAAAACTGCTAAAGACATATCTTTTTCGTCAACACTTAACCCAGTAATATAGCACTTTTTATTTATATTCTTTCTTTTTTCAATTTTCTATTCTTTCTCCATCTATTTGCGTATATATTAAAAAAAAAAAAAAAACTTGCTACAAGCACTTTACTGATGAAACTGTGACTTGACATGGCACTTACTGTTGTAATCATGTTGATTTGACTGCTTCTACTATTCTCATTTCTAAGTCGCTTTGGAGAAAAGCGTCGGCTAAATGACTAAATGTAAATGTAAATGTAAACTACTAGAGCAAGCTCCCGATTGGTTAACGCGGCGCGAATTTTCACCAAAGTTCAGATTTTTCAACTCACGCGATTCGCGCGAATCACGTGTTACGCGCGTCAAACGCCAGAAACGCTCAATTCACGCCGCAGGATGTCTATTCGCGTCTTTGCATTGACTTAACATGTAAATCACTTCATTCGCGTCTGGTGTGAACGCACAGTTATGCTTTTGAATCGCTCTCCTGGTACTTTGATGTTATACGCCGATCGGTCTGTGCAGCGCTGATGCAACTTTTATTAACGTCTACACCTACCCCAACCCTAATGCAAATACAGTAATTGTTGTTCAGTGTGACAAAATACTGATGTGCACATGCCCAGTAAGCCCTGGTAGGACAATCTGGCCATAGCTGTAATACACAATAAAATACATAAGGCTTGTTTGAGATGCATTGGCGCAGAGCAGACCGATCGGCGTAGATTTCTGAAGAGCATTTTTGAAGCGCAAATGAGGCCACTGCCATCTTAGCAGCGCGTCACCGCACGTCACTCCCGGATAACTGAAAAAGAGGCGGGACGTGGTTGGAACTGAGGTGCTGAAACCACGCCCATCTAGTTTGACGTGATCATGTTAGCAGGCAACGGAGCTATCTAAATATTTTAGATACTATCTAAAATATTAATGAAGATAAGTTATATCATTTGAAAGTTCTAAAGGTTTACTGTCAATATATGGAATCTTTTTTTAAGATATAGATGTTCCAACACCAGTAATTTGTGTCAGGTGTGCAAATAACAACATGAAAAATCAAACGGGATTTTAAAATTAAATAGAGATGAATCCAATCCCTGGCACTTGGGTAAAATGTCCATGAGTGTCCATTGCAAAACAAAAAACAGTACTTTTTGTCCACAAAAGCATTAGATCCATGAAATATTGATATATTATCTATTGTTTGCATCACATTTCTTCTGAATGATCTGCTCTCCATCATCCTTCTTCAATAAATGATGCAACCTGAGCAGCGTTTATGATGTAAAACTGTATATGATCGTACATTAGACTCTCACAAACAAATGAGCCCGCGTCCAAAATATAATTTTTCAAAATAGTGCAGCAGTTTTAGTTATAATATCCAAGAAGTGCTGTCGGAGTTTAATACTTTCCCGCCATTGTCATTAATCTCACCAACAAAACTTTAAGCCAATGCCACGATCCAACAACGTGTGTTCTGTTTATCTTCTGCAAGCGTGCACATCTACACAGACACACATCTGTCTCAAGTCTCGACTATTAACGCAGCAAGCCATATTATTTTATAATTGTATAAAATAATCCAGAAAAAAAGCACAAATACGGTTGAGATGCCAAATTCAGCAGATGGAATTAGCTGAGGTGACATGACGGCTCACAGACAGCAGTGGCAATCTACTTGTCACTCAAGTGACCACGCCCTTCATTTTACAGAACTTTAAGGCTTAATATAATTTAAACGGATGTGTTATATAAAAAAAAAATCACCCCCCTCAGAGTTGTCATGAAGGGCAAAATTAGCAGTATAGACCAAAACCACAATTTGATCCAAGCTGTAAACATGTTTTTTTCTGCTGTAAATACTTGCAATACTGCTCAATAAACAAATGCAAGTAAACGGGGAGCTGCGTTTTTCTGGACAAAAAGCGCATTAAAGTTTACATTTTTCAACTGACTTCAACGGTTTATGATCTGCGTGGAGTACTCAATTACTCAGAATCTCGCTGGTTAGAACTTTAAAATTATTTATTGTCATAAGGAATTGTGAAAGCTCACGCTTCTCAAGCATAGTTTTTTTTTTCTTGGTTAATAATTGTGGAGACGTCCCTAATGTAATATAATTTAATGTACATAAAATGTGCACATAATTTTGAACTGTGGAAATGGCATTTTCTGTCTTCCAACACCATCATTTTAGCTCTTAAATCATGTCACAGATGTCTCAGACTATTTTAAATTAATGTGAAGGTAATTTGCAGCTCAAAACCTTATTTATCTGAAGAATTTATCTTTATACTTTTATACTTTATTTTGTATGTGTTGCCTCAGAACATTAAATTATCAATAAGAATTTCACAGATTTACTGTTAGTAGTTATACAAATGTACTAAATGCATTTATTTATTTATATCAATGTCCTTTGTTTTTATTCAAAAAAGAAAAGGATTAAGATTCCTTATCCTGTGGATCCCTCTAGTGGACAACATTAATAGCACAGCTTGGACCCTCAATCCTTATTGGATCCAGTTAAAAAATTGTTACAGCGGTACAACATTATTAGTACAACTACAGTATAATATAAATTGCATGAAATATAAGTGTAATATAAGGTCAGATGTAATAGTTCAATAAACAGTATGTGGCAGTTTTATATAGCATATTGTTATTAGCTTTTATTATTATTTATAGATATATTTGTATATTATTATTATTATTAATAGCCTAAAAATACAATTGAGTATGAGTATAATATAGTAGCAATATAACAATATTATAACAATATAAAAAGTAATATATAATATAACTATGAATAAAATAGCAAATAGTATAACATATATTGTAAAATAACAGTCAATAAAATAAAAAAGCAAATAAAATGTGAGTAGTGAATAGTACAATGATATAATAGTATCATATATAATAATATAATATTCAGACGAGGTCTCTTGGAAATGCAGAGAACAGTCCACTGGCAGGCTTTCCTCAGCCTT
The DNA here is from genome assembly GCA_037101425.1 of Elopichthys bambusa. NCBI lineage: Eukaryota > Metazoa > Chordata > Actinopteri > Cypriniformes > Xenocyprididae > Elopichthys > Elopichthys bambusa. Next base: position 28,674,502 of record CM074436.1, read on the forward strand.
CCTTGAGGTTTGTGTTGTCCTGGTTCCACTGGCTATAAATGGGGGGAAATATAAATGAGTCACGATTAGATGACAAGAAATCAAAACACCTGCTCTTCGGAGATGAGTAGGTTTAGGTCTGTATTTCTGACAGCCTGAGTTGTCCTGTCAAAGTCCCCTGGCTTTATTGCACGGAAGACTCACTTGTGATTTAGATTAGTTCATAATATAACCTATAATATAATCTCAGACTTCATAAGAATCATGTAAACTTTATATTATTTCTTATAAAGTCTCAGCTTTCATAGCTAACTAGCGTTATCGCTAGCTATTAATAGTCTGACTTTGATGACCAACTAGCCGCCAAAATAATGTTATAATGACCAAATACAACCAGAAACAACTGTTCAGAGTTACATGTGAAAGGTAATTCCCCGATATCAAGTTTGGATTGTGCGACGGTTTGTAAAA